>OZ059847.1:13816260-15016260 GCA_964057195.1 Orthosia cruda
AATTCAAGAGCTTGCATATGACAAATAATTCATCACTGTTGAACAATGTTGGAAAGTGGGCCCAAAATGACGCATGGTCCTTTACCGAGGTTTGCATTTTTATCACTCTTTTTAACCGACTTCAAAAAAAGGAGGAGGTTCTCAATTCGTCGGAATCTTTTTTTTTTTATGTATGTTCCCCGATTACTCAAAGACGCCTGTACCGATTTCAATTTTTTTTCTTTTGTTTGAAAGGGTATACTTCCTAGTTGGTCCCATACTCATCAGGTCAGGATCTAATGATGGAATCCTAGAGAAATCGAGGGAACTCCTCAAATATTATAGGCAAACATATAGCGATTTTGGTATTTTCATCAACAATGCAATCATTTGCACTCAGAAAGTATCATTTGGTGAAGTGGAACTGATGAAGAAGACCACAGATGGCCACTGAAACTCCAAAATGCTAAATATGTCACGAGCATAAGATATCTCGAATAGTTAACCGACTATAATGAAGCAAATACTTATAAATAAATGGTACTGATGAAAATGGCACCATCAAACTGATCTGATGATGAAGCCGGAAGGTAGGCACTGGAAATCTTATATAAAAGAAAGTAGTCGTGTATGGGCTTATTGGAATCGCCATGAAATGTACTTTGGCTATAAATGATAATCATGTTAATTGGAGGTACCTACCAAAACTAAAAAGAGACAAATAAAAACTTTTTAACAAACAATCAAACCGACTTCCAGAACAAAAAACTACAAAGCAAAAAAAAAAATTATTTTCCGAAGTCGGTGTCGAAAAACGGGAAACAATGGGTAAGTACTAAAGACACCGACTTCGGAAAATAAATTTATTTTTTGATTTGTAGTTTTTTGTTCTGGAAGTCGGTTTGATTTTTTGTTAAAATGTTTTTTTAATGACACTTCACATCGGCTACTACTAGCTTGCTACACATTAGTGTACAATGTACATTAATGTAACCAACCACTAAGAAAGGCCCTGACCAGAAAGCCACTGACCACCCTGACCACTAAGAAAGGTCTATCCACACATATCAGGGCCGTGACCGGGACGTGACAGGGCCGGGTCCAATCATTGAAGCTTCGTGACTGGCCCGTGCACGCCCGTGCACGGACGTGTTTGAACGAGTTCATACAAAATGTACACAAATATATTTTTTAATGCCCCTGACCAGCTCCACGTTCCGGGCACGGCCCTGATATGTGTGGATAGACCTTTATTTTAAAGAAATTGTGAATGTTCACCGGCAGTTGGCTCTCAACTAACTAATAATACTATGTTGATAATATTGCGGCAATTATAATGATAAAGGTATTTATTAAAACGTTCGAATTAATTAATATTAAAACCGATATAGTATTTGTGAAAACCAACCAAATCAAATCTTGAGCTACAATTTTATTTATCCTAAGTTATCTGCTATAAATAATAATTCGAATTTTCGAATTAAAGAAGTTTTATTTTAAAACAGCAAATATTGTTGTAGCAGAAAAAGCAAGAAATTGTGTTTTTAAATTTATTTTAGAATGTTTTATATTCTTGTAAATCATATTCAGGAGCACCCATTTAGATCTCAATTCTTTTGTCAGCGTAGTCAACAACAGCGCACATTCTTAGTATTGAAATTGGCTCCCGTTTTCACATTTACGTTTTTGATGGGTTTTTATTTTTAACAACTAGGTAGGTATACCTAACATTTTTTTAACTGAAGTTAAAAAGAGGCTGATTCATATTTGTATTTTCCATAAAATTTGACATGAGGCTCAAAACATGCGACATTATATCAAAGAAAGCGTGGCGAAAGCGATTGGAACAAAGTCAAAAATGTCAAATGATCAATCCATCATTTTGGCATTTCAATCGTTGCCATCTCTTACTTCGAATGACACTTGTATAGAGCCTCTGCCCATAACAAACTTAATCGGTTCCGATACTGACTCCGAAATACCAAATATATAAACGCCGATTCCGACTTCGGTGCCGATAAAACCACCTCCGTAACATCTCTACTTTAAATCATAATCATATGCTACAAACCGATCTAACTTCGCAGAACAATAAGCTTTATTGATAACAAATTTATTCTAAGTGGGTATTATTACATCACGTCTTGCCTACATCGACAATTGAGTAATAGTTATCATCAACGTTCTTTATAAGTTAATTAATGATTTTATAAATATAATTTCTTTGACATTTCATATTTTTCAAGCTAAGCAAAAGAGCAAAGTTTTAATAATTTGACACAACATAGCGTGATTGTTTTGTTTTAACTATTAATAACCCACAAAGGCGGCGGCAAATATGGTTTCTTTTAAAAACTTGCTTCTATTTTCATGATTTCTTCAACTTTCATATGTTTCATAAGGGAACAACTTATGTAGGTATCAGGGTTGTAAATATACCTCGCTTTCAAGTTCGCAAATGTGGATCTTCAGTTAGATATTGTACCCCCGCATCCGCAAGACCTTAGCTTCGTTGTAAACGGAGATCTAATAAAGAAAATCTAAGCTCTCGCAGACTCCATTTTAGCACTAAGAGAAAAAACTGTGTAGTGGAGCCAGTTTTATTTATAAACAACTAAGATATCAACTAGACTTTAAGGTGAAAAAATCGTAGAGCTTTATTTGGAAAATATGGTTTGCCTCTTCTATATTTGGTTCAATACCTTCGTGAACGCTTTGAGTACCTTGTCCCGAGGGTTAAACCTGTCGCACTGCCACTTCTCTTCTCCTTCGCCCTCCACGACACAGTTCCAGCCGCTATGATGGCTCTTTCTCTACTACTTCAGTGCGTCTCTAGAATTCTCTCCCAAACTCTCAACGCGACAGCCCTTCTCTGGAGGTCATCAAGACGAATATTAAAGATCATTTCCTTGCGCAATGACGTAATATTAGTATATTTTATTTTAAACGTCAGAACTCAACATTGAGTTCAGCTCGCCTTTTTACATGTACTGTATTATCACACTGTATGTAATGTTGTTTTTGGTGTACAATAAAGAATTAAGAATTTGATAACCACTTTCTTTAAGTTTCCTTCAAATTCCGAACCTCCACCTCCCTTATGTGGCCACATTACAGACATTACATTTCTATTCTGTCTGTATACAAATGACAATAACAGACATTATTGCAGACGATCTTATAAATAGAGGATCCGATTGTATTACCCAACTCACTGCTTTCAGCGATATCAAAGCCAATATTTGTATTCCATACCATTATCTATGCATAAAGTTTTTCTAAAAATGGTTGCACTGTCGTTCCGACGTTATTTGCATCTAACGTAATTTCATATTTTGTCCTTTTATCCTTCAGAAAAATTCCTTTGAATATTCAGTCTTCTTTCTTCGACATTTTTAGTTTCGCTTCACCCTTTCCTTATTGACTTTATAATTTTTCCAACAATGTGGAAATTCGCAAATGAATGCAATATTTTGAGATAACTTGTTCACTTACTTAATTATTTTTTTCACTGTTTCCCTTTTAACCTAATCGTTATTCTAAACTTTTTTTCGTTTTTATTAGATCTTTTATGAAGATTTTAATGTCAGTTTTCTACTCCATTAATTTTTACCTTTTGTAATATTTAATTCTAACTTTGTTGGTTCATGAGTTCTTGCATTTTTCCTTGAGTTGAAAGTGTGAAAATAAATTCTTTAGATGCTGTGCGGGGCACAAGGCTTGACATACAGCTGAATTTCAAATTACTATTGTAAACAGAAGTGCAGTTTCTGCGCTCGCAGCTATGTGTCTTAAGCTTGATTTCTTAGCTTGTGTACACTTGATACATAATATGTATTACAGCTCCTGGCTTGTTTCTTAAATAAATATGTTACTGTTAGACGTAATCAAATTGTGCAGAAGGCTTAGGTTTGAACGTGGGCTGTAGGTACGAATACTTATCATAATAACTATCACTTTGTTTTATAGACCAAGTCTAAATTAACACGAATTAAAACAATATCGTTTTAATTCGTGGTAATTTAGATTTTTGAACACAGCCCCAACTTTTTGTGAACAGAATTAAACAATTCATAAGTTCATATCTAACCTACATAACACAAGTACTTAGGTACTTCAAAACAATTTCGCAAGTCATCTTAACTTGGCAGATAATTTCATGTAGGTACTAAGGTTTGGTTGGCGAACACAAACGTTCAAATAGCAACACAAAACTTGAAAGAAAATCTTACTCAGCAATTCTATTCGAAATCACACTTGATAACCAGAAACTCAATAAATAATTCATTAAGAATGGGAGTGACTAGTTTCGTAATATAAGCTTTTAAGAGCAAAATCCTAGTAACAACCCAGAAAAGCGAAAGAATTATCAGGAAGAAGAATTATTGCTGAGTACTTGTAATGTTCCGAGAGCGCGGATAAACGACATCAGAAAGAAAACTTGGTTTGATTCAGCTGTAACCCATATCTCACGTAGACTTAACACAATTTTTGGTATAGAATAGAACATTCGGCTCTCGGAAGCCAAAACGTGGTAAGTTAATCAAAGTGAGTTTCGATAAAAGGAGGATTTTTCTTAATGACGTAGTTATATTTAAAATTAGCTTTTGCCTGCGGTTTCGCCCATGTCACGCCCTACGGCATGTCTATATAATTATATATCTATACATATTTAGCTAGTGCAGAATTATTCATTTATAGAGGCTATATGCAGTTTTTTATTTTTTTTATTATCTATAGGCTTGCGCTTGACCACTATCTCACCTGATGGTAAGCGATGATGTGGTCGACGGTGAAGCACGCTTGCCGAGTTTGACGGAGACGAAGTCGCAGGAAACAGCTAGTCTTTATTAAATTACGTAAGATCGACTTGCCTGCGTAGGCGTGATAACGAAACAAACATTCATAATAATTGCATTTATAATATGCGTAAGAATAGAGTTTTTATATATTCCAAAAAAAATACGAATATTTGAATAACTTATCTGATGCAGAATGTCTCAAACTATCATTTAAAAAAATAACAGTTTATTAAATTATTTATGAGTTACCGCATTTTGGCTTCTAAGATGAACATTATAGATTGTTATCGTGGGAAGACTCACAGACTCAAGGCCTTTCCAAGTTTTCACGTGACATAACATCATACGCTGAATATTCATTAAAATTAAATTCTCTACATTAATTAATTCATAATTTCAAGACGCTCCATATTTAATTATCAAAACCACTGACTTGGTCTATTTTCATTACTAATTTTGCCAGTTTCGCACGAATATTTGTCATAGTAACTCATTACTATTTATGGAAAGTCTGTGCCAGTGCTTATCCAGATTACTTGAAAAGACTAGGGACCGGATTT
Source organism: Orthosia cruda (assembly GCA_964057195.1). NCBI lineage: Eukaryota > Metazoa > Arthropoda > Insecta > Lepidoptera > Noctuidae > Orthosia > Orthosia cruda. The sequence goes on from OZ059847.1 coordinate 13,821,602, forward strand.
TATGCAACACAAAAAGCTCGAGATATGCATGCAAATAAGCATGAAAAATGTGTAAAATATGCATGAAAAATTGTAAACTATACAACATTAAAACTTTTAGAAAACGAAAAAAGGAAAAAAGTGGAAGGTTTTATTTTTTATTTCTAAATCAGCATGAAATTTGTTGCGTCCGTCACCATGGTACCGTATGGTGACGGACGTAAAGAATTTCACCATCCCATATCTTCCCGTGGGTGTCGTAAGAGGCGACTAAGGGACACACCAGAGAATGGGCAGCAGCGTTTTCTGTGCACTTTACCAACCAACTGCGATCGCCAACCCGTCTGCCAAGCGTGGCGATTATGGCAAACCCCCCAAACCAATATGAATAACACAACAAAAAAACGCCCCCGAGTGCACGGCAGCCCGTCTACCCTCGGCTACGGTAGCGGTCGAGGTGATGGCGTGGCAAGGGGTGCAAAGAATCTCCGGAGTGGCCCCGGCTACCCCAATAAACACCGACGACTGGACCTGGCAACGTACACTCCGGACCGACGAGAAGATAGCCGAACTCGAGGAAGAATTGAGCAGGTTACGATGGAGCATTATAGGGTTATCTGAAGTCCGAAGAGAGGGGGAGGACTCGATAATCCTCAAATCCGGTAACCTGCTCTATTTCCGAGAGGGTGACCGGCAGTCCCAGGGTGGTGTCGGCTTTATCGTCCACAAGTCCCTTGTGAACAACGTGGTGAAGATCGAGAGTGTGTCGACCAGGGTGGCGTACCTTATACTCAGAATATCCGCAAGATATTCGCTGAAGGTCATACAGGTCTACGCCCCGACCTCGGCACACCCCGACGACGAGGTAGAGACCATGTATGAGGATATCTCTAGAGCCATGCATGGTTCTAAAACTTAATTTACCGTTGTCATGGGGGACTTCAACGCGAAACTGGGCAAACGAGACGAGGATGAGCTGCAAGTGGGGCAATTTGGAGTTGGACGTCGGAACCACCGGGGTCACCTACTGGCCAGTTTTATGGAGAAGGAGGGCCTCTACATGATGAACTCTTTCTTCAGAAAGCGTGAGCACAGGAAGTGGACCTGGCAAAGCCCCGATGGTGCAACTAAAAACGAGATCGACTTCATCATGTCAACCAAGAAGCAAATGTTCAATGATGTCTCTGTGATCAACTCGGTGAAAACCGGGAGCGATCACCGCTTGGTAAGAGGCACATTGAACATTAATGTCAAGCTTGAAAGGTCTCGACTGATGAAGTCCACGCTCCGCCCAGCACAAATCCAGGTCCAAAACCCCGAAACCTTTCAACTCGAACTCCAGAATCGTTTCGAGTGCCTAGGGAGCTCCGTAGACGAATACAGCAACGGGTTCGTGGAAGCTGTCCATACGGTCGGGTCTAAGTTTTTCAAGACCCGCCGTACAGATAGGAACAGAAAGCTCTCTGGTCCTACTCTCAAGCTCATGAAGGAGAGGCGTGATATGATTCTGCAGTCTTCAGACGATGCGTTGAAATACCGGCATCTAAATAGACGGATATCAAAGTCCTTGAAAAGCGATCTCCGCCGCTTTAATACCGAAAGTATTAAAGACGCGATTGAGCGGAATAAGGGCTCCAAGGTCTTTGCAAAAGATCTGTCTATTGGGCAGAGCCAGCTCACGAAACTGAAGACCGATGATGGCAGGATCGTATCCGCCAAACCGGAGCTTCTGAGGGAAATCGAGAGATTCTATGGGCAGTTGTACACGTCAACCAGTAAACCCGTTGCAAATCTAGCCAATGACCCTAGAGCTAGATTGACCCTACACTATACCGAAGACATTCCGGACGTCAGCCTGTATGAGATTGGGATGGCTCTGAAACAGCTTAAGAACAACAAGGCGCCGGGTGATGACGGAATCACGGCAGATCTCCTGAAGGCGAGTGGGAAACCGGTCCTTAAGGCCCTTCAGAAGCTGTTTGATTCCGTCATACTCGAGGGGAGGACGCCACAGGCATGGTGCAGGGGTGTGGTGGTACTCTTCTTCAAGAAGGGTGACAATGCCTTACTGAAGAACCTGCCATCGGCCCATCTCACTTCTTAGCCTGTCTACAAGCTGTTTTCGCGTGTCTCGCGCGCAGGTTTGACGATTTCCAGCCTCCCGAACAAGCCGGATTCCGTAAAGGCTTCAGCACCGTAGACCACATACATACGCTGCGGCAGGTTATACAGAAAACTGAAGAGTACAACCTGCCTCTCTGTTTAGCGTTTGTGGACTACGAGGAAGCCTTCGATTCGATCGAGACTTGGGCTGTACTGCAGAAATTCATAAATTATCAATACATAAATTTAACAACTTTGTACACTTTAATAATACACTAAAAGGAAAACTTTTTTATTAATTTTGTAAACGTAAATAATAAAGGTAGGTGTTCTTAATGTAGTCTTCAATCAAATAAAATATTTTTAAGTGAAAATTTTTAGTGTATATTGGGTGAAATTTTGGTAAGAGATTCTATTATTATACAATAGGGTAACCTACCGAAAAATATAATAAATATAGCAAAAATAGGCATTGTGACTAAATAATATTAGCTATAATATGCAGTTACCGCTGAGGATGGGGTAAATATGCAATTTCATATGCAAATATGCTATCTCATATGCAAATATGCAATTTCATTTGCAAATATGCAATATTATATGCAAATATGAAAATGCATATGCAAATATGAAAATGCATATGCAAATATGAAAATGCATATGCAAATATGAAAATACATATGCAAATATGAAAATGCATATAATCCGTTCCTATACATAACATAACATACATAACATTACGCCTGTATTCACCGAAAGGTTGGACAGAGGTGCACCTAGTAGACCCACATTAGCCAGTTATCTTTAAGACCAAAGTATTAGGGGGCGAGCCTATTGCCATCAACCGGACAAAAACAGGCTGCTATTGAGAAATGCCAGATGGAAATATCCAATAAAAGTTTACCCGACCCAGAAATCGAACCCAAGACTTCATCAGACCGCTCAGCATTAGCGTTTGCAACCACTAGACCAACGACTATTTGTATAGAGAATGTGGGTATTCTGAAACTAGTTTATTATAAAAATAATGCCGTTAGAAGGCCACATTGGCATTCGCAGTTGGTACGAATGTACACATTTCGTGACCTGCAAAAGAATATTCAGGGATTTTTGCCTTTCCAAACAGATGTCGTATAAAACACATTTTTGCTCTATTTCGTGACGCTTATTCGCTTTTCCAGGTTCAATATTTAATATTTTATGTAAATCATTCGACAAATATTATTTCATGAAAAAAGCGTGTGGTTTTTGTCAGCTTTGAATTGAATTTAAATGGTATTTACTCTATGCTTATAATGCAATATTTGCATGGATAAAATGACTGAAAGCAAAAACTATGGAGTGCAATAAAATACATTCGTTCCCTCTATTTGCTGTTCCAAATAATAAATTATATTCCACATTTTCCTAGAACAAATAATGCTCTTGTTTTAAAAGGTACCTATATTTTTCAAATGAAAACATTGTAAGCGATACACACGAGTGGGTAAGCTAACTAACTTACTCGTAATAAATCAGAAGAAAGAAACTCAGAAATAGTTACACCCGCACCGTACGAGAACAGAATAATTAATATCAGAAAAATGAATCACATGGAACAACATGATTACAATCTTTACAGAACTTCCTAAAACAATTATGTTATAATAATAACTAGCACGACGACTTTAAATTCTTACAATAATCTTTAACTATTGCCATTTTGTGAGTTTACAGCTACAAATCGACACAAGTTTGATCAAACTATGTTAAGATTTATTATTAAACATGAAAAAGATCGAAGGTGAACGTAGAAAGAACTTGAATTTCAGAAGTTTACTCATGAACAAAATGTAAAAGTTTGATTACAAATGATTTTACTTGTACATTGAACACGAACAATTAAGTCTCCATGGACAGAGTGAGATGAAATTAGTGAAAGCGATGGTCAAAATGCAATTAGGAAGTTATTGAGCGCGTGACATTTCCGTACCGCATATAAATAAAATACAGAGGAGCTCGTGACTAAATAATAACAGCCGCACGGACGATCTTCAAGGTTAAGCAACGCTTGACGTGCTCGGTCCATGGCTGGGTGACCATTTCAAAATACCGAGATATCTCCGTGCCACGGAAAGCAGGCTAAGCCGTTGGTCCCGGCTGTCATTTGAAGATCTTTGACAGTCGTTACGGGTAGTCAGAAGCCTGATATCTGACACCAGTCTAGCCAAGGGGTATCGTGTTACCCAGTTACCGGGTTGTGGTGGTCAGATAGGCAGTCGCTCCATGTAAAACACTAGTACTCAGCTGAATCCGATTAAACTGGAAGCTGACCCCGACATAGTTGGGAAAAGGCTAGGCAGTATGTATATAAATCCAATACATTTTGGCCTTTTTTACTGATAGAATGTCTAAAATTAATCTTGGGTTCTAGACTTCCCAAAAACCTGCAAGCACCTGCTATAATGCACGTCACTTACTTAAAGAAACATGCCTACATGCGGCAAACTGATACTAGCCAACAACAAAAGACATGTTAGCATCCAGTCGCCTTTGATAGCGTCCCAGTGACCCGTCCCTGGTATAAAATGAATGTCGTGAGCAATATGCATCGTGAAATATCAGATTCCATTATGTTCCGTTACGACGGCGGAATCTTTTAGTTCTGTCACGTTTTAAATCGTATTGGTTTGATGCAATGGAAGGTGGGCAGAATTATGGGTTTGGGAAAAATTATGTCGGGTGTAGAAGATATTGTACATAATTATGGCAAGTAATAATGTGAACTAGTAAATAGTAGGTAAAATGGTACCTACCCCAAAAAAAGCCGTTTGATATCAAAAGCTCACAGACAAAGCAACATTCTATCAGCTAGTAAGTATCTACAAAACGTTAAGGATTGATCATTAGTCACGTGATATTTCAATCATTCGATATTTATTTTGAGTTATACATGCTTGCACAACTGATATTAAATTTTGCACACTAAACGCCACAACAACTAGTAGGTCGCGGCTTACTCCACTGGGCCACCACTGCTCCCTGAAAATAATGATATTGTTTCTTTAGGGTTCCGTACCCAAATGGATAGGGTACCTTGCTAAGACTCCGCGGTCCGTCTGTCTGTCTGTCCGTCTGCCCGTCTGTCACCAGGCTGTATCTCATGAACCGTGATAGCTAGACAGTTGAAAATTTTACAGATGATGTATTTCTGTTGCCGCTATAACAACAATAACTAAAAACAGAATAAAATAAATATTTTAGTGGGGGTCCAATACAATAAACTTGTTTTTTTGCAATAATGGTACGGAACCCTTCGTGCGCGAGTCCGACTCGCACTTGGTCGGTTTTTGAAATTAGCAATCCTTAGTTACTATTTCAGATAGTTGAAATGAACGAATACAGCTCAGCAATATTCCTAATCCCGAAGGTATTACAGGTGAGAACATTTGGACCCTTTTGATAGCGCCCCAGTGAGTACAAATGACAGTCGTATAAAATCTTTGTAGTAGTGAACAAACTGCATCGTCAAATATCAGCTTCCATTATTGCGGGGATCTTATGTTATGACTGACATGTTTGAAACCATATGGTTACATAGAGTAAGAGGAAATCAGTGAATTTATTGGAATAAGATATAAATAAGATTCACAGATTATGACCGGAAAGTTGTGTGTAAATCGTTTGTCATGGTATGTGAGGCGAAAGATTAGGAACATTTGTAAAAAAATTATTAAAGAATAGGAAAATCGTTCAATCCGATTCAGCTTATAACAAAGTCAAACTCAAATCGTTTATTTCAATTAAGCCAATAAGCGGCACTTTATATGTCAACAATATAAAAAAAAGAAATAAAAAGAAATTGATTCTAGAGAAGAACGGAACAGAAACTCCACATTTACTTTAAAAAAAGTGATTTGCAATATTTATATACATACATTAATTCATATGCCCACGTGAGGACGATGCACGTAGTTTAACACTACTACACTATGTATAGGTACAAAGTAATACAAGCACTAACAGGTAAATTCATTCACTTGATAAATAGGAACATGGTTCTCACATACTTACAAATATTGCAAACATAGGTAAATTACCTAATTCAACAGCAACAACAACCCACTGCTAGGGTATAGACCACCTATGTATGGTGTTTGGCCATATGATTATCATCTTACGATTATATTATGTACAGGAAAGGCTGGACCAGCGTTGGGTGTCTGACGCCCAGCGAATGCTGAGTTGGTAACTCTTTCGGTATGGGTGCGCTTAGTGTAATTTGTGATTGTACTTTTTTTACTATTGTTCTCTTTTACTCTGTGTGTTATCCAATACAATATCAGATAGTAATAATCCCTCTTACTCCCACCTAGGGATTATTAACTCTCGATCAGTGAAACAGAACTAGACTAATGAGGCAACAGCGGATTTAGCACTCCAGCTCGAAATAATACCTCAAATGGCGCAAATTTAATCGTATCCAGAGTGGGAGGGAGATTTATCGCTGGTATCCCTCAATACAAATTCAGCTGCTGCCTATATTTGAAATATAAAGGTGGTCAGATATCAAATGCGCTCGGCTATAATGTATGCATTAAATATTATAACATCAGTGACTGCGTTCAGCACGCAATGTCCACGCTAAGCATGACGATTACAAGTGGAACACGAATACGTGTAGCGTAAACAAACTTAAAGCCTCGAAAGGGTTTGCTATGCCAAACGAATTCGGGCTCTCCTTGTGTTCTGCTAGTGCTCGTCTTACCTAGCGTAGAGAATAGCAGCGTTATACAATTAGTAAAATTGCAGCAAAGTTGTTAGGAAAGTGTGTGGTGTACAAAGTGTTGTAGTATCTAACCCTCACAACCCAGTAGCTGGGTAACACAGTATCCCTTGGCAAGACTGTTATCTGACTTTCTAGCTTCTGACAATCCATAGCGACTGCAAATATCTACGAATAACAGTCGGGATCAATAATTAATGAAAAAAAAAAAAAAAATGTTTATGCTGATTTTTATCCGTGGTGCTAGGCAACTGAACTTATCCCAGTTGTAAACGACCCTTTGTGCGAATTAGCCTTGTTTGTTCTGTCTCCTACTTGGTATGGAGGGAAGTGGAAATTTGTATTTTTCTACTCCTCTGTTATTATTTTCTGATTAATTTCGTTGCGGGATCCCAGACAGTGAAATTCATTCGCCGAGATTTCGTCTAGCTTCATTGCCTCGGCACTTTTCTGGTGGTCGCCACTGTTGATTCTGGCTTTCAGGAGTTGCAGTGGATTGGGAATAGTACATTGGATTGTCCCAAACAAAAAAGCCGGGACCAACAGCTTAATGTGTTTTCTGAGGCACGGAGGAATCTTGGTATATAATAGTTGGTCACCCATCCACGGACTGACCTCGACAAGCCCTGCTTAACCTCGAAGATCAAACCATGAGGCTGTTAACATTAAGACACGAGTTATTTGTTACATTCCACGCAAATGCTCGCTGTGAATGACCACCTTTACCTTTAGGCTATTAGACCTTAATAATGTGTAGCCGGCATACTAATAAGGTAAAGCCTATTTTGACCAATCTGGAAAAGTACTAGAACGAACATTTGGAATAAGACGTATTTTATTGTGAGGAAGTTTATGAGGGTATTAGTAACACGGAAAGCTTTTGGTAATTCTGTGGTTAGTAATAAAATGTTTCGTAGCTGTTTGGTGTAAGTAGGTGTAGTACGCGGCCGTAAATGGCGCATCGGTACGCTTATTACGTATGAAACAACAATTAGCAATAATTGCGCAACGACCGCGCATACATCGCGCGATCGATCGCTTTATGCCATAAACATCGAGATGACATAACTAACTATTTGCTATTCGCTGTTTGTTAAATGCAATTATTTCGAAAGAAATACGCCAAAGACTTCTTCTCGCTAATCTTCTATACTTAGCAATTTGGGAGCGGTTGGCAATCGACCAATAACAAAAGTAATCACAATTTGATAGCCAAATTTGCTCGCCATAATCATGATCACCCTGCGTTCAAATGAAGATTTTAGTTAAGTAATTGTTCCACTTTCAAATTTTGCTCTTGCAAGATACGTAATAAGGCTGCTGGTTTCTGCTTTGTGGAACATCGTCGTCTCTATCACCGTGTGACAGTCTATTTCAAACATTCAATTACTATAAATCCTATCCTAGTTTCGACGATCTTTCCACTGTGTACTGTCAAAGTCTGTTAAAAAAAAAAGGGAAAGGAAAGTATTCTATGCGGAAGTATATTTCTATGCGACAATTTTCGACTCAAAGGCAAAAGCTTGTAAAATCCATAAATGTAACAGGTCCTCCAGTATCCTGAACCGATGAAGACGGAAACATAAAAGGCGTTAAGAACAAGCTTAGGACGTGAGCATTCAAAAAGGATTTTCTGAAATGTCATACCCCTAACGGATTTTGAACTTTTGTATGAGAAATCGTTTTCTTTACATAAATTTTTGTAAGAGAAATCATTTTCTTTGCATAAATCTTTGCTACCAACCAGGTATGAATACTCTTTAAAATCTTCCTCCACGTGTCCCTATAAATATTTTTGCTACAAGGCGGAGTAAAAGAATTTATGCCAGATAAATCTTACTCACACAATAGCGGTCCATAACTTGGCTTAGCCCTAATTGCGTGTCGCGGGTTCGATTCCCGCACGGAACAAATAATTGTATGACCTACAGATAGTTGTTCCGGCTCTGGGTGTTTGTGTATGTGAGTTTATATGTTTGTAAACGCACCCACGATACAGGAAGAAATTCCTAGTGTGGGGCAACGTTTTTATTAAAAAAAAAAAAAAAAAAACTAAGTAAGATCACTGTGACAAAAAGCACTATATGTCTTACTTATTTGTAATGTGAGTTCAGATCGTGTCTCTAGCAGTATTTTAGCCGCTCAAAGCCTGCTTATTACTAAGACTTGTGGGCGACAAATATTAATAATATTATAGAGGACATTGCGATACCCAAGTTCTGAGATAAAAGCTTATGCCGCAAGTTCAAAGGAAACTCGAGTACCTAACGTAAGTTATTAGAATAATTTCTAACACGCGTTTACATTCACAATTTTGGGACGTACAATAAGTTCAAGTGAAACTAACTTACCCAAAATTTCTCAGAATTGAAAAAGCATATAATATGCAATGCCTAACTATAAAATTAACTTTATGAAAGCTTCAAAAATTGGCTATTACAGGGCAGAATAAGCGTATTTTAGAGTTCAAAACAAGGTAACACGGTTGCCAAAACTCTCGAACAGGAATGAACGAAAACGAAACATGAAAATTTTCAATCAAAACAGAAAATTACCCTGATTAAAAGTTTAGTTAATCTACTAAGCTTTTCGGAAAAGGTACACATATCTGTTACCGGATCAATTAAAAGGAAAAATAGCAATGTTTAAACGAATTCCGGAATGGAAATAATTCAGTAAAAACCCGGGTCTTAACGCAACGTTCAACTACTGTAGGCCCGTTTCGTATCCAGCCATTGTAGCTCTTTGTTGAGCGCGGGCCCATTCGTTAACTACCCTACCTAATAAAATTGCTTTAAAATTAATGGGATCATGTAAACCGAAACTATAGTTTATCAAACTAAGTCCGTTTGAAGGAACTCAACTCGACTCAGTAGCTAAGACAACAGAAAAGAAACCTGAATTTATGTCAAAATTATAGCTTCTGTCCGTGGCTTCGCCCGTGTGGATTTAATACATGCCTAATATATTTATAAATTATACCTATTTTTGTTATTTTAATGTAAAAGCTATATTGCTGTAAGATTCATCGAAATAGGTTCAATAGTTTTTCATCCACCCTCACAATTTTTTTCGTTTAATGGAAGAAACTCTCTATTAAGCTATAACTGTCGATTCGAACATTCGGAGTCATGTCATGTGGAGTCTAGTTGATAGACATCGCTGGAATATGGGCCTTAGATACTCTCGAATATCCTGACTTAATAAAACTTCGTATTGTGCTTCTAGCTAGATTGGTCTGTATATTAATTACGGTAAGATAGTTGACACAATTCCAGTTAATTAGTTGTATCATGTGCCAAATACAGGGGTCGTAATAATGTAACGTTGCTAATATCCGTCATGTATGTAATATGAAATTGCGCATGTATATGCGCAATTTCATACTAAAGACTGATTTACACGATGAGTTTCTTGCCTCAAATTAAATAATGCTTTTATTATGTTCAAAATTCTTCAAAATGTTAACTTGTTACGATATCTGTATTGGAAACGCTCGTTTTTGAAAAGTTGAAATCGTTTTTACAAACAAATACTTTTGAAAGAAAACTGGAAAGCATAAAATATTTTTATATCTTAATATCTATGCTCTTCTATTTGAGTTCGCGTTAAACATTCAAACAAGCATAGTGAAATAGGGAACAGTTCGAGTTAATTATCACCTATTCATAGGCGAGTCTTTAAGTTACTCGCATAAGGTTATCTATCATTGACGTCTTACATAGTGTGACGATTGCTACTGAAAACAAGAGATGCAAGGATACATGCTTCTTGGCGGGCGAGAAACTCTCCTCGTGTAAATCATCTCTTATGTGTAGGCAGCATTATACTGTCATATTGTATGATCGTGAGTAGAAAGGCATTGTTTGTGATTTTCAAATCTGAAGAAAAGGTAAATGGAAAACATCTATTGATGCTTTTTGCACCATGGTAGATTTATTTCGACTCTAGATTCCCGATTTTCGAATTAAGATTTTGAAAGTGAGTATTTTTCAAGCTCTACTTTAACACTTGTCTCTCAATTCAAAAACCGGCCCTATATTACAGAGTTGGACTTAATGCCATAAGCACATTGTACTAGACAATTTTTGGGTGTTGCAGAGACAAATAGTGGTAGGTGCAATTGGCAATCGAAATTTTCATATTCAAAATTCACTTGAGCATTTTACTAAATAAGTCAGCCTAGGAAGACCATGTCCATAAATGTTTTCAGTGTTAACATTCTTATTTCAATATTATTTCCCACGAAACTCTACAATGACACCATTAATTAATCATAAATGTCAAGATATCCAACGCCTTGACCTCGTAACTAAAACTATAGTTTATCACACTATAATTTCCAACAAATTTCATAGACTTTGAAGAAGGTCCTAAATAAATATTATATAGCGACTTTATACACACTGAATATTAAAAGTCAGATTAAACAGATGTAGGTTGCTGGACGAATTCTTTATTGTTCTTATGTAAGAAAAGGATAAAGGAATAAAAGGAACTTGCTAAAAATATAGGTTCATCTTAGTTTCTTAGAACTCTTTGAAGCTCAGGTTATTAGGTATGCCCCAGGGACGTGCCTTAACAGGAGGTGGACAGAGTGGGTTCCGGAGTGGTATTTTAAGAGATAACGGGGCCTCTTCCAAATGCTGATGGTAATCACCGGGGTGGTTTTAGTGATGTAAAATCCCACACTTCCTGGTCTTTTCCCCAAAAATCCAGGCCCCGTTTGAAGGTTACCACAAGTAAACAAAAAAAATTAAGTTTATTAGGTATGTAAGAAAGCCTGTCTCTTAGTTTTACCACCGATTTCTTAATTGAATTTCATTTGATATTGAGTAGTAGTGAGCGGGAGCAGTGGTGACCCAGTGGTAACGGCCGCGACTTAAATATTGTAGGTCGTGGTTCTAACCCAGGCAGGCACATTACTTTGTGTAAATTATTTCATCACCACTGCTCTCAAAACGGTGAAAGAAAACATAATGAGGAACGGCATATCCTAGAACCAAAAATTCAAAGACATGTGACATCTACCAATCCGCACTGCGGATTGTGGTGGATTATAGCCCATTCCCTCTCTTGAGAGGAGGCCTGTGTCCCAGCAGTGGGATTTTTAAAGGCTAATGATGATGATGATGTTGAGTATTTGTCAAACAATACTGCCAGAAAAATTGTCAAAATTTGGCACTAAAGTAAGATTTGATAAGTTCTTAACTCGAAAAACTCAAATCAGAAATCGGCCCTCAGACATTTCATTCGATGGCGAAGATTTTGATTTTTTTTATTTATAAAACGCTTCTGCCCGCGGCATCGCCCGTGTGAAAAGTTTTTACAATCTCGAGAGAGAGGTGCATCTGTTCCTGTGACTGATCGGCTCGAGCTCCTTGGCATGGAGTTGACATCCAGTCTCAACTTCGGCGCCTCCATCGAGTACAAAGCCCAAATTGCGGCAAAGAAACTTAGCGTCCTAAACAGAGTGAAGCGATACTTTATGCCTGGACATCTATTAACTCTTTAAAAGGCGCAAGTCCGATCCTGCATGGAGTATTGCAGCCACCTCTGGGATGGCTCAGCTAAATATCAGCTTGCCGCGCTTGACTCGGTGGAACGCAGAGCTAAGATACTAATTGGCGACGTCAAACTGATAGATGCCAAGCTTCACAGCTTGGCTCATCGCGGTAAGGTTGCCTGCTTGTCGGTCTTTTACAGACTGTATTTTGGCGAGTGTGCTCATGAACTCCACGACCTCATCCCACCGGCCCCCTTCTACCATCGGATATCTAGACGCACTGCAAGTTACCATCCTCACATAGTTGCCATTCCACCAATTCGCACCAAGCGCTTCCAAACATCCTTCATAATGCGCACGGCAAAAGAGTGGAACTCACTGCCTGCGTCTGTGTTTCCGAACGCATACAACCCGAATCTCTTCAAAGTTAGAGTAAACAGGCATCTTCTGGGTAAGCTCACTCCATCGTCGACTTTGTCTCTGTCACCTCTGACCTAGACTAGAGTCAAGAGCAAACCCATCATAAATAAAATAAATAGAACATTATACCGGAATAAAAGTGTCCATGTGTTAATTAAAGTTATAAAATATCTGTCTGTAAAAATATCAGCCAAATCAGTTCTGCCGTTTTGGCGTGATTAAAACACATACAAAATTTCACATGTATAGTAATAAGAAGAGAAAAAAAAAAAAAAATAATTAATAATCAAAGCACAACTGCCAAGCGAAACCTTAGAAAAATAAAAACCACGTGAAGGAAAAAAAAATCAGAAGCAGACAACAGCCTTTATAAGAAGAAAAATTCAAGACACGAACTGTTACTGTCTAAACTAATTTAACTTTGGAGGCAGTCTTTGTGTTTTAATGGAACACAGGCACTAAATACGCACGCTCGTGTTCCTAAAATGCAGTTAAAATTCGACTGATCTAATCAATGCCTTCCTCTAAAACAGTTCGGGGGAAATCGGAGGAGTTCGGCACATTTCGTATCGATTCTGAATGAAATTAAAATAGCGTACGCTCACATTGTTTGATGCATTTATGAGGAGTTTTGTTTTACGAATTGTTGAATGTTGACCTTCTTTGTGCAGTCACTGTTTGATTCATGGTTCTTTATTCTATACTTCTGTCATAGGTTTTGAATGGAGAATGACTTTTGTATTCGCTAATATGATTGCCTGATGGCTGCGCTCATGTATTTTCTATGTGATTTTATTTTACAATATATCCGGTGTACAAGTTCTTCAATTCTTTGATTGCATTCGCGGAAAACCCTCTACGAGAAGTTAACAAGGGTTATGGGCCCAGAACGCTTAAAGAAGAAGAATTGTATTGAGATACAATGAGCGAACGAGAGATGGTATCCATGTCTGCAGCAGGCGGAAGCGTGAGTGGTTTTTCTATAGAGCGATTGAAAGGGCGAGAGAATTATCTCCTCTGGAAGTTTAATATGAGAAACCTGCTTATCCATGACGACCTTTGGTGTTCGATCGACGGGTATCCGGAGGACGATAAGTCCAGTCCAGAACTGAAACGGCGTAAGGACGAAAGGGCGTTGGCTAAGATCTGCCTGTCAGTGGACGCTTCGTGCGTATCCCACGTGATGACTGCAAATACGAGTAAGGATGCCTGGCTGAGCCTAGAGAAAGCGTACGACGATAAGGGCATAGGCAGGAGATTAAAACTTTTGCGGATGCTGTGTTCCGTAAAGTTGGACGACTTAGGTGGCGATATGTATAAATATGTTAGCGAATGTTTGTCGCTGTCGCAACAGTTGGCGGCTGTAAATAAACCGATTGACGATGAGTTCCTGGCGGCGATTATTCTTCAGGGATTACCTTCTAGGTTTGATCCAATGATCATGGCCTTGGAGAGTAGTGTGAGCAACCTGATCAGTGATTTTGTGAAGGCTAAATTGCTTCAGGATACAAAGTGGTCTGACAATTGCAAAGGTGGAGATTGCCTGATTGCTGATAAGTCGGCGAATAAGTCTGGTAAGAGACGCCAAGACAAGAAGCCGAGGTGTTGGAACTGTGGAAAGTCTGGTCACGTTAAGAAGGAGTGTACCCAGAAAGCGGCGGCAATGGTCGCGTCTCGGTTCTTGGCTGACACGTGGTACGTAGACTCGGGTGCATCGAGTCACATGACGGGACAGCAAGACTGGTTACATGATTTTACTACAAAAAGTGTAGAAGTAAATGTGGCGAGTGGACAGACTTTGCGATGCGTGGGTATCGGTAACGTGTGTTTAAAACTCAGCAATTATGATTTGACTCTTAAAGAAGTGATGTACGTTCCGGGACTGAGTGTAAATTTACTTTCTGTGAATTGTTTAACGGTTAATGGGTTTAGAGTGGAATTTATTGAATCTACTTGTAAGATTTTTAAAAATAAATCTTGTATAGCTAGTGTTAGGTCTGTTGGCGGGGTATATAAACTGCATACTAACGCGGTAGCTTTAAGTAGTGTAAATAAAGAGGTTTCAAAGGAGTCTTGGCACCATAGATTGGGTCATTTAAGTTAAGACAGCTTGAAGTCACTGTCACACGTTATTGATTTTCAGAATACAGAAATTGCAAATAATTGCGATATTTGCATTCTTGGAAAACAAATAAGGTTTCCGTTCAAGAAATCTGGGCGTGATGTAGCGGCTAAGTGCTTGGATCTGGTGCACACGGACTTGTGTTCGATTCCTGTTGCGTCCCACTCAGGTAAGCAGTACATTTTAACGTTTCTAGATGACCACTCGCGGAAAGTATTCTTGTACTTCTTGAAGAATAAGAGCGAAGTAGCTAGTGTCACCAAAGACTTTGTTAGGCTCGTGGAAAATCAATGTGAATCCAAGGTAAAGGCTATACGCAGTGATAACGGTACGGAGTACGTAAACAAAGAGCTGAGCGCATTCTTCAGACAGAAGGGTATTGTGCATCAGGTCACTGTTCCGTATTCGCCCCAAATGAATGGTGCGGCGGAGAGGTTAAACAGAACTCTTTTGGAACGGGTACGTTGTATGTTATATCACGCGGGTTTGGATCACAAGTTGTGGGCTGAGGCGGCTAACACTGCCGGGTACCTTATTAATCGGTCGCCGTCTAGTAAATTAGGTGGCAAGACGCCGAGGAGGTTTGGTCGGGTAATAGGGTAAAGTATGACCACTTGCGGGTTTTCGGTTGCGAGGCCTATGTACATATTGATGACTTTAAGCGGAATAAGTTACAACCTAAGAGTAAGAAGTATATATTTGTCGGTTATGAAGACAATGGGAGATCTTACAGGTTGTATGACTCTAAGACACATGCTATAAAGAGAAGCCGTGATGTCATATTTAATGAAAGTGTGTTCCCAGCCAAAGAGCTAGGAACTGGACACGGATCAGCTTCTATAGAAATCTTTCTTTCAGGGGAAGAAGCTGATGATTCCACTAGTGAGAGGAAGTCAAGCTTGCCTGAGAGTGAGGTGGTTGGTGATGCAGCTCGGGGGCCTGTCACTGATGAGCCGGTAACGGTGAATGTTGAGCCGGTTGTGTCAGCGAGCGGTGATGATTGCGGCGATGACACTTTATTTTTTGAAGATAGCGTTGAGGAGGTGATGGAGCCTCCGGAACCGAGGTACAATCTTAGATCTAGACAACCTAAGGGTTTGTACACACAAAATGCGATCCCAGCTGAACCGCGCACTGTTAAGGAAGCTCTGTGTTCTGGGCAGAGCGACTTGTGGCGGCAAGCTATGCAGGAAGAGATTGACTCGTTCAATCAACATCAGGCTTGGGAGTTGGTGGATCCGCCTTTTGAAAAAAATGTGGTTCGGAATAAATGGATCTTCAAAATTAAGTATGACGCCGAGGGGAAGATAGCCCGATATAAGGCCAGGTTAGTAGCCAAGGGGTTCACCCAAAAGTATGGTGAAGATTATTTTGAAACGTTTTCACCGGTAGTACGGTACAGTTCAATGCGACTGTTGATGGCGATCTCTGTAGAGATGGATCTACATATAGACCACCTAGACGTACAGATGGCGTTCCTCAATGGTAATTTAGATGAGGAGATATTTATGTATCAACCGGAGGGGTTCATTTCACCTGGTGGAGAAAATAAAGTCTACAGATTGAAAAAGGCAGTCTACGGACTGAAACAAGCTTCGCGAGCTTGGTATCAGAGGGTGAAGGACGTGCTTCTGTCGATAGATTTTGTTCAATGCCAACTTGAACAATGTATCTTCTACAAACGAAATGGTAAGTCGGTTATTTACATTGCTTTGTACGTGGACGATTTCATTGTCTGTTACAATGATGCACGCATGGCTGAAGAGCGAGAAAAAGTAAAGTGAAGAAAGAGTTTGCGAAAACTGTTTAAGATTAAACATTTGGGTGCGGTGCGGCATATTCTCGGGGTCGCGGTAGAGCGTGACAGGACGAATAAAACTCTTAAGCTTTGTCAAGCGCGGTATGTTAAGCGCTTGCTCGACAGTTTCGGTATGTCGGAATGCATATCTTATGGGAGTGTATTCTTTGGCAGAATGAACGCAATACTATGTTGAATAATGTACAGGCTGTGTCAGGAGCCGTTTACTATACGGACCTTGTGGAAACTAGAACAAATTTCCGTGCGTTCAAGCGCTTTTGCCATACCTATAATTGGAATCAAATATAAAAGCTCACAATGTTAGGACCCATTAATATTAATGCTAATTTTTATCCGTGGTGCTAGGCAACTGGGCTTATCCCAGTTGTAAACGACCCTTTGTGCCTATTGGTCTTGTTTGTTCTGTCTCCTGCTTGATATGGAGGGAAGTGGAAATTTGTATTTTTCTTACTCCTCCATTTTCTTTTCTGATCAATTTCGTTGCGGGATCCAAGACAGTTAAATTCATTCTCCGGGACTTCGTCGAGCTTCATTGCCTCGGCGCTTTTCTGGTGGTCGCCACTGTTGATTCTGGCTTTCAGGAGTTCCAGTGGTTTGGGAATAGTGCGGTGGGATTGTCCCAATAAAAAAAATAAAAAAAAATGTCGGAATGCAAACCAGTCCAGACTCCTTTGGACCCAAATGTTAAGTTTACTGATACGATTGTGTTAGACGAAGGTACTGTTCCATATAGGGAATTGATAGGTTCTCTTATGTATCTGAGTGTATTTACACGGCCGGACATTACGTATGCAGTTTCGTACTTAAGCCAGTTTAATACGTGTCATACTATGGAACACTGGAGGACAGCGAAACGTTTATTGAGATATCTTAAGGGGACTCAAAGCGTTAGCCTTGTGTTTAGTAGGTCGGGTCATGCTAAGGTTGAGGGGTTTGTAGACGCGGATTGGGGTGGTGACGTACGAGACCGAAAGTCATTTTCGGGGTTTGTTTTCAAGTATGGGGGAAACACCATCTCCTGGGAATGCAGAAAACAAACATGTGTTAGTTTATCAAGTACTGAGGCTGAGTATGTTGCTCTTAGTGAGTCTGCTAAGGAGGCACGTTGGCTTAGGGACTTGGTGACTGAATTGACTGGTATTTCTGGGTTAGTGGTTGATTTGTACAATGACAATCAGTCTGCTCAAAAACTAAGTGTCAATCCAGTGTTTCATAGGAGGACTAAGCACATAGATATCAGGTACCACTATGTTAGGGAGGCGGTGAATAATCATGTAATTACGTTGAGTTATTTGTCTACTGAAGAAATGGTGGCTGATGTATTAACGAAATCTTTGTGTGCTCCTAAACATAAGTTCTGTGTTGTGAACTAGGGCTTAGGTTTTTAAGCCAGTTGAGCCAGCGGTGATGTCTGAGTTCAAACAGCGATTGAGGGGAAGTGTTGAATGTTGACCTTCTTTGTGCAGTCACTGTTTGATTCATGGTTCTTTATTCTATACTTCTGTCATAGGTTTTGAATGGAGAATGACTTTTGTATTCGCTAATATGATTGCCTGATGGCTGCGCTCATGTATTTTCTATGTGATTTTATTTTACAATATATCCGGTGTACAAGTTCTTCAATTCTTTGATTGCATTCGCGGAAAACCCTCTACGAGAAGTTAACACGAATAAAGGTATGATGATCCACCCTTTTGTTTTGGCAGGGTTACCAAATATTTTGTTTGTTTAAGAAACTATCTGTGACAAAGAATTTATTCATATGATTAAAATATAAGAATGTTCTAAGTACCTTTACGTTTATTTTTTAACCTATGCTATCCCAATGCTGGGCAAATGTTTTCCCCATAGCCTTCCACTCTTCTTGATGTTTTGCCTACCGCGATACGATCCAACACAGGAATCGCCGATGTGTGCAACAAGTCTGCTAGACTGGTTTGGAATTGAGCAGGTAGAATACACAATAACAGATGGGCCAGAGTCGTTCCGCAGTGAATGGCCTAGGAAACGCTAGTGTACTAGGAAGCATTTACGGGAGATTGGGTGGTGAAGGTAAAACCCTTAATTGCAGCATTTTAGTTTCTAAACTATCTCTAAGAATTGTTCAATGATAAGGCTCCCGCAGACTGATTCGACGCGGCAATACGATACTAATGCAACGCCCATTTATCAAATAAATTTTGGTCCAAAAAAAAGCGAGGAACAAATTATATATTGTTCTATGAAAACCTTTAGCGACTAGTTCTATAATTCAATACAACCCATATTTACAGATCACTTTGATCAGTGTTACATAGTTAGATTTAGTTTACGTTTTTACAAGAATAAAGCCTTTATGAAATAAAAATCTATTTACAAGCCCTTTGTTATGATAAAATAAGCAAAAGCGTTTCAAACTTTACACAAGAGATTTACGAACTACCCACTCTATGGTCCTGAAATGATTGAGATAGTCGATATTTTGTTCTATAATATTATTATGGTTAATTACTTGGGCCAACGTGGCCACCGGAGCGAGGAACTAGGTCATTCCTAGTTTAGCTTAGATCAGCTAGACGGTTAATTTTCTCGTTACCTTGCAACAAACACACGTTACTGTGATTCTGGTTTTGTACACGAGTAAGCAACTTCGGAACTATATCGGTAAATATCTGTGGGAAGCCTCTGTCTTTGTTAACTGAAGATAAGTTTGTGAACTAGGGAAGCAGACTTGCTAAGCAGAAAGCATAAAGATATCAATCTCTGGTAGGTCCTTATTTTTACCTGCTATAGTGATTATGCTAACAGCTAGTGGTATTCTACCAAAGCCATTAAAAAAGAGAACAAGTAAACCCAAAAAGCACGGACTATTTTCGACCAATAATTTCGTAATTGCATCACCGTATTACATAGGAGAAGCTGCTTCTGCGGATATACCCTGACCATTTGTCTTGTATATTAAACATTTACTAGAGCCGTATTCATTTGAGAAGTATGTTTTCTTTATTGAACAATTAAACGTCAAAAAATAAGCTTAAGAACTTATTGGAAGATTTGTACTAAGGGTGAGTGATTGGACTTCGTCCGCAGAAACAATTACAATCTCCGATGTTGGCAATCACAACCCTGCGATTCCTTGCGTTGAGAAAAAGTATAAACACTCACCTGGATAGGCAGGGATTGAAGGTAACCACTACACTCGGGACTCCGGGCCGGCCGGCGTGGCGGATATTCAATATGCACTACAAGCTCACGTTTCTGCTTGATTTCACTTCACAAGGAGGATTACGAGGACCAATCAGTTAATCAATTTCTAGCGAAGCCTTTTGGGTAATTTTTAACCCTATTTTGAATCGGACGGACCCAGCGCGGGAGCAGTTATCTGCTTTTCGCCATTTTTTCAAGTCGTAGTTTTCACTCTCACCGCAGTGAGGCGCTAGCGCGGCACCAGCGGGATGGCGCCAATTTTGAATTAGGAAGGGAAAACAATTTGGATAGGATATTTAGAAGGATAGGCTTAATGTTTATCCATTTCCCCCCACTCGAAATCGACCAGGATTTCGCAAGTTAAAGGACTGCCAGAGTACAACTAGCAGTGCTCGAGAAATATAAAATTCTTACTTAATAAGCACAATTACCTAAGTACCTTAAACTATTTTAATTGAACAATACTGATCAATACACAATATTGTTCGAGATATAAGATAATAGTTAATTAATTGGTAGCGGACAAACCTTAACTACTGGTCTGCGCAAAGTTTTACCGTTTGCAGTTCGAAGAGTCACAACCCGAACTATGTTATCAGATCCCGGATGGATCTGTTCTATACGAGCTAATTTCCATAGTAAAGGAGGCAGATTAGGCTCATTAACCAGGACTAAGCCGTTTATTTTAAGGTTAGGTGTATCTTTGAACCATTTAGTTTTTTGTTGAAGCGTATGCAGATAATCACGTTGCCAAGCAAGCCAGAAACTTTGAGTTATTTTCTTGAGCATTTGCCAACGAGAACGTGGACATAAGCAGTCACTAACAGGTTCTTCAGGTAGTGAAACTAAAGGACCTCCCGACAAGAAGTGTCCTGGAGTCAAGACGTTCGATTCTTGCGGGTCTGAAGACAAAGTACAAAGCGGGCGTGAATTTAACACAGCTTCCACTTTAGCGAGAATCGTAATAAACTCTTCCAGAGTTAAAATTTGAGCACCAACTACACGCTTAAGGTGATATTTTGTGGACTTTATGCCACTTTCAAATATGCCACCGAAATGTGGTGCACCTGGCGGGTTAAATTTCCATTTTATTTGACGGATAGCCAAACCATCTGATATGTCAGCTTGATGTTTGCGAAGCTCGCCGGTTATTTCGTTAAGATATTTGTTTGCACCCACAAAGTTGGTGCCACAATCTGTAATGATTGTATCACACATTCCGCGACGGGAAACAAATCTATCAAGAGCCGCGAGGAATGCTTCAGAACTCAACTCAGTGACGGCCTCCAAATGGACGGCTTTCGAACTCAAGCACACAAAAAGAGATATGTATGCTTTATAGGTTTTTGCTCCACGTCGACGACTTTCCTTTATAATAAATGGGCCACCGAAATCAATACCTGTGGTTTGGAAGCATCGAGAGGGCTGAAGACGAGCGGCAGGGAGCTTGCCCATCATGAGTTGACTGGACACTGGTTTTACTTTGAAGCAACGCACGCACTTTGAGAGTGCGGTACGAATAAGTAGTCTCAACCCAATTATCCAGAACCTTCTATGAATTAGAGACTGTAAAGTCCGAGGGCCGCAATGCAGATATTTTAGATGGAATGTTCGACAATCTGCCTCGACAAAGGACTCAATTTAGGTAAGAGAAGAGGATGTAACGCAGATGGCGATAGATTAGCTTCATCGATGCGTCCCCCCACTCGCAATAAACCATCTTCATCCAAAAAAGGAGACAGTTTTTGAATCGACTTGTCGCATTGTTCATGATTTTTCACTTGACTGACGTAAGACGACATATAATGGTCTTGAGTAAACTTGACTAGCATCTTCATTGATTTATCGAGTTCAGAACTACTAAGGGAGGAGAAATTTCTATTTGAATAAACAACCTTTGCATTTGATATAAAACGGAAACACCATGCCAAAGTTCGTTGAATCTTTGTCAGAGAAGAAAGCTTAGAAGTTAACGTCAGAAGCGGATTATCAGATTGAGTAGCGTGTAGGCTGCTTGGAACTGAAGTTCTTAATTCCGGCAGTTCTGCATTTACGAGGAACGTACGTTTGCAAGGCCATTTATTAGGCGACATTTGCAACCAAGAAGGCCCGCTCCACCAGAGTGGGTGATCAAATAATTCTGAACAGAGAACACCGCGACTACAACAGTCGGCCGGGTTATCCTCAGTGGACACGTGAAACCAAAGTTCGGGACTAATTAAATCGGTTGCTTGCACGACTCGATTTGCTACATACATTTTTAGCAAATGAGGTGCCGTGTTGAGCCAAGAAAGAGTGGTGGTACTGTCCGAGTAGGCTTTTATAGAATTTATGTGAATTTTATCCTTGAGTAAGTTGTGCATGTGTGACATAACTTGCGCTAGAAGCACAGCTGCGCTTAGTTCGAGTCTATTTATCGTTGTCGGTTTTAACGGAGCCACTCGAGATTTACCTATTAACAGGTTAGTGACCGTGGTAACTTCATCCACAACAACACAAAGATATACACAACAGCCATACCCTTTGAGTGAACCATCACAAAATCCTACCAAATGCACTTCGGCAGGACTAGAGGGCATAATCAGTCTCGGTAGTGAAATATTCTGTAAATCAGATAAGTTGGCTGCTATTAAATGCCACACCTTAGCCAATTGTGGTGGTATAGCTTCGTCCCAACCTAAGTTTAAGCGCCACATTTCTTGTAAAAGCGACTTTGCAGAAAACACTACCGGGCTTATCCAACCGAGTGGGTCGAAAATGCGGGCCACTATAGAGAGGATAGATCTCTTAGTAAATTTAACGTCAAACGAGTCTGAAAACTTGTAGGAGAAATTGTCATCCAATGGATTCCACCGTATCCCTAATATCTTGACAAACTCATTTCCAGCATCATCGAAGGATTTAGAAGTCTGAAGATGGTCAGGAGGAACATCAGACAAAAGAATTGGTGTATTCGTACTCCACTTACGAAGTTCAAAATGACCCTTTGACAATAACGAGGTAACATCCTCTTTTAATTGTTTCGCTTCATCAAGAGATGAGCATCCCGTAGTGATGTCGTCCATGAATGTATCTTCATAAAGAACTTGAGCGGCGCGGCTTGAATATTCAGAACCGTGATCCTCAGCAAGTTGACGCAGAGTGCGAATAGCTAAGTATGGGGAGCTGCTGACTCCATAAGTCACGGTATTAAGCTCATACTCATTCAAAGCCTCGTTAGGCTCGTCACGCCACAAAACATGTTGACAACACCTGTCCTCAGGACGTATCAATATCTGACGGTACATTTTACAGATGTCCGCAGTGAAGACAATCTTATGAAGTCGGAATTTCGTAACTAAATCGACAATGTCAATTTGAAGTTTCGGTCCAACATGAACTAAATCATTCAGAGAAAGATTATTTGTAGTCCGACTGCTAGCGTCGAAGACTACCCGGAGTCGTGTCGTAGAGCTATCTGGACGCACGACGCAATGATGTGGAATTATGTAACGATCAGTAGTCGAAGAATCTGCAGGCTTCATATGTCCTAGTTCTTCGTACTGGTGCATAAATGCCTTATAATCAGCTTTCAGCTCGGTCTGATTAATAAGACGCCTTTCTAAGCTGAGAAAGCGATTAAAAGCTTGGCGAGACGAATCGCCTAAAGAAGGCGCATCCTTCTTTAACATTATAGGTACCACGTAACGACCTTCACGTGTACGGTAAGTATCCTGTTTATACATTTGTTCACAGAGATCATCTTCAGGACTGGAAATTTTACATTTCGGCGGTTCTTCAGAATCCCAGAACCGTTGAACGATATCTTCGAGCGTGCAAGAGGACGCGAGGAGTGACGTAACGGATTCACTGTGAATATTGTTAGGTGGTGTGTTATGAAAATATTGACCACTTATCACCCAGCCGAATACACTAGACAAGGCGCAAGGTAATCCGGGACCGGGAGTGAAACGTGAGCCAGTGTATATTTGATCAAAACACTCGACACCTAACAGTAGATCGATCGGACCGGATCTATCGAAGTCGCGGTCGGCGAGATCAAGATGTTTGAAATGATCCTTGACGTGCAACGGTAACGTTGATGAAGGCAGCAAGGAAGTAATTTTAGGCAAAACTACTAAAGGTAAGTCAAACTTAGGCGACTCACAAGAATGAGGTCTTATTGAAGCGAAAGTATAACCTTTTATGTCACAAACATAACTCTGTCCGAGACCGGTAACGTTCAAGTTACATTTTCTTATACGTAAACTAAGGCGGCGCACGCATGCGCTGGTAATGAAAGAATCCATCGAACGGCTGTCAATAACGGCGCGTGCACACTGGAGCGAGCCGTCTGCGTGACGTAAACGAACTACCGCTGAACCAAGAATCTTCGTACTACAATTTGGACTCGAAGTTTGTGACGTAATACAAGTAAGTGTGCTCGTAGCTTTAGCGGAACTTTCGCTATTCTCATTTGAATTAACAGTAGACCTTAATAAACGTTTATTTTCCACATGTAATAACGTGTTATGTTTCGCGTTACAAACAAAACATGTGGTTTTAGATTTGCAATTATTATTATCGTGACCGGGCCTTAAGCAATTGGCACATAGGTTCAATTTCTTAACGAAATGTTGACGCTGTTCTAGTGTCATAGAATGTAACTTGCCGCATCGGTAAATAGAATGATTTTCATTACAACATAAACAAACAAATGAGCCCGATGCATTATTATTATTACTTTGGTTCGTAGATGCTACAAATGATGATGACCTTTGCTGACCCTTATGTCCTGCCTTATGAGGAGTAGTCGAAACCGAGACAGGTTGACTAACTTCCAGAATCTTTATATAATTTTGTAAATAAACAATTAAGTCATTGAACTTAGGAATCTCGTGAGTATTTTGTAACTCGAACCGTTTCCTAGTTTCAAGGTCAAGTGATCGCGATGCAATGTGAAATAACATAAATTCACTTAGCTCATCAATTTGCAAAGCACGTAACGCATTTACGCTTTCATATAACGCATTGGTCAGTTCGGATAAAGTTTCAAGTGACGGCTTGTTAACAGACGTTAATTTAAATATTTTTTCTAGATAAGTATTTGCTAATATACGCTTGTTGTCATATCGATCTAATAAAAGATTGAAAACCACGGAATAATTCGACTCGGTTATAGGTACGCCCCTGGCCAAGGTCAGTGCACACCCAGACAAACAAGACAGCAAATAATGAAACTTTTCCGTGTCCGAAAGTGAACTATTGTTATGAATAAGCGGGATGTAACTATCCTTGAACGTCTGCCAGTTTTCTATTTTCCCATTGAAATGCGGAATTTTCAATTTAGGTAATTTCACTTGAACAATAGAACCTTCTGGACGACAATGTACGGACGGATCGGCGACTGCAGACGCGTGGGGCGCAGGCAGCGACGTCGCAAACAAAGATTCGGCAACTTCGATAGACGCATAATACAAATCATCAAATGACAACATCGCACTCAAATCTATTTCTGACTTGGGTTTTAACTTTAACTGTAATCTATTGACATTTTCGCTAGACTCCATAAAAGCAGCCCTAATCTGATCAATCTTTTTGTATCTAGCCTTCAAAGGAGATAGCTTAGAACTATCCTTCAGAACATCTTTGGACAAATCGTAGATAATCTGCATACACTTGAAATCATATTCGCGTCTTTTAAGGGACGCCTGTAATTCAACTTCATCAGACATTTTGTTAACTTACGTATTCACGATTTATAAATGAGATGAGAAGGTAGGTAGGTAAGTACCTATCCGAACTGCAAGCGGAATATACTTTAGGCACTATTATGCGTACCTACTTTGGCAAGCAATACAAGTTATGAATTTAAATATGTAGGTATAAATACCTATTACGATTTAGACACTTATAAGTTATCACTTTTATTCGTAATAAAATGTAGGTGGATAGGTAATTTCTCGAGCACAACTATTTGACCATGAAACATTCCCATTAGCTTTATGCCAACATCAGTTATTGCAAGAAATAGTCATACAAGAAATACCCATTGAATTGAAGGTTTCAATTTAAACCTTAAATACGATTAAATTTCCTGAATAAATAATAATGATCAATGAGAGTAGGTTAGGTACAATCGTAGTCCGCTGGCCAGCTTGGCACGTTGTACGGGAACCCGACTTGAATTGGACCCACCTTTTGCGTTGTACCGTTAATAGAAATTATGAAATGTATTTATTTAAATCGTGATTCTTACTTGTTACTTATTAAATTAATAAGAATACACGATATTACAACGCAATATGTACTCATTAAAACGAGAATTTATGATTAATAAGAGAATGTGAGGGTAAGTAGAATCCTCACAGGAGTCACCAAAAAGAAATGATTGGACTTCGTCCGCAGAAACAATTACAATCTCCGATGTTGGCAATCACAACCCTGCGATTCCTTGCGTTGAGAAAAAGTATAAACACTCACCTGGATAGGCAGGGATTGAAGGTAACCACTACACTCGGGACTCCGGGCCGGCCGGCGTGGCGGATATTCAATATGCACTACAAGCTCACGTTTCTGCTTGATTTCACTTCACAAGGAGGATTACGAGAACCAATCAGTTAATCAATTTCTAGCGAAGCCTTTTGGGTAATTTTTAACCCTATTTTGAATCGGACGGACCCAGCGCGGGAGCAGTTATCTGCTTTTCGCCATTTTTTCAAGTCGTAATTTTCACTCTCACCGCAGTGAGGCGCTAGCGCGGCACCAGCGGGATGGCGCCAATTTTGAATTAGGAAGGGAAAACAATTTGGATAGGATATTTAGAAGGATAGGCTTAAGGGGCTGAATACTCAAAATAGGCTTTCTTTTAAACATTTTTTAGCCAAATCCATTGAAGATGTGGCAGCGGAAAAAAGATATGTTAATCTTGATCATATTTCCGAAAACTTTGTTGTGGCCGAAACACGTTTACGCACAAAAACCTCGATACAATTGAATGGCAAAGTAACCTCTTACCGTGATCTTCAAAAGATTTTTCCGGTAATACTGACCAGCGTACGTTTGTACAATTAACAACAATAACGTATCATAACAGGACGCAAAACTTCATTGTCGTAGATTTTGAAGTTTCATTCATTATTTTTAAGTAATTCATATTATTATGTTTTATAAAAAAATCTATACAAATTCCATCGTGCTTCTCTTTCCATCCAGTGCAATTCGACAGTGACCGCTTTGCGGCGTTGCTAGGTGGACGTATGTCGCTTTTTTCCGCAAAAAGCAAAAATAATATTTAATTTATTTCTCGTCAATTCAATCTGTCAAAAAAATATCAGGTATAATGCAGCCAGATCATGTAGCCTGGTGGCTTTAATTGGAACTAACGAAATCACAAGTAATATTGTCAAAGTTTGTATTATTTTTATTTTCTGGCACTACCGCTGTCACTGGCATCTATATTTTTGTTGTATTATAAACAACTCACGTCGGTTAGTTTACTTACTAAGTCCATAACTAAAAAGTATTTAAACCTCTTTGAAAATACAACTTATGTTATCTCAATTTGAATTAAAAATATTTAAAATAGGGTGGGAGGTCGAATACGATTTCAACCTTCTTCGTTGATGTAAAAACAATAGAAGGAAAAAACACAGAACATGGAATGTTCGTCCCGTTGACGTTGAGGCGTGATTAATTCGAGAAAATATAGTTTTAGATAATATCAGATTCCCATATTTCGTTTACTTATTTATTTTCGTTTTTTTTTTAAGTTAGTAAGTCGTGTTTATATTTTATTTTGTTAGTAGGTATAAGTTGTAAAGTACAAAACTAAGCCGTGTAAATTATATTATAATTCCGTGCCAAATGGGAACAAACAAAAATGTCTCAAATCAGCAAAAAAGCTTTTGTATTCTAACAGACAATAACATATGGAAGAGGTAATGTAAGTACCTACACATTTTTTAAATAATTGTTATATTGGTAGCTAGCTTTTTTAGCCCAACGCTTTCGTTTTTAGGGTTCCGTAGCCAAAGGGACCCTTTTACTAAGACTCCACTGTCCGTCTGTCTGTCTGTCACCAGGCTGTATATATTTCTGTAGCCGCTTTAACAACAAATACTCAAAACAGAATAAATAAATATTTAAGTGGGGCTCCCATACAACGTGATTTTTTTGCCGTTTTTTGTCGATAATGGTATGGAACCCTTCGTGCGTTGGTGCACTTGGCCGGTTTTTTAATAGTCCAAGAATGTTTGTAATCTGGTCAGTACATCCAATGCATCCAATCCAGTCCATCCTATCATATAAAATATATATGAGTATAGATTTAGATAGATTACCCATAAAACGAGTACCGTCCGGGTCCATGGAACAGACATATGAATGAATGATTTTTCTTAACAGTATAAGAAGACGTTTGGCCAATTCAGAAGCAGGTGAAGCATCGGAGATTGGTTTTAACGAGTAAGTTATTATTATATAAGTATCGCTTGAACCTGACATTATTATTGTTTCGTTTATATAACTTTCATATACATTGTTACATATTTCTTAAGAAATAATCATGGCTAAGTCCGTACCAGCCCTTACTGAAATACTTTCTACTCCGAGTACGGTTGCCTTTGCGAATCTCCACTCAAGCCAGTTAATAAATGCAAACCAGAGATGAGGAATAAGACTTTTCCAAATTATCAGGTCCGTGGGTTCACCAAAGAAGTTTATTCCGATATGGTCCCATTTAAACTTGGTAAAGATCTGATGAAGAACTTCGGAGCTATATAAAACATAACTCTTCAATAAATGACGGCAAATCTCTCAGGATTGCTGCAACCGCATTTATGTTTATTGTGCATCACTATAGAACATGCCTACTAGGTAGGTACCACAACTAAAAGTTAAAAATAAAAACATTTTACAAAAAATACAACCCGACATCCACATCAAAAAAAAAATATTACAAATAACTTCAATTTCGGAAGTCAGTGTTCCGGTTTTCGTTTCTTCGTTTTTTTACACCGCCTTCCGAAAGTGAAGTAATTTTTTACTTTGAAGTTATTTTTCAGTTTGAAGTGTTTTTATTTGGAAGTCGATTGTATTTTTTAGTAAAAAAAGTCGTTTTACACCTACCACGTAAGTAGTATTCTGGTACGTTCGTGTTTTTATGTCTTGATGTTTTTGGGTCCGGCCATGTTCCAAACAATCTGAGTCGTGGTTCTCGACAGCCCGAATGATAAATAACCCCCTGGGACCACGCCTGCAAGTAGGTACTTATTGAGCTGCTCCAATTAATTTTGTTTTTTTATTATATTTTGCACCGTGAATTTTGTTATTATATTTTTTAATATTTTTTTTTTGGTTTTCTTGCAATGACAAGAATATTTACTTTTTAAAGTATTATATTATTTTATTTTAATTATTGTGAATGTGAAGACTATCTGGATCATTCTTTTTTGTTTTAATTTAAATTTATCTTAGTTTTTAATCATGGTCTGGCAGTTTGAGTAGTTTATGCGGCCTACCCGGATGTCCTTTTTTTGGTATTGTTCGTTGAATCGTTGAGCTCCTTAAATTCTGAGTTTAGCTGCTTGGTTATTGACAAATGCGTGCACTGACTGGACGGGTCCACTCAATCTGGCTGGTTCTTTCCTCAAAAGACCATTTCAGACATCAGTCTACATGGTCTTCACATGATCTAACCAATATTTTGTCTGGACTTTAAAAGAGACTGTGACCTCTGAGTTTGTTTCGGCCTTTCTTCTCAGAGTAGTCAGATAGGAAACGCCGACCTCATCTAGTTTTAAAAAATATGTTCGACATGTAAAAGTGTTTGTACAAACCAACTTACAGAAATAAAATCATTTATCATTATCAATTGTTTGTAAATAAAATGTAATGTTAATAAAATTGCTCGTATTTTTTTCGCCCTGTCTATTACTTTTTAACTCTATGTAAAAATGCAACATGTGAACAGACAGTATCACGGCTGTTGCACGCTATACACAAAAACCCAGTATATAACTTTTTCGAACAATATTTTCCAGGAGAAAGCAAAAAATATGTAAAATTATATAAATTGAAAAGACTTTTGGAAAATTATCTTGTGTTCGGTAACTACATAAAATTATAACACTTATAGTGATAGAGTTATAATATTAAAATAACCCATACAAAAATACGCACACACATATTATCTAATAATCATAGTAAACATTTTCTCCATGTTCTTACGTAGTTTTATAAACCTTTACT
Organism: Orthosia cruda; assembly: GCA_964057195.1. Lineage (NCBI taxonomy): Eukaryota > Metazoa > Arthropoda > Insecta > Lepidoptera > Noctuidae > Orthosia > Orthosia cruda. The sequence continues at coordinate 13,851,732 of OZ059847.1, forward strand.
AGGTTGAAAAGCTTGCCTAAATAGAGCAACTAACCATTTCAAAGCCTAGTAAGTTAGTTTTTTTTTTACGTAACTGCGGTGGAGCCCAAAAGTACCTTTATTCAAAATTTGATGGGTCTACTCTGCTATAAATTTGAGTATCTGGGTATAAAACCATCATAAAGAAGTTGGTTCAAAATGTCACCTACTGTGTTCTTATTTGTGGCAGTCGCATAGAATCAGACAAAATTTTAATATTTATTCAATTTGCACGGCAAGAACTTTTATGACACTAGCCAGATTGCCTATTTTAGTGATCTTTATTTTCGTAGCAATAAGGTTGCATTCATAGGCAAAATAACAGTGAACGATATGATGTCAGATGCCAGCCGCCAGTTTGAAATAAGAACTTGCGCAGTAATGTTTTTGTTAAAACTATCGGAAGAGTCCGTTTATGATGCGGGCCTCTGTGGTCGGCCTTGTGAATTAAATTTTCAAATACTTTTCGCTCCAATTTAAAGTTTTCCCCTAAGCTGTCAATGACAGTGGGCGTGGCTTAGAACCTCAGATGTCGATTGTCAACTGTTCGAACACAGCCCCTTAATGTTTATCCAGTGAGAAAAGATGAAATTGTTCATAACCAAAGTCAATTCAAAACCCACACTGATGAAAGAACTCATGAAAGAATAAATCACGAGTACTAAAAATAGATTAACCGTACTTTACTCTTCAGAAATGAATTTCAATCAATAACGGTTTAATTAAAATATTGAAGTTCCAAATTGAAAGGTGAGGGTAGGCGTTATTGGCGATGATTTATTTATAGCGAAGGTCACATTGCTAAAGCTTGAACAACGGTCCTTTACAATATTTGTTTTGTATTGAACTATTGAGCCAGAATTTTCAAAACATTTTCTAACTACTTAAGTAAGTATTTCACGCGTGGTATGAACAGAACATAATATCGAAAATTAGGTATTGTACTGAATATGAAGCTGTTTCGGAGAACTAGCGCTAGTGCTCTTAATCAATTAAGAGCACAATGCGATTGCATACAGTTGTACGTATGATTTAAATCCTAAATTAATGGAATACCCCTGAAGCATTCTAATTCCGTACAAAAGGGGAATGCAAATTTCTATGTGCATAAAAATAGTATCTAGTGATTCTATTTTACAATTTAAGTTCCTATTTTGTGCGCTGGTAGTAGAATAAGTCTTTGTAATATAACAGAATCGGAAAAGTGTTCATGGAGAGATGTAAGACTGATCTGTCAAACAGAATGTATGGTGTCTTTTATAGACCACTAGACACCGAAGGATCCAAACAAAGCCCTATTGCTGTCACTCACGTATCCGTGTCTCTGTCTGTCTGTCTGTCTGTCATCTAACACACAATTTTCTTCCAAATTTTTTTTTGACTTTCCATAGACCTTACCTTTACTTATCAACTTGTAAGTTGATAAGTAATGTTTATCATTACGTATATTTTACTAACATATACCTATATATTGGTAAATCAGATTTTTCTTTGGTACGGAACCCGAAATGTGCGAAGTCTGACACGCACTTGGCCGATTTTTCCATTATATCTAAATACCAAACAAAAAACTGGTCTTCTATGTAACTCTGAGGTGACAGAGAATTTTGAAATGAAATTTCAAGCAGACGTTCGATATTGGACAAAAGTTAAGTTTAAATTTTACTAACTTCAAGGTCGCGTCTTTCATTTCTTTTACAGCGTGTTTTTAATCGGGACTACAGTTGACCTCGAATGAATAAATAGTAAAATAGTTAAACACTTCGCGCACTCTGCCCTCTATCTCGAAAATGGTTCAAGGCATGAAAAAAATGTTATTACAAAAGTTGTAGAGAATTTATTCCTTTACAATATTTATATTATATACATATACCATAAACCCATAGCAAACGAGATATTTACAATAAATGTGTAAAATATCGAGTTTCTGACCTTTGACCTTGGAATATCTGTAGTTACGGACACACTAAGATAAGTAGGTTTTGAGACAAGTTTTAGGGTGCCAAAATAAAGGTTTATACAACTTTATAGCTGACTATCTCTCATTCGGTGATACTTGCCCTCATTTGACTAATTTTCTTGGAATATTTAGGCACATTTCGTCACATAAGAAAAAAGAAGAAAAACATCTTCCTGATCGCACGCTATATCTCACTTACATGATTCTCTTTTTCTTCATTTTTAAGAAGTTTCACTTCTTTCACGTGTTTCGTGCTGCACGCTACTATAAAAAAATATGCATATTGCTGGTGCAACTTAAATACGTAGTTGATTTGAAGCTTTTAAGTTTGCCATTATATGATAAGGCGTAGGGCATCTGGCATTATCCTGCACGTTATTTGCAGTACAATCAACATCTTGCTGTTAACACTGAAAACACGTTTAGTGTTATGCCGTGTAACGTCTGATCTCACCAATATACTGCAAATAAAACCATGCAGTACAATGCCGTGTGAACCTACCTTAACAGGGTTATCAAACTTAATACAATGTAGTATGCATCTCAGGTAAATTAGTTATTCACAGTCCGATGCGTACTACGATGGTTCTCTGAGGACTTACTCGTTTCTGGCAGACGATGTATAGAGTAAACTACTGCTTCATGCACCTCTGGGAGGGACACGGGAGTGGTTCGTATCCTCTCCTCTTCGGCACTCTTTTCTAAGCTTTGCAGGTATATTGAGTAGACGCTTGCTGTACACCGTATCTGCACAAAGAAAATAAATGTTAATTTCATGGTTGTTTCTTTTCGATTACCACAAATAATGTGGGATGGGAATAATTATGCTTAAATGACAATAACAGTCTGTCAAAAAGGTGGTAGTGAGAGTAACAGCTCAAGGCACGCCTCATGCGTTACGCGTCCTTCGCACACCGTATGTGCGTAAGCTATTGTTATTCTATTGTGTCTGCTAATTAGACGCACGATGGGTTCACTACTTTTATAAGAGGAAAAAGTGTAGAAATACTAAGATACAAATCCTTCGTGCTTAATATTTCTTATTTCTTAAATCAATGAAAATCAAAAAAAAAAAACACGCGTAGGCCTACATGGGCACTATAACCTACCCGAAAGTGTTCTAATGTGCGCGCCCCACTGCAATTTTGAATCGATAGTAATCCCTACGAATACAGTTTACGTAATAAGATTTTTGCCGTCAAGATTTAAGTTTAGGTCACGTTGTGGTACTTTTGGTAAAGAGAACTTAAGCCATTTTGTTTTTTTCGCATTCATTAAGAGATTTTTAGCTGCGAACCATTTTGAGAGGACAATTAGACTTTCGTTGACATGTAAGACATCCGTATAGGAAAGATATGGATGTCTTATCTATTTTAAAAATTAGCGAAGTATCATCAGCAAATAGAATTATATCCGATAATTTGGCCATCATAAAGGGGAGATCATCAATGTAAACAAGAAAGAGGAAATGGCCGAGAATGGAACCTTGGGGCACGCCCATCTTGACTAGAGACCCGGAGGACTTCGCCCCATTAACATTTACTTTTTGCTGTCTGTTTGATAAATAGGAAAGCACGAGATCAGCAGCTTGTCCTCGAATTCCGTAGTGGTGTAATTTACAGATCAGTATGTTGTGGTCGACGCAGTCGAACGCTTTTGAGAGATCACAGAAAACGCCAATGGCATCCTGGGACTTCTCCCAAGATTCCAAGATGTGGCTGATGAGTTTTACTCCCGCATCCGTTGTCGACCTACCTTTCGTGAAACCAAACTGCTGGCTATGCAGGATCACATTAGAAATGAAGTGAGACAACATCTGGTCCAGCATGATTTTTTCATAGATTTTACTCAATGCTGGAAGCACGGATATAGGTCTATAATTAGAGGGATCACTCTTACAGCCTGATTTGAAAATTGGTTCTACTTTACTGTACTTTATTAAGTCAGGAAACGTGCCGCTGTCCAAACATTGATTGCATATGCCTGTAAGGACAAAAGCAATCGAATCAATAATATCTACAAGAACCCTAACGGATATCCCCCATAAGTCTTCAGTATTTTTTATATTGAGACTTTTGAACGCGTTTTTAATTGTATCAAGACATATTGGTTTAAATTTAAAGGTTGGTATGTCTTTAGTAAAGTTTTCTGTAAGAAGAGCTTCAGCTAATTTCGATGAGGAGGGAAGAGACTTCGTAACCTCTAACGGAATGTTGGTAAATAAATTTTCTAATGTCTCAGCGACTTCTTGCTCATTAGAAATGGTTTGATTAGTTATTTTCAAAGACAACTCTTTCTGATCGCGTTGTTGTATCTTTCCAGTTTCTCTATTAATTACTTGCCACACAGTTTTTATTTTATTGTTAGAAATACCAATCTTGTTAATTATTATTTGAGATTTTGCTTGAGCGCAGAGTCTTTTGAATATTTTGGAATAGTTTCTAACATAAGTGTGAAAAACTTGATCGGAAGTCAAAGATTTTTCGTAATATAAATTATATAAGATATCTCGGCTTTTTCTTATGCCCACAGTGGCCCATTCACTAAATTTCGATTTGGAATTGTTGACTTTAGCTGTTTTTAAAGGACACGTTTTATTGAATTCTAGGCAAACTGTAGAAAACAACGTGCCGTAATTTATATTGGGGTCTTTAGAATCAAAACAGGCGCTACAGAGGTTGCTAAAAACTTATTTATATACTATTTAATTTTATTCTAAGTTCCTTTTTTATTTTCTGTGTTTACATAAATAGTAAATACTTAAATAGTTTTTATGAAAGAGCTAGATTTTATACATACACGTACACACTCGGCTTTTTCTCCTGGCCACATAGAGCCATCATTTTAATTATTTTCAATAGCTGGGGGGTGACCACAAGCTATTAGAGTAAGGTTATTTTGATATCGAGTAAGTGACAGATGTATACACGTCATATACATCTGTCCCTTACTCGATCTCAAAATAACCTTACTCTAAGAGCTTGTGGTCACCCCCCTGGTCTTGGCATGCACAGAACAGAATAAACGCCTTGTTGGCATGCATGGAGCTTATGACAATTCCTTGTTTTAAACGCCATAAGTATTTGAATTTATCATGTAGATACCTGGGGCCTACCTCACGTTACTGTACCTTAACAAATTACACGTTTACCGTATCGAAATTCTAAATTGCAGCGATTGTAATCTAAACTAACAACGGGTCACAAGTCACGACACTAAAGGCTGGTAACACTTATTCCACGAAGTCCAGGCCATGCCTCATAACTACCACACTGCACTAAAATACTACCTACTTTATTTATTGCCTAAAACTATAGGTAAGTTTGCTGATGCAGTGTTAAGTTTTCCGAACGTAATGCTGAAATAGCTGAATGTATTTGTTTAAAATAAAATTATTTGCATTTTTTTACTGCTAATTTATCCTTGTATGGTGACTGTTTTGCAATTTTCCTACATTTTATGGTATTTATGTACGTAGGTACATTGTAGGTACGCTGACACATTAATCTTGTATTTGTTCGTCGAAATATGTGAAATAGTATTAGTGCTTGTAAATGTGTTTTATTATTATTAGCGTCATCATGACGAATACTGTGTATGTAATTCTGTGTGTACAGAGTACAAACTCTGTTATAGTTAAATTTTGCACCCCTATGTTAACTCCCCCCCCAAGTTAAGGGTAGTCACCGTGACGACATCGTCATGGTGACCCATGACGATGTCGTCAAGGTGACCAACCAATCCTTAACTTCACTAACAACAATTTGGTGGTGATACCTACTTATATAACTTTGTATGGTGTATTTATTTATTTTACAGAAAGTTAAACATTCATACATCAAAACAACAATAATATTTTCATAAAATATACAAATTAGAATTAATATTAAAATTAAAAAGGGGGCTGAGTCACCCACGTCCGTAGGAAAGTACCCCATGCGATACCCTACACGTGGTCCCCGGGAGGTGCCAATCAGGTGACAATAACTGGTGGAAGGCTTCGGCAGAAGGCTTGCGACCACCCACCGGGCAAAGACGTACCGCCAAGCGGCCTAGCCGTGTTCCGGTGCGATGCCCGGTGTAGCCACTTCAGGAGATGGGTCGAGATGGAGGTTCCATTGCAGACAGACCAGCCTGGCACGTGCTGTTATGGGTGTATCGGGTGACTGGTCGCGGAGGGTAGCGGGATCCGAGGCACGGTGCACTGCTGGCCGACCGCAGGTAGTTGGGGGCCCAAGTAGTGTGCCAGCCACACACGAAAGGCTGCCTCGCCAACTGACGAAAAATCCCGGAATGCACCATCGTGCTGGTTGGCGACCAGAAGGGAGGGCCCGATGGTCTTTCCGGGGGGGCTCGGGCGTCCCCGCAGTCTCCAGACTAGTCCCCCAATGATGGCGTCCATTCAGTGCGTGTCTGAAGGTAAGCAGCGTGAAGCCACATCTCACTTCCCTCTCCTAACCTTTCTTCACTCACTCGCAAATAATGAAAAAGAGAAAAAAATTCAAAGTTGAACAGCGTCTGCACCCTCTCCCACTCAAAGTGCACCTCACTAACATCAGAGGTCTGCACTCAAGTCTCATAGCAGTCCATCATCACCTAGAGACTGATAAGCCGGCTCTCTTTTTTCTTTCGGAGACGCAGATCAGATGTCCGTCAGATGTATCGTACCCTGGAGCACAATTTTAAGCAACGCGCGGGTGTATGCATGTACGCCCGAGACGACATCTGTTATCGGCGTCTCCGAAACCTTGAGGACTCTAGGTTCTCTGTGCTGTGGGCTTTGGTGGACATGGGCCTTGATAAAATTGTTTACGCCTGTGTCTAACGCTCGCACAGCGGGGATCAGGAGACAACCAGGCTCACTGAATACCTTAGTGAGGCGGCTGATACGGCACAGCATCGGTACCCTTCTGCCCAATTGGTGTTACTGGGGGACTTCAATGCCCACCACCAGGAGTGGCTTTTCCCGTACCAGCGCACTGATCATGCTGGGCGGGAGACGAAAAAGCTTGCGCTTGCGTTAAATCTCGCCCAGCTGGTCCAGGGGGCAACGAGGGTGCCGGATGTTGATTCGCACACAGCCAATTGCTTGGACCTTCTGCTGACTACAGATCCAGACCGCTACTCGGTGTCGGTATCTTCACCTTTGGGTAGTTCCGACCATTGTCTGGTGAAGTCTGTATCCGTCCACTCCCCACCCGATCCCAGCCCAAGAGGCGCTCGGCGGGTTAGGCGGTACAAGTCAGCAGATTGGGATGGGATGCGTTCTTTTTTCGCATCGTATCCTTGGCAGCCTACTTGCTTCTCTTTGGTTGATCCTTCGTCGTGTGCGGACGCCGTGTCGGATGTGTTGCGTCAGGGAATGGAGTACTTCATTCCGTTCTCTGACGTTGGAATGTCTAGCGCTGACCGGCCATGGTTTGGCGCCGAGTGCAAGCGCGCCAACACGCTCAAACATGAGGCGTACCTGGCATGGGTCGACGCTCGGAAGCGCAAAGCAAGCGACGTGGGTCAGCGCAAGAGAGCCTACAATAGGGCTGCCAAGTCCTGCAAGAAGGTGATGCGAAGATCTCGGTTTGACCACATAAGAAGTATTGGGACCAAACTTGCTTCCTACCCAGCGGGTAGTAAAGCGTTTTGGTCCCTGGCTAAGTCGGTTGAATCGAACTTCTGCCGTCCCTCACTACCACCACTGCTGAAGCCCGACGGGTCACTGGCCCACTCCGCTGAGGAGAAAGCAAACTTGTTTGCCTCTCTTTTTGCGGAATCTTCGCGTCTGGATTCTGGTGACGCGCGGCCCTCTCCTTCTCCTGATTGTTGCGAGGCGAGTATGTCGGACATTCGCATACATCAAAAGGACGTTCGTAGGGTGCTGCGCAATCTTGACGTGAACAAAGCTAGTGGCCCCGACGGAATTCCAGCAATTGTTCTCAGAACCTGTGCGCCTGAATTGTCTCCGATCCTGACACGCCTGTTTCGCCTTTCATATGAGACGGGAAACGTGCCGAATGCCTGGAAGCAAGCTAACGTTCAGCCTGTGCCCAAGAAGGGCAGTCGGGCTGACCCGGCCAACTACAGACCCATTTCAATAACGTCCATCCTCTGCAAGAGTATGGAACGAGTGCTTAATTCCAAGCTCCTGGCATACCTAGAAGCTAACGACATCCTCAGTGACCGCCAATATGGCTTCCGCCAAAATCGGTCAACTGGGGATCTTCTAGCGTATGCCATTCACATCTGGAGTGAGGTCATAGACAGACACGGGGAAGCACTTGCCATCTCCCTCGACATCTCGAAGGCTTTTGACAGGGTCTGGCATGAAAGCCTTATTGGTAAGCTTCCTTCATTCGGTTTGCCCAGTGGTCTGTGCGATTGGATTGCAGACTTCCTGAGGGGCTGGTCCATTCAAGTGGTTATTGATGGCCGCTCGTCTGAACTACTGGATATTAATGCCGGGGTTCCACAGGGGTCGGTACTCTCAGCAACGTTGTTCTTGCTGCACATAAATATCTGCTAAAACCCGGCACCTTTGGGTATGCAGACGACAGCACTGTAGCTGAGAGATACGTGTCCGATGCGTGCGCTACTGGACCTCAGATCCGGTCTCTCCGAGAGGCCATGGTTGGGCGCTTGAATCTGTCCTTGGAGGCAGTCTCCGAATGGGGCAATGCCAATCTGGTCAAGTTCAATGCTGCTAAGACCCAGGCGTGTCTTTTTTCCGCTAAAAGGAGCCAATTCCACCCGGCTCCTTCTTTCAGATGTGTGACCGTGCCGATAACTGACCATCTTGAGATTCTTGGCATCACTTTGACATCGACGCTCAATTTTGGCCAATTAATTGAGGCAAAAGCTCAGCTGGCTGCCAAAAAATTGGGGATCCTCGCGAAGGTGAGACGGTACTTCACGCCAGAACAGCTGCTCAACTTACATCAAGCGCAAGTTCGATCATGCATGGAATACTGCTCTCATCTCTGGGACGGATCTGCCAAGTACCAGCTGGATGCACTTGATGCGATCGAAAGACGGGCTAAGAGGCTCATCGACAATGAAGTATTGGCCGAATCTAGGCTCCTGAACCTCGAACATCGGCGCTGAGTTGTGGAACACTAGTCACAGCGGATCTTTGTGTCTCGGAAGTTGGCTGCAAGATCCTGCGCAATTGCTAGTTTTGTGTCAATATTGAAGTAGAAGATAGCATTGTATATCTGCCTCTTTCACTCGCTTACGTTTGTCGCATCGTGCTGTCTCGCTTACTTTTTGCAGTATATTCGATGGCGAACTGTTTCTTGGGCAATGGTTCGCAGAGCCAACTGCCGAGACACAAAGATCCGCTGTGAATACTGTACGAAATTGTAAATAAAGTAGCAACGCAAGAAGACGATAGTACGGTAATGATATCTAACAGTATTCTATCTTCATACAAAAGGTCGGAAATCATATCTACGCGCCTCGAGTTCAGCCAATACTCGATACATAACAGTCGCAAACAGTCACGAACGGTGTGATGGTTTTGTAAGCAGTAAGCGTGCGATTTGTGAATATTTGATTGAAATAAGTGCTTACTTACTTAATATGGCAGAGAGCAAATAAAGACTATATTGTGCAGTTTTTGGTTGCTTGAATTCTTCTGTAACGCACCCAGAGATAAGATTTTTTTAACTACCTGGAGCCTCCGAAAGGCAAGACTATAAAAAAAACTATATCTAACCTACTAGTACATAATTTGTTTATTTTTTAATAGGTAAGTAGGTGTGTCGCTTTTTCCACCGAGTAAAATACCTGAATTCATAAATAAATAAGTGGATAGAGTGATAAAGTGACTCACGAGTGACCTGTTCTCTTCTTCAGTGCTCGCGTAAAAAAAACTAGTAGTTAGTTTCCTAGGCTAGTTTATCTACTTATTTATGTACTTAGCTAATTACATATATTATTGAATAAGACGAAATACCTTTATGAAATGATTACCTATAAGAGTAATAAATGGTAGGTTCTGGAGAGAATGCTAGGTTCAGACTCTGGAGATATTAACAATCATAAAACTAGAAATGGGCGCACGGTTGGCGCAGTGGTTGAGCGATTGACTGCTCCGCTGCGTGTCGCGGTTTCGATTCCCGCACGGAACAAATATTTGTATGATCTGCAGATATTTGTTTCGGCTCTGGCTGTTGTGTATGTGAGTTTATATGTTTGCAAACGCACCCACGATACAGGAAGAAATTCCTAGTGTGGGGCAACGTAGCAAAAAAATAAAAAGAAAGGAACTCAAGTAGGTAGAGGCGGTTAGGTCTAACGCGTTTTTACGTGACGCGCACTTATAGGTACTTATTTCAAGGACAAGGCCGAGTCACAATACTGTTACATATCATTACCGTGGCGATACTCAAATTACAACCTAACCCAACCTGGTATATTTTAATAATTGAGTCGTACACAATACGGCATAAGCTAATGAATCAATAATAGAAATGAAGTAATTATAACTTTGCCTGAACTTTGATATGAAAGTCAGACACATTGCCAATGCCAACTAAGGATAGTTTTCAAATAGATGGGATGTGCGAAGAAACAATACGAGAATGAACAATGCAAAGGCTGAGAAAAAAATCACCAGTGGGATCACTTTATTTCCCATGTTTAGCTTTGGTGGAAATGGCTAGCGGAGCTAGGTATTTTTACAAGCAAAAAGCGAGAGACGTGTGCTCGTACAGCTGAAAAGATGTGGGTACGCATCCTCGCACCTCTCAGCTTCACACCATTTCAAAACTTCGCTACCACATCTTCGCACCGCACAAGATCCACGTACTGCTTTGGACAAAATCATTTTCAAAAAAATTAACAGCGCCGCTACACAACCTCGCACCGCCTAGCCTATCTCTAGTAAAACAGCACCCTCCCTATCGCCCTGCGTGCCCAAACATTTGGATAGGTCGCAGTTCGTTTGGATCGGTCACATGAACTCTAGTAATTTAACCGCGCCTCTGTTTGAGTGTTTTAGTGCCCAAATAACCGTCGAATACCGAAATAGTCGGACACAAATTAACATGAGCCAGTTGTATTATGTGTGAAAAACTATACAGATATGTGAAGGCTTTAAAGTTTAAAAAAATAATAGGTAGATAGAATCATGGAAACTACTGCCAGAAGTAAAAACTTAAAACTTTGGAATAACATAATAATATTAGCGTGACGATTACTTTGTCTTATTAGCATGTCTCTGACATGTACCCATATGTTTTGCTTCTACCAAAAGTCGCTAAAGAAAATAAGTTTTCACTTTAAATAATGGCGTGAATTAATGTATGTGTAAAGTATTTGGTAGTTCTTGCCCGCGGCTTTGATCGAAAACAACGATAATTGAAATGATAGACAAGTTGTGGTGCAGAGTCATATAACAACAGATAAAATTCTTTCAATAGCTTTTTTAACGACTTTTGGGCGTGTGTTATGCGCATTTTTGCGTCTCTACGCGGAAGAGACTTGTTTGTGTCTTATATTCCAAATGGGTAAGTACGTCATGAAGGTAAATAAATGTATTTACATATTGAAATTATCATGTCTTTGAATGATCAAATTATTCAATACTTACGTCAAATCAGAATTACATTCCATTGCTTAGAAATTAAGGGTATTTCCATGACATTTTTCTTCCATAGTGACGCGGAAAATTAAGTCATAAGATTTCAATTGGTGACTCATTTTATTGTTGTAAGTAATAATTTATGGCTTACCTTAATTTTCCCTCTAACAAAGTGATGTTTTTGTACGACGAATTGTATGGTGCTGTAAGCGGTCATTGGTCCTCCCACTGTTTCGCCATCCACCCGATGTAAGACATGCTGACTCAGCGCCTGCGAAGATAGTATTACAAGGTGTTAGCTCGCGTGACAAGACAGATAAGAAAAGCCGAAACGACCCGGAAAACTTTCAGTTTAACGTTCAAGTAACCAATATGGGCTATTTCTTTCCCCACCTATAAAGTCAAAAATACTAAATATAATTCTAGAGAATGGCTTCCATCTTTTGGTTAATGTTATTGCAGTTTTAATGTGTTTGAGGGTTAGTTATGTAGGACGTGGTGACATAATTATGATTATCAAGTTCAAAAACGACTGTAGTCTCGTTTTTATTCGGTTTAAAATTGTTCGATCGTAAAGAAGAATTATGAACTTGTATCAAATTTTTAATTTCTCTAAGTGATCGATCCCGATCATTCACTTAAAACTTTGTTAATCGAATGTTAAACAAGACCGCAAATTGGTTTTGAAATATATATTTTTTTATTATATGAAATGAAAATCATATTTTTAAGGGGCAAACTAAGTATCTTTAGATTTAAAGAGGTTTCTAATATTCATAAATTCTAGGTAAAGCATCTCTTTGATTGACGATTCAACTAAATTGCTTGGAGGTAAGCCTACTACTGAAAACTGACCGTGGATATTAAACAACCTATGGTAAATAGGCAAGTGAATAATAAAATAGCATTTTATTCTCTTTCATACAACTAGCCAGTAATTTATTCATGAGACATTATGGAGTGCCTCAAAGTAAGATTACTTTGAACTGTGACGTCACGACTTTCAGCGCGGAGCACTGTTTATGTTTTCGTTGACTAACGTTCGACAAATCGAATAGTTTTAGAAGGTATCGTGAACTAGGTTATTTATAGGGCAATTGTAATGTTTTCAAGGAGGTTTTCGGTGAGTATACACTAGAGCATTTTCGCGAGCATTACAATGTACGTTCGAAGTAATAATCACGGTGAATAAGCATTTACCTGTAACATTTTATTCACCCGTGCTCGTGCCTTTGCTCGATAAAATGTTACACCAAAATGCTCGTTGGGTTTTAAAATCAGGTTGTAACAAAACATTGTTCGTCACGTTTGAAGTGTGGTTCGAGTAAATTTTAAAATAGCGAATGCTCGATGTTCTGTTACAAGTAAAGTCTCTAGTCTATACTCACCATTTTGTTAATTGTTCTGGGGTACTATGAAGTTCGGGTTATTAAGTAATTACTAAGGCAGTAAAACTCTCATTCAATCTGTCTGGTCTTTTCCTAACTACGTTGGGGTCGGCTACTAGTCTAGCTAGATGCAACGATTACCTATTTGTCCTCCAGAAATCAGTAACTGAGCAACACGATAATTCTTTGGCAAGACTAGTCCCAGTTTTTTTTTTTTATCATTACCCGTTACGACAGACAAGATCTACAAATGACTGCTAGGACCACCGGCTACACGTGTTTCCGAGAATCGGACGAATCTCGGTACAGTAAAATGGTTACACATCAACAGATCAACCTCGGCGAGCCTTGCTTAACCTTGAATATCGACCAGTGTCACACGTCACACAGTTCATACCACAGAGTAAATTATACCATAGTGAAAGTTCACACAATCACACGGGTCGATCAACCGGCAATAAAACTCAGATATCATTACTAAGAGTTTTGTATTTAGTACTCACAAGGCCCGACAGTTTACGATTTCCCTATTCTAAATATGTAATCGTGTCTGTTTCATAATTTGCCATTAATTTATAAATGTCCATGGCGACCGATACTTTCTACTATTTATAGGGGCCGATTAAGCAGATTTACTATACTACAGTTAAGGTTTCACTAGTCGATTATTCTTCTATACAAACGTAGTCTGGTGATTACTCCACTGTTTGACGATGTACGTTCAAAATAAAACATTATGTCAATTTGTCTCATCATTATCTAGCCCTTCATGGAAAAAAAATAAAAAAAAATATTTTAAAGTAATGAGCGTCGAAAGTTCCTTATTATATATCAACACTAATTTTAACACATCTTTGGGCGGCAATAAATACCATAAGAAGAAGGAAAATTGCATAACGGCCACCATACAGGGATAGATTAGCAGTTCAACAATTCAAATAATTTTATTTTTAAAATATACATTTAGTCGTTTTTAAGGTCCCGTACCTCGAAAGGTTCGTACCTCAAATACTCAGGTCTACTGTCCCTTAAAGCTGTGAAAATCAAACTTCTAAGCCAACGCAATCAAAAGATACAGCCGTTTATGCCGCAAATTTTCAACACTCGCAAGGGAATAAAAACCTACAGGGTACTTCCCGTAAACTCAGAATCTTGAAATTTGTTACAAAGCAACGTCTTATAGCACAGATAAAGGAAAAAAAATCGGTTTTCGCAATTTTTTTCATTTAATAATTTTAATAAAAATATTTTTTATAATTTTAATCATACTACCCCTTTCCTCATGAACGCGTAGAGGTACTAAATTGAAATTCATATCAAATACTTGGGTCTATAAAACCTTTAAGCTGAGGTTTGTACGGAACCCTCGGTGAGCGAGTCCGACTCGCACTTGGCCGGGTTTTTTTCATGATATCTAGACTCCCAAAGGCCTGTTTATAAAATTTTGCACGCTCGTTTTTGTCCTAAATCATCATCCATTTCGCTATAAACTTGCAAAAGTGTTAATTCGTACGCGAACTAGCTTCTTATTTATTATATTTATTACAGCTTTATTTCTCACACAACTACATATAAATTGACATTTAAAATTAAGTTCTTATTTTATTATGTGTGAACCCTTGTGGGTAAAAGCCTCCTCCATCTGTTGCCATTTGCATTTGTCTTTGGCAATATTGAAACAGTTTTTGCCCGCAATCTCTATGATATCGTCGGTCCATCATCTTCCTAGCTTCTTACTGCTCATCCACTCTTTCGTACGTGTTGTCGGATGAGATAGTATGCATTTTAACCCTACGCAAATAGTTCGTGCCGTCGTCTAGGGCAACCTTAAGGGATGATTTTTAAATAGGTAATAGGTTTTGTATTTGACGTAAATTTTCTATAGAAAACCTGTAAATTACCCATTTTAATTCATTAATACCATTAAGATATCAGCTCTAAAGCTGATTAAATAATTATAATAAAGATAGTGAGATAGTATAAAACCATTGATCTTGTCGAAGATTCGATACAACGTATAAAAATATTTGGAAAGAAAGCTCCAAATACTTTGAATGATCGTATCTATAAATACTTTCCCATACAGAAAGCACAGAATTGAGGGTAGATAAAAACAATGACAAATCAATTTGTCGCAGCCGTGCCCGTAAAACCACAAGTGAATGACAACAGCAACTGGGTATTATTATTTGAACTGCCCGATTGCTGCAGTGGCTCAGTAATTAACGACTTTGTTACAAATATTTGTGAGCTTGCAAAATAGTCGTCCTGTCTGAGTGTTTGCGTATGTAAGAATAATGATATTTATTATGACTGTGACCATTGGACTGATGTAGAGGATTTTGTGAAATTCTCTTCTGCTTGAATCGGTCCCTCATAACTACTGAGAATAATGGGCACTAGACTCTTTTAATGTGACATTCTGCATCCACCGGCTCCGATCCAAAGTTGTCATCACCACCTGCTAAAATTTTCTTGAGGACATAGCTTTTTTCACTTGATCATAATGGCGTTCGGACTCGTGCTCTCTTTCATTCCGTAATGCCAACGCTCGTTTGTGAAATTGGTCATTGTCATTTCAACATCAGATATTGTGTTTCTATAATTATGATGGTGATATAAAGGATACCAATGACTAGTTTTAAGCGATGGCGTGGGGTATCATCCCATACAAAGAAACTGTCCCGACGTACTGTACTGATTATTTGATTTATCTATCGATATCAATTGATTATTAGATGGTGATCTATCTATCGCCGTAGAACGGAGTCGAAAGCGATCGATTTAAAAAAAATAATCGGTATAATCAGATGAAAAACACTAGTTACGTGGCACGGTTTCTTTGTATGGGATGAGGCATCTGTATGCTAGTATTATATTATCTGTGGCAAGGGTGTAAATATTGGTGGACCTGCAGCCGTATTGCGTAAGTGAATACGGCAACGCAAAGACTTTGACCGCTATCCAATCGAACATGGATTGGATAGCGGTCAAAGTCTGGATTTGAGTTTCCCTAAGTACCTCTTTACCTTGTCGAAGTTGTAGTAATAGATTGACATCCTATTCTCTGAGGGTGAAATACCACATCTATTCTTAGTAAAATATTATTTTTATTGAATAAGGATCATCGATAAATTATAGAAGCGTTCTAATTTATAGTTTCTTCCTACCTCCATGGAGTGATTTTATGCATGTAAATGATCTAACAGATATATTAAAACGTATATTCTCAGCTGCCCAGAATCTTGATTTTGTACACAGTTGATAGTGACGTGCTATCACATGGAGTCAAACATAACCCATGAAAAATAGGTGTACTGCCTGTAGGTAAACCTCTACCTATAAGTCTACCTACATCTCAAGACATACCCACGCGAAATTGTTATGATGTGTACTGTTAAAAAAATAATTGTTTTAAACATACAAAATATATTTATTTTACAAAATAGGACACCTGATTGCAAATGTAACTATGCGCGCTCAAGCTAATACAACTGAGATCTAATCTCAAAATGCTATCAACAAAAGTAGGCCATTGTATCATTACAGCGGAGGTCGGGCCAGTAAATGGTTAAAATTAATTTACCGGGCAGACCTTCGTCCGACATATAATGCAGCTCTAACTCCGTTGGATGAAACTAATTGCTAATCAATACCCTTTTCAACAGAACCATAGTAGGCACACGTAATGCAATAAGATAAACAGAATATTTTGATCTATTGGCAGTGGTTGTAGTTACTTCGTTCGTGAATGATGTTCTGATAATTCTGTTACATGTGAATATTATTATTAGTAAGCCTTTATTGCTAGTACTAAACATACATTAATATCAAACTGTTTTATCTTAAATATCTAACATTTCAGATTTTCCTGTTTCGTGATCAGCGTGTCCTGTGACACATAGGCCTCTGCCAGCTTTGACCAGATTGTCCCTCCAGTAATCTTTATATCATCTGTCCATTTTTCAGTTTGTCTGCCTCTCTTCTTTTTGCCATCATGTGGTTGCCATTCCGTTACAATTTTAGTCCATTTTATCCTGCTTTCCCTTGTCATGTGTCCTGTCCGTCACCATTCCAACTGTTTTATTTTCTTCAGTATGTCTTCCACCTTTGTTGTAGATCTAATATCTTCTGCTCTTATTCGGTCTTATAGCGTCACGCACTAACATACTTCTTTCAGTATCTTTCAAGTGAATATGAAAGTGAATATATTAATACCAGAATGTTAATGTATCACTGTAGGAAAAAGGTCCTATCTCATAAAGATAAAACACGAGTAGCGACTGCGAATTGGAAGACGTTGCGTTGGAAGGCCTCCCACCAGCAGGACTAATGGCCTGGTGAAGGTTGCCGGGATCCACTGGATGCGGGAAGCACGGGACCGGTTAATGTGGCGACGCTTGGGGGATGCCTATATCCAGCAGTGGACGTCTTTTGACGGATATGATGATACGGAAGCTTACATTTTATTTATTTGTATAGATAATATAAGTCCCGGTTTCCTCGCGATGTTTTCCTTCACCGATGACAGCGATGTCTAAGATGTTTGTCTTAGAAAGTAGATTATATGAATTAAAAAATTACATAAGTAATTTCCCGGAGTTGAACCCACGACCTCAAGCTCGAGAGGCGAGGTCTTAGCCTATGGGCCACCATCACATTTACGAAGATTAGGTACTAGGAGGGGCGTGAATACAAGAGGTAAATGATAAGCATATAGAACTTGAAAATTATTTCATTTTTACCAATATATGTTGCCTCAGACGGCTGGAGTGACATAAAATCCAAAACAAAATTCTCTACAAATATTGACTTGCGTTCTAAATATGATTAACCTTCCAAAACCAAATATCACTTGCCAGCTTTAAAGAGGTAAGGAGGTTGTCCGCATTACAATACCTACTTAGATAAAGCCATAAATAAATATATTTTTGGGCAGTCAATCCACTAAACCTACAAAATCCATAGCCCAATACATTTTTCTCCATAATTTGCAATAGTCCTGCACCAACCGGGGATTTTCATTGGGAACAGTTGCGTAGTGCATACAGGCAAAATCGTCGTTTTGTGTCACTTTTCCTGATACATGCCTAATGGGACCTCTACGAGTTGGCTTCGGCTCCTCGCACGCCTTTCAAAGGACCGGGACCTCAAGGTCCCGAGAAAAACAAAAAAAAAATACTGTGTTTATGAATGATACTCGGTGTTTCATTTATGGGTAAAAGAAACACCGAGTATCATTCATAAGCATCTCTATAATTATTATTAAGTAATTTTATAGCTATTAAATCCGACTTCTTAGATGAGACGACAATAATTGTCAAATACTCAGGATTTAACTATAGCAAGAATAAAACGAAAAGTTACATTTTGCGATACGTCGCTCGATAGAATCCTATGATTATGAAACCGAATCTTAATAAAAAAGACTAACAACCATCTATCATTTAATTGAACATTTTATTCCAGAAAAGCAAATCAAAACACAACAATAATATCATCCAAACGACTTTATACTTCCATAATCGTTGGCGGCCACGCGTATAAATGTGTCCGAGAGATAGGCGCCCATCTATCAACTAAGGACAATAAAAAGCGGCCTAAAAATTCTTATTCCGAATATTAAACGTTTACTGGGACCGGGTGACGTTCCAAATCACCTTTTTTCGGGATAATGTCAAGAATTATAGGTGTATTTATCGTCCGATTATGTTAAAGTCAACAGCACAGCTCTCTGTAGTATCGCCTTTGCGGCTTTTACGGCCTCGACGAGTGAATCGCCCTTGTAGGATAAAATATTGCGGTACATGAGAAATTTACGAGTAATTTAAATTCTTGAGACGTTTTCTGTTATCTATTTTAGTGTTTTGCTGCAGTGCAAATATTGTGGCAATTTTATTAGCAATACTATATGCGCACGAGCTACGTTCTTTCTATTTAGTCCAACAAGTGTAAAATTACTTTGCAAAAGTCTGGATACTATTAGTCAATAGATATTAGGTAACTTTAAAAAATAAAGAAAGTGATCGATTACACCTAGTATTAACGTGACCCATTTCGTATTTAACTTCGTACAGACCTAGAAATTAATTGCTAAACTCTACACATCAAACCGAAGATAAATTACCTACTCCAAAATATCTGAAGCAACTGTAGATTACTCGTGCCAACCGCGCACTAAGCCAAACGACCCCCTTCCCCTTAACCTTCACCAAATTAATTCCTTCCTAATTTCACGAGCTCATCAAAAATACTAAGCAGTCACACCGGTCATTAATTATTTAACAAGCTCTTCAGCAAAGTGAGTAAAATATAATTTTAATTGAAGGCAGGTTTCAACTTTCCGCTCTGAAAACGTCTTTTGCAAAAGTTGAGTAGTTTAATTAAAATTTTAAGGTCAATTCGAGTTCGAACTAGCACTCGTTCTATCGAAGTTTTTGACGTGAGGAATCTGATCAAAATTGAATCTTTATTTTTGAGTAATATAGTATAAGTAATAATTAAAAGGAAAAATCTTTTTAAAACAAGCCTCTAATGTACTAAAAAAATGTATTAGCGCTTGTCAATACATATCCAATGAGCCCAAACATGATGGTGTTATCTTGGTTGTGGAGTTGCTATTTTTTTTACTTTAGTGGCTTGCGCTTGACCACTATCTCACCTGTTGGTAAGTGATGATATGGTCGAACTTGAAACAAGTCAAGAGTGAATAGGGTATTTCTGAGTAAGCTTTGCCCAGAAATAATCTATTGACTTAAAGACTCCTAGATTGCAGCTGTCGGGAAACACAGACTCCGGCAGGGAATTCCACTCCTACACAACCATCTGGCTCCATCATAAAAGCAGCTCCATAGTACCGTATTAGTTCAATGTTACCAAATTAATGGGCGTAAGGCGTACTAATACGCCAAGTTTCAGGCTTTTCAGATGCCAGGAATTATTTGAAAAATCGGTTAGTAGTTGCCGGACACACTTACGAAATCAAGGTTATATAAGTAAAAATAACTAGGTAGAACCAGATTATTTTTTATTTATGAATTAACTTAGCTCCCGATGAGATCTACCGGTGATCTTACCGGTATATAAAGAAACCTATGAGACGCAGCAATACTGTACCTTTCTATCATTGAATAATTTTCAAAATCAGTTAAGCACTTCCAGACACGACATTTTACTATAATAATAACTAATGGCTCTATGAGCTGTAGACCACAAGAAACTGCCTTCGATTTTTTTTGGATTCAATTTTTAGATATTTTTTAAAATGGTGCAGCCACAAAACCAATCATCAAAACTGTTCACAAAAATTCACTATAATCGGTTGAGAAATGCGATCTGTAGAGGGAAACAGCCGGACATCCGAACATACGAAAGTATTTTTGTCCAAGCTGAAACGGAGACGCTTCGCACTCGCTCAGTCAATAAACAATCAGATAATTTACCGCCTCTCACTGCAATAAATTTTTTGGTACTTAAAAGAGATTTTTTTGCACAGCTTGTATACCCTGAACCTTTTGTAGCCACAGACTAGATTGATGTGCTTAAACAATGGCTTATTCTATACAGAAGCCGTGAAGCCGTCTACTTTCCGGATGTATATGCTGAAATAAAAGCTTTTTCTACTAAGGGACCTACTACAGCTAACTGATTTGCTAATACAATAGCATCTTCTAAAGAGGAAGGCAATACCAACAGTGGCTATTCTCACCGAGCCGGACAAGCGGATTAATGACCGCATAAACAGTCACTATAGACTGCTATTGACTAACGAATTTTCTATAGAAACCTAACGAAGCGCGTGTCATTGAGTTTTCATAAATCAAAGTTTCTTCAATGTTTTTACTAACGCATAAAATAATAAAATAAATGTTTCAGTTTTTTTACATTTATTTTACTATAGCCATTGTAGACCTTTAGGTGACTAACTTTTTCAGGCTTCGCTCTTAGGGCTATATCACAAGAAACATACATTTTCGCGGGCTAAAAATAACATAATAATATGGCATTCAATAATAGTGTATCTTTCTATTTGAGGATGAATTATCAAACGCTTTTACCACTTTTTAGAAGGATATATGGATTTATGGCGAGGCCAAACGAGCGTTATTTTGTGAGACGTGATTCGCGTATTTTGAGTACCGCAATTTACGTTCAGCTGAAATCCGGTTAGGCTGCCAGACGGCCCGACGTAACTTCAGTTGTTATTCAACGTTTGTACGGGACTACTGACGCTAACCTCACTCCCCTCCCTCAAATAATAAGTGTGAGTCAGCAGATAACTCATTTTGCGTCACCGTGTGGTACAAACAGGACTTAAGTATGAAAATGCAGAGTAAATGCCGCGAAAATTTTACGCGACACACAGCTCTAAAAATTACGCGAGTTGGGCCTCACCCAGGTGACAGATGATAGAGAAGAAGAGATAGTTAAATGACCTCCAACAAATTGGTGTCTCATAACGGGCTTTTACATTATCGTAAGAAAATATAAAAATACTTGTTTCGTCCCGATTTTTATTATTTATTTGCAACACCAGGTCAGTGGGCTGTCAACGAATTGACAGCTGACACTTGACAAGAGTCGAAAGAGAAAATTTGTAACGGACACGGTGAATTCGGGTTCTTGTCGAAACATATCGAATCGAGATGTATTTCGCCCATTTGTTATTGCTAATTGCGCCCGCCGTTCGCGTTGATTGGTCTGTAGCTCTGCTCTGACCAGGCAAGGGTTTTTAGTGGCCCTTTTCCTAAGAGTATTAAACACATTTTACTAATATTTTGTGTGCATATATTCGTTTTTTTTATTTTATTTACTAAATCACAACAACATTTTTTTATGGCTAAACAGATTGACCATGTCTTAAATTAACGCATTGATTAGATACTCGTACTTAGGAGCTCGTGGCAAAATAATAACAGCCGCACTGGTCGATCATCAAGGTTAAGCAACGCTTGACAAGGTTGGTCCGTGGATGGGTGACCATTTCAACATACCGAGTTTCCTCCGTGCCTCGGAAAGCACGTTAACCCGTTGGTCCCGGCTGTCATTTCAAGATCTTTAACAGTCGTTACGAGTAGTCAGAAGCTTGAGATCTGACACCATTCTTGCCAAGGGGTACCGTGTTACCCAGTTACTGGGTTGTGGAGGTCTATCTGACCTCTGTGTCTGGTCTATCTGACCCTGTTTTACATGCCTATCGTCAGTCGCTCCATGTAAAACACTGGTACTCAGCAGAATCCGGTAAGACTGGAAGCCGACCCCAATATAGTTGGGAAAAGGCTAGGCAGATTGATTAGATACTTTTTATCTAGATTCATGAAGAAGATTGCCTTGGGCCCGAATGAAACGGTTGACATCAGACAAATTATTAAAAAATTACATAATTATACAAAGAAAGGCACATTGTATATTCTACTCAGACATAACGCACTTAGCAAACATTGTCAGGGACTGATATCATAATCAGTTACTGTATTATCTGCCTGTCTGTTAAAATATATTATTAATATAAAAAGTATTAAACATCCAATTAACCCAGCACTTGTTGCCCTGGTTTTGTCTGGTATTGACGGCGTCATTAATATTGATACGAACGTAATGGAAATGGGAAGAAGGCATTCATATTTTATTAAAATTCCTACCTATATTGTTGCATATTTTTTATCGGCGCCTGTTTACACATGTGAATGGGTTGGAAGGATTTATGAATCTGATGGCCGCTAGTTGGAAATAGTACAGTAAACTGTTTCCTATTTTATTTGTATTAAATATTTTTTGTACACCAACTTATCTACCAATTGTTAAATGCATAGTGTATTTGTGACGTGAAAAATAAAAAAAATAAAAATATCAAGCCAAATGTTAACAACAAAAAATAAAACTCACGGATATTGTAATAAAAAATTGACTAATATGTTTTATTTAGGGTTTCGTACCACGTCTCTGTCCGTCAGTCTGTCACACGGGTTTTACAGCCAAACAGTTGGAACTAAACTCTTAAAATTTTCACAGTATAAGCATTTTGTTGAGCCGCAGCACACCATACAAATTCTCAAAAAATATTTCAAATGTTCTTCCCCTCTTTAGCTTTAGAGTTCGTTAAGTAGATAAATAGTATCACTTTTTGTTAAAAAAAATAATATATAAGTCCGACAAACACTTGGCCAGTTCTCGATTTTCTAGTCTTATAAAGGTATATACTATACCTATTTATACATAGTGTGTTTGACATCAACGCGAAAAAATATACAGGGTTATTTCTTTACTGTAATCTGTTCAAAATCGTTATTCCTATCTAGCTCAATTATATTTTTAATTATTAATAAATTATTCAATGAAATCTTTTTTTAAACAACTTTTTTTGTATTCTTCTCAGCAATTCCTTTCATTTGATACCCATACCATGGCAGTGCACAAAAAATAACTAGTCTGTCATCTTGAGCCATCCGCCATATTGGATTTAGAATGACGTCATTTAGCTAACCATGCATTATCATCCAAACTTATTGTGTATGGAAAATTTAATCTTGATTGGTGGAGGATAACTGCTTCAAAATTCAGTTGCAAGATTGGACCGGAATAATTTTATTTTTGGATATGCTTATCTTCATACGTATGATGTGTTAATAGCTGATAAACACACACACGCGGTGTGAAGGCTACGTAGACCTGTTGATAACGACACTGCAGATTGCAATGATTGTAACTAGGAGGTAGGTTCATCAGAAGCCATCGGCTTCGGTTTCTTCGCCTTCTCTTCGAAAGAAATCTTCTTTAGTGCTTTGGCCAATTTTTTGTATCTCACCGATAAACGATTTTTACCGTTCAATGCGCCGCAATTCGACCGATTTGCTCTAGAATTTTTCATAAAAATGACGTACGCGATATCACATATTAAAAGAAATGAAGATATCCGCAAGAGAACCAAAGCTCCACAAGAGCCCAAAAAATTCCCAAACTTAAGTGGCAGTGGGCAGTGCACACTGCACGCAGAACGGATTGCCTTTGGGTCCGAAAAGTTCTGGAGCGGTGACCGTGTACCGGAAGCTGCAGCGTTGGAAGGCCGGAAGGTAGAGCGACGACCTAGTCAAGGCTGCGGGAATCCGGTGGATGCGAAACGCACAGGACCAATCAGTCTGGCGACGCTTGGGGAAGGCCTATGTCCAGCTTTGGACGTCTTTCGGCTGAAATGATGATGATGATGATCATCTATTGACGCAATTTAAATTGTTTCTTGTCATCAGAGAGGACTCTTAGAGGCACGTAAGCAATGATGAAAATGATGATGATGCTTTTCAGGAAGATACAGTAATATTTTTTTTTAGGAAGACACAGTGACTATAAAACACACACACTAAAATAAATCATCGCAGACTTTAATGAAAAGATCTTCGTCTCTTCCAACTAGCCTCAGTTGGTGTCTAATTCGTTCAGAGCAAATGAAAAAAATACTCGGCGAAAACATTCGGGAGTGCTAGGTTAACGTCACCGTGTTCAACTAGATTAAATTTTTGGATACGAAAAAACCAGACAGGTTCTAGTAGGTAACACTTCTCGTCATTGAAATTCTTCTGTTTTTATGCAAACCCTAATTCATTGCGTACCTTGTTCTGGAATTCAGTTTAAGTTGCAGTCATAATACCCATCTGCTGTAAAATGTCACTATAATTGTTGCAATTTAGTGACCAAACTTCGTTATATTAGCTATGACCAAACTAACAAGCATCCACACACTCCTGGTAAAACGGATAGTCGATGGGGCCGAAAAGTTCTGGAGTGTCAACCACGTGCCGAAAGACGCTGCGGTGAAAGGTCTCCCCCAAGATGGAGTGATTAGCCTATTTAGTGCTGCGGAACCCGCTGGATGCAAGGCGCATAGGACCGATCAGTTTGGCGGAGGGAAGGGTCCACTTGGGGGAGGCCTATGTCCAGCAGTGGACATCTTTCGGCTGAAAAGATGATGATGAAACTAACAGTAAATAATGAATATTTGGAACACTTAGGGATTTCTCATTGCATCTTACTACTATTATAAACGCAAAAGTTTGTAAGGATACACGGATGGATGTTTTACTCTTTCACACAAAAACTGCTAAATGGATATTGATGAAAATTTACAGTACAGATTAAACAAGTAGTTATGTACATTAGAATAACAAATATGAGGGCGGTGGCTAGTCTACAATAATTCTAAAAGCGAAAGTATGTCACACGGGCAATACATATTAGCTGTACACGGGAAAACTATCGACTTTAATTTGATAAAAAGTCTTGAGAGACAAGCACCAAGTATACACTCGAACAAAAAGTTTAGTTTACAGACAACACACGGGTACTTAGTAAGTTTGTTGCCTGTAGTACCTGTACTTGAGAAAAGCTTTACACGCGGAAAGTGCCATAGTTCGAGCTAGTTCAATAAAGTTGCTTGTTATTTCTTACGATTAACACTAACTGTGACTGACCCAGGCGCCCCCAAGCGAGGCAATCATAGTAATTGATTTACCTTCTTAATGGCAACAGAATGTTGTTTGATTAGTAAACTTCAAGTGTGTTTGGCAACTTGTGCCAATGAGACTTCGAGCGATGCCCGTGAAATTAGCGATTGATGTTGACTTTTGATGTTTGACACTGATTAGGGTAGATAATTATTTCAAAGTGCTGTTCACGGACGATTGGGTGCTTCGTTGTTTGCAGACGCGGGTCGAAATATATTTTAATAGGAGTAAGTACAATTTTTGCAAAACGGCACGCATCGCATCGGATCGGAAAGGATAAGGCGACAGCCAATCGCGTCCAGCAGAATGTCGACGTATACGAACGGCTCCTTACGGCTTCCGTCGCTTGCGTACCTACGTATCCGTATCTGCGCATGTATTTTTCATTCTGGTAGTGGTATGCTTTTGCACCAAACAAATCAGTTTTCTTCTAAATCCATGATTGCAAGAGTGACATCAAATGACAGTGCACTCTCGATAATGAGCGAAAGGATTCGATTAGATACGACGGCATTTGAACAGAGCCGACCACGCGTCGCAGCATGCTTTCGGCTCCGAACGCGTGTCGTGGAAGACGCCCGCGGTCAAGATGCAGTGCGCGGCTTATAATAAAGACTAAATACTGTGTATACGATTATATTTTAATTAAAGATTGTAATATCTGTTCGGATCCGTTGCGATGCGTGCTGTTTGGTGGCAATTGTACTTAACATCAATCTGAAGGATTAGGTAGTAGTACACCTACATTTCACCAGTTAGAGTTCCATGTATCTAATAGGAGGAGAGTCTACTACCATGATCTGGGCACAAATTCAGATACCCGGCCTTTGCTGATAAATTTCAGATGGAAAAACAAAATGACTTTGCGACCTTAGAATGGAACACAAAGGCCGTACTAAGACGTGTCAATGCCATTACGGCTCCGTTGTGAGGGAGACAGAGAGAACTGTACAGAATACATGATACTATCCCCTTTTTGCAACGAAATCATGATGTTATAAATGGTAGTTCAATGTCAATACTCCTCATGTCCATCAAGAGGAGTATTGATATTGAACTGTCTGTTTTATATCTAGTTAACTAATACTGAGAGAAAACACTACAATACCTACATAAACCAAATGAAAGTCATCTATATTTAGAGATTACGTCACAGACAAATACTAACGTTATGTAAACTGATATTCTTGAAAATATTTACTATGATGTTATCAAATCGAATGCGTGTTTTGTTGGTGACCTAGTAAACCTCTACCGTTTGTCTCTTTTGATATTTTAATCTGTGACCTCTTGGACCTTTTAATTATATTTGAGCGATAGCATTTTTTTTTTCAAAGCATAACCAGTGCTCGACGGAACCGTAGAATTTATCCAACAATGGGACAATATGGGCTAGTAATAGGGATTGTTCCAGAAAGCCAGTATGTACTACCGTACTCAACGCGTATTGTTAGAAAATCTTCTCTCAGGAGCCCTGACCGGTAGCTTGGACCCTGTGCCCGATATCAGTAAGATATTTTTTTTTACCGATTTCAGAAAAAGGACGAGGTTCTCAATTCAACGGTATATTTTATTTTATTTGTTAATGTTGCCCGATTACTCAAAGACACCTAGACCGATTTGGAAAATTCTTCTTTTGTTTGAAAGTGTATACTTCCCAGGTAGTCCCATTGCCATCTGGTTAGGATCTGATGATGGGATCCTGGAGAAATCGAGGGCACTCTTCAAATATTATGGGCATATTATATATAGCGATTTTGTTATTTTCATCAACAATGCAATCATTTTCACTCAGAGAGTATCATTTGGTAAAGTGGAACTGATGTAGAAGACCACAGATAGCCACTGGAACTCCTTAATACTAAATATGTCACAGGTATTATAAGATATTTAAAATATTTTGAAGCAAATACGAATAAATAAATGATACTCAACCATCCAACTGAACAACCAACCAATCCAAATGGACCAACCACTAATGGTCCATCGAACTGAACTGATGATGAAGCCGGCAGTTAGACACCGGAACTCAGAAATAAAACAATATATACTGACCACTACAAAGAAATCACTACAAAGCGAAAAATAACTTTCTTTTCCGAAGTCGGTGTCAAAAAACGGAAAACAATTTGTACCAAAGACACTAACTTCGGACAAGAAAGTTATTTTTCGCTTTGTAGTGTTTTGTTTTGGAAGTCGGTTTGATTTTTTTGTTAATTTTGTTTCCAATAAATTCTAGTGTTTACCAAATTTAAGTCGGTGTCAAAAAAACGGAATTCCATGATTACCAAAGACACCGACTTCGGAAATGAAAGATATTTTTCGTTTTGTAGTGTTTTGTTTTGGAATTCGATTTGATTTTTTTGTTAGTTTTGTTTTTAATAATTTCTAGTATTTACCAAATTTAATTCTTTCAGGACTAGAATGACCAAAAAACTGCTACCTACTGTATAAAAACTTGTACCAAAAACGTAACACAACCATTTTTTTGTCCGTTAAACAGTGATTTCATACCACACTTCCATCAAAAGATTGGTATCAGTTAAGCCTAAATTTGCGCTTAACATAATAAACTGTCATTATCCTCGTCAAGTGAAAAGGATTTTATTCAAATTACCCCAACACCCTAAAATTTGGTTTTAACTTAATTGTAAAACAAACTTTTAGATTAATTGAAATTTATTACCCTCTTTCTGAAGGGTTACGTAAGAAAAGAAGTTGAACATAACGCTGGAAACACTTTTTGCCTGTACTTGTTTCTGTGCAGAATTTTCATTTGTTTCAAAGCGTATGTAGTATGTTTATACAGCTATACCTACGTGGTAAAACAGAAAGGTATGAACATATTTAAAAAACTACTTCTTCCCATGTATAAACAAGTTTTTCCAAGCCTGTCGTAGGCAACTTCCAATAAATAATGTTATTTCATAAAATTAAAAAACCAAAAAGACGTAAACAAACAAACGTCTCTTTGGTTTTTTAATTTTACGGACGGAGGATACCTACATATTAGCGAGCTGGCTAACCAAAACCAGATGTATCTTTCACTGCATAGCATGATTTTCTTCTTATTTACGTCTTTTTAGTTAGCTTTTTAAGTAGTCGGGTTTTTAGATTATTTTGAATTCATATTTTTTAGTTATCAATTAGTAATCACCTCTTATTTTGATACCACACACGATGTTTTAGGAAGAAATAAAAATTGAGCCTCCCACAATATGGCGACCAAAATCTGCAATTTTTCTTTTCAAATTTAATGTATCCAGTGCCACTTGCAAGGTTAAGTCGAATCGATTGACGTAAGAATCATTAAAATCAGCCTACGAGTTTGGTCACTAAAACGCCACATAGGAACAAACATATATACATATATAGACTGATAAACACATTACTCTCCTTTGCGTCACGCAAAGGAGTACGGTGTACGGAAAAAGATCATTAACTTTTAAACAAAGCAAATAATAGATCAACAGCATAAACAAAAACACACTACACCTATTTACACACTACATTTATTTAACTTAGGAAGTATAAACTCCTTATCATATAATTAAACATCGTGGGCTACAACCATAATATAGGATATACCTACTGGTATGTACTTATTGATAACATGTTTATGCAATAGCAACAATAGTATCTCAAAAAGGTTGACTGACATTTTAAACTTAGTGACATTGAATAATGTTATATTAGATAAGGTACACTACCGGTCACAATAACTAACACAGTATTTTTTTTTTTAGTCTGTTGTTAACTTAACCAATGGTTAAATATGCTAACCAATGGTTTCAAATTGTGGTTAATCACCATTTTTTCTCAGTTGTTAGCCTCACTCAATAGTCAAATAAGTTGGAGAGTTATTTCAGGGTACATATTTGAACGTCGAAAATTAAAATACCTAAAGATTAAATGTCACTGTTCAAAACACCGAAAATTTAAATATCGATTGTATCGAATTATCGAAAATTGTTATACTAGCTTAGAATGTCAAAGATTAAAATGCCGAGTGATTAAAATTTCGTCTGATTAAAAATGTCGATAATCATTACTACTATCTACGATCCCTTTTGATTACCTTATTAAAGTATTATTTATTGTAACAAATTCTAAGCAGCAGGGCCTGAGAGGTTAAAAAAAATGATGGCATAGTTTTGTATGTACCATGACAGAAATTGTAGCATAACTGTGCAAAAAATATTGATAATTTTATCACATATTGTAGTTAGATGGAGGCTAGCAAATACAATCCAATTAAATTTATACCAGACCACAAAAACGATGGGTGGACGACATAGTATCGGTGGCGGGAAAAACTGGACAAAAATAGCACAGGACAGAGCAAAATGGAAGAAATTGGAGGAGGCATATAATGGGTAAGGCCAAGGGGTTCCTATAATAAAATTTATAAAAACCAACATTAGAATCACTTATACATAGAGCTACTGACATAGAATTAAGAAAATATAAAATATATTGTAACTACATATTTAATGTTTATTGGAAATAAAAAGGCTTTATTATTATTTATAAAAAATTATACCAGGTACTAAAGTGTACGTTGTTGTAAATTGTAAACTTTGAATGTTTATGTTAGGATAACTTGTGGTTAACGTTCCTAAAATGTTGTTGTTCGGGGTACCTTGGAGGTATTTAAGACGCCCTGAGAACTCAGTCACAAGAATGACGGTAAACATGACAGGAAACCGCTACACAAGTAAATTCTCCATATATTTTTAAAGGACGCATGTTAAATCGTGTTTTTATTACCGAGAAATTTAATAATATAAAAACGTGTTTTTAGTAGTAACATCACACTAATATCACATCACACAATCACACTAATATTATAAAGACGAAAGTTTGTGAGTGTGTGTGTGTTTGTATGTTTGTTACTTCTTCACGCTCAAATGGCTGGACGGATCTGAAGGAAATTTGCCACAGAGATAGATTATAATCTTTGTCCAGGGAATATGTTCCCTCGGGATAATTTTCGACTATTAAGCGGGCGAAGCCGCTGGCAGAAGCTAGTATTTGAATAAAAAATGAATTGTTAATCAGATTCATGAAAAAATAATAAGGCGTCGAACTGCATCTTATATCAAGGAGACACCATTTGTCACTGAACCAGAAATAAATATTTTGAATGCGTGCATCTACCAAACTAAAATAGATCATATAAGAGGCAAATAGTTATATTTGCCTTTTATAAATACCTACGTTCACATGGACGCAATGCGATGTATTTCTACCGATTTGCACATAACATTTTCTTAGAAAATACTGGCGCAATATTGCTTATAATTGGCCGTTAGGTTAATGCTGTGCTGTGCTTTACACTTTCAAAGATATTCTTTGGATAAGCTAAGTGCATACCTACGTATCTCACATCATGTTTTAGGCACTTTTCCCACCGCCTACGATCAGCGAGTAGCAAGTAATACTAGAAACTAAAACAAGTTGGCGAGCAGCGAGTAGCGAGTGTGTAGTTCCGATAGTATTGTCGCTCGGCTATTAGCGAGTGTTCTTGTGCAACGGACGGTTTCTCGCACCACTCGCTCCGGCCAGCCGCACTGTAGTAGAAATGAACGCTGGTTGGTCTCTCGGCTTGAGTTCTGACCGCTAAGCGAGCATTGCTAAGCGAGTATAACTTTGATAGCTCTTGTCACTGCGATAAACTTGTGGTAAGAACTCGCAGGCAGTGTGAACAGCCAGCAATCAACTATTACTATATGTGCCTCTTTTATTGACACGGGATGTTGCATCTTTTGTACGTTTCTTCAGCAAGAAAATAAAATAGATAGCTAATCGCTTACTCGTCCGCGGTGGAACAAGTGCCTTAGATATCAGTGCGTTCAATCAAAAGCATTATTCAATTAGCCTGACTGCCGTTAGTCACTTATGCTCTATTCGCTTTAAACATTGTTATAATAATATAGTCCCCTTTCGGCCATTTCACAGATCGCTTGAGCAAACAAAGGAAATTTCATTGTTGCCATAATTAGCAAGCTTGGCACTTAGCAAGTTGCATTGTATTTGTTGTATGAGTATGACTTATTAATGCACAGTAGGCTGCTCCTCTGTTCATGGCACACAAAAGCAGTAGAGTTGACAGATATAAAAAGACCTGGCTGAAGTTTTAAATATGGCCTATTTTTAACGGCCAGCCTTTGCGCTACTCGTTCGATTTTCGACAAAAATTGTATGGTCTTCAGAAACCTATGCTTGTAAACGTAAACTAGCTCAAAGTCGCAATGTTATTTTTTAATTGGCACACACATTTCTTTTTTAGTACACTCGTTAAAAAGCCGAAACTTCGACAAATATTAGCTGAACAAACTACGAATACATCATGTATATAAAGGCTCCAGCAGAAAGATGCGATGTTACAGTGCAACTCCGCTGTAACGAAAATTCTTCATTCTTATTATTATTATAAGTCTATACGTGAGGATTTGTAATTGGCTTTTTGTTGACTATGTTTTTCTTTTTTGTCTGTATTTATTAGCTGTAAGTCCTCCATGTACTAAAATAAATAAATAAATAAAATGTTGTATTTCCATAAGTGTCACATAGTTTCACTACGCCTGTCTGTGGAAGCCTTAAAAACTGATCGTGTCTATAATTTTTTCAATCTAAAGACATCATTGTACCGTGTACGCGACGATAGATCGTGGTAGAGGAAATGAAAGAGAAGTGGACTGTATAACAAGTTGAAGTATATTGAAATAGAGAAGATGAGAAATTATAGAACAACGGTCGGTTAAAAGTAAACAAAGGGAAAATGATGCGCGAGCGCAGCCGTGCGTGGAGGTGTGCAGCAGCTGACTGTCGTGGCGGTGTGTCGCTCGCTCGGCCGTCGGCCGGCGGGCACCCCGCTGCCCCGCGTCCCTCGTTCACTGCTGCTGGCGCGCGACGGTGTTGAGAGGAGCGGGTCTCAACATGCTCCCCCCGTTGAAGAGTCTTCAACAGTAGAAACCGGCAGCGGGCAGATGGTGTTGAAGGCGCGCCGGATGACACCCTTTCTTGTGTGGATGTCAGCGACCCTCGCGACGCCATCTCTGCCTGGGAGAACATGTTTGATGCGTCCTAAAAGCCACATAAGAGGAGGTAAGTGGTTGTCCTTTATGACAACTAAAGTTCCTTCCTTGAGCTCGCCAGACGACCGGCACCATTTCGTTTTCTCTTGGAGCCACATAACATACTCGTGTGAGAAACGAGCCCAGAAGTGCTGCTTCAGATATTCGATACGGCGAAATCGTTTCAAGCTGTTGACATTGACGTCCTGGATCTGTGGATGAGGCAGCATGATTAGAGAACGACCAATAAGGAAGTGTGCCGGGGTTAATGGAGCGAGGTCGGAAGGATCGCTGGACAGTGGAGTTAAGGGCCTTGAGTTTAAAATAGCCTCAACTTGAATTAAACAAGTCGCCATCTCCTCAAAGGTCAGGTTTGTTAAGCCCAAAGTGCGTCGTAGATGATGCTTGGTGGATTTAACTGCAGACTCCCATAGGCCTCCGAAGTGTGGAGTATATGCAGGTATAAATGAAAAGTTTATACCAGGGTCGATTTTATTGAGGTTTAAGTCTTGCGAAAGTAGCCGGGCCAACTCATTGAAAGCACCGACAAAGGTTGTACCGTTGTCGGAAAAGATGTTACGGGGTTTTCCCCTTCGAGCAATAAAGCGGTTTAGTGCGGCTAAGAAAGCTTCCTTTGTAAGGTCCGACACAAGTTCGAGGTGGATGGCTCTCGTAGCTAGGCACACAAACACACAAATAAAGCATTTGATGAGTCTACACCCTCTGCCTTTCCGGTCAGCTATCACGATGGGGCCGGCGTAGTCTACTCCTGTGTCTAAAAATGGAAACTCTAAATGTAGACGCTGCTCTGGAAGATTACCCATGATAGGCTGAATAGTGTTGGCCTTGATCCTACAACATTTCACGCATTGATGTGTGGTCTTTTTTGCCAAGTTCCTACCCCCAATAGGATAATAGTGATGACGAACAGTGGCCAACAAAAGTTGTGGCCCAGCATGCAAGAGGCGTAAATGAAACATGTTGAACAAGAGAATGCAAATTGTATGAGAACTAGATATTAGAATTGGATGCTTAACGTTATAGTCATAGAATGAGTTATTTAATCTTCCTCCAACACGAATTAGATTAGAAAGAGTATCAAAGAAAGGTGACAAAGATAATAGCTTATTCTTTGCTGGTAACTGTTTACCTGATTTAAGTAAGTGGTACTCTTCCGGGAAAGATTCCATTTGACTAAATCTTAATAATAAGTTTAAAGAATTGTTAAGTTCAGTAGAAGTTAGTGAACCAGTTTCAAGTGATTTTTTATTGCATTTATTAATGAATCGCATGACGTATGCCGTCACACGCTGTAATGTGCTGAAGCTTGAGAATTTTGAAATTAACGCATTAATTGGATTTTCTATAATGTGATTAGAAACCTGAAAAGAAGCAACTGTTTCCGGTAATTCAGAATTATTATGATGTGATTCAGGGAACTGAGGCCATGAAGATGTATCTTTGCTAAGAAATTGTGGTCCTGACCACCACAATGAAGACGACAAAAGCCTGTCAGTACTAAGCCCACGAGAAGCGAGGTCTGCGGGGTTTTCAGCTGACGGAACATAGTGCCATGCCTCTCCTGCTACAGTTTCCTGAATTTCAGACACTCGATGACGAACGAATGTCTTTAATTGATTTGGTGAAGTAGATAACCATCCCAAGACGATGGTGGAATCACACCAACAATGGACTTCATCAAATTGTAAAGTAATTCGTTCGTCATCGAGTGTCTGAAATTCAGGAAACTGTAGCAGGAGAGGCATGGCACTATGTTCCGTCAGCTGAAAACCCCGCAGACCTCGCTTCGCGTGGGCTTAGTACTGACAGGCTTTTGTCGTCTTCATTGTGGTGGTCAGGACCACAATTTCTTAGCAAAGATACATCTTCATGGCCTCAGTTCCCTGAATCACATCATAATAATTCTGAATTACCGGAAACAGTTGCTTCTTTTCAGGTTTCTAATCACATTATAGAAAATCCAATTAATGCGTTAATTTCAAAATTCTCAAGCTTCAGCACATTACAGCGTGTATTCCTTTAACGGATGAGTTGGTTCTTCCCTCCAAAGTATTTTTTGTAATGGACGATTACTGTTGTGAATAAGAGTTTGTCGATACATTTTTTCAATGTCCGCGCTTATGACTATTTTATGCTGACGGAAACGAAGCAGTATTGACAACAAATCATCTTGGATAGGGGGACCAACCATCTGTATTTCGTTAAAAGACCTACCTGATGAGGTTTTGGCGGAAGCGTCAAAAACAACTCTTAATTTGGTGGTAGTTCTTGACTCCTTCAGAACACCATGATGTGGTAAATAGTTAGAACATGTTGAGTCTAATGGGCGCTTACTTGACTCAGACATATGTCCCAGCTTTATATACTCATTAATGAAGTCAACGTATAGGCTTTTAAGGCGAGGATCTCTACCCAAACGACGTTCAAGTGATAGAAATCGCTGCTTAGCCATCATGTATGAATCACCCAATACGTCCAGTGACTCTCTAAAGGGGATACTTACCACAAATCGACCATCAGAATTACGATATGTGGTATCTTTAAAATGTTGTTCACAGGATCTCTCTTCACCAGAATGTTTATGTATGGATGTCACTGAATCTAACTCCCAAAACCGATCTAAATCTACTTGTAAGTTATAAGTGTGCATACAAACATGTGAAGAGGAATCTGACGGATAATATGCACCCGAAATGAGCCAACCTAATTTTGACTCAAGTAAAGTGGGCTTATGAGTACCTAATGCGATACGGCCGGTGCCTATGATACCCCAAAAGACTTCTGCACCGACAAGGACGTCGATGGAAGACGGAACGTGATAAGTGGGGTCGGCAAGTCGGACGTTCGTAGGTATACGTATGTTGCTAGTATCAACATAAGTATGAGGAACTGATGCTGATACTTTCGGCAATACGAGGCAATCGATGTTCAGTTCGTACTCACTGTCATCAATTGATTTTAATGACACTGAGCATCCCTGAGTACAACTAGTAGTTTGAAAATTCGAAAACCGCTTTATATTCAACGGACAAATATAAATTTCAAGCCCCTGGGAATTCATCCCAAACGTCGTACAAAAAAAGGAATCTCAAAACAAGGCAACGTCCAGCAGGAAATAACCGGACTGTTTCATTTGTAGCGAATACCACACTCCTCACATACGGATTTCAAGCGGGCTGGGTGTCACCGATGACAAAAGTTTTACAATCAGTGGAGTCCCCAGCCGGGTACCCGTTGTCGGACCATGAAATATCGTGGATCGCCTAAGCCCTTTGTATATCGGCGATGTTTGGAGTCTTTCTATTTGCTTATATCGTTGACAGATTTGGAAGGAAGGCAAGGAAGCAGTATTGATTATGGCTGCACTGCAAGCGGTAAGGGTATTTTCATTATTTGTGTTAGTGTTTTGCTTCATTTCATACATTTCTTGTATGTTTTTTTTATAATGCAGTGTAAGCCCACTGCATTATGTGCGAGTTGTTAATCGTACGAGTTATTACTCGTGCTCCATCACGTTAACGTAAACGTCAATTCATATTGAAACTGGATAAGCACCGATATCAAGTTGAAATTAATATTATGATATATTCAGGTCTGTAATCCCTTGCAGCTGTGAAAAACAAACTTTTAAATCAACGCGATTAAAAGATATAGCCGTTTATGTTGCATATTTGAGGAATCGTAAGGAAATCAAAACCTAAAAGGGCACGTTGACCTAGAATCATGCAATTTGGCAAGAAGCCAAATAAAGAATTAAAGTAAAATATCTGAAAGCTGTAAATTCAAACCAACATAAATAAACTATAAACTTATAAATTTGCAAGTGGTAAACTGACCGCGACCTATATTAATTTATGTTGACAAAAGTTTTCGAACGGCCAAGTTTATTTGGTCACTTCGTTTGAGCAATGTTCGGTGCTTTCATTGTTTATGAACGTCAGTACTGTAGTATTATATCATCTGTGGTAATGTTACCTAATTATTTTGGTAAATGTAGCTGTTTATACGGAACCCTCGGTGCACGAGTTTGGGCCGGTTTTTTCCTGTAATAAAATTACAAAAGAGAACATCTACGTTTAATAGAAATACGTTAAAAAACTCGCACTGAGGCTTCTTGTGTACCTATCGGGTTAAATGGCAATTGTTTTTTCTATTGTGTCTGCTAATTGGCACTCAAGAGATTAACACAGTTTTTTTTTATTTTGTAACAAAGCATCATCTTTTGAGTCCTTAAATAATGCAAACAATATTAAAAGATCAGAAAAATCTCCTTAAAATTTTTGTGTTAATTCACCTCTATATTTTAATATTTTTTCAGTACCTAAGCTAAATTTCTGACAGCCAAATTTATAGACAGTTTTTAAAAAAATTACGAATCACACTAATATTATAAAGGCGAAAGTTTTATGGTGTGTTTGTTACTTCTTCACGCTCACACGTCTGGACGGATCTGAATGTGGCACAAAGATATAAATAGCACATAGGATACTTTTCGACTTTCACGCGGACGAAGGTGCTGGCAGAAGCTAATCTTACATATAACACACTGGGGCTTCATCCAGCTAGATTCGAAGCCGATCCCAACATAGTTGAAAAAACACAAAAGATAATTTAGATATTAAGTTATTAAAGAATTTAACAAGAATCTATACTACTCTCCGACTACCTACACTAGTGCAAAACAATAAAAAAACTTTTAATGGGGGTTTAAAGAGTCAATTTATCTTGACCTAAGTTCGGCCTGTCTAGCATGTTAGATTACCGAAACCTTTCCAACTTTGCCGTAGATAAGAAAAGATTGCCTTGTGGTGGGAATTAGGCATTGATTAGTTAGGTAACTAAATATAAATGAACTAACAAAAACATCCTGCCTCCCAGGGGGGATGACCTCCCCTGCCCTCTTCAATTTGTATATGAATGTCCTAATTAAGGCGCTTTGCAGTCAACATGTCGGTTGGCATATTGACGGTGTATGTGTCAATAATAAGCTTTAAAGGACAATGCTGACATTGAAAACGGAACGGAACGGAGGGCTGATTCCGTGCGTGCGAATATGATAGCTCGCAGGTTTTCACGTTGTACTGCAGAAGTAAAGGTGACGCTCTTTAAAGCATTCTGTACCACCTTCTATACTTGCAGCCTGTGGGAGAAGTATTCGCGGGCGTCGTATGGAGCCCTTCGTGTCCAGTATAATAACGCGTTTAGAAAACTGATGGGGTTGCCTTGGCGTTGTAGTGCGTCAGGGATGTTTGCGGCGGCGCGTGTGGATTGTTTTTACGTGATAATGCGCATGCGCGCAACATCAATGATTGTTGATAGAGTGGACTGTCCGTATATAGTGCACTGCAGTCAGTTACATGTGTCACCGTATCGTGTTGTTTACTAATGCTTAGTTTTAATGCACATTGTTACTATCCCTATGTGAGTCTTAGCTTGAAATAAAGTTTTTGAATTTGAATTATACCCCAATAATAAAATTGGTATCATTTTTATTGGTGCCTAAGTTTTAAAGATAAGGGCAAATATAGATTTTCGCGAAAACTTGAAAGTACTATAATTTATCTTAAATTTCAACTTATCTCCTTTGTTTGCGCTGTAAGACCTTACTTTTTCCCAAATTTCGTGATTCTAGGTCAATGGGAACTACCATACAGGTTTTTGACCCAAAACCTATAGGGTACTTCCGGTTGACCTAGAATTGTCAATTTTGGTTAAAAGCAAGGTCTTAAAGCACATGTAAAGGGAAACTTCCGAAAAATAAAAAAAGTTGAAAATTAAGGTAAATTTTAGTATTTACAAGTTTTCGCGAAAATGTAAATTTGCTTATATCTTTTTATCGTGTTGACTCAGGACCATGATTTTTATACACCTAATAGGGACTTCAACTTGCTAAGTAAAGAATACAACTGGTGTAAAGAATATCTCCGTAGCCGGTGTTATCACGTCAAAGTCGGCCATAGCCTAAGCAGACCCGTAAAAGTTACGCAAGGCACAGCCCAAGGATCCGTGATCCCCTCCACTATTTTGCCTATGTCAACGACCTGGATAATATTATAAAATACTGTTCCCTCTACTAATACGCTGATGATACTTGTATAGTATCTGCTAACAAAGACCTTAATATGGCCGCAGAATGTTTGCAAAAGGATTTTACTTCTATGGCCAGATGGGCCCATGATATGGGACTTGTTCTGAATCCACAAAAAACTAAAGTGATACACGTACACTCAAGTCATATAAATTCATCCCTTTCTTTTCAAATCAAAGCTCATAGTCATGATTGTCTGCATAAAAATGTGCTAAACTGCCATTGTTCGACTATTGAGCAAGTCCCATACCATACCTACTTGGGACTTATAATTGATAATCGCTTCAACTGGAGTTATCAGGTGGAATCTGTATGCGGCAAGTGGCGTGCAATACTAACCAAATTTTCCATTATAAAGCGGAATATACCTCACAGAACCCTCCTTCAAATGTACACAGCCCTTGCGGAATCGATAATCTCATATGGACTTACCAGCTATGGACGCACATTTTCGACTTACCTCGATAAAATACATAATTTGCAAACACGGTTGTTGAAACTGGTAGTACCAAAATATGTAAAAAAT
Organism: Orthosia cruda; assembly: GCA_964057195.1. Taxonomy (NCBI): domain Eukaryota; kingdom Metazoa; phylum Arthropoda; class Insecta; order Lepidoptera; family Noctuidae; genus Orthosia; species Orthosia cruda. The sequence goes on from OZ059847.1 coordinate 13,890,883, forward strand.
AAATACCGCGAAAATTATATAGGTCTATTCAAACATTGTAAAGTGTTACCTGTTCTAGCCCGCGCTGAGTACCTATTCCTCATAGAACATTTCGATAACACTGATGTTCAAGTTCCAGTAAGATATGATGTGAATACTCGACAAGCAAAAACAAAATCCTTTCAAGTGCCACGCAAATATAATTTTTATGGTAGACGCACCGCATCTGTCATAATACCTAATCTACTAAACCAAATAGCCTTAGACATCAGAGACTCAATGAGCAGTAAAAATGTGAAGAGCAAAGCTGAAACAACACTACATCGACCTGATTAAACATGAATTTATTAATAGTGCGTTGATCAAATTCCAGACCATGGCATGCTAAGATAGACCCCAGGGGTCTAATGGTGTGCTTTTTGTAATCCTAAGGACAACTTGTTTGTATAAATAAAAATAAAAAAAGTCTATCCGTTCTTGAGAAAATCGGTGGTGACACACGGACAGACAGACAGACGGACAAGAAAGTGATCTTATAAGGGTTCCTTTTTTTACCTTTTGAGGTACGGAACCATAAGAACTGCCAAAAAATATGGATAGGTTCATTTGCCAGTTAAATTCAATCTATCAAAAGAAGCTTCCGTGACTCTGACAATGACTTTAGAATACATTTTATTAACAACCTTCACCCCGTTTCAGCTTTGCTGGATAATGAAGCTGTCATCCGCAAACATTGCAGTGTTAATCATAGCACGACTCTGCGGCGGCTTGTCAGCCGGAGGATGCTACAACGTAGTGCCAATGTACGTCAGAGAGATCAGTCAAGATGACATTAGAGGAGTTCTCGGCTCCTTTATAATACTGTTCCAGAATATTGGTATACTGATCATGTTTGCAATGGGAGCCTACTTTAATTATTACACTGTTTTGTGGATTGTGTTGTGGGTGCCGATCCTGACTATTGTCATGATGTTAAAGGCTCCTGAGTCGCCGGCGTTTTTGGTGAAGAAAGGGAAGGTGGATGTAAGTATTTATTTTTATACTAGTGGCCCGCCCGGATTTGCCTGGTTCATAAAAATGTATAGCCCATAAAAGTCTGGAATAATGTATCTTTTAAATGGTAAAAGTTTTTTTCAAATAGGTTTAGTGGTTCCAAAGATTAACCTACACATCAGAACAAACTCACATATTCGGGGTCTCTCTTTTTAATATTAGTTAAGATTTTTTTTCCCATTTGTCAAATGACAAATGAATAATGTTTACATCAGGGCCGTTCTTTTTTATTATGTTTATTTTTTAATAAAAAATAAAACCTTATTCGACCGTAAAACATTTATTTTACAAGCTTTTTACCCGACTACGGCGAAGCAAAAAGGAGGGTTTTGTTTTTGACAGCTACGTGTATATGTATGTTTGTTCATCTGTTCCCTCATAACTTCTAAACTACTTATCATAATTCGACAAATGAGTTGTAGTTGGAAGCGTCTTGTTGGTTCGCTAGTTATAAGCTATGTGACGTCGCATAAAATTTAATATGGCGCCCTCTAGCAGGCCCAAAGTCAAGAACAAAAATAAATTTTCACCTACCACATCATACGTGGTATCGTTGAAAAGGTAGGGTTTGTTCGTACCGTTTGCGAGATATCCCGTCAAAGTCATGAAAACATTTTTTTTACCCGACTGTTCGCAGTGTTATAAGTTCAAAAACTAAAACCCGACTACATAAAAATCACTCTTTAAAAAGTATGAAACAAGAAAATATACTCATCTGAAATTGTTATGTACAAAATATTCGTTATGTATCGGGTATTAAATAAACAACTTACATGTAATAAATAAGTTATTGTATTTCATACATATTCATAGTGGTGTTCATAGGATAACCGTGTTCGCATGGCACTTTGCAGAATGTATCGTAGGTGGCATACGACATTTTTGAACTTTTTTATTTGTTTATTATCATGCAATGTATGGATGTATGTTCGGGTCAAATCTTGCAACTGAATTTTAAAACAATTATAATCAATCGATTAAGTTTAAAGTGATGCATACACTTTTGGTTTGGAAGACAATGCACGGTAAGCTAAAAATCTTGTTCAAAAAAGATTTTTTTAATTGGATATCAAAAAAAAATACTGAACTAAGTACTTACCTATTAGAAAATAAGCCTGCTTTTATGTAAGATTTTGATCGTGATTTGGTTTTGACTTAGTCTTTCTAGGTTCCAACTTTCTCACAATTCCGAAAAGTTTGGCCCAATTTCCTTTGAAACCATTTTGATTTGTTCGCCAGGAGTTTGTCATAATTTCCTGAAGATTTTGTTTTCTCCCACACATTTATTCACTCCAATTACATACTAAGTCCGAACAACAATTCTCTCTCAGTCCGTTAACAGCAGTTCATTACGCCCAAGTGATATATTCCTTCACAAAGCTCCGGGAATGGAGCAATTTACTAATCCATTAATAACGGAAACATATCTGGGTTGAATAAAGACAGACGAAATATATAAACAATAGAAGTTCTTAAGATGATATCCTAAATGACGGATGCTGAAAACTGGAAGAAATCAATAAAATCCAGGTCTGATGTCTGACAAGCCATTAAAAAGCCGTCACAAAAAGTTAATTAAAAAATCAAAGATACCGTACTTATACACTCGCAAGCTGACTTTTATATCTTTTTAGTTCACTTCTTAAGCAGTCAGATGTTTTATTTTTATATTAACTTTTTTATTTACTTTTTAAAATAATATATTTGGTATATATTTTTGTAACCACTTCTTAAAACTCTTTATTTTGTTACCCCACACGATGTGTTTGGAAGAAAAAAAATTGCGACTCGCACAATATAGCGATTAAAATCCACCATTTTCTTTTTAAAGTTCTATTCTATTCTATCAGTTCTATTCTATCTAAGAACACTTGGGCGGCCAAGACGTATCGAAAGATGTCACAATCATATAAATTCGTGTAATGTATGTTGTCGTTTGTGTATGTTGTTGTGTGTTTGTGTAATGTTTGAAAGATATGAGGTAATAAAGAATATTACATACATACAAGATACGCGCGAAAAGCACCCTTTCCTTGCAGTTGGGTAAGAAGGACCGCCGCGAACCGCCTGCCAGGCTCTTAAGATCTATATGAGTATATACATAATTGATAGCAGGTGATTCAAACGTCGTGTTCGGAAATAGATACTGCATTTCCCCAGAGAGATTACAAGAAAAGCAATACGAAGTTATTTTCGGTCAGAAAAATATACTAAATAAACTAAACATTTATTGAGGTAAAGTTGTGGCCTACAGGTGCTCCGATGAACATTCGCTTCTCGTGAATTCCAGTTCGAACCACATACCAATGTGTTTTCAATTCTTTTCCAATTTATTTATGCTAACAATAAAACACGTTTTTCTGCCTAGAAATGAGAGTAGCTGTGACCAGTACTTGGAAATATCATCAAAGATTAACATATGAATTTTCCTTTCAGAGCAAAAGTTTTAGCGAATACAATATTAGAGATATGATACGTGTTTCAGGAAGCTGCCTCAACAATAGCGTTTCTGAGAAAACTGGCTATCAACGACAAAATAATACAGAACGAGATTGACTATATGAAAAATCAGGAGGTTACTTATAAGTCACCTCCAAAGGTTACCTTCAAAACCATATGTAAGTAACAAAACACTCGTTTTATCTTGTATTTATAATATCAGTCGAAGATATAACATTGCTTACAAAAAATACAGTGCTTTTCGGCTATACGCTATGCTCTATATCTATACGACCTACTTATTTATGTTTTCATGTATAATTGGAGTATATATTTAATCTAATACCTTTGAAAGATCAATTCTTATATATATATACAACCTGAATCTCGGAAACAGCTTCAACAATTTCCATGAAATTTAGTAAGCAGGGAGTCACACAGGTTCTTCATATATAATCATCAAAATGAACATAAACATGGTCATTTTTCATGTACAATTGAACCAATATTAATAATTGTTATGTGATTTTGGTATCCATTTATACAACAAAACACATTAATAATATTATTTAAAACAATGTTTAAATAATTATGGAGCCACTACATGAGCACATCAAATTTAAAATATCTATGTAAATCAGTAAATCTTTGAAGTTTAACCTATTAACACTTGTTAAACTGCTAGAGGATTTGCAAGTCTTTGTCCAGTCAAGATTTGTATTTCGGGCATTTTCCTCTGTAAATCTTGAATGTGCTACGTGGCTCGGGGTTCAACCTTGAGCCACGTATACGTGAAAATTGGGATAAACTTGTCATTATTTTTATAATACTGTTAAGATTAACCGAAGTTGCATTGCAGTGCTGTTTTATTATATTTTTCGTACAGGACGAGGTTATTTTGACACTAAACCGAAAATTCATTGCTAAAAATCTAACAATTCTAGCATTGTACGTTATTTAGGGTAATACGAGTATCATAACATTTCGCAGCGATGAATTCTAAATATATGTAGGATTTAGTTTGGAACGCACCTTAGTGTTAAGAAATGATTAGAAATATGAAACGCAGCTAGGATAGAATGAAAGAGCATGTGTGTGAGAGAGGGAAGGATAAGTGCGAGCTGTTATATTTAAGATGGAAGACTTTTGTTTTTTGGTTAAGTAGTTTAAAAATCAAATTAAGAATTTTATCAAGAATGACGTATTTATTTTCGGTCATCCACATCAATAATAAACCACTGCATATATATATACCTGCGACCACTTGTTATTATGTTGAAATAAATAAAATAACTAAATAAAAAGTATTTTTCATTAAAAACCAATAAGCAAAATTAATGGTGACTTACTAATTAACTTAAAAATCGTTTATTTTCAGTTAAAAACAAAGCATGGCGTCGTGGCTGCATTATAAACGTTATAATAGTGGGGTTCCAAGCGAACAGCGGCAACTTCGCAACGTTGACGTATTCACCAACCATCTTGAAATCCGCCGGCGTTACGTGGAACCCAGAATTGCAGACTCTCAGCTTCCCCGCAGTTATGATCCTTGCCTCGTTTATCTCAATGAGTTGTGTGAAAAAGTTCGGCCGGAAGGTAAGAGCCTTTCCAAAGTAATTTTGATAAATGTTTTGCCGACTAATCTTTATTTCTGATCGGATTAGAGGAGAAATCTTCCCTATACTTTCCGTTTCAAGGTTTTATTTGTACATTTCTTGTTTTCCTGAGAGGGATTTTGCTGAGCTCTGATTTGTAGGTTTTTGTTTTATTATTTCTTGCTGGGCTTTTCTTAAGCTGTACGGAATTATTCGTCGCAGAAAAAGAAAAAGTTCTTGCTAACGTTGAAAACCTAAATTGACTTAATTCTAGAACGTTTTCAGCTTTATGTAACAGAACTATGTATTAATATTTTAGTTATAAAGATATCTTGATAAAAACATCTTTTTTACCCGGAAAAGCAAAACCATTAAAAAATATGAGTATAACGTATTTATGTAAGTCCAAATGAATCCACCATTTTTAAACCCTTTTCGTTAGTGACAACCATCGCGGTCGACTGCTAATTTATTATTCATGTTGTTAATATTAAATTTTCATTCGAGAGCTTTATTTTCAGAAATATTCACACTATTCCACAACAGTCGGGTGGAGACTATTACCCTGGTTTTGAAAGTGACTTTTGGTAAATGTTACGTAAACCTTATTAGCCCCCAGGATAATAAATTAAGTTTTACAATGCAATTTTTGGATGGAACTTTCTCGACTATTACGCATGGTGATTTACGTTGAAATGTACTTGTATCATTATGAGGGACCCTTTTGTCCCTTCGACTTTTTCTTATTAACCATACAACGGTGCGTAATCGTTAATGCCCCTTGAACGTTTGTTATGTAGACCTCTTTAAAGGACTATTCAGAATAGAATGATGCTTCACTTCAGATGCAGAGATGCGTATATTTTTTGAGAAATTATGAATACATTATTTTAGAATTCATATTATTATGTGGTAATTTGAAGTTTATGGATCCATGATCATATGCATTGCTCTAACGGTCCCTATCAGTTTAGCCAAGGTTGATATTATTACCAAGGCGCTACTTGAATCGACGATTCGCATAAATATCTTGCGTGAGATTGTGGAATCGCATAATGTGGTAAGCTACTACAATGTAATCTTGCCCGATTCTAAATGGAATCGCTTTACACGTTGCATGCAGCTTTAAACATTGCTAGAAATTATTTAATCGGTTCCTTGCGATAATCCACTTTGGCAACATCGTTTCATTAAAGTTGGCAAATAAAATAGAGGCTGGAAAATGAAAGCAGGCGAGGGTGAACCCACCCTTCATCTACATAATTTCATGGTTTGACAGCGATACTATTAGGGGAATAGTATCGCTGTCACAAATGTTTTCCTTCTTCTAAGATCCAAATCAAACCGAAGTTGGTCTTACCCATAGTCTCTCGAATCGACTTTAGAAAATCGGTGTAAAAATGTGGCAAAACTGGCTCGGCGCCAATAAGACAGTCAAGCTTTTCTCAGATGATACAACTTGGAACGACAAAGTAAAAGATACAATTTTTCGCCGCTTATAAATTAAACGCTTACAAACTTGTTTCGAAGCGAAATTATACGATTATTGCTATAGTCGTTTTGGGTGCAAATGCAGTGGTAAATCTTCTGAATTGTGATAGTATAATTGGTATAGAAAAAATGTTACACTGTGTCGTTGTGGCTACGACGCTTGGGGGAGGCCAGTTGTGAGGTATTTCAGCAAAAATATGGTGATGATGATGATATTTAAATTTACACAAACGCTAACGCTGTAAGTTCTTGTATTCTTCTTCTTCCTGTTTAGTGTGATTGGTTTTGGTTGATTGAAATAGCAACAGACATTCAAATCACATGACATGGGATTTGGCAACAGATAAAAGTAAAGAATATTTCCAACCTTTTTGTTTTTCATGTCTTAATCACAAAGTACATAAGCGGCGGCGCTTCGCAGACAGAGAGTGCACTACGAACAAAGCGCCATTTTGAACGCACACATTGACATTTCGATTTTACAGGGAATAATGGGCAATATTGGACCGAGCTCAGTCGCGGCTGTCACGCAAAAAGGCGAGTGTTTGTCACTTCATTCATACATAAAGTAGGTACTGTAAAGAGGTTGCATTGGCTGGGTTACCAATATTTATTGTTACAGACCGAATATACTTTAAATTAATTCAATATAATTTAAATTCGGTCTTTAATTTATTTTAAGTTATAAATGTCATTAAATTTTTCAAGGTGTTAGAAATTAAATATCTAGGAAAGTAATAAATTCCATAGACGAAATTGGAAAGGGTATGAAACTTGCCATATTAATATGGTTTAAGTCATCTAGCTCAGAAATATGTTTCCTCCGATTGCAAAACAAAATTTTCTTTTTGTTCGCTTCTGTAGCAGTCGGGTTTTTTTGATTTAATTTAAAAAAAAACACATTTATATTTTTGTCTAGCTTGGTGCTTTCACATTTTTATGTTTTTGGTGGGATCATTATTACACAATTGTTACTTTTGTTTACCACCCAATCTTCGTCGTATGTGGAGTCGTGATCATAAATGGATATTTGATGCTCTGTCTACCCTCTAAATCATGTAAGCATGATATGATGTATATTTAGACGAATCGATGTATTTATGTTTGTAACATATACAACCTACAATTTTTTTTAAATTCGGTATCAATATAGTAGCAACCTTAGTGGTTCTGTCAAGTTTAGCTGTCAATTTTCGAAAAGGCGGGAGTGGCCCTTCTGTTTACTTTCTATTTTGTGTCTTAATCTTGTCAAATTGAACGGCATTCCCGGAAAAACATATACGCTATCCTAGAGCTCGAAGAAAAAAAATGCACAAAGAAAAGTAAATGGCGAGACGATCTATACAGATTTCACCCGAATTTAGAGGAGGAAGTGCGGGCTCGCGAAAGGTGCAAGGAGTGGAGGAAGGCTTTTGGGATAGGTAAAAGCCAGTGGAAGAGAACAGGCTAGAAACAAAAAAAAAATAAAAAAAATCAGAGATGAACAGCCTTGACGTCTAATGTGTAGGTACGAGAAAGTTGTTTTCATTCAAGTTAAGTATTTTGATAAATTTCTATTTCTCAGAACACCGAAACATATCGAACCATAAGTATGTCACAATCTTCCATAATAAATGTGACAGAAGAGTCCACTTTATGTAGAAGGTACTTTCTGACGATACTACTTTTCTATATAAAACTTTTAATATGCACCTTATAACTACGAATGATACGACTCAAGAGCTCTTAAAAATTTATAGTGAGGGATATTCCCTTTTTAACGTAACATAGAGATTAATGTAACTTTTATAATGTTTTGATAAGTTTATCTAACAATAATAAGACGACTTTATTTTTTTAGTAAGTTCATATGAACTGGAAAAGTCACATTTGTACTAGCCCGGATTTAAACCCACGACCTTAAGCACGAGAGGCGAGGTCTTAGCCAATGGGCCACCACGACCACGATTATAGCTGCCTGTTGCTAAAAACAAGGGTTTAATTAAAGACGAAATGTCAAATATTTTGAAGACGCATCGTGTGGTAAATAAACTACTTAGAATACCGCAACAAAGGCTTACTGCAAAACAATAAAATAACGAATCTGAGTTCTTACCTACGTCTTGTAATATATTTGTCAAATGATATTTTTTGTAAAATAAATCACATTATCTCTTTTTTCCGATCTTTAATGGCGTATGTTTACTTTGAACAAAGAAATACACTCTTGGTTACTACCAAGAGTGTATTTCTTTGAATTTTTATTAAATTTAAATTATTAATTTTTTCTTTAAATTTAATTTTGAATTCACACAGACGGAGACACGAACTACATTAAAATAAATAATTAGCTAAGAAACTTTAATTATAGAAGAGAATCTAGACAGTGCTAAGACGTAACTAATAAAGAAGGAAAATGAACTTGCGACGAAATGGTTAAGTCCAAGACGAAATAAAGATGTCGTTGAGTCCGCAAATAATTTAGTCAAAGCAACAGATGCAGAAAATGACGAGCTTTTTCTGCAAATAGTCAGGAAATAAGGAATCAGAGAGATAGCGCTTGATGGAGACTGGAAAGATAGTGACGCAGAAGATCTATAGAGTAATACATTAAATTAAGTGGGTGAGGAGGATTTTTTTGAAATAGATAGAGTTCTTTAATACCTTGTGAAAAGTTTCAAAACATAGATTACATAATTTTCAACTATGTTTTTATTTAATGAGGCGGTATAAGAGATATTTCTAATGAAGAAAAAAGTGATGCAGAAGATCTATTCAATAATAAATTAAATTACAAGATCACAACATCTTGGTTTAGATAAAGTTGATTAATTTATTTTTATCGTTGTAGGCGTAGCGACCAAGATTGTAGACGTTGTAGGTTACTCGGTTCATTGGAACGGATATAATATAAAGGATGTAATCAGTACTAAATATTTACGAGGCGTTATAAGGCTACATTTATTTAAGATATGATTTGACGGCGCGACAGACTATGAGGGACAAAGAGATATAAGTTCTAAACAAAATATTTAGTATTACCACGGCCCTATAAAATTATTTAGGTCTTGTCTTAATGATTTTGTCTAACAGCATCGGAGGCAGTAAAATATTGATTCTTCTTGAGGCTTCAAAGTAACAATTTGTAAATTTTTGGTTTCGACATTAGTTGGTATCAGTTAGTGTTGCTTTGCTGTTTAGGTACATTGTCAAAATATAAATCGTAGCAGTAAATATTCAGGTTACGATGGGGCTGACAAAAATAAAAAAAAGTTGCTGCAATGTTAACAAAGATTCAATTAACTTTGAAGTCCCCAACGTTAATACATTAGCTGGTATCAGTAACTATTGCAAAAATAAGTTTGCGTATAACATTGGCGCCATGTATAGCTTTAAACACGCAAATACCTACAAAGTCTATACGTGTGGTACGGATTTTGATTTAATTTTATGCACCAATCAAAATAATTATGAATTATTTTGCAATTTTATATACCGGCTTTCTAAATCTTCAAACAAGTATTGAATTTGTGTAAAGCTGTACTTATCTGGTTCGTTTTTATTTAGCTAAATATTGCTTATAAGGAAATAAAATACATGATAATAATATTTGTCTTTTCTTTTATTCTAGCCCCTCATAAGCATCGCCTTCGAAGTAGCTGTGCTGTCACACTTAGTTTTAGGAACCGTAATGCTGATCCAGCACCAAGGAGGTTGTACTCCTGGATGGATTCCTGTGGTTGCTATCATAACCTATGTGGCCGTCTACGCTGGTGGCATATCACCGATGCCTTATATCATTATGGCTGAGATGTTTAACTTTCAAATAAGTAAGATGTGTGAGACACGCTATTATTATAATGATGTGCAGAGGGCTATTTTTTCGATCGTTACATAGATCCATCATTCATCATCAATTCAGCCGAAAGACATCCACTAATGAACATATAACTTAATTGATTATAATTTAACAGCGTTTGTATGGATAAAATGTAAAATTATTATTTTTATTAGCCTTTTAAAAAATATTTAAAAGTCGGTCCTCAGCTTTGTAAATGCCACTTATTCGTATTTTATTTCAAATAGACTAAAATTAACCCCTATCTCATAATAAATCACATGCCGTCTCGATTTTACCTCGGATCATGAAATGAATAGTTATCGTTTGTTATTACAAGAACCGAGGATTTTTTCCATTTTCATGGCGACTGGTTTGAGTGGAAGCCCTTCGAACTTCTACTTTTCGTGTGAGGTGTGGCCACCTCTGGTTTCAGAGTTAATTAAGCCGCCTCTGGGAAACCCCACAGGCCTCTGACTTGGCTATTTCAGACTTACATTAACTATATAAGTCCAGGTTTCCTCAAGATGTTTTCCTTTGCGGTTGCTTGTGATGTCCAAGATAAACTAAGAAAGTCCATATGAATTTGAAAATGTCACATTAGTACTTGCCCGGATTTGAAACCACGACCTCAATAATAATAGGCGAGGTCTTAGCCATTGGGCCACCACGACACTGGCCCTTCGAACTGACTTGGTATAATTTATGGGTCTGAGTTTTAATACTACAAAAACAAAAAAAAAAAAAACAACTAGACCTTGTCTTAATTTTGAAGAGTCAAAAAAAATAATTAATCTAGTTGCACATTCGCAAGCATCAGTAGGTTTCTATGAAGATGAATGTGCAAGAAACTCCACGGACACTCTATAACTTTCTATCAGTTTTAATTAAAATTATTTAGTTACGTCATTCTTGTTGAAAAAATAGATATATGTGAGAACGATGTAAAAAAGACGCGCACGCAAACAAAAAATACAATAAGTACGCAATTAACTAGGTAACTGATATTATATTTTTGAATAGCATCCGTAAGTTCTTTGGATTTACCATTTTGTTTTAAGAAGTTAATTTCAAATTGTAGATCTAGAACAGACTATTTAAAAAGACACGGATAACTAACTTACACGGAGTGTTTTTGTATCCTATTCTTCATATGTCTGTATATTATAACTTGTCACAACTAAACCAAAACGGGTTAACAAATTCTACCCTAAAACCACGATACAATCACAACAAACATGTTAGAGGGCTCAAATGTCCATAAATAATTAGAAACTGTCAACCCGACATAAACCTCAGGTAGTCCGGAAGATTTGGAATATTACTTACCTACGAACTACCTATCATGTTTTGGACCACAATGTACTGGGACATGAGAGGGTACCAGCGCATGCCATGTTATTATATTATAAACAATTGTTGAGTACAGGTTTAGAGAATTTCATACTCGGAAATTGTATAGTATAATTTGTAGGTGATCAAATTATAGGTTTATTGAGAATGTCACATTAGGAAATCGAGTACCTACTGTAATAATTAGTAGTATGGTCTAAGGTCGTTTATCTACTAATGACAATACTTAGAACATTTTGTGTGCTATTTCTTCTGTACTGTCTTTGTATACAAAAATCTTTATTTTTATTATAACAAAAAAAATAAGTTACTTAATAGCAGTTAAAATCTGGAGATTTCTTCGTGTGTTAAACGTCTATATACAGATTTTTTCATCGTAATTATAAGATTTTTGTACCATATATGCCACAATTATATAATAAATATTTCATATTTCTCAAAAGTAAAAGATCTAACAAAACGTAGTTTAATTTTCAACAAATCTTCCATATTCATATAATTAAGTTTCAAAGTTTTTCTCTAACATAATTTGTTGACCTTCATTTTCTTCTTGCTCTTTTTCGCTTGTATAAAAATAGCAAAATCCTTTTTTATTTAGCCACTTACTTACAGACCCATCCGACTAGAATTATTCATGGCCTAAACGTCTTATAGGTACAAAAGCACTCAATAACCATTTATACCTAGACCGTTGATAAAAAGTTGATTTTCAAGATTTTTCTTTTTATCGTTTGATGTATTTTATTTATTTATGTTCTAGTGAGATTTCCCTGAAAAAAGATTTGGTTTGTCCTCTTTGCTATTTAAAGACTAGATTGAGTCTTCGATATCACATTTCGAATGGACTGAATAAGTCTGAAAAGTTATTGTATATTCAAAACCTTTGAATAATTTAGTGGAAAGTGATTCTATTTCGGTAACTATTCGATTAATTTCTACTGATTATTTAGTGTCACAATCCATTAAACCGGGCTTTTGCTTGTCTTATTCTGGAAGTAAAGTATCTTCCTATTTATGGCGGTGATCCTGAACAGAACTTGGCTTATTTGCTGGATTGCCCCATGTGCATACACCAGTTTATCCGGTCTTTTAAAGTTAAAGACCGAATGAACTCCACTGATGCTATTATTAACGTGGCCACCTACTAAGCCTTAATTATTTAATTGTTTACCCTCGCACTGGAACGCCTTGCAGCAATTACACCAATGGAGAACAAACTTACAAATACTAACTATAAGTCCAGGTTTCCTCACGATGTTTTCCTTCACCGTGATCAGCGGTGTCCAAGATAAACTCAGAAAGTACATATGAATTGAAAAAGTCACATTGGTACTTGCCCGGATTCGAACCCACAACCTCAAGCATGAGAGGCGAGGTCTTAGCCACTGGGCCACCACGACACAATTTTTTTTTTCTATAAAAGGTAAACAAGAAATAAATAAAAAAGTAATCCAGAAAAGTGGAAGGGAAACCGTTTGTTCTGGTATGGTCATGTGATGAGGAGAGATGAAACGCATGTTACTAAAAGTGTTATGAATATAAATGTGGATGGATAGAGAGGGAGAGAAAGGTCAAAGAAAAGATGGATAGACTGTGTGAGGAGTGATATGAAAGAAAAGGGAGTCAGTGATAGCGTGACAGGGGATAGGACGGTATTGAAGAAGAAACGTGTTGCGCCGACCCTAAGTATTATGTAATAAGGGCTGAAAGATGATGATTAACCATCGACTAGAAAAGAAGAAAAATACCTACATATTGCGAAGAAAAGAGAAACCCTTGCAGTTCGTAAGAGTTTGGCCAATAGCATTTTCTTTAGTGCTTCATAACCCAACTACCCACTATTTATACGATGTACACATAATAAAAATAAAATTAAAAAGCCTTTTAATTCATGCATTGAAGAATAATATAATTATCATTTATATATAACTATTTTTCATGGTTACAATTTAATAAGAGTTATAGTAATTTTTAATTTGTTTCAATATCATATTTTTTAAATTTCCTTTAGGATTTAAAACTTTTTTCATGTCGTTATTTTTCTTCTATCTACTTCTGCCTCGTTGTTTAGTTTTTGGAAAGAAATTTGTTTGCCTAGGTAGATATAGCTTGTAACGTACTCTACTAGTGTGTTGTCCAGAAATACTGAGTTTTGTGTCGCATTTGTCATGAGTTTTGTTTTGCTCAGGTTAATTTCTAGCCCTACCTCCAGCTCTGTGCCATTTTCTGAAAGGAGGACAATGTTGTCGGCGAACATTAGGTGACTAATATGTTTCCCTTCTATGCATATAGCTGTTCTATTCCAAATTAGTTTACCGATAATCGTTTTCAGTACTGCTATGAAGATTCGAGGCGATAGGGGGTCGCCTTGCCGTACTCCTCTTTTGATAGGGACAGGTGGTCCTGCTGTCTCTAGCTTCACTATACTAGTGTTGTTCTCGTAAAGGTAATTTAAGACTCCACGTATTTTTCTCCACTTTTTGGGATTGCAAAGCCTTCCATATTGAAGGATGCAGTATTGTATCAAAAGCTTTCTGGTAGTCTACATACCCTATGTAGAGTGGACGTTGGTACTATTGTTATTTTTTAACAAGCAATTACAGAGAGTGGATGTGGTCTATTGTGGAGTAGCTCTTTCGAAACCTAGCTTGTTCGATCGGTTGAATTTTTTCGAGCGTAGTACTGATTCTCTTCTCTATCATCATCATTCAGCAACCAGCGGATTCCTGCAACCTTCACTAGGTCATCAGTCCACCTGGTAGGAGGCCTGCCAACGCAACGTCTTCCGGTTCGCGGTCGCCACTCCAGAACCTTTCTGCCCCATCGGCCTTCCGTTCTGCGAGCAATGTGTCCTGCCCACTGCTACTTATGTTTGGAAATTCTTCGGGATATGTCGGTAACCCTGGTTCTCGTGCGGATCTCTACATTTCTGATTCGATCACGCAAGGAAACTCCGAGCAAAGCCCTCTCCATTGCCCTTTGAGTGACTGTAAGCTTTCTGATGAGGCCCATTGTAAGCGACCACGTCTCAGAGCCATATGTCATCACTAGCAACACACACTGGTCATAGACTTTTGTCTTGAGACACTGTGGTATGTTGGACGAGAAGATACCGCGCAACTTCCCAAGCACTGCCCAGCCGAGTCGGATTCGACGGTTGACCTCTTTCTCGAAGTTGGCCCTACCCAACTGGATCGTTTGTCCCAGGTAGACATAGTCGCCCACAACTTCGAGTGTAGAGTCTCCGACCTTGATAGGAGTGGGTGAAACACGGGCATTCAGCATCATCTTGGTTTTGTCCATGTTCATCCTTAGCCCCACTCTTTCGGAAGCTCTACTGCGGTCATCGAGCATTGTACTAAGGTCCTCCATGGTCTCAGCCGTAACCACTATATCATCGGCAAACCGAAGGTGAGTGATATACTCACCATTGACGTTGATGCCTAGCCCTCTCCAGTCCAGAACCTTGAAGACGTCCTCCAGTACAGCGGTAAACAGCTTCGGAGATATTACGTCTCCCTGTCTCACACCTCGCTGCAAATGTACGGGTTCCGAGGTCTGATCCTTAAGTCGAACTGACATGGTGGCGTTTTTGTATAAACACTTCAAAACCTCGATGTACCGTGTAATGTTCGGATTTGGCACCGTTGGAGAGACTGCAGCACAGCCCAAGTCTCGATCGAATCGAAGGCTTTCTCGTATTCCACAAACGCTAAACAGAGAGGCAGGTTGTACTCTTAGGTCTTCTGTATAACCTGCCGCAGCGTTTTTATGTGGTCTTCGGTGCTGAAGCCTTTACGGAATCCGATTTGTTCGGGAGGTTGGAAATCGTCAAACCTGCGCGCGTGACGATTCATGATGACTCTTGAAAACAGCTTGTTTACATGGCTAAGAAGTGAGATGAGCCTATAGTTCTTCAGTGAGGCATTGTCATCCTTCTTGAAGAAGAGTACCACCAAACCCCTGCACCATGCCTGTGGCGTCCTCCCCTCGAGTATAACGGAATCAAACAGCTTCTGAAGGGCCTTAAGTACTGGTTTTTCACCCGTCTTCAGAAGTTCGGCCGTAATTCCGTCATCACCCGGTGCCTTGTTGTTCTTAAGCTGTTTCAGAGCCATCCTTATCTCATACAGGCTGACATCCGGAATGTCTTCGGTATAGTGTCGGGTCAATCTAGCTCTAGGGTCATTAGCTAGATTTGCAACGGGTTTACTGGTCGACGTGTACAACTGCCCATAGAATCTCTCGATCTCCTTCAGAAGCTCCGGTTTGACGGATACGATCCTGCCATCATCGGTCTTCTGTTTCGTGAGTTGGCTCTGCCCAATAGCCAGATCTCTTGCAAAGACCTTGGAGCCCTTGTTCCGCTCAATCGCATCTTTAATACTTTCGTTATTAAAACGGCGGAATTCGCTTTTCAAGGACTTTGAAATTCGTCTATTTAGCTGCCGGTATTTCCGCGTATCGTCTGAAGACTGCAGGATCATCTCACGCCTCTCTTTCATGAGCTTGAGAGTAGGATCAGAGAGCCTTTTGTTCCTATCTGTACAGCCGAACAAAAGGCTCTCTGATCATGAAAAAAAAAAGTTTAGACCCGACCGTATGGACAGCTTCCACGAACCCATCGCTGTATTCGTCCTTGGAGCTCCCTAGGCATTCGAAACGGTTCTGGAGTTCAAGTTGTAAGGTCTCGGGGTTTTGGACCTTGATCTGTGCTGGACGGAGCGTGGACTTCATCAGTCGAGACTTTTCAAGCTTGACATTAATGTTCAATGTGCCTCTTACCATGCGGTGATCGCTCCCGGTTTTTACCGAGTTGATCACAGAGACATCATTGAACATTTGCTTCTTGGTTGACATGATGAAGTCGATCTCGTTTTAAGTTGCACCATCGGGGCTTTGCCAAGTCCACTTCCTGTGCTCACGCTTTCTGAAGAAGGAGTTCATCATGTAGAGGTCCTCCTTCTCCATAAAACTGGCCAGTAGATGACCCCGGTGGTTCCGACGTCCAACTCCAAATTGCCCTACTTGCAGCTCATCCTCGTCTCGTTTGCCCAGTTTCGCGTCTAAGCCCCCATGACAACGGTGAAGTAAGTTTTGGAACCATGCATGGCTCTAGAGATATCCTCATACATGGTCTCTACCTCGTCGTCGGGGTGTGCCGAGGTCGGGGCGTAGACCTGTATGACCTTCAGCGAATATCTTGCGGATATTCTGAGTATATTCTGAGTATAAGGTACGCCACCCTGGTCGACAAACTTTCGATCTTCACCACGTTGTTCACAAGGGACTTGTGGACGATAAAGGGAATTGCCTATGTTCTTTGGATCACCTTTTAGAAACAACAGGGTAATATTGGACTCAGACCACTGTTTAATTGTTACAGAAGAACTTAATATCAAATTAAATAAATGTGTCAGAGGATTGACCAGCTATTTTTATGGCCTCCTTTGTAATTTTGTCAGGTCCTGGGCTCTTCTCTTCTGGTAGCCTTTTGATTCCTATTATAATTTCTGCTTCGTCCACTGGTCTGATTTCTTCATCATTGTCGTCATTTTCTGATTCATTTTGGTATATGTCTTGGCGTACTGGGGCACTGTACAAGTTTTCATAAAAGTTGGTTGCTATAAATGTACTATCTTTTTTCGGTTATTTGTAGTTTTTTGAGGGTCATGAAGTGTGAGATCGCAGTTCCTTGTACGCTTTTCACCACCCCCTGTGGAGTTAAGATTTTGTTTCGATGCATTGTTGTCGACGTTTAAGTAGTCTTTTAGAACATATTTGCTTACCAGCTTATAGACTGCTTTCAATTCATTTTTCATAGCTTGCGTCTTTGGCTTTAGTTTTTGTAGAACACTTCTGCGTTGTATAAGCTTTGTAGTATGAGCTGAAATCACGCTGCTTCTTACTTTATCTTTATTATGTATAAGTGCTTTCTGCAAACTTGTTTCTAAAATATCAACTGTTTTGTCGTAACACTCTTGTACCGAGTTGATATCTTGGCAGATCATAAGGTCCTCGCTGCATTCATTGAGTGATTATTTATAAATCGATATTTCGTTTTCATTTTTAAGTGAGTTTCTTAAGTTGTTGCCATAATTAATTCTGTATACCTTTAACTTCTGTATAAGAAATGTTGCCCTTACAAATCTGTGATTTGTAGAGAAATTTAAGTTGATGTCTTGTAGATTCTGCACGTTCTTCTGTGAGTTTGTCAGTATGTAGTCCAGTTATTTTTTTGTGTTGCCGTCTGGACATCGCCAGGTCCATTTCTGTTTTTTCTTCTTTTTATAGAAAGTGTTTATACTAGAAAGATTGTTTTCAAAAGCGAATTCTATTAGTCGTTCATCTTTGCTGTTTCTTGTGCCATATCCGTGGTTTTACAAAATTAAATTTTCTTCTGGATTTGGTTCACAATCAATCAAAAGCAATCAAAAAGTCAGTCAGTCAGTCAGTTTTAAAGTCAATTCGACTATAAAAGTCAGCCAATAAAACTCGAATATTTCTCGTCAGTTGATATTTTCTCGTTATTCTTGTTAACTTATAGTGCTGTCAGCCGAAACATTGTGTGGCTTTAAAATTTCAAAAACAGATTCTCTTTAGTCGTCCAATTTATTTTTCGCTTCAGTATGTCAATTTCGTAACTCGTTTAATCTATTTTTATTATTTCTTACCTTTGAATGCTCCAGTTCAACTAGCTATTACTGAAAAATGTTTTTCTTTATTTGAAATACTACGGGTACTATTAACTGTGATTGCTTTTTGTAATATTTTCAATATTTTTTTAGTGTTTACATTGAGGAACGTTATTATTAAAATTGCCTCCACAACTTCCACGAGTAATACGATATAATACGTGGGTAAGTCTGGGACACCCTATCATATAGGTGCCTTGTCGATGGGAATCTATTTAAGCTTTTCGAAGGTTCTTTTTGCATGCGCCTGTCGATTTTAAAAACAGAGAGAGACATTCTACTAATATTAAAAATCTGAAAGTCTTAAGGTGTGTTTGGATGTTTGTTAACCAAGAATACCTTAACGGCTGAACAGACTTGAAAGAATCTTGGCACACGGGTAAACCATTTGCTAGATTAGGATAAATAACACTTTTTGATCTATTACTACCTCCTTTTCCGTGGGCTTTTTTCGGCTTTCACTTGAGTAAAGCCGAAAAGATGGTTTTCCAATATAAAAGAAAAGCTTTGCTTCCCACAGCATAATTTTTAATTACATATAAGAATAAGAATAATTTATTACAAAGTAAGTACGTTCACAAAAATGTACATTAGGTGCAGTAGTTTTATTTCTAAAACAATGGTATAAATAGAGCTAAACTATAACTAAAATATTTTATTACAACTACAAAATTATAAAAACCGGCCAAGTGCGAGTCGGAGTCGCGCACGAAGGGTTCCGTACCATTATTGCAAACAAAACAGCAAAAAATCATGTTTGTTGTATGGGAGCCCCTCTTATATAATTATTTTATTCTGTTTTTAGTATTTGTTGTTATAGCGGCAACGGAAATACATCATCTGTAAAAATTTTAACTGTCTAGCTATCACGGTTCATGAGATACAGCCTGGTGACAGACAGACAGACAGACAGACGGACCGCGGAGTCTTAGTAATAGGGTCCCGTTTTTACTCTTTGGGTACGGAACCCTAAAAAAGAATGTCTATTTTTTGGTAGGGACCTGCCCGATTTAGGTTCTTTCAAACCTATGTTTCAGGACATCACTTTACTAAGAGCAATAATTGGGCCGGTTAAATTATTAAATAAAATTAGCCTATTATTTTGATAATAGGCTAAGAAAAATATATATCAATTTAAGTATGTACAAGTAGATATGAGGGCATATTTTCAAACAACATGTTTATAGGCTATTATGTTTTTAGTTTATATCATATAGGTACATAGACTATATTTTATGTTTGTGAAATCAATATCCATCATAGTTGTCGGAGTCTCAAACATTGTTCAAGAGGCGCAGTGAAGTCAGAAGTGTACTCCAACATAATTAAGATGACGTTTGATTGACACCCAAGATACTTCGTAAATACTAGCTTCTGAACTATGAAAACGTACTATTTCTAGTATACTGCACGCCTTAGCTTAAATTTTACACATGAGCTGTGCTAATTGCTCTCCTAGATTTGATGAAGAGAGATTTTGATTTGCTTGCGGAACATTGGAAACGATATTTTGCGAGTAGATAGACGTACGATCTGTTTTTATATTTTATTAGTTATTTAATATTTTTTCCTTAATAGTTTTACAACGTTCTTTGTTGGGTTTGTAGTTTTACAGGGTGTCGTGGTGGCCCAGTGGCTAAGACCTCGCCTGTCGTGCTTGAGGTCGTAGGTTCGAATCCGGGCAAGTACCAATGTGACTTTTTCAAATTCATATGTACTTTCCAAGTTTAACTTGGACATCACAGGCAACGGTGAAGGAAAAAATCGTGAGGAAACCTGGACTTATATAGTTATAATGTAAGTCTGAAATAGCCAACTCAGAGGCCTGTTGGGTTTCCCAGAGGCGGCTTAATTAACTCTGACACCAGAGGTGGCCACATCTCACACGAAAAGAAAGAAGAACTTTCTTTGTAATTTATATCATGTTCGAATATTCGTGTAGTAGATACCTACTATTTCCTACGGGAAAAACGATTATATTCACCGTATTTTTTTATTACTCAATAATTACTGTTCGTGTTTCATATACCTATTGAGTGGAATTTAGATTATATTTGACTTGTATTTGTAACCCCCGATGGAAAAAGAGAGGTCTTATGAGTTTGAAGTTTGTACCTGTGTGTTTATGTATATGTGTATTTGTGTATCTGTCTGTGGGACCATAGCTTCTAAACGGATTAATCGATTTTGATTTGTTTTTTAAAGGTGACATAAGCGGGAGTGTTCTTAGCTATGTTTGATGAAAATCGGTTCAGCCGTTCAAAAGTTATGGGCATTTTACTGTTTGAATCGGGGTATTTTCGCAAGATATCGTGTCATAATAACGTGTTCGATAGAATGTTGATTGAAGCGTGTCTACTTCTATATAAATTATGTAGTTTTAAAATAATGAAATAATATAAAATTGTCGGGGGTTGTGGATTTTTTTAATTTTTCTTGTTTGTCTGTTTACTTTCAAAATATATTATAATTATTATTTATTTGAAATGGTAATAGTGGTGGTAATAGATATATCATTTATTTAGTGCACACAAAAGATACAGCATATCACACAAAATCTTAAATAAATTATTACAATTTACATGTATGTTATATATATATATGTATAGCATCTACCGATGGGGTTAATTACTCTTACGCCACCCTGTATTTTTATATCTGTCCCCTTGCCGTGTATAAATGAAAAACACTAGCAATTAGGTTAATAGTATTTTAATTGTCTTTACACAATCCATACTTAAGTTCTTATTACTTCCAATTGATTGTTTTATAAACTGAGGGTTAGATAATGTTTTTAAATATTGATTGTATAATTTGAAAGGGATGAAGTGAAGCTTTTGCTCAGCAGTAGGACAATATAGGCTAATAATAATTGCATAATTTGATTGAAAAGAAACACCGCAATAGAATCGAAGGTCTTTTAAAGTATGCAAATTGCATAAGGGGTAATACGGTCGCAGACATCCGACTGAATATCCTAAGTAAAAGGTCATAATTAGAGGTTTGGCTCTCGCCTATTTCATCCTTCGATATTGTACCAATTTAGGAGAAAGATTTAAGCTGGGCCCCTATGTTTTCCTTTTTGATAATAAATAATCTTTAGAATCACTAGAACCCTCAAAAAATGCTCAAAATCGCTATATCTTTTTTTTCAACACACTTGCTTATAAAGTGGCTCTAATTTCACCGCAATTAGGCACATAATGACATCTGTTATCAAACTGTGACTTTTTCATTACTATTATTCACAAGTGAGATAAAGAGTTTTATATTTTTATTTATTGGTTGAGTTGCTTTGTTCTTAAAAAGATCCGATACAAAAAGATCGTGCTCAATAGTACAAATGCAACACATTTCATGCAAATTCGTATTTAAATAGATAATTTCAACTTGTACGTGTTTATTAAATAAAACTTTCACTTAAATATAACTTTTGTTTTTGTCTGTAATAAAGAAAACTTGAAATCCCCCATTTTGTACGTGGCTTAAACGCTATCCGCGAAAAGCCAAAAAAAAGATAATTCATTATTTTTAGTCTATGGCCGATCGCCATTGTTAGATGCGCGCGCATAGGAAAACTGATTAATTTTGCCCGCCATAGCGAAAAAAATTTCACAACTCGTTTTCAATGTTGGAAAGGATTTTTTTGTATTATTTTATTCATAAGTGTGTTAAAAAACGTCGTACGATACACGTGTGTATTGATGATTACCGTCCTCGGCTCTCTTAAGACCCTGACCTAACGGCTCGGGTCTCAATGGTGCCTCAGCGGTAATCACCAACATTACACACTTGTACCATAATGTACTATTATTCAATTTATGGAATATCTTTCAAATTTGTCTAATACTGGAAGAGGAAATAGACGAGAGCCAAACCTCGAATTATGACGTTGCCCACATTTCCTCTTAAACAATGCCAGACAAATAATACAAAAAAAAGACAATATCTGGAATGGCTTTTTGAAGAATGAGACACAGATTTGAGTATTTATTTATTTAATTAACGATCACCAACGAGTGCCACAATATAATATCATCTTGCACAAATCATAAAAAAAACATACAAAATAAAATTTTCCTGCAATGCACACCCAATTATAGGCAACCACAGCTTGCACATTGCTGAGTATACACAGCTTTAGTTAACATATATAGAATATAAAGAGAAATAATTGCCATGCGATATACGATATATATAAAATACGATACAATAAATTAAGTACTAACTAGAATTTCAATAATAACAATAATTACATTTTGGCGGCATGCATTTTGATCTTGTTGTGGAACTCTATTTATAGAAAGTTACCGTGTCAGGTTTAAGGGTCTAATTATCCAATCAAGCATTACGTGTGCACACAGCTAATCACTGTGCCCCGACCCGGATACGATGAGGAGCATGCGCGGGTGATACGGCTGGCGTGAAGTACTCAACATATACTGGCGTTTGTGTCCATACTGATGTGCCTATGGCAGGCTCCTAGCACTACGTGACGGAGCGGACATGCTAGCAAGCGATAGTCAGTTGTTGTATTTACCCTGCTAAAACACGTCTATCATCTACTGCCCGCAGCAACAACTCGCTCACTCTCACTCATCTTCTTCAGCCTATAGCAGTCCACTGCTGGACAGAGGCCTCTTCAATAACACGACATTTTTTTTATTCTTTACCCTCGTATTTGACCACTACCGATGATAAGCGATAATATCAACGGTGAAGCACACTTGCCTTGTAGTTACCTATTCACTATTGATTTAAATACTCCTGGAATGTAGCAACCGGCTCGATTTTCGGTAGCCCTCATCCAGCTATTACCAGCCACCCAGCGAAAATCGTCACTCAACCTAGCCTAAGGTCGTTCCACCTTACGTTTACGCATTCGTGGCACCTTACATTTACCACTGAATACGTACACGATGCACTGTAGCCACCCAATCGCGCTGGCTACCGCACCCGCACCCACTCTGGTCACCGCGCGTTCTCTCAGAACAAAGTCTGCGATGCGTGAGCACTATCAAGTTACGTCACTCCAGCCTGTCTTTAGCAGAATTCCGTCCGTTTACGTGTTCACAAGACCTATTAAGGCAGTTAATAATGGAGTCATGGACGTAATTCGCTGAATGGCAAAGTACAGAGGTGCAACGGTGCATCGCAACATCCTGATTCTCGTGTGAAGCTTAATCTGTAACATATACAGGGTGTTTGGAAGGGAGCTGTACATACGCCTAGGGTAGAAACTAGGGATAGTCTGCTACCTACCCCCGCCCATTATATTGACCTTGGCCTCAAGGTTTTTTTTTAATTTATTATTATTTTTTATTTGACTTTTTTATGATTTTTTGACTAAAACTACCTGTAGCTCAAAATCTATCCATGGGACCGGTCGGCTAATGGTCTTGTTTTAATCGTTAGAGTCTTAGGGTCCTGCAAAAAATTATTTTACACCAGAAAATTGTGGAGAAGAAAAGTTATGGGGCCTGAAGTACCGTAGTAAGGTAAAGAAATAATTTTAAGGGCAACTTTCTATGGGGTTTAAAAAAAAACTAACAGGGTTGGAGTTCTTCTGATTTTTTTAAAACATCCTCAGTCCATGCCCTTTCTAACGATATGCTAAAAGTGTATTTATCACTTTTAGTTTTAAAGTTATTAATTAATTTCCGCAACTAGGGCACTTTTACCACCACGAGTCGACATTTGTAAGACAAATGTAATTTCCAGAATTTAAACCAGTTTGGCCTACAGTTGGCAAATTTGTTGTCTCACTCTTACACGAGAGCAACATGTAAGAGACAAAACATGTCATGTCATGTCTCTTTCGCTCTTGGGTCGACGGGGCCGGGCAGGTAACTCGTTGGGGTCTTTGTTAGTCAGTCGAGATTTACCCATCTTAGCTAACTTACGTACTTGCCGTTACGACGCTCCACTGTTTTCGTTAATTTTGTTGAGTTTGTTATTACTTCGTTTTTGTTAAGTTTTGTTATTTGTTACCTTGTTGTTGGCAAAATGGCTGGATTTACCAGTGAAGAGTACACCGACATGCTGGTGGTGTATGGAATGGCTGATTGCAATGGGCGCGAGGCACGGAGGATTTATCAAGAACGGTATCCTAACCGGCGAGTGCCTAACCACCAAACGTTTGGCTCAACTTATCGGCGTCTGCGAGAAACCGGAAATTTAAATTTCCGGGAACCAGCCGTGAACAGATTTCAACCAAATTTGGCTGCGGAAGAACGCATATTGGCTGAATTTGAGGAAGATCCGACCAGAAGCGTAAGAACCGTAGCCCGGACGCTTGGTTTAAGCGTGTGGAAAGTCTGGTCGGTTCTTCGCGAAAATGGACGTCATCCTTTCCACTACACCCCTGTTCAAGGTAATTTTTTACATAAAGTTTTTGTTTTTAGCTCTTATGTAATGAACTAGCATGTGAATTTCATAGGCAATTTTTAAATTAACATGAGCATGTGTGTGAGAGAGAGAGAAATGGAAAGACAGAGATAGCAATCAATGTTACATAGCTACTAATTCATAAGGAAACCGCTAACGTTGATATTTTTATTGTTTTAGGCTTAGAGGATAACGACTATGCAAGAAGGGTGGAGTTTTGCCGCCACTTGCTCCATACGGACGTGGAAGATATTAATTTTTTACGGAGTATTCTCTGGACTGACGAGTCCAAGTTTGACAAGGAAGGAATTGTAAATTACCACAATCTCCATCACTGGGCACCCAGAGATCAAAACCCGAGAGTCAAGAGGCACAGAGGTTTTCAACGAAGGTTCTCCGTGAACGTATGGGCAGGCGTCATCGGTAATCGGTTGATAGGGCCGCACTTTTTGCCAGACAACCTAAACGGGCAAAACTACTTAGATTTCCTCGAAAACGATTTGCCTGATTTAGCGGAAGAAGTGTTTGACGAAGATCGGCCCATAGTCTTCCAGCACGACGGCTGTCCTGCTCATTGGAGCCTAGCAGTGAGGGAGCTTCTGGACAACTGCTTTCCTAATTCTTGGATTGGTCGGGGTGGGCCAATTCCCTGGCCCCCAAGGTCGCCTGACCTTACCCCACTCGACTTCTACGTCTGGGGAAGGGCGAAAGAGTTGGTGTACGCAGAAGAAGTACCAACAAGGGAGGTTCTAATTAACAGGATCCACGCCGCATTCGATACAATGCGCGAGGAACTGCTGCTTAGAACGGTGACCGTGGAGATGAGGAAGAGGTGCCGAGCATGTTTACAGGTCAATGGTCATCAATTTGAACAAAATTTGTAATTAATTAAAATTAGTAATTAATTAAAATTTGTAATTTAATGACATTAGTCATAACCAAATTTTTTGTTTCATTTGCCATCCTTTTACGATCGAACACATTTAATTTTCATTAGTTGAAATTTTTGCTTGAAGTGCCCTAGTTGCGGAAATTAATTAATAACTTTAAAACTAAAAGTGATAATTACACTTTTAGCATATCGTTAGAAAGGGCATGGACTGAGGATGTTTTAAAAAAATCAGAAGAACTCCAACCCTGTTAGTTTTTTTTTAAACCCCATAGAAAGTTGCCCTTAAAATTATTTCTTTACCTTACTACGGTACTTCAGGCCCCATAACTTTTCTTCTCCACAATTTTCTGGTGTAAAATATTTTTTTGCAGGACCCTAAGACTCTAACGATTAAAACAAGACCATTAGCCGACCGGTCCCATGGATAGATTTTGAGCTACAGGTAGTTTTAGTCAAAAAATCATAAAAAAGTCAAATAAAAAATAATAATAAATTAAAAAAAAACCTTGAGGCCAAGGTCAATATAATGGGCGGGGGTAGGTAGCAGACTATCCCTAGTTTCTACCCTAGGCGTATGTACAGCTCCCTTCCAAACACCCTGTATAATGGGGCTATTCCATCTGTCCAGATTCATTGTAGTGTCTAACCTAATGTTTTGGCTAAATGAACACTAGGTAGATGTGTTCTTACTATGAGTTCAATTTAAACATACATACATAAACTCACGCCTTTTTACCAAGGGGGTAGGCAGAAACTACAGAACGCCACCTACTACGATCCTTACACACTTCTTTTGCTTCACTCACATTCATACATCTAGTCATACACACACGCCGGTTATGAGTACTGCGCACCTGGCCTTTTTGAAGAACCTCACCTATAAGGTCTATGTATGTCTTTCTGGAGGGGGACGCCCTTCCCCTCCCGGCGTTTCCATTCACGTCTGCCTTGTAAATACATTTCGTTAGTCGCCTTTCATTCATCCTCTCAACATGGCCAAACCATCTTA
The DNA here is from genome assembly GCA_964057195.1 of Orthosia cruda. Taxonomy (NCBI): domain Eukaryota; kingdom Metazoa; phylum Arthropoda; class Insecta; order Lepidoptera; family Noctuidae; genus Orthosia; species Orthosia cruda. The sequence goes on from OZ059847.1 coordinate 13,917,593, forward strand.
ACATACTCTTTTCAATTTTAGTCTCTACATCTTCTTTTAATCCACAACGTTGTCTTATTACCTCATTCCTCAACCTATCATTTCAATTTAAACTGCGCATTTATAACGTTATTTTTACGTGTTCAAAATATTTGTTCATGATTAAACGCTCTGGATAAAGTGAAAACATACATTAGCGATAACTATTGAAAAAAAGTCGATTCACTTAAGGAGTTGACTTATGCTATCTAAATTATCACGTGGTCAATCCTTTGTATTTTGAATGTCAGGGAATATTTGTCGCTGATAGAACATCACTTATCAGTAGTAGAGACCAGGGACTGAGGAATAATTAAACGTGCTGAAAAAGTATCTAACAAAGACAGCCATCGCAATAATATCCCTGGATGGCAAGAAATTAAATTAAATTGAAATTTAAATAAAACCATAGGTACAAAAATGAAAAGCATCACATCATAACACCACAGAGCAATAACTCGTCTAAACCTAAACGCATTGCTATAATCGGGCACGGCAAAGTTTACCTAATTAGATTTCAGAACTACACCGGCAGAGTTCTAGGCGATTTACATCTCTGCTCCCGGGAATTTGAATTTAGAACTGCGCTAGTTTCAACGGTTTTTTTATCTTCCTTAAAATGGTGGCACGGCGAGGCGACGCCGAATTTCAAATTACATGCTTTCTGGGCCTTACATTTTTGGGGCTCACGTCCTAAAAGATTGGACTTTACTTATGGTTGAATCGTGTGATTGCTACATGCATTTTCCCACACCAAGTGTTATTTTCAAAATAAATTGGGTCCCATTATCCCCTATTTTCCAAGTCATATCTTCCAACCCGACTCCATCTTGAATCATCAAATTGACAGTTAAAGACAGTTATTTATTGACAGTAATGGAGGGTTTTTCCCGTTGTCATGGCGAATGAGTCGATTGGAGTGATTCAAACCATCCAGGATTGTTCCGAACATCAATAACCGCGGAACTTCAGCATCATTTTCAATATCAATCATTTCAATTTCAGCATCCGCATCAATCTATGCTGATCATAAATGCTGACATTCGAGTCGTGACATAACTGCAGAGGGGGCGAGGCTTATAGCACGTTTTCTCATCGATTGAGTGTTTTGACCAATTCTTTTGTTTATTAAAAGTCACAAAATTATTAAAACATTATTTTTTTTTCAAAACTAAAGAATACTGTGCTACTTTTGAATATAAATTTATAATGGTCAGTACTTTTTTCTTGTTTTTACCCGACTACTGAAGGAGGGTAGTCTGTTTATCAGTCTATGTATGTATGTTTGTTTCTATGTGGCGTTCTAGAGACCAAACGCGTTGGCTGATTTTGATGATTCTTAAGTCAATCGATTCGTCTTAAACCTTGCGAGTGTCAGTGGCTACATTAAAATTGGAAAGTAGAAAAATGGCGGCTTTTGGGTGCCATATTGTGGGGGCCCGACTTTTTCTTTCTTACCGTGGGGTATCAAAATAAAGGTTTTTAAGAGACAATTTCAAAAATATATAACAATTATATAATTTAATAGTTTGGTTCTAATCATCTGGTTTTAGTCAGCCAGTTCTCGAATTTATGTATCCTCCGACTGCACAACATGATTTTCTTCTTGACACCAAATGAAATAATATAAATAAGAATTACTTTGACAGCAACACACCATTGTGAAGTTGACAAATAAGCTGTCAATGTAACGTCTTTCGAATCGCTAAAAGTGATACTTTTATAACCTTCGCTGACTCATAAATGTGATTTTAGTAACCTTCGACCGCATTCAGTGCCAGTCGTTTTCCTATTTGGATCACATCGGGCGTGCCAGTAAAAACAAATTCATTATACGTAGTTATTGAAAGATTTTTATCACCGTATTTTTTTTCCAAAGACACAATTTTTGTTCGCATAACTCGACAAAGTGTAGGGACATCTCAGCTTGCAATTTCCACTTGAAAGCATGCCGTCTGGTGGCCGTCTTGATTTCGAGAGAAAGCGCTTTTCAGAGAAGAATAGACCAAATATGAAAGGAAGAATGAACAAAATCAGCAGTACGAAAAGAACAGTGTAGGAGAAGATTGTTGGAAGAACGCAGATTTCTAGCGTAAAAAGAACAGTACAGCCCGAAGGGCAGAGTTTCCCTATAGGACTACTACATTTACAGGTTCTTATTGAAATCTATCACAGGCATCGTTTTTAGGGTTCCGAAGTCAAAAAGGAACCCTTATAATTTCGCCCTGTCCGCCTGTCCGTCCGCAGCTTAGCTCAGAGACTAGAAAGATTTAATTTGGCATCGATCGATATACATATTAATAATGCCGATAAACTGGTGAAATAAAATCAAGAAAAAGAATTGGGGTTCCTCCTATAGACCTAAAGTGGGATCATGCCCACTTTACGTCTACGAACAGAATCATGGGTTTGTTAAAATCATTTTGCGATTCAGAGATCCGTTTGCGTAAAATTATGCTTTAAATTGCCATTTTTTTGTTAGAGTCAATTGTTCCCCCCTCCTGTCAGCGAAATGGTTGCTACTGGCTATGTGAAAAAAATCACGGCAGTAGTAAATATAACGAAATTAAAAGGAACACGATCACAGCTAACAAGTAAAAGTTTACGAGTAATAGTCAACCAACTTATAAAATGTACTTTGGACAGTAAAAATTTAGACAAATGCCAATGAAAAATTACTTAAATAATGTTGGTATTTGTGTAACATAGATAGTGATTCTTATGAACCATGTAAAAATATACAAAAATAAAATCATAACATCCTTAACAATAATGATTTCTAAATTAATAATGTTTAAGCTCGAATAACGCATTGGAGTAGGCGGAGTCGTTGGCAGTACCGGTCCAATGTCCATACGGCGCATGCGCGCGGTGTAGTCTATTTTGTGTTAGTGCAGATGTATTTTCGACGTTTTGTAATCTAAAGTCAAATTAGATTCGTTTGCCAAGCAAATTTCACTACATGACCATAGATGGCGGTATTCACAGTGGTCGAAATTATAAACTTAATTGCGGTTTGCCGTAAAGTTGACATTCGTGTCGATATTTACTACTACTCAACCATGGTCACTTCATTGAAATATAACACATTACAATTTTAATTACATTATCGATATCGAAAGATACCCAATTTCTAAATTCGAAAAAATAAGATCTGGTTTTTTTTTGTACATAAAATTAATTTGAAATTATGTACTAATTTTCAGCATTAGTAATACCAACTTTATGTACATATATAAGGGCTGGCTTTTAACTTGGTCAGAGAATAAGCATTGCCATACAACGTGGCAATGCTGCCAGCCTTTTGGGTACATTACCAATGGGCAACGATTTTTGGACGCCATATTTTAATTTAGTATATTTTTAGTTTTAGTTAGTGAGTAGTTTTTGGTTAAAGTGTATATGTTTGTAGTCTTAGTTATTTAACTATTTTATATACTGTACTAATTTAATTATGCTCGTTGAAGCGGGTGGGCCTCTTTAAAATATTATCTTATAGAAATATTAAATTACTTATTTTCTTTTGTGGATATCCATCTATAAAGTCAATTTTCGACCCGAGTACATCAGTAATTGAGTAGCGTAGAACTTTTGAGAACGAAATAGTTAATACCGCAGATTAGAGGTTTACATTCAGAAAAATAAACAAGGAGCGTGCGCGCGATGATCCAGGAACAAACCATACCATTCCCCGTGGCTCTAACGTGAGCTCATATCGGCTCCTTTTGCAATTATCGTCCTTCTTATAGATTATTTATTGCAGCTTATTTACGTTGGTTGTTTGTTCCTATACTAATTTAATTTTACTTTTTGGTTTATTTCTACTTAGTTGAGTAGGTTGTTTGAAAATACTCATACTAAAATATTTGTTTTCGGTTTTTAAATATTTGGAGGTTTTAACGAAGACTATCTCCGTAACGGCAATACTGTAGTATTCAAATTATTAAGTGACGCTGGTTATTAATATTTTTTCCTCTACCCGGGTTAGCCCCAAATAGATATTTTTTTGTAACTTCACTTGTGAAGTTGGATTTAATAACTCCTTCTTAAGTTACCATCGTCCTATGTGGGCCCGTTTTTAGACGTAGTGAGCCACTGAAACCGTTTTAATGTGCGTGTAACAACAAAAACCCTCTTCTTAGTTCGCAATTTCGCATTATTATGCTACTACGGAATCCAATTACTGTGCGTGGCCCGACACGCACTTGGCTGGTTATTTTTAATTATTTTTATTGTGCCAGTTATGTTCAAGTCCTATGGAAGAGGGGCGAGCTTATTGCCATCTACCGGGCACTGGTCCAGGCTCCGTGCTGGTACTGAGAAGTGCCAGATGGAAAAAGCCAATAAGATTTTAACCGACTCAGGAATCTAACCCAGAACCTCATGTTTAGCAGTGGCGCTTGTGAAAACTAGACCAAAGGGATAGTAACAATTAATTAATACTAACTTCTGCCCGCGGCTTCACACACGTGAATGTGGAAAATTATCCCTAGGGAACAAATTCCTGGATTAAAAAGTTATTATATCTGCTATTCCAGATTATAATCTATCTCTGTGCCAAGTTTCATCCAGATCCCTTTAGTAGTTTTTGCGTGAAAGAGTTACAAACATACAAATACACTCACAAACTTTCGTCTTTATAATATAAGTGTGATTTAAATTGACGTTTTTCAAAAATACACGTTTCATAAATCACTAGAGAACTTATCAAAATATTAACGCTTACTAATTTATTATAATGATTTATTGAGAATTAGTGAAAGTGTAAAGTGTTTTCTTATCCCAAGGTAGCATTATACCGGTATTGAATGTAGCCTATGTGCTGCTGAAAATATCCTATCCGGAATTCTGGAATACAGACTATAATCTATATCTGTACCAAATTTCATCCGAATCCGTTCAGCCGTTCTGGCGTGAATGAGTAACAAACATACATCCATCCATCCAAACTTTAGCATTTATAATATCGGTAAGATGAGAATTTAATAAGTAAGATTGGTTATGAGAGACATTGCACTTTACGTAATACGACACCTTCAATAATCGTAATGGCTTTCGGCTTTCGGATCTATCTTCAATATCATTCGAAAACAAACCACTTAGTGTGTTCTTGCACCTATAAATTTATTAAACCATATTCACTTTGATTTGAGTTTGAATGAAATATTGAATTTTACTCGGATACAAGGATGATTACTACAACATCTATGTAATTATTTACTGATTGTTCCTAGGTACGGCAATCAATCCCCCCGGTGGGTTCCCGTATTGTCGAGGCGGAGGAGCTCAGTAGCCGTGGCTTGTTCACCCACGGTGAAGTGAAGAGGAACCCGAGGAGAGGCCGCTCCTCAAGGCTTTTGCCTATTAAGCCACGACTTAGCGGCCAACAAGTAGGTTGCGGTGCCGCTTGGTAACAAAGGCGACATCGCAACTGAGGCTGGCCACGATTTCGAATAAGGCGTCCCTGGTCCCATACGATTTCGCGGGTTGGAGACTGCGATGGGAGAGGAATGCCGGTGTTGCGGTATATTTAGTATTTATATAGTATATACCTTCCGTGGTCTGGACGGGGTCACCACCATCTGATGGCGGACGCGGTGGGGCCGCGGCCGATAAGTAGGTGGCAGGACTACTGACCTGGCCCGTCACAGGGGACCAAGGGTGCCATAAACGGGGTCGTCTGGCGCCCATGTGCTGGTTTGGTCCCTGGAATGGTGATGGTGTGCTATGTGCTCTGGTGCGCCGGTGATGTGGGTATATCCCAGAGGAGAGTACGAAGACGGACAGCCGCGGTGGTTATGCGGTGAGTGTAACGCTGCCGAGTGTCCCGCCATAAGCGGCACAGGAGGACACCGTGAAGTTTTAGTGGGTTGGAGTCCCACATAACAGCGCTATCTCCCCGTGCATGAACATTTCTCCATGCCTAAAAAAATTTACTATCTAACTATAATATGCCTAGATTTTCTATCTTGTAGTTGGCTTCAGATAATTACAAGTATTTTACATGGAGTAACTGCCTAAATGACCTTAAAAAGCCAGTAAATATGTAACACGATATCTCATTAAAGATGATGTCAGATTTTTTAGCTTCTGACTAATCGTAACGACTGTCAAAGATCTACAATTGGCAGCCGAGACCAATGGCTTAACGTGCTTGCCGAGGCACGAAGTAATTTCACTATTTCCTATAAGCGCGAATGGTCCAACGTTCAAAAATTTGTCCAATTTGCAATTAGTCAAATTTGCAGTTAGTCCAATTCGCAGTTGATCCAATTTGCGGTCAGTCTGCAGTAAGCCTCTCCAGCGTTCCTTTTTAGGCCAGACGGGTTTTTTGAGCGTCTATTTTCATCCAGATTTCAAATAACTACCTAAGTTTTGTATTTTTATTGGAACGCTATGAGCCAGCTCACAAACATCTGTTTTATTCGAAAGACATCAGGCTCGGCTTTCACTAAAACAATCACTAAATCAAAGTTTTTATGTAGTGTACAATAAATTATATAATCTATACTTAATATTATAATGAGGAAAGATTTGTATTTTTGTATGTACCGAATAATTTTAAAAACTACTGGACCGATTTAAAAAATCTTTGGCCGTTGGGAAGCTACACTAATCACGGGTGGCATAGGCTACTTTTTATCCCTGTATTCTTACGGGAACGGGAACAACGCGGGTGAAACCGCGAGGCATCCGCTAGTAAATAATAAAAGTACAAATTAATATTGTATTATGTTAAAGTTGTGCGGATTGATGGCAAAATATCACAGGCCTATCGACATGTCTCTTGTGAAAACCGCGCCTCAATTCGAGCCGAGATTGATAAACGCATGGAATTAGTAAGTTCGATAATCGTTACTTATGACAGCAATATGACAGTGACAGGTTATACCTAGAAGACGTTCAATAATAATCACATGTAAATAAATCTAGCAGCAACGAACTTTAATTGTAAATACACGTTTTACCTATAAAAATCGGAATCAAAGCAAGCTTACGTCCAGATCCCTCGAAGATCATTACTTTGACCGACTATTTAGGCTACTCAGTCGATTAAGGTCAGTTGAATCGCAGGCGTGGAGAAGGACGGTATGCTAACAAATTAGATGCCTGAATGAATGTTGTTATGTTTGTTGTCATATGACTTAATTAATTGAGCGTAGACAGGTCTTTTGATGATGACTTTGACATACATACATAAAATCACGTCTTTTCCCCATGGGGGTAGGCAGAAACTACAGAATGCCACCTGCTTCTATCCATGCATAACCTTTTGCTTCGTTAACGTATGTACTCCGCATCTGCCCCCCTAGCCAAGTTACAAACGTTTCGTATCGAATCTCTTTCTACAATCGTTAACGTATGGTCTGACCACGTGACTTAACGCGGCACTCCTCTCCCACCGCGGTCTACTCTCCAACCCACAGCTGCGATATCGTATGGGACGTGCTCCATATGATATCGAGCGAGGCTCAGATGCGATGTCGCCTGTTGCCAAGCGGAACCGCAACCTACAGGTTGGCCGCTACGTCGTCGGCCTAATCAGAAAAAGCCCTGACGAGCGGCTCCTCCTCGGGTTCCTCTTCGCTTCACCGTAGGTGACCCAGCCACGGATATAGTAGACACGGAACGAAACTACGCCTTAGCTTGTCTGTCGAGTTTTTTATTTGATCTGAGAGCTCCACTGACAAACTAAGGCATAGTTTCATTGTACGTGTAATTGAGTATGTATTACGGCAAGGTGTAGTTTTAACCGGCGTCACCTTGTTGTTTGCAACGTTCCATCTTGACTTTTTATTTGATCTGAGATCTAGTTAAACAATGTCTCTGACAAAACAAATGATGTAAAAGTCACACGCTGCGCCTGTCTGTCTGTATGTACGTGATAAAATGGACCAACTTAATTTAGGTCGGGGCGAAAACCCACAAAACTTGACTTGACTAAAATAAATCAAAACTAATTAGGTTAGGTTAAATTCGGGCGTACAGCCGTATAGACACAGCTATGCCTTAATTTATGGAATTTACAATGCGTTGATAAATGAAATAATATCTAGAAAGGCACATACCAGTTCTTTTAGCTGAAGTTAATTACAATATTGAAGTCACGCATATGGTAGCGTCTATTCGTTGGGAAAAGAAAAAAACCTTATTACACCGCCTTTTATACTTCTGTTTTTACAGTTTAGTACGGAACAATTAACAATTTTTCTAGTGTATCTTTCACAGTTCACGGGTGCACCACAAATGTTTGGGAGCCACAGTATTTTGCTCACCGAGCGAAACAACGCTATAGGTGTGAGCGACACAACAATAGCGATGAAATGTCGAGTTGTCAGTATGACACTTGTCAATTCGATATGTTGCCACTGTGTGTGATTGAATTACCCGAGCAAAATGCATTTTTCAACTTAATAAAGCAATTATGAACCAATAATTCAATATATAAATTAATTTAATACTAAATAGATGAAACACATGAGTTATTAAATAGTTAAGCTAGTTAGTAATTTATTTTATTTTCGTTAACTACATGAGAAAGTACCTAAATTTTCTGAAAAGGACAATCAATGGTAACACTTATCGTGACGTAGGCTTAGGCCATCCTGTAAAGAGAATACCATGTCTTATTATACCATGGATAATATAATCTCTAAACCTGCCTAGAGATCTAGAATCATTACTTTTTAAAACAAAAGCGATCTGGTAACAATTTGAGTATCATTTCTACAATGCCTAAATCTAAAGACGGTTTCAAACATCGAGCTAAGTTATGAACTATCTTAGCTTAGCTCGAAGTTTGAAACCTACTTAGCTCGCAAAACTAAGGCTTTTTCATACATGTACAGCTAAGTTTACGTTTACATAGTTTGCGGCCTACGTACTATTTAGTATGAAAAATTATCTCAACTAAACTAGCTCAGCTTAGCTCTTGATTTGTAAGTAGCCTAATTATCATGAAAGCATGTCTAATAATGCGGCATTTAAAAAATAAAAATAGTTATTTATATTAATAAATTAATTACTATAAAGGTTTTAATCCTAGGAGAAATCCATCAAAAATATATGCAGATTGCCAGTGGATGACGCTACTCAAACTAATAAAATATCGAATCCAAATAACGTATTTATCAATCAGATCACATAGAGCAATTGCCTAAAGCGTTCTGTTCAACCAATTGAACCGGCTGAATATCCAAAAACCTATACAAATAAATAAAATTGAAGTGTCTTTCAATATCAAAGTAATAGCTTTTTAATAAAAGCATATGAAAATATATGTGGAATAAATAAAGCTAAAGTGTTTGTTTATAATATCAAAAAAATAGCTTATTAATAAATGCATAATGAAGGCATATACGGTAAAAAGATAAATATTGTCTGTGTTTCTGTTTGTTTCGGCTAATCTCCAAAACAGCAGGACCGATTTTGATGGAACTTTCACTGGCATATAACTGACGAGATAAAGAATTGTTCCTTACAAAAAAACTAATAACCATGTGGCCTTCCAACGCAATGTCTTCCGGTTCGCGGTTGCCACTCCAGAACTTCTCTGCCCCATCAGCCATCCATTCTGCAAGCAATGTGCCCTGCCCACTACCACTTAAGTTTGCAATTTTTCGGGCTATGTCGGTAACCTGGTTCTCTTGCGGATCTCTACATTTCTAATTCGATCACGCAAGGAAACTCCGAGCATAACCCGCTCCATTGCCCTTTGAGTGACTGGTAGTCTTCTGATGAGACCCATTGTGAGCGAGCACTTCTAAGAGCCTGAGGTTATCACTGGCAACATACACTGGTCATAGACTTTCATCTTGAGACACTGTCGTAAGTTGGACGAGCAACTTCCCGAACGCTACCCATCAGAGTCGACGATTGACCTCTTTCTCAAAGTTGGCCCTACCCAATTATTGATTACAAGTAAATACATAACAAACTACGAGTATAATTGTCTAATTGATGATTCGAAGTGAAGTCGAGTTGCACGACATAACATAACAGAAGATTATAAGATAAAAGAGTCCGTGGAGATTCTTCACATTCTTCTCCATAAGATCTACCTTTTTTTTTTTTTTTTTTTGGGTGGGAAGTCATCAAATGACTTCTCGGGCGTGTCAGACTTTAACTGACTAAAACCCACCCGTGTTCCTTCAGTTGCTTGTGCCAGGGCCGCGGTAACTCTCTTTCAAATTTATCCGCGACCCAGACAGGCATCGGCCCTAGCGGGCCCCGTCAGTTTTTGCTGACATCTCTTTGAGGCGCGCGTGGAACACTACGCGCCGTCGACTCGGGCCTGGTCCTTATCAGACGGCGAGCTACCCATTACTCACCGTCCGCAAGCCCGCGCCTACGGTGGCCGGGAATCGGCTTGCCCCGACGCCCAGGGCGTCTTCTGCGGTGGCTAGGGGCGTGAGGGCGTCTCGACGCGAGAGGTCGCCACCGCTGATCGCGTCCACGAGGACACGGCGGTGCTCCACCCAAGCGGGGCAGACCTCCACCGTATGCTCCACCGTGTCCTCCGCGCGATCCATACAATGGTAACACCCGGGCGTTTCCTCCCGCCTTATCCTGAACAGGATCCTCCCGAAACAACCATGTCCGGTAAGGACCTGCGTCAGGCGGAAGGTGAGGACGCCGTGGCGCCTCTCAAGCCACTCCTCAAAGAGGGGCTCCTTATCGCCGCAATTGTGGCGTGCCCAGCACTGGGTTGCGACAGTCGCTCTCTCCATGTCGCCATGAGATTCTGCCGGAGCTCTGTCCGCCGAGCCGCGATTTGTCGTGGCAGCGGAGTTTCACCCCGGCGTTTCGCCTCCTCGCGCCACTCCCAAATTGAATTGAATTGGATCTACTAGGAAAATAATTTGTTTTCCAACTGCTTGATTACTTTTTGTAAGTTTGTATGTTCGCCAATGAGTCAGAGTTACTAATAAAGTTTCATTTCGAGATGATAATGAGAATGGGACCTTTGAATTTCACAATAATTTGAATAGTTTGTGTTGTTAGTTCATAATTATAATTTAAAGTTATGTACAGAAAATAAATTATCTTAATTAAATGTTCAAATTAATCTTAACGTTAGAATTACAAAAAGATTGTTATAATTGTGTATTCTCTTGTTATTATAATTTACGAAATACCTTTACAAGTCGTATGGCGTGACCGCGTGGGTTTAAACGAGGAATCTAAGGTTGTATAAAATAAAGTTAATGTGTATGAATACAGAATTTTGTTGTTCATGGAGCAACAAAATTATTATTACTAAAATGAATAAATTAAAAAATAATTTCTAAGACATACTTTTTTCGTTTTATTCTCAGCAAACCCTATCATTTGATATCCATATCATGGCAGTGCACCAAACATATCTAGTCCGTCATATTAAGCCGTCCGCCATATTGGATTGAGAATGACATCACTTATCTAACCATGCATTAATGTCATCCAAACTAAACAACTATGCAAAATTTCATCTTAATCGTTGGAGGATAACTGCTTTAAAATTCAGTTGCAAGATTTGACCCAAACACACATACATATAGTTAAATAAAAGCTTGTAAATATACCTCATTGTTTTTGTACAAATTCTTGAAAAGTTTTTATACAAATTTTCTAGAATTGATCATAAAAATTGTATGATTAAAAAAGACTTAATCAACTCTCCTAAGCCCAAAACTATGGGATATTGGGCTCTTAATCACAATTTAAAGATTATTTGAACGGATTATTTAAAATTGATTCCAATAGATGGCGCGGTTAAAATTTCTGAGGCAAGCGACTAAATTTTTTAAATTTTGTATGGTAATATATTTTGGTACAATGAAACTATAAAAGCGTGCAAAAAAATACTACAAAAACAAATCGTAGCGTAATCGTAGTAATCGTACACTTACTTGCAAAATTGCAAGACTCTGCTAACACCATCCATAGCAGTGGAATGGTTCCGAACGGTTTCTTTGTATAGGATGAGGCATCTGTATGCTAGTATTATATTATCTGTGACTATGGATTCTTTTTAAAAATAAAATAAATATTATTTTTATTCCGAAACCATGTTCCCTTGAAATAATTGCCGACTTACACGCGGGCAAAGCCACTGGCAGAATCTAGTATAAGAATAAATAATAAACTGCCGAGCGATGAAAAAGTTCCACCCACAAAATGCCGACAAACACCTTAATATCTCCTAAGACATATAACCTAGCTTCATAAATTAAAAAGTATAATGAAATCTATTTTATTATGCAAACTTAAACTCTTTTAAGTACTGGTCTTTTTGAAGCCATGGATAAAAAAAGTAGGAAAACAAAATTTCGGGGTTTGAAAATTTCGGAATACATTTGTTTCGTTTTTTGTTATGCTTTTGATTTCATCCTTGTTTTCGCCGTTGTGAAAGAATTCTTAAATTGTAAAGTCTTCCGGCTCTCGTACCAATAAATCATGCCTCTATCACCCGAGGATTGTACGAGAATCATCACTATGACGGAATTGGGGACCAGCCAAAGAAATACGGCCAGAATAATGGGCGTGGGCTACTGTCCGACTAGTGATCCAAAGGTTTAGGGAGGCTTGATTAAACCTGAGAAGACCAGGTACTGGCAAGCCAAGGTGCACAACAGTCCGAGAAGATCGTTTCATTGCAGCAGCCATGTTAAGAAATCGACATAAGACGGGAGTTGCGGTTCAACAACAACTTCTGCAAGTTCGAAGGGAGCCAATAAGCGAGTGGACAGTCAGGAGACGTTTTGGCGAAAGAGGATTGAAGCCTTGCAGGGTAGCAAATGGCCCAAAACTGGAACGGCATCATAAAGTTGCCCGATTGCGATACGCCCGCGAGCATACATAATGGGGTGAGGACGAATGGGGCAGAGTGATGTTCTCTGATGAGTCAAGTTTTATGCTATATCATCATGATGGGAGGAAAAGAGTATACATGTTTTGAAGAAAAAGTGTCACACGTCGGAGGTACCGTTCACGTATGGGCTGGTATCTCTGCAGAGGGTCGAACAGCGTTAGTTCCAATAGAGAATGAACCTAACTGCTGTGAGATACATCAATGAGATTCTCAATGAACATGCTGGTCCATTTTTGGCCAATATGGGCGAGAATGCAGTGTTCATGCACGATAATGCACGGGCCCACACTGCTCAAGTTGTAAATGAGTATCTTCAGGACGTAGGAATCCACAAAATGGAGAGGCCAGCAAGGAGCCCCGATTTGAACCCTATTGAGCATGCTTGGGACGAGCTTGACAGACGTGTGAGAAAACGAGTTCCACCTCCAATTAATCTTCGTGACTTGAATTACGCGCTCATCGAAGAATGGGAGAACATTCCTCAGCATATGCTGAGGAATCTGGTATTCAGCATGCCCGATCGCGTAGAAGCTGTATTCAGAGCACATGGAGGTAACACCAAGTACTGAGTTATTAAAACCTACCTTTACACGTAATAAAACCCCTACTTAGAGATTTGGTTTTATTTGCCAAATTGCCCATTTTTTTAATTTAAAATTTGAACACAATATTTACGTTTTTAGTTGGTAATATTCTGATGCGCTGTTACATATACTTCAATATTGCAGACAGCGACATTAAGCTAGCCTTTCCCGTTTAGGAGTAATTTGGTGCTATGTCACTGGAACTTTTTCATTGCTCGCGAGTGTATGAAGGTAGATACATAACTAAAGCATATTACGACAGGATATACAAATTATTTCATACTAGCTGACCCCCGTGGCTTCGGTATCGTCAAGTGGTTACCCTGCTTACCCTGCCTACCCAGCCTACCCAGCCTACCAAGCCTACCCACCCAGCCTACCCTGCCTACCCTGCCTACCCTGCCTACACTTCCTAACTTTACCTACCCAACCCTACGTACCTACCTTTTACCTAATATTTTTTATCTATCATCAATAGTTTTCTCAACGCACACCAAAGAATGAATTTTATAGGGAACATTTTGCTACCTTGGGTTAAATTATTGCAATATTCATAAGGATCTCAATTTTTTTTGAAAATATATTATAGCCTATGACACTCAGGAATAATGTAGCTTTCTACTTCTTGCTATAATGTTGCATTCTTCTCACAAACTTTATAATATTAGTATAGAAAAGCGAACATCATTTTCGAGTATAAAGAGTTGACTTTTCTAAACAACTTGTTTCAAAACATATACGAGTATTTTAGGTGACCTAAAATTTGAGCCGCAACCGCTTATCAACCCGTACTTCGCAACTAGTTTCAAAAAGCTCGTTTAGGAAGCTCGTTAAAAAGTCAAACATTTTCATAAAGATTCAGTATGTTTGAGCTTGTGGAAATTCGTAATCCTAGCTTTTTATACCCAGCTAACTGTTTACTCGCATTAGGAAACCACGTTATAATAGATCTCTCTTTTTAAAATCGAAGTTGATCATGTATAGGTGGTTCCGGGAGTAATTACTTCCTAAGAACGGATTTTTGATACACTGATTACATATTTTTTGTATGTCGGTTATTTTTCGGAGAGTATGCGATGGAACTGCACTATTTGCCCTTTCCATCATCGGACTACAAGACGTACGGTAATGCGCCATCGGTACATGATGGATATCCCACCCATACGCACAAAGCGTTTTGAAAATACTTTCATTGTGCGTACAGCTAAGGAGCGATATTTACAACCTAGGAGTCTTCAAGTCAAGAGGGAATAAGTTACTTCTAGGTATGCGTGCTTCACCACATCATCACTTAACATCAGGCGAGATGGTCGTCAAACGCGAGCCTATAAAGATTTTTTTTTAAAAGACGTAATCGGTGCTTAACATTTTCAAAGTAAGATCCCGTTGCCAAAAATCTTGTAGCTATGGAATCTTTCTTAATAATATACATAACTGATTGTTGAAACCCTTGAAAATTTCTTGTTAACCAGTCATACGTCGAGCTAACTCCTGACACCGCCTATCTGTCAAAGTCCGCGCGGGCGATTTCGCGGTATCAGCGCGGCGTTTTTAAAACGCCGATTTCTCGGAAGTTTTGTATGGGACCCATGTATGAAACTTATGTTGTTAGAATCGCTATGAAATAGGCTATCATATTTCAAAGGAATTTATCCACTTTACCTTGTAATTTATTTGTAAATACTGTGTAAATTCAGTGTAAGGAAAATTTTCTCAGGTTTGTGTACACAAATAAAAAAATAAACCATTATTTCACAAAGTTTTTATTTTATTTACAGCAATACACCCTATTACACAATAATCAATAAAAATATCACACCTCCCCATACATTTTTTTCATCCCAAAAGCTTTACAAAATCACGCCGGAAAAAAAGTGACCCGGCCGGCTGCACAAAAAATATGTATCTTTACACTTGAGTTCTGGGTACTGTGTAGACCAAGTGGCTTCAAATGCTATTGTATTACATAGTTTGGTACCCAATCTCATCACACACATAGTTTCAGCTGTTACAATTGTTTAGTTTACGAACAATGAGCCACAATACAAACACTTGAAAAAGAGCGATAAAAAAACGCTTTGTTTATTTTGCTCACAGAGCAAGTACTATTAAATTATAAAAAAATTCAAGTATACAAGTAGCATTTATTTGTAATATTATTTCACAATCGTCATTCCAATAATATTTACTAATTGAAAAACACAACAAAAGGGCATGCTGCTAAACAAAAACATTACAAAAAACAATCACCGAAATGCACAATTTTATCTAGTCTATTCTACAAGAAATTTTCAAGGGTTTCAACAATCAGTTATGTAAATAAAACTTCATATAAATCCCTTTATACGAAGATGAAGAAACATTGCCTTATTTTCTTGCAGACATCGTGGATGCTTTGTAGTTTTTTAATGTAAACTAAAGCAAATAAAACTTAGAAAAACTAAAGAAAACAACAGTTTTTCTGTTTGCCGTAACTTTGAACTTTTATTTTTATTAGTTCAAGATATTATATTGCTTTTGTAACCTTTGAAACGCCAACACATTGTTTTAATAGCATTTTTCATTCGTGCTGGTTTTTTTTATTCATGATAAAGGCTTTCAATTTTAAAATATCACCTGAATAAAAACAGTTTCCAAGACAATACACAAACATTTATGTGGCATGTCTTTTTCTAGGAAAGCAAACCGGTAAATCTATTACGAGAACATTTTCCCCGAATTCCTAGGTGAAAATATATCTATCGTGCTATAAATACGAGACCCTCACGTTCTGAAGGTACTGCTTGCGTAAAACGTGTCACCCTTAAGGTATTTTACTGTCCTATACGGCCCTTAGACTGTAGTCTATAAAGCATGTCACTTTTGAAAGGGCTGATTGGAAGACAGCTTTATCATCCTGTGTATCTAAAGGTGTTTTAGGTCGGAAAAGGAAAAATATATTGAGTACTTTACCTTTCGGGATGGATACACCACTGTTTGATGATAAGGTCTGTATATTTAACCCTATTTTGAACTATCTTACGTTAAGTCTTATCCTTTTTTCAGGAAAAGCTTGTAACATTGTTGCCATAATTCATTGACTTGAAACTCAAGGCTGGTGGTTTTTATTTTTATTTATCAAGCTTTCTTTAGTGTTCTGCTTTGATTAAATACTTGGGTTAGAAATCACAAGTGTTGCGATTTTTATTATATGACATTGATTTAGTGTTTGGCCTAAATTGAGCCTACACATGCATCTATTAATCAACTTGTTTGCAACTAGAACTAAACATGTCTGACCAATATCTGGTGCGTTGGTTGGTTGGTTTACATAGCACCATATATACTACCTTGCTTTGTTATTTTTCTTAGTCTATATTACTATCACTATGTTGCCGCGGACCGACACGGCTTTTGTGATAAAAAATATTTATGTTACTTTGCGTTACCGGGAAAGAAAAGTGCATCATGATTCTTAATATTATGTGTGCCGGCTTCTATCGGCTTCGGTGACTGCTAGTGGTCTGTGTGGTTATTAGCTTTATATGTGGCTACTAGCGATCTGTGTGGCTTCTAGCGATCTGTGTGCATCGTTAGCGGTCAGTATAGCTGCTAGCGGTTCCTTTGGCTGCTAGTGGTTTACGTGGCCTATAGCGATCTGTGTAGCTGCTAACGGTCTGTGTGTTTACTAGTGATCTGTGGAGCTGCTAGCGGTACGATTGACTGCTAGCGACCTGTGTGGCTGCTAGCAATCTGTGCGGCTGCTAGTAGTTTGAGTGGTTTTTATTAATTTGTTTAGCTATTGGTATTTGTGGTCGTTGTCGATCTGTGTGTTCATCTAAATTACTGATAGAAACTAAAATGAACATGGACTCACCCACGACATACATGTGCGTGCGTACTTGCGCAGTCTGGAAGGAAGGCGCATCGGCAGACACTTCGCATGTGTAGCGGCCGCTCGCGGTCTGTGTGGCTGCCTGGATTGTGAGCTTCTCTGCGTTGCTTTCTTCTTTCTGTACAGATGAAAAAAAATAGTCAGAGCAATATTTTTAAATAATTAAGTCAGAACAGATTACTTTTACATGCATCATCATAGTGCTGGGCAAATACCTTTCTCTCGCCATGTCAGCCAGCGGTTTCTATCAAGACCGCTTTTTGTTTGTTTTAGCTCGTCCCCCCAGCTTTTATAGGGTCTGCCGTGTTTGAGGTCATAAAAGTTGATATACATGTGGCTATATTTTTTCGGTTATCTCAATTAAAAATACGATGGAACAAACACTACACTACTTCAAATTACACTCATGGTAATCCTATAACTGCATCGTCCAGTATGTAGCATGTAGTTTTCGTAAGGCAATACTTCTATAACATAAAGTTAAAAACTATTTTCAATCATATACATAATCCTACACATATAAAGCCAGTTATTATTGTGATGCAATATTCCTATATCTGAATAATGGACAAATTGTTATTAAATTCATCAAACAGCTTAACAACTAGCAATAATAATCCCTGATCTCTATTAATGGCGTTTCGATGCAATGTAATGCTGACAAGTAATAGCTACTGCTCATGTTCACGATGTCTCTTTAATTATAGTTTACGACACCACATTAGTGTAATTTTATCGGAATTAAACCCGCCACTTATCCCGAACATAGTTTCAAATGCTTAACACTAATTGTAATCGCTTAATCCGTGGGAGATCATGGGTGTAGGAAAACATCACGTAAGATTACCTTTGGGGAGTTTAAGTGCCTATATATATATATAGAAGTGTACATCTAACTAGATGACGCGATTGTATGTACTTCGCATGTCAAAAAACGGTGTAAAATTACGATCAATGATCGTAATTTGAGCTTTTCATTTAGCACTATCGGCGGAAATCCAACGAAATTTAGAAAAATGCCTTTTTAAGCCATATTGAGCTGTAAAGACTGTACAGAAAAAGTTAGCTGAAGCATTGGAAATGTTTTCTTTCATTGGTAAGCAAATTTGTTTTTAAATTGTGTGTGAAAAAGTGGCACGCTTGGTTTTCATACAGATGGAGGGACTTGCGTTATCTAGTTAGATTTATGTCTGTGGGTGTACCTATGTTAGAGTCAGTTTTAAACTCTAAAAGTTAAGATTGATTACGTACAATTTGAGACCACTAATACAAGGAATCTCTTAAAAGCATGCCTAAATATGATTGCTTTTTTAGCTTCTGTCAGCGGCTTCGCCCGCGTAAAAATGATATTTTATTCCAGGGGAACACTGTACCGGGATGAATGACATTTGTGCTATTCCAGACTATAGTCTATTTCTTTGCCAAATTTCATCCAGATCCGTTCAGCCGATCTGGGGTGATTGAGTAACAAACATACATCCACACACACACCCATCCATCCAAACTTTCACATTTATATTATTAGTAAGATTGGATTTTCACCAAGAGCTCTAGACAAGTTACAGTCTATCAACTAAAGCTTCGAGATAGTGATTGCTAAAATGTCAAAAATATCACGTGATCATTAAATCAAATATTGTGGCATTTTGATAATGGCCATTGTCTAAAACCTGTGGTGAGCCGGGCGCTAAAAATCCAACAGTGTGCTCTAAGCACTCATTTAGATTTTAATGTTGTAAGTCAAGTGTGTACATTGAAAATCAAAACTAAAATCTTTTTGATTCAACTAAACCTTATATAGGTACTTTTGAATTGGCAAATAGAATATAAATCTAGTTGTACATTCGCAAGCGTCAGTAGGTCTATATGGAGAAGAATAGTGCAGCAAACTCCACGGACACTCTTTTTAATTACAATTATTTGGTTACATCATTCTTGTTGGAAAAATACATTTGTGTGAGAACGGTGTAAAAGACGTGCACCTAAAAGTGTCTAGAGTAAAACAAACAATTCAAAAATACAATAACTACGTAATTAAAACCAGAACGAAGCAGTTAAGTTATGACCAACCGCAAATGATGGCCCCCGTTTACGAACATGACGCATGCATTGGCACCACTCAGCTTAACCATCATGAAGGGAACCGAATGATCCAATACATATGCCACCATCAGAGAGACATTAGAGAGAGGCAGACACAGAAACGTGCGCAAGGCAGTTTCAGCGTTTCAAATGTAGGTATCTAAACACTAAATGTATATATTTAAATGCAATTCGGCAGCCACAGTTGAAATGTATCTCAAGTATACATACGATTGGTACTAGAATCCAAAATGCAAAAAATTTATAAAAAGGAATTGGAGAATTTTACAAACTTTATTCTTTGGTCAAAATAACCTTTTATGATGTATTTATTTGGTTATAACTGCATGTCAATCCCCCGTTTATAGTCTTCAACTTATTTATTGCACAGACACAAACAATCATTCGTAGATATGATCACAAAAAATCATTATGACACAAGAGGAGAAGAATTTATAATTGATTACAAAGTAGCTTATGCTGATGGCTTCTCTCGTGTCAAATTCGAAAATTATCGCATTGGAACGAATTATCGGGATAAACATTAGCCTATGTCTTAACCCAGGTCAAAGTCTACTCCAGCACCTCGTCCAAATCCTTCCAGCTCTTGAGCCGTGGTTATTGACCTACAAAAGACTCCAGATCTTCACTTTGTCTACATATTTGTTTATTTATTTAAAATTAATGTATACAAAGTATAAAACGTAAAGACAACGCGTCGAGACAATAGAGTACAAATGTATAAAATCACAATCATTCGTTTCTACGATCACATAAGTACCTGACTATACGAGAACAGCAGAATAAAATAACTAATTAGTTAAAAATATCAAGACAATAAAACAGAAAGGCACTCCAATACAAAACAAAGCGATAGCTTTCAACAGACACTTGATTATTCGTCTTCACCTTCGGATGGCAGCACAAAACAAGTGATTGTGCAAATACAAACTTGAATATGTATCAGAGCATACATATTCAATCTGGTTAACAATAGGCAATTAAGTAAATAGGTAGCTTCTAGGCCAGATAACTGGGCAACTGAAATAGACTGCGTCGTAAAATTCAAACATGACAGATACCAATTTCATTTCGATTGAATTCCTGGTTACGATATATTATGTAGGTAACATTATAGACATAAGTTATCGACTTTACTTTACTGTATTGTTATATAATTCTTAGAGAGCTAAAATTATTCAACATATTGATTTCCATCAATTCAATTATGTCTGCTTCTCAGAAAGGATGTAGGAACAGGTCCTGCTATACTAACGAGCTGCTATTCACAGATATATTATCACCACAGCTGCTTTCAAAAGGTTGAAGAAAAATATGAGGCAACCAGCAATTCCTAGGACCAAAAATCGATGACATGTGACATTAATAATCCACTCTGAGCCTATATGGCAGATTACGGCCAACTCTCTCTCACGGAAACACGTGTCACAAAAATGGGAATGACACCGACGACGCGAAAAAAAAACAGGGTTCAGTACATGATTTTGGACCCCTAGTGTTGGAAATTGGAATATTTCGTCGACTTATTCCTAATTTTTGAAAACTTGGTCAATTCGATTTTTTTATTAATCCTAAAAGAGGAGTAACAGTGCCGGCGGCGCGGCGCGTAGGTACTAGCCGACGCGGCGGCGGCGTTGAGCTCTATCGTATCGTAGGCAATCAGCTGAGAGTAAGCACTTTTGAATTATATTTTCATTGGTGTTTTTTTGTGAAAAAGAGACAAAGTATTTTTTTAAAGCTTGTGAAATACATACTAAAAATTCCATCACTATCCAGAATCATGTATGATCTTGGTTATGCACACACCCACTTTTCTATAAAATTTTAATTTATTATTTTCTAAGCAATTGATTTGAATTTTGAGTTGCTCAGTAACTTTAAAACTTTCGCGTTTCATAATTGAAATCATCGCGTTAAATACCCGTGGTATATTGTTGCTCAGTACTGTCATATTTTCAAACTGTACTATACTGACTGTGATAAGATTTCCACTTATTGTAACAAAAGTTCTCATTATGTTGATTTTAGACTAAGGGCCTGTTTTTGAATGTATTATTACTATTTTTTTTTAAATATCATCACGTTTTTAATATTTGTTATTAAAAACGTGTTATACCCTACTTTATTGCTAAAATTTGACAGGTTATTAGGTAGAGTTTGTACAGTACTTAATATTCTTTATTTGACATAAAGTTTTTGTACAAACTTGGAATACAAACGTTCTAAACTATTCAAATTAAATTAAAACAAACCCTACTAATCTGCTTTATATATATCAGATTTGCTTTGATATATGTCACTACTGATCCAGTGTACCCCTACCCACCTGAAAATAATCCCTGATTCACCACTATCAGCATGAAAAGGTCGCCTCTAATAGTAACAATACATTACCTCCCTATTGGAATTTACCAACTCCAAAAAGTAAACCGGTTACCAACATAGACGTACTCGGAAACAAACAAAATTCAACTTGTCACGTGATTATTTCAGTTGAGGAAAATTACATTTATGTCCGGGAAACGTGAGTAATAACAGGAATCTGGAAGCATTAGATCTGGGACGGATTAGACTTTTCATACGGATGTAGATATGGATTCATGTGGATGGCAGATGAGTCATTTTAAATTTGAGCCGAGTAATTATTCGTATAGTGATTGTGGTGTCATTTCTTTGAGTCTTATCTGATCCTGTGTCGGATGTAGAAATATTAAACGAGGATAGATTGATTTATTTTCAGATGTTCCTACTGTTAACCCTTTCTGTATACTCTTCATAATTATGAGGTCCCTAAAGCTCTCATGAGTCTCTTTGTGTGTAATTTAAAAAAGTGGTACAAAAGTGGATTATTTGGCTCATGTTGATTTTGGTATATGTATGGAAATAATAATAAATATAGGAAGCTACAGTATATGCTAGTTATCGTCACTAAATATAATCGAAACAAAAACGTAACATACTTACTACTTTCTATGGCAAAGGATATATTACCACTAAAAAAATTCCACTTAAAACTATCAAACGGAAAAACCCCTACCTATTGCTACTTTCTGGGTCAGCAAATTGTAAATTAATAAAATCCCCTTTTCATTTCAATCCTTGCATCTTGGATAAAAGTTTCCTTTGCTATGACTATCAATAAGTTTAAAATAGATCTAGGGTGGAACTGTAAGCACAGTATTTCTCAGAAAATTGGTTTTGCTTCTCTCCAATGCAAAGGGCAGAACGATTGCTTTAGTACGTCTGCAATCCTGGTAACCAAATTAGGAAACGTCACACAAATAAATTTGCTGTAAGCGACTTAACATTTTGTTAAATAAATAGCACGGAAGCAGATTTTTTTAAATTGTGTCAGTAAAAAAGCAATAGCATTTTTGTTTACTAACCAGTTGCTTAGCATTTTCTTTACATCTAAATCTTATTACTATTTATTGATTTAGGCTCCGTGTATGGGCGATAGGTAACTCATACAAAGACGCAGTTAATGCCACAAGGCATTTTCTACCAATCAACTTTTGGGTTAAAAAGACAACACAAAATATCATATTGATCGCAGTAAAACATTAGGTACACACTGAAACATTGGCCCACACAAGTAAAACTAAAAACGTCCTTATGTGTTTGATAACGAGAAATGAAAACGTACCTTATGGTGGTAGTTTTCACACACTCATTGTAAAAATCAATCTTCGGATTAAGAGTCAAAGTCAATCACCTAACTATCTAAAACGTGACCTTTGTATAATGTATACATCTATAAGTACTTGAGAACAATACCGAAGTTCCAACTCAGTACATGCCGTCTCGAACGGTGGCATATTTACATAATTATTTAGTTTTATGTTCAAACCAAAATAAAGTTCTATTCCTCTCCAACTGACTCAGTTGCCATGACAACAGAAATATATTCTCTATTAATGTCAATAAATAATAATATACGCTCTTGTCAATTTGTATGAGTAAAGTGGAGGAAATAACTTAGAATGTAGAGGATATCCAAATGAAAGAACGAGCAAAATAAGTATTGGTGGCAAACTCAGAACTGAAAAACACAACCCTCTTACCCGCTACGCCGCAGTCGGGTAAAAAACAGCTCAACATGTATGTATAAATCGTAAAATTCTAAGCGCACAAAATCACTTTCTATGCAGTAAGTTCTTCTAACGTATAAAGAAATCCCCCAAGTAACTTTGGCAATCTTGAAGTTATTATTATTTAACGACTCCATATCTTTCTGTTTTCATTAGACATTAATAAGTTGGTAGTCCATAACGAATCGAGATTTGATATCAATATTATGTGTTCATCTGGGATTTAGTGAAGGGTGAACGGATCCAGCAAGCTAAAGTAAAACTTAACAAGACGAATTGATTCAGGCCACTGAAAGCATATTGATGATGTATATATGGATCACGTAAAATATATAATATCATCATCATCATCATCATCATGACCATCATTGCGGCTAAAAAAGGTTCACTGCTGAACATAGGACTCCCCCAAGTGTGCGTGATATCTCACATACCAATCCTCTATGTTCTGTATAATGATGTATATCATGTAGGGTTGATCTTGAAAACGGTAACTGTATATGCCCTAAAATATGTAACTGACATTAAAAAAAATATTGGGATATTTTTTATTTTATTTATATTTATTTATTTCTTACCACAAATTTACAGACAAATAATAATAATATTAAGGAGTCTACAGATATAATTGTATAATTAATTTGTGGAACGACTGGTGCCTAAACTAAGTTTTTTACAAAACCTGTATTTCAGGTCACCAGGCCCCCCAAAACAAAGTTGTACATAATAATTGTCAACTGGAGACGAACTGAATCACATTAATATACAAATAATTTCATGCATTATAACATTGCAAATTTCGCTCATAAAAATTCAAATTACAAAAACAACGATAAGCATAACGATAGTGAAATAAATTAATTTATTAAGGATGCATGCAAGGAAGGAAGAGGCAGTATGTGAATGTATGTCGTGTGCGGGGTAAGTGTGTGTGATGTTGAGTGAGTGTGTATGGAGTGGGGAAATTGTGTGTATGTTGTACGGGAACATTTTGTTAGGGGATATCTAGGCATTGAATGACGTTTACGTACTTTGTATCAAATGTGATATCAAAAAGCACTTTGAATACAATAGTAATACTGCTAATTAGCGAATTTTATGAACGTCCACAAATAACAGAAAAACGAAATAATTTCGCTTGATATGCTGAAAAGATTTAAAAGGCTTAAAATTTGCATTTATACACCGGGATTGTGTTTTACAAAAATAAATTTAAATTATACCGGAGTAGAACAAAAATCACATATCAAAGAGACATTTTTTTTTATTTGTTTTGGGTTTGCTCTTGAGTCTACCTACAGAAGACATTTACTTTTCACAAGTAAACTTTATCTAAAATAAACCAAAAAGTCTTTTTGATAATTTTGTAATAAAATGCTTTGCGTGTTTCTAATCTTGACAGAACGACAATATTGTGTATATAAGCTGCTTGTATTAACTCTAGCAAATTAATAAGCTTTGCATGAAGGTCTTTTCATTTAATTAAAGTTTGCAATAAAATATGCATTGTTTATCTCTACGATATCATAATTACATAATAACAACGTGTATAGTTACTCTCCTCAATTTTAAATAAATCTTTGTTGTATAATTATTGATACGCATTTGACCACAATCCCGCCAGATAGTAAGCGATAATGTGTTCGACGGTGATGCACGCTTGCCTAGAAGTACCCTATTCTAGACCCCCTGATTGTAGCTACCAGGAAACACAGACTCCGGCAGGGAATTCCACTCCTTAGCTGTACGCACTATGAAAGTATGCCCAAAACGTTTATCTTTGGTCTTTTTTAGAGCTCACTATATTTTATAAGTAGTCTAATGAATTTATTTATTCATTCATACAGTCCATCGCATTGAAACATTTCAATAAATATTTCATATCTAATCCCCAAACAAATAAAATTGTTTTGTTTCGATAACACAACAAAATGTACGAAAAACTTGTCAATCTATGGTCCGAACCCTGCTATAAATATTTGCGATACAAATATTTGGGCCTGATGAATGAAATAAAAATGCAGCACTAATTCAATTCATGCCCGGTACTATGATTCACGTCCTAAGCCTACATCATCCGATCGTCCATTTGTATTCTATATCCATTGCTCGCCAAACCATTCGGATAATGACATTATGCTATTGCAATTGCGAATTGTAGGAGCAATAAAGTTTAGCGATCGCTTGCATTGTGTTACGTGGGTAATTTTGTGTATTCGTATTCTAATTTCGAGTTATAGTAAACATATGGCTTAATTTTTCAACTAAATCGGCTACGGAATTATTTAGTGAGCAAGTATCGCTCCATTTTTCTAGCAGAGTATATATATATATAGAATATTAAAAAAGAGAATAGTGGTTTTCAAATTAGTCTGAACTATATCTTACACACAGATGCAGATGGCACGTCGGATGATGTACGACAATGTCTCTTTTTTAGGGTTCAGTACACAAAGGGTAAAAACGGGTCCCTATTACTAAGATTCCGCGGTCCGTCTGTCTGTCTGTCTGTCTGTCTGTCCGTCTGCAAATTATAAATATTCACAGATGATGTATATCTGTTGTCGCTATAACAACAAATACTAAAAGCAGAATAAAATAAATATTTAAAAAATCACATTTGTTGTATGGGAGCCCCTCCCATACAACAAATGTGATTTTTTTGGCGTTTTTTTGCGATAGTGATACGGAACCCTTCGTGCGCGAGTCCGACTCGCACTTGGCCGGCATTTTTACTACGTTGTTTGACAGCTCTATTTACCCCCGGTTTCTGAATTGATAATTCAGAATCGAAAATTTACTAAACTTTAATTAAAAGAAATCTCTAAATTTATTAGCAGATTCTTTTTTAAAATTGCCTATACAATTTCTAATCAGTGTCGAGATTTTTATAAATATAGGTAGATATTTACATAACCTCTAATTCCCTTCTTGTGTTTGCTAGTAAAAACATAGCAATCGTTTTATATTATAATCGTGACAATATAAAAGTCCGATGAAGTTTCTCATTTTACATGCGGCATGATAACTTTGTATTCAAGGAATTTAAAAAACAAATTCATAATCCTAATTAATTACTATGTTACCCATAACGGCAAGTATAATTCGTAAGCGACAAGTTTGATTATTATAAAGTACCTGTTTTTATAGCTTTCAAATCCGACTTCTTAGATTTTCACGACTTTAGTTGAGTTGATCCCCGATATCCTCTACCCTCCAGGGTAGTGGTAAGGAGAATGATCTCTGTGTATGAAAAAGTTTCCGTGAAAATGTAGCCACCGGGTAAATTTTTGTAGGGTTTTTGAACTATTAATTAGTGTATAAAGCTGGACACTTTTTCAACTTTCGCCCCATATGAGATCGTTCTCCTTACCTCTACCCTCCATAATCCCCGACAAATCAAAACGATCACAAAAAAAGCTTATTCAAGAAACACTCTTATTCGAATCATGAATACCAAATATCAAAATGATAGTATCGAAATATTTCATGCAGCAAAAAAAAATACAAACGTCATTGCCAGTCATAATTTTATTCAACTTCACAGTTTATTTATCAAGTACCACAACGACCACAACCCGAAAAAAGGCGAATAAATAAAAAAGAAACAATTTATTCATTCAATTTAGCGATATTTTTAGACTACCGCCCAAACGATTCGATTAGTGGGCTGTTTTGTTCTACAATTGGAAAACTACTGGACCATGCGGCGGTACAATTGTATTCTGTATCTTTTTTTTCTTACATAGAAAATCAGGTATAAGGAGATACTTATTCGTATATACCATGTTTAAGATAGTTAGTCAATTTATTTTTTGTGTCAAAATTACCCTTGCTATTATTGTAAGTGACCTTTAGAATTGATAGGTATGAGTATAAGCAAACATTCAAACGTCATGTTATGACGAAATGTCAATAGTATCAAGAAGAGAAACAGGTTTAAGGAAATCCTTAATAATATATGCAATGGTAAGGGTAGTCAATTTATTTTAATATCCGTCACTTTTGCAATCATTTGTAAGAACTCAGTGATATTTAAAAAATTGATAGGTCCAAGTTTATCGAGACATTAAAAAGTCGCGTTAAGCCAAAATGTCAACAGTATCATGTGACCTTTTAAGTATCTCTAACTTTATAATAATATAAATGTTTTGCTCTTTGGAATACCTTCAGCCAAAGCGGGTCTTTGTGTTTCTGAAGTTGGCTCTGCCAACCACTGCGCAGGAAACAGTTTGTCATCGAGTATACTGCATAATAAGCGAGATATGACGATGCGACAAACGTAACGAATGTGCAGACCAAATTGAGACACAAACACTTGGGAAAGTACGGTCTGAAGGGCAAAAAGTCTATTCATTTTAAAAGGATAAAAAAATATTAGACCTCTAAAAAAACCCATTCGGTTAGCAAGTTATGGGAAATGTTTCAATGGTAGACGTTCTATACGAATTTTAAGAAATCACCATGTGGCAACAATAAGCCTCGCTGATAGTCCCAAAACTATTAAGATTTTGCTCAAGAGACGTTAAGAAAAATTTCCCTTCTTGCAGAAATGTGGGTTACGCGGGGAGCGGGCGCCGAAGTTCGGGGAACGCTGAGTCCAGGCAGGTAGCGAGCCAACGAGGTTTAGGGAATTAGGGACACTTAGCTTTGGGCAGAGAGAGGAGACGCACGTTATTCATTGTTAGTAAGTGAACGAGACAGTTATACAATGCTTTACCTTCAACATTGACACAAAAATAGCTACTGCGCAGGGTCTTGCAGCTAATTCAGAGACACAAAGATCCGGTTTTGAGCATTATAGAGTGCTAGAATAATCATTTGAAGACATTGATGTTTCGAAAAACATTGTTCCTGAAAAGTAATTATTATTATAAATTAAGCACAAGTCATGTGATGCCATTAGTGGTTGAAAATAGTGAGAGTATTTTAGAACCTTCGTCAAGTGGACGTTATTTGTATAAAATATTAATAATTTTAAATACCGATAAATTATAAATGCGCTATCACAATTTAGAAGAAATAGATACCACTTGAACTAAGATGATTAATAGCGCTTAAGGAGTTTAAAAAGTATTTATTTAAAGGTAAATTTTATTCATTAAATATTACTTTTTTACTGTTGAAAATTAATGAACCTGTGTTTTATGAAATACTGTGCCTCATCTGGCTAGACTACAACCTACTACATTTTTTTGTGATTTGCTGGGTAAACACTAGAAGGAACATACTAATAATTATCCAATGAGATTTTATAGAGCCGTCATACTCACTCAATACATATAATAAATCTGTAGAAAAGTCGTTTTTGTACATCGAAAATAGGCCAGGGTGTTAAAGGAGAACCAACAGAACCCATTTCCAGCATTTTTAGATGTTTTGTCTGTTCATCTGTTCATCTGTTCATCTGTTCATCTGTTCATCTGTTCATCTGTTCATCTGTTCATCTGTTCATCTGTTCATCTGTTCATCTGTTCATCTGTTCATCTGTTCATCTGTTCATCTGTTCATCTGTTCATCTGTTCATCTGTTCATCTGTTCATCTGTTCATCTGTTCATCTGTTCATCTGTTCATCTGTTCATCTGTTCATCTGTTCATCTGTTCATCTGTTCATCTGTTCGCCTGTTCATCTAGTCATCTGCTTATCTGCTTGTCGGTTAAGTTGTTTATCTGTTCATGTGTTCATCTGTTCATCTGTTCATCTGTCCATCTGTTCATCTGTTCATCTGTTCATCTGTTCATCTGTTCATCTGTTCATCTGTTCATCTGTTCATCTGTTCATCTGTTCATCTGTTCATCTGTTCATCTGTTCATCTGTTCATCTGTTCATCTGTTCATCTGTTCATCTGTTCATCTGTTCATCTGTTCATCTGTTCATCTGTTCATCTGTTCATCTGTTCATCTGTTCATCTGTTCATCTGTTCATCTGTTCATCTGTTCATCTGTTCATCTGTTCATCTGTTCATCTGTTCATCTGTTCATCTGTTCATCTGTTCATCTGTTCATCTGTTCATCTGTTCATCTGTTCATCTGTTCATCTGTTCATCTGTTCATCTGTTCATCTGTTCATCTGTTCATCTGTTCATCTGTTCATCTGTTCATCTGTTCATCTGTTCATCTGTTCATCTGTTCATCTGTTCATCTGTTCATCTGTTCATCTGTTCATCTGTTCATCTGTTCATCTGTTCATCTGTTCATCTGTTCATCTGTTCATCTGTTATCTGTTCATCTGTTCCTTTGTTCATCTGCTTATCTGTTCATCTGTTCATGTGTTCATCTGTTCATCTATTCATCTGTTTATCTATTTGTCTGTTTAGTTGTTCGCGCATTACGTAAACTGTACGAAACCAATGTTGTTAACTTTTTATTGTGCGTAACTTGAAACATTACTTAGTTTTTGTTTCATCGCAATCGGTTAACACTATCAAAAGTTAGATGAATTTAAAGTGGTCAAGAAGTAAAATATCGCAACATACGCAATTAAGGTACTCGGACTGTTAAACTCCATATTCAATACATGGCGTTGTGCATTACGCGTCATTTTCTGAATGGCAGTGTTATGATTTTCAGAGGAAAATGAATATAAAAATACATCATCTAAGAAAATTTCTAGCTATCACGGTTCTTCGGATACAGCCTGGTGACAGACCGACAGACGGACCGCGGAGTCTTAGTAATAGGGTCCCGTTTTTATCCTTTGGGTACGGAACCCTAAATATAGTAGGATCCCTAAAAACTCGCCCGCCGCGTACACGTGTGGGCAAGCAGCGAACCAGGGGGGTCAACTCACAATGTCAATTCAACGATATACCTTCAAGGGCTATTTCAAGTGTTGCTAGAGTAAAAATTATGTATTTCTTTTCTTTTTCTCTGTCAATTGTAGACCGATTTTGAAAATTCTTTTTTGTTTGAACATACCTGGTTCCCAAATTGGTCCCGTTTTAATTTGGTGAAGATCTGATGAAGAACTTCGGAGATATATTATTAGAACTCTTCAATAAATGACGGCAAATCTCTCGGGATGACTGCAATCGCATGTCTGTTTATTGGTTATACCATTTCGTAACATAACATCACGCCAGTACACTCTAAAGCAGTACGCAGATGTGTACAGGTCACTATGGTACACCCTCATTTCCCTGGTTACGTTCAAGTTTCATGATATTCCGGTAATCTATTCTGGCATTATAGGTACCTTACTAAAGAACTTGCCTATTACACCACAAAAAAGTGAAGAATAAAAAAAACTTTGTTATGTTTTTATTTGAAAAGTCGGTAGTATTTAAAAAGAAAACGTTTTCTTTATGTTTTTGTTTCGGTGTGGTGTTATGGAGTGCTACTAGATGGCGCGCAGCAAATCTGCCCTCCTATTTTTGTATGAAGTCGATATATTCTTCTACCTAGAGTAAATAGTATTCTGTGCAGCGAACGCTCGATCTAGGTAGGTAGAAAGGTAAGTAAGATAGGTAAGTCTAGATAAGTAGGGTATGTACAGGTCGGTAAGTAAGTAGGGTAGGTAAGGTAGATAGGTAAGTAGGGTAGGATAGGCAGTTAACGAGAGCAAAGCCGCGGGCACAGCTAGTAAATAAATAAACACATGGCAGTACTTAACTATAGCTAACTCACATAGGACTCAAGAAACTTGGAACTTTATTTCTATCACTGAGTAGGTCACAGATATATAAATTGGACCCCGTTGTCAACAAGAGATAATCATACTGTTCAAACGTACGTTCGTGTTGCGTCCAGATGCAGGACGGACTGAGTTCACTCAAGCTAGTCCGCTTGTGTTTGTATTGCCGCGCAGACCTCGATAAAACGAGGTAGATACCTCAGTATTATGTACCTATTGTAATTAACACGTTTTATTTACACGTTGGTTCAAGGCCACCCTGAGTGAAAGCGGTATAAACACATATATCTTTAGCGCTCATAGTACGAGACATGCAGCTACGTCTGCCGCCAATAGGCTCGGGGTTAGCATAGATAATATTAAAAGAACTGCGGGTTGGACCGGCAGATCACAAACTTTTGCAAAGTTTTACAATAAAGAAATAGCTGCAGATACCTCAGATGCCTTTGCTCGGTCCATTTGTAGGATGGCATCGATCAACGAATGATTTTGTCAATTTTCTCTTTATATGATGTATGTCTATTTGATTTTAAAAACCTTGTGTTTTTGATTACATTTTTTAAGGTATATTATAAGTATGAGTTTGTCTTTTTCCCCTATATAATCTAGTTTCCTCTTTACTATTTCGTGTGACTCTAAACAACTACAAGAAAAAGTGTAATCTCGAAGGGCGAATCACTGAAGTTTAATAGAAAGTCAAACGAACTTACCTG
This sequence comes from Orthosia cruda, assembly GCA_964057195.1. NCBI lineage: Eukaryota > Metazoa > Arthropoda > Insecta > Lepidoptera > Noctuidae > Orthosia > Orthosia cruda. Next base: position 13,949,463 of record OZ059847.1, read on the forward strand.
TAAGTGACGTTCGATGACTATTAAACGATGTGATTCGCCCGAGAGATTACACTCCCTCCCTGACCCTGATCAAGATCCTCCCCTGACTTACACAAAATAGGGGCTAACGATGACCAAAGGGAAAAACATGGATGAGATACCCACACTAGGGCGCATAAAATAGTCTTTGAATTGTTGCTTTAAAATAGTGTAAGAGGGCAGCACATGTCCGTGCTACTACAAGTAAAAGTGTAATCTCTCGGGCGAATCACATCGTTTAATAGTCATCGAACGTCACTTACAGCTAAGTTTGTTTGACTTTCTATTATGGGTATTTTGTCAATCCTTTCGGTACCTTACTATAGAACTTGCGTCCTCCTTAGTGATGGTGTATGTACCAAAACTTAAAAGAGAAAAATAAAAACCACTTTCACAAAAAATAAACCGATTGCCAAAGCAAAACACTGAAATAGCAAAAATAACTTTCGTTTCGGAAGTACGACAAAAACGTAAGAGGTACCAAAGACACTGACAATCGAAGCTAAAGTTATTTTTGGTATTTTTGTATTTTGCTTTGGCAGTCGATTTATTTTTTGTGAAAAAGTTATTATTTTTCTCTTTTAAGTTGTGGTACATACACCATCATATCTTGACAAGTCCTGGACCGATTTTAATGAAAATTCCACTATTCCCTAAGTTGAGAGATACCCAATAAAAAGAATCATCACCATCCGGTTACTAGTTTCGTATGAAGTCACTATTTAGCCTTTCTTGAACTATTGTAAATACTTACACCATTTTCCACTTGTCATTTAAAGTTTTAAAATATTGCAATGCGTTATATTGTAATGTTTTCACTTTTGGGACACGAGCTTCCTCTCCGTGAGAGGAAGTGGGCCGTAATAAAAGCAAGCCGAGACTGGTTAATATATGTTACATGTAGGCTCCTCCTCTTACCGTAAGGTCAGAGTCATCAAGAAACACAGACTTCTAGGACCTAACAGTTTCCTCACGATGTTTTCCTTCACCGTTTTGAGCGCAGTGGTGTTGACATAGTTGATGAGTTAGTAAATTGCCTGCCTGGGTTCAAACACACAATCACATAAACCGCGGCCGTTACCACTGGGCTAACACTGCTCTCTAAAATAGATTAATAAAGTTCATAGAAAAATTATACAAACATTACATGAATATTACTTACACATGTAAAGCTATTACAAAATGAATTTATTATATGGATACTACCCTCAAAATGGGCTGTCAGCCACTGATAGGTATATAATAATTAATATCACACACACGTAATTAAATGGAAGTGCACTTTATATATTGTAGTAAATGAATTAGCGCGTTTCATGATTTGCATGTTCATTACATTAACGAAGCTTTTGTGTTTTTATGATTATATTAAAACAAAAATATATATTGATTTGCATAGAAACCACCAATTTGGTTTGAATCGGAAATATTGAGTAGCCGTACCCAAAACACCCACACAGGTTTATCTTACTTATTACTATAAATGCGAAAGTTTGGATGGATGTTACTCAATCACGCTGAAACAGCTGAACGGATCTGGTTGAAATTTAGCACAATGATAGATTATAGTCTGGAATATCAAATAGGCTACTGTTATCCCCGTTTAATGTTCCCTTGGGATAAAAAAACACACTAGACGCGGGCGAAGCCGCTGGCAGATAGCTTCTGCCAGCGGCTTCGCCCGCGTTTTTAATAGATTTGAGAAATGCGGTGAACGGTTGGAAATGGCGGTGGAACAAAACTATCAAAATCTACATTTGCTTTAAGCCGAATTAAATTGGAGTCACTGGCAGACTTTTGTTAAGCAGCGGGGTGAAACAGGCTAACAGTAGAAGTAACCATTTTATTCACAATACTTCCCAACTAGTACGTTAGGATTCGATATTATTAGAAACTGTATGCATTTAAAATGACTCATCAAATAATCAATTCGATACGATCAAATAATTATCACCTCACACCTAAGCCATGATCAAATTAAATCCAATGGCAGACGAGTTATTTTTACATTCAAAAATTGAAATAAATTATTCGACTTAAATTTTATTTTCAAGCATTTCGGCATCCAATCCCAAAGAGTTAATAGGCTAGGTAATAAAAGGAAAGCCTGATGAATACTTTATTAGCTAAAATATGTATTCCTAACATTATTTTGCCTAAGCAAATTGAAGGTAAACACGTAGCTTTGAGCATAGCCAATTTAAAGGTCGGGCAAAAGTTTTAATTGACTTTTTCTGTCAGAAAAGTTTCCTTAACGCGTCGAAATTGGGGGTGCAAAGAAAAGCAAGAAAATTATACTCATTATACAATAACATAGCTGGTGTGTTTATTAAGCTTTAGATAACTACACCAATTATGCTATACTAAAAGTTGTATATTTACTGATATATTTAAGCTATAACCTGGGAGTCTTAAAGTCAAGAGTGAATAGATTACTTGTTCTTCTAGACAAGACCACATCATCGCTTACCATCAGGTGACATAAGATAAGATATATTTATTTTGCAAAGCATAAGTATAGTATGATGTTCTTATAGTTAATATGATGTGTACAAAATTAGTTGCACTAGACAAGCTATACAATAAATAATGCAATATCAAAATTTAAATTGAATTGAAATTACAAATTCAAATTTTAATTCAATTCAAAATGAGATACACGTAGTGGTCAAATAGATCGATGATACTAAAAAGCAATCGGGTCGCAAGCTTTCTAATTTGTTGCGACCCGATTGGTCGGGAGGCCGGCTGACAACGTTGACTCACTATTTTCTTAACGCCAATGAACTATAGTGCGAATGGATTGGCTATACTAATAACAAGGACCTCTTGGGTTTAATATCAGAAGCACAGCAGCCATAATGTTTAGTATGTCCCACTGCTGTGACATAGCCTTCCTCTCTATGAGATGGAGTGGACTTAGCCACTACAATTACCTACCTTAATAAGTAGTTGTTGTGTTGATTAGGCTTTAGTTAATTAATCCAATTATGCTTTATTACAACAATTATAAGTTTAGTAAATGGAATAATAGTTTGAGTAGGTAGACCTAATAACATAGACGAAGGTCGTATAAGTGAACTACATCGATCAATATGAATTTGAGTCTACATTTAGACTGCTAAAACGGGTTTGGAATCGAATGACGTGATATCGAATAACACGATCGAAAACTTCAAATCGATAAATTATGAGCGACACGAGAATTATCACTACCTCGATGCATCGAAATCACGAATGACTATAATCTAGAATCATCGACAGCGCGCAGACCCATTACCATCTTGAAACATTATTTCTCAACCGACCATATAATAAAAAGAAACAATACAGATTGAGCTTTTCAAGTGGGCATGGAGAAAATCCAAAACTATAAGGAAGAGCGAAAAACAGTCAAAGGAATCACGGGACCGATTTGGACGAAAACTAAAACTGCGTCATTGGATTTTAGAAAAATAAATATTCCTAGCGAACCCGATTTTGAAAAAAAAACACATGTTATAATAGTTACATCATTCGACAATTCCGTTAATAAGATAACATTCTGGGAAATAATTTAATACGACAAACTTAAGGAAAGAACCCTTGCCTACCCTCGACTACGGTAGCGGTCGAGGCTACGGCATGGCAAGGGGTGCTAAGAATCTCCGGACGAGATCCGGCTACCCCAACAATCACCGACGACTTCAAAAAGCGTGAACACAGGAAGTGGACCTGGCAGGGCCCCGATGGTGCAAGAAAAAATGAGATCGACTTCATCATGTCAACCAAGAAGCAAATGTTTATTTATTTATTTATTTATTCATTTACACATACAATTATTTTTACAGGTAGAACCCAAGGTAATAAAAGTAGTCATACAATGCGAAAATAAAAATAAAAATACGACACCCAGAGACGCACCCCGAAATCTGACAGCACCTACTCGCGTCCATGATTGACCAGCCCTGGAGTAACAGCTCCGGGTGCCGGCACAAGTTAAATGGAGGACAATACACTAAGTGTCACCCTCTGGAATTCCGCCAAAGAGCAGGAAAAAATGTCCAACCGCTGAGAGATGCTATTAATAATCGTAATTGCCCGACACACGGGAGCAAACTTTAATATATTTGTACGGGCTACTGGAGTTTCAAACAGACACTTCCTCGGCCCCAACCGTAGCCTACTGTTTGGAACGAGCAATCCCAACGATGCCAAGATTTGTGGATTGTTTAGCATCCCACGAAAAACCATAAAGACATATTTCACCAGAGCAAGATTGCGCCTTACTTCCAACTTATAGTAACCAACCATCCCTATTACAAAGAGAGTTGTTGATGACATGTTCAATGATGTCTCTGTGATCAATTCGGTAAGAACAGGGAGCGATCACCGCATGAACATTAATAGACACACAAGAGGCACATTTAACATTAATATCAAGCTTAAAAGGTCTCGACTGATGAAGTACACGCTCCGTCCAGCACAGATCCACGTCCAAAAGTCCGAGAGCTCTCAGCTCGAACTCCAGAATCGTTTCGAGTGCCTAGGGAGCTCCGTGGATGAATACAGCGACGGGTTCGTGGAAGCTGTCCATACGGTCGGGTCTAAGTTTTTCAAGACCCGTCGTACAGATACAAACAAAAAGCTCTCTGATCCTACCCTCAAGCTTATGAAGGAGAGGCGTGCGATGATCCTGCAGTCTTCAGATGAGGCGTGCAAATACCGGCTGCTCAATAGACAGATCTCTAAATCCTTGAAAAGAGACCTCCGCCTCTTTAATACCGAGCGTATTAAAGACGCGATCGAGCGAAATAAAGGCTCCAAGGTGTTTTCAAGGGATCTGGCTATTGTGCAGAGCCAACTCACGAAACTGAAGACCGAAGATGGCAGGATCGTATCCGCCAAACCGGAGCTTCTGATGGAGATCGAGACATTTTATGGGCAGTTGTACACATCAATCAGCAAGCCCGTTTCAAGTCTAGCAAACGACCCAAGAGCTAGATCGACCCGACACTAAACTGAAGATATCCCGGATACCAGCCTTTACGAGATGAGGATGGCTCTGAAACAGCTCAAAAACAACAAGGCGACGGTTGATGACGGAATTACGGCCGAACTCCTGAAGGCGGGTAGAAAACCGGTCATTAGGGCCCTTCAGAAGCTGTTTGATTCCGTCATACTTGAGGGCAAAACGCCACAGGGATGGTGCAGGGGTGTGGTGGTACTCTTCTTCAAGAAGGGCGACAATGCCCGGCTGAAGAACTATAGACCCATCTCACTTCTTAGCCATGTCTACAAGTTGTTTTCAAGAGTCATCACGAATCGTCTGGCGCGCAGGTTTGACGATTGCCAGCCCTCCGAACAAGCCGGATTCCGAAAAGGCTTTAGCACCGTACACCACATACATACGCTGCGGTAGGTTATACAGAAGAACGAAGAGTATAACCTGCCTCTCTGTTTAACGTTTGTGGACTACGAGAAAGCCTTCGATTCGATCGAGACTTGGGCTGTGCTGCAGTCTCTCCAACGGTGCCAGATCGACTACCGGTACATTGAGGTGTTGATGTGTTTGTACAAAAATGCCACAATGTCAGTCCGTCTTCAGGATCAGACCTCGAAACCAATCGTTCTCTAGCGCGGCGTGAGACAGGGAGACGTCATTTCTCCGAAACTGTTCACTGCTGCGCTGGAGGATGTCTTCAAGGTTCTGGACTGGAGGGGTTTTTTTTTTTTTTTTTTTTTTTAAATTAAATATTCTACCGCGGACATGTGGCAGACCACGCTCTTTTTTATTGTGTATATTTTGTTTGTTATTTTTTTTTTTCTTAATTATTACAATTGTTGGATTCCTACGTCGGACATTATTTTAAGGCTTACTTAACTAACTTAAATTTACGTGAGTTCATCCCTCAACAAATTAGTATTTGTTGAGGGATGAACTCACGTAAATTATAATATATTACACACTGGCATTACAATTTTATGTTTCTATTATTCTTATCTTTATGTAATTAACTATTTTGTTTACTTATTTCTATTGATACACTGCTTATGTTATTACTATATCTATTGGTACACTCTGTGGGAAGATGCATGGCAGTGCGAGTAGACCAGCCCCGGCCGACGGTTCCGGTTATAGAACCCCGTCGTTAGGACGTTAAGGTGAGTATGACTGACTCACTCTACCATGCAGCTTCACATGTATATATATAGTTTTCTTTAGACAGGGTGATGGTTTGGGTGTTTGGGTTGGAGTTTTTGGATGGGACTTGTTAGGTGGTGTTTTGGCTGCTGACCAGGGACTTCGCTAGCGTGAGCAAGGCCTCTATGACGACTACGTCTCGATGCTGCATGGCCGTCTTAAGATTGTAGTTGACGACCGTTTTAGTCGGCGCATCCATCGCCCTCTTAGCAAGGCGGCCTGCGGCGTCATCGGCGTCGTCGGTGTAATAGACGCAACTGACTGTATGTCTGGACACCGCCACTACCGCGTGGGAGATGCTGTCGTGGACCTGAAGCCTCCTGGACTTGGTGTTGATGATGATAACGCTGTCGTAGGTCGACCCCTGAGCCTCATGTATGGTTAGCAGGCGCGACCCCTCGCCAGACCCATATCCCTGGCTCGCAAGAGAGGCTTTCTCCCCCTGCGTATGAACCAGGAACAGGGTGTTTTGGGCAGTACCCGGTATTTGCGCCCCTGTGTAACCTTTCACCTTCAGGGAGTGGACCCGCGACAGCGACGACTTGGAGGAGTATATACCGGGGTATATCTCACTCAGTGCAAACGCCACGTCCATTGGATTGCGGTGTGTGCAGAGAAACTCCTGGGTGATGCCAGCCACCAGGTCTGGACGGGTATACCTAAGCTCGAAAAGATTCTCCCTGTCCAAAAATGGAAGCTGGTTAACGTCTCCGACGAGGACAAGCTCGCTCGCTCCAGACAACTTTACTGCCATGACTATGGCCCCAAAGTGGTTCATAAGAGCCTCGTCTACCGTAAGACGGTAGCATTTGTCTTGGCTCTTGAAACCGTTTGCTAGGATTGAGGCCATAGTGCGCACTTTGGTCTTTGCTCGGTTTCCTAAGCGGCGCGCAAGCTTTTCTCTAAGATCTTTGGCAGCTTCTGTTGTCGTGGTTGCTATCACGTCCCTGTCCTCTTCGAAGTGCTTTACCAGCCAGGTTGTCTTACCGCAACCCGGAACTCCGTTAATCCACCTGATATTGGGTACCGCCCAACTTTCCTGTGATGCCTGGATACCGAAGATCCCCGAAATGGAGTGTGCCATTTCCAGGATCTTATCGTCCTGCATGATTTTGGTACATTTGGCGGTAACCACTATCGGGTCGTCATTTGGCACACTGAACTTGAGTTTGCCTGAGCGCTCCGTCTCCTCCTTGTCCAGGGCCACAAAGCCACTCCTCGCGCTGTAGGCTGCCATATATGACCCCGTCATTTCCCCTTTGATGACTTGGGATGTGACGTTGTCATACACCGCTGCCCCTGCTTCCTCGAGCAGTACCCTTAACAGACCCTCTGTGTCTCTCTGGAAGGTCTGCAGGATCTTCCTGCATGTCGTAAGATTGACCTCTCTGGTCGCTTTTACGATTGCTACGTACTCGAGGAACGCGCTCTTTACGTGGTCCGTGGTACCCGACTTTACTGCGAGGGTCGGCGGGCTGACTTGCCCTTTGTCGGCTCGTGTTGGCTTAGGCTTTTGCTGGGTTGGTTCCTTTGGTGTTTTTCTGAAGAACCTCTCCAGTGCTGTCTCCTGCTTGTGAGATGGTGATGCGTAGCTGGTGCTTGGGCGCAGTGCACTGAGGAAAGTGCCAAACGCTTTCAGGCGACTCCTCGACCGGGCCCGGTCCTCCGGGTTTATGGTGTTACACTGCACCTTTGCGGCTTTTTCGGCTGCTGCCTTCTGCTGGGCCCTCTCCGATCCGCTTTGAGTGGTGGGACTTGTTTTGGGGCTCATTGCGCTGGCTATTAGTTGTCTGGGGGCTTTGAGGAAACTCAGGGTTTCCCCTCTGTCCTCGTAGACAACAACCTCATGATGTTCTGAGGCCTTTAAACAGCCAAAGCGGTCTGCGACGTCTCCTCTCTCTCCTCCCACCACCATTGCGTCCACACTTATGGTTCGGGCCGTGGCTGACGTGTAGTCTCCTACCTCCCTAATCTTCTGAAGCAATGAGCTTGCCTGAGCAAATGGAGTAACCTCTCCCCACTCGAGTAATGCGATTGTTTTCCCTTTAAATCGCATTAGACGGCATCGGTGAGTGGCCACTTCCATTTGAGGTAGTGCAGCATACTTGCTGCCTGTTATGCTCGTTTTGGTGGTGCTTCCGTTAATCAGGGCGGCAAGGCCCGGTGAAAGGTCTATTCGGGCCGCAGCTTGACTTGAGCCTATGCAGAAGCCTATGCCTAACTTCTCTTGTTCCCTGTTCATGAACAGAGCGACGCCTCGCAGTCTGATGCCAGGGACTCCGTCTTCTCCGCTTGCCAGGAATTGTGTGGTAGTCATGCTAGGGGCTGGTTGTAGGCTGGCTGTTGCTGCTACCGCTGCTGCTACCGTTGGTAATGGCCGTTGGTTAGATTGTGTGTGTGTAATTTGTGTATCAGTCAATGGTGTACTTGTTGTTGTTTGTGTAGTTGTGGTTGTTGTTTGTGTGGTTGTGGTTGTTTGTGTTCGATTGTGTGGTCGACTTCGCAAGGTTACGTCCGTTTTGTTGGCCTTTGCTGCGATTGTGGCGACTTTGCTCGCGAATGCCAAGAATGGAATCCTAGTAGCCGGTCTCCCCATGATGGTGTGGAGTGTGGACTGGCTAAGCTGGGTTTCGAATTTTACCTCGAGCTCCATTCTGTCTTGGCTGAACCTTGGGCATTCGAACAGCAGATGCCAGACTGTCTCTTCACAACTCGGGTCACAGACGCACGAGGGACTATCTTTGAGATGGAAGCGGTGGAGATACGCTGAGAATCCGCCGTGTCCTGTAAGGACTTGTACGTGGACCGGTGTGAGCACTGCGTCTCTGAGTGTCCTTTTCGCCGCTAGGACGTCTGGAAAGAACGCTTTCGTGACCGATCCTGTACTCGAAGACTCGTACCGCGCTTGCCACTTCCTTATAGTCCCCTCCCGAATCTTCTTCCTCACGAACGAAACGGGGACCTTGCTGTATTCTGATGTGAGTTTTGTTAGGGCTGCCTCCTTGGCCAGCTCATCCGCCCTCTCATTCCCGGCAGTTCCCACATGGGCCTTGAGCCAAAAGAGCCTCACTTCTCTGCCCTCCTCTCTGATTTCACGGACGCTTCTCTTGATTTGGAGTGCCAGGTGGTGAGTGACAGACGGTCTCCTCAGCAGGTCAAGTGACGATCTCGAGTCACTTAAGATGCTTACGGAGGCCGCCTTGGATTCTCTTGCCATCCTGACAGCTCTGAAGAGAGCGTACATTTCCGATTGGAAGACTGTGTTGTGAGGCTCCAAGCCAAAGGTGCTGAACCTTGACTCCTTCCCGTTTTCCCACCAAGTTAGGGCAGCTCCGACTTTCCCCTCTATCTTGCTGCCATCGGTGTATATTTGGGGGCCGATTACTTGGTGGGTTGCCAGGGTTTCGGGAGTCAAGTTCTCTAGGCATTCATACTCGTTTGTTGTGAGTTGCGCCGGGTGGGGGTTTTTGGAGTGGTGCACGTTGCACTCCAGCACGCGGCCCAGCGGTATAAACTCTTGGGAATGTCCCTTTTTGATCTTGAAAAGGGTTGCCGCCTCGATTACCCGGAGGTCTAGGGGGAGTTGGCCTGACAGGATAAGTGCCGATGTCAGAGACACCGTGCGGTATGCTTTGCAGATTTTCTGCGCGAAGCCCCTCTGCAGTGAGTCAAACTTTTTCCTTGTCATCAGTTTCTCAGCTGCGGGGGCCCACGCACTCGCTGCATACATCACGATGGGCTCTATCACCGACACGTATATTGTCCTGATTATTTCTCTGTTCAGACCCCAAGTCACCCTCGCCGCACATGCCAACTGCTTATAGATGTCTGCGGCCTTTCTACAGGTCGCAGACACGTGCGCATTGAAGGTGAGTTTGGAGTCTATCGTGAGACCCAACAGTTTCACTTCCTCAACCAGGTTTAGCCGCGTGCCCGACATATGAAGTACCGGAACGTCGTACTTTCGCTTCCTCGTTAACACCATCGCATTAGTCTTGTGCGCGGCGAAACGTAGCTTATTTTGGACGCCCCATTCCGATACTTTGGCTAACGTGCTGTTGGCTGATTGCTGCAGGGGACCGGCTGTGAAGTCAGAGAAAACCAGGACAACGTCGTCCGCGAAGGCTTGGCAGTATACCCCCATACTAGCCATTTTGTGTAGGAGTGGATCTAGGATAAGGTTCCAAAACGTCGGTCCGGCAATTGAGCCCTGGACGCATCCTTTCGTGGTTCCCTTCTCGCTAGTCGCTCTGGCGTAGTTGACCCTGACGTTTCGGTCTTCCAGGTATGAGGCGACGAGAGTGTAGATATTAGCTGGACAACTCTTGGCTACCATCTGCTTCTTGAGTGCGGGCCACCACGCGTTGTCAAAGGCTCCCTCTATGTCCAGTGATATCAAAAGCACGATCTTTTTGGCTTTGATTTCAGCTCGTAAGTGGCCCACTAGAGCATAGAGGGCGTCCTCAGTCCCGCGCTGTGGCATGAAGCCGTATTGGTTTGTGTGTAGTGTTGGAAAGAAGTGCCACTGTAGTCGGCCCACTAGTAGTTTCTCGACGATTTTTCCTAGGACCGAGAGCAGACCTATAGGCCTGTACGACTTAGGGCTGGTGTAGTCGTCCTTTCCTGGCTTGCGGAGAATGCACACATGGGCGACCTTCCACTGCTTCGGGAAGTGTGACAGCGACAGACACTTGTTTGCTTTCGCTAAGAACACCTCCCTATCGCAGTTTATTGCCGCTATGCAGATGTCTGCTGTTAATCCGTCGGGACCGGGGGCTTTTTTCGGATTTTGGTTCTGGAGAACCATTTCCAGCTCCGCGGTCGTGAAGGGCGGATCGTCTGCAGACAGACCTTGGGGGTTTTTCTCCTCCGCTAGCCTCCTTAACGCAGTGTGGTAGGGTTGTTCGGCATCCGTTGAGTCGTCGGGGTAGAAGGTTTTTGCCAGAAGATCCGCAGATTGCTCTGGACTGAGCGTCTCGCCTGCGTTGTTTCTCAGGAGTGCGTCTTCCTTTCTTCTGGCTGTCTTCCTTATTACCCTGTAGATACCGTCCCACATGCTCTCTCGGTCCTGCTTCGTGCAGAACTCCTTCCAGTTGGCTGTGGCTGCTTCCGTTGCTGCTGTCGTGTAAGTTTGTTTGGCCAGCACGTACTCTTGGATGGTGAAGTGTCTCCGGCTTGCGGCTGCGTTCCGGATCCTTCTCTTCTTCGTCATGGCGTCTTTTTTGAGACGGTCTAGAGAAGGACTCCACCATGGGGGTTTGGCGTTGTGTTTGGGCGACCCGAGTTTTGGAATCGCTTCCTCGCATGAGCGGTGGATGTTCTGAGTATAGTTTGAAATGATTGTCTCCAGATCTTCTGGGTTCGATGCGTTCGAGACTCTGACTTGGGTGATGTCACTGTCTGCTAGGCTAGTCTTGAAGTGGGTGTTGAAGTCGGACCACTTGGCCTTCTTGGTGTTGTAGATACGCGTCGAAATCGGCCGTAAGGGTTCCAGGGCCTTTTCTAGGCGCATCGAGAAGGTTATAGCGTTGTGGTCTGAAGTTGTTAGACTTCTTTCTACCTGCCACTCCTCGACCTTACCTAGTAGCGACGAACTGCAAGCTGTCACGTCAACGATGCTTGTGCACCACCTGTCATTTCTGTATGTCTCGAACGTTGGTGTTTGGCCCGTATTTAGGATGTGGAGATCCCGCTCATTGAGGAAAGAACTGTACGCCGCCCCGCGATGGTTTTCGGAAACACTTCCCCACCAATGGCGCCAGGCGTTCACGTCTCCTCCCACCACGATGTTGTTTGTGTTCAATTTGTGTGTCTTGTATTGTGTTTCGGATAGGTAAGGTTCGATGTCCTGGTCACCCTCAAAATAGACCGACAGTACTCCAAAGCTGAGCTGACCCGCCTTTAGCAAGACAGCAGCAACGTTCTCGGTCACAAGCGGGGGGTCTTGGATAACCTCCAGGTTGTCACCGAAAACAACAATCGCTGCCTTAACTGGCTTTTTGCGGTTGAGGCTGCACTGGATGACTTGTGTGCCGGGTTTTTGTTTCATCACACCTGTTCTTCCTACGTAGGGCTCTTGAACAAGTGCTACTGAAATTCCCCTTGCCTGGGCCGCCATGTGGAGTTCTTCTGTGGCCAGCTTGGAGCGGTGAAGATTTGCTTGGATGAAACGCAATCTTGCTGTCGGTCTTGAGGCGATTTCGGGGGTGACTGGTTGGTTTGTTGGTGTGCTTTCGTTGCCCTTAGCAATAGGATACGCGCGATCTGGCTATGCCGTCCCACTTTTGGCGTTCCTGGCAGTCTTCGCTGAAAGCTGTGTGTGCCAGGTTGCTGCCCGTCCCGTGTGCTACCTTACAGTTTGCACATGTGGGCTGTTTGCCGTCCGCTCGAGTGAGGCAGTCCCTGATATTGTGCGGTCCACTGCAGTAGCCGCAGACTTCTTGTGCAGCCCTGCATATGGACTTATTGTGTCCATATGCAAGGCACTTTGTGCACTGAACTAGTGGGGACTGGTCCTCAATCGAGCAACGCTTGATGCCCACATGGACTTTTTGGACAGAAGTGTAGGATTTCCAGAGCTCCGGGGAGAGCTCCAGAACGGGGTGGCACTCGTGGGGGTTTCTCGCGCGCTTCCTGTAGCGCATCTTGATGGTCCGCCCCTCCACAGCGACGTTTTGCAGAAGGTGTTGGTTCTGCGTTTTAAGGAGATCTTCGATCTCCCCGTCGCTGTAGCTGGACAGCACACCCTTGATGCAGACTAAGGGATTTTGCGGTTTCGGCTCCTGGACCTTGAGCTCTGAGTTCGACTGGACCTGGTCTTTAATCTTCTTCAAGTCCATCTTACTGGCGCACCTTAAGACCACTTTCTGGTTGCGCGCCTTCCGTACGGTGTCGACCCGGGCTCCGGTTGACTTAAGGTCCAGAGCGGTCCTGATCCTCTCGATCACGTTATCCCCAGTGTGCCGGGGGTTCGTCGACGAGACGATCAGGGTGTGGTTGGGTTGTGTGGGTGGTTTGGGGGGCTTTGGTGTACTGGCGACCTGGGCAAAGGTTTTGGGGCCCTGTTGTTGTGTTTGCGGTTTATCCGCTTTGCCCAGGTCCGCCACCCCTTTCTGTATAGTTTGGAGCGTCTTCTTTACCTCCCCGACTGCGAGCTCCGTTTCCAGATTCAGCGCTGGGGGCGCCTGGATTTGCGGCTCTTTGTCGCGCAATACGCGGAGGTCCTCCGAGACAAGCTCCAGCCTATCCGATATAGGTTTGAGGTGTTCGGATATGTTTATGGGTGTGTGTGGTGGTGGGGGTGAGGCTACAGGCCTGTTGGCGATGGTCTGCAGCTTTGCGGTAAAATTCGCCATCTCTTCCTCGAAAGCCGCGGTCGTGAGTAGGCCTGTCTCGCGGCTACTCCGGTCCGTCTCTGTGTCACTTGGCCGGTTGAGGTCCTCTTTTAGCCTTTAAAGAGTTCTCCGGAGGACGTCCAGCTGGTTGGAGATGCTGGTGATATTTGTGTCGAGGCGTGATAGGCCGGCCCCCATAGGGTCCCACTTGGGATCCCCTGGGGTCCTCGCACTTTCTTGCCTTGTCCTCTCGTGCTCCTTTATGTTTTTCAGGCTCGCCATTGCGACCTCGCCTTTCAACTCCTTTATGCCGTTTAAGGCGTCAAGAGTCTCGTGACCGAGCCATTCCCGGATCCCTTTCGCCTCTTTTTTCGTTTCCGAGACGTCAGCCCGCATCAGGGTGAGCTCCTTATTCACAGCCGCAAGTTCCCGATTGTGAGCTCTCTCGACACGCACAAGCTCTTGTGCGTGTCGAGAGCGCTCCTTCTCGAGATTGTACTTGTGGCGTGCTCGGGAGTCCGCCAATGAAAGTGACACCTCGTAAAGGCCCTGCAGGCACTCATGGGCTGTGACCTTACACTCGCGTTTCATTTTTCCGGCGGCTTCCAAGGCGTCCTTTCCCTTCTGGAGAAGTTCGTTTGCCTCTCTCGTGGCCAAGTCCATCTCCACACCTGTGCCCCTTCCCGGTGTCCTATAGAGGAGGCTTTGCCGTCCACTCTGTGGACGGTCAGCCTGGCTCACTGTGGAGGCCACCGAGCTTTCCTCGTCCGAGATGATCTGGCTGGGGGGGGATATGCCACACTGCTCCCAGTTGATGACGATCTCTGAGACCCTGGGGCTATCTTTCGGAGTGTGAGTCTCAGGCGCCAACGGCAGAGGCGGTGTCCTGCTTGTCACATCCGACTCCGACGCCGCCTTAGCCGCCCGTGGCTTTTGTGATGGACGCGCCAACTGCTCCGAGACTACTGACTTAGCTGTGTTTTTAAGGACCTTCTCACGGAGTGATCTGAGGGCCCTTGCGGCCTCCGTGGTCGTTTTGGGGGCTGTGGTTTTGGAGGACATGTTGTTTGTGAGGGGACGGGATGATTACAATGTTAGTTTTATATAATTTTATTTCTTAAAAACTATGCCTGTGCGGATACTCATAAATATATATATTTTTCTATGATGAACTCACGGATGCTTCGCTGGTGGTCTGTGTCTGCTGTCCGATGAAGAGTCCGACAACTGCGTAGGCTCGATGTTGTGAGCCCTGCTTGCGCGCTGATGGTGGTCGTCAATGAAATTGTGGGCGTTGCTGGATCGTTGTGCGTGCGGGGTGCCGAATTTTGATATTCTGTTGGGGCCAAGTTGTAGAGCTTTCCGTACGCTTTCAAATGAGCCCAAACTCGGCTTACTAGCTCCAACGCGTGCGTAGTTGGGCCGCGGGGGGGTGAGGTAGCCCTGAGAGGGGGGAGGGAGGGGATGGTCTCGTGGGGAGACTATTGAAGGGGGATGAGGGGGGTGGGTTGGGGGGAGTCCCGTGGGGTTGGGGTTCAGAGGGTAGGGGGTAAGATCCTGAATTCCCAAGTTGGATGAGTCCAAACTCGGGGGGGGTAGGACTAAGGGTTAAGGAGTTCTCTCAGGGCTTACCTGATGATTATCTGCGGAGTCGTGACGATGGTGGCTGGTCCGCAGACTGATTCCTCGGCCGGCTTCGGAGTCTCCAGTGAGGGCTACGTTGGCTGGCTGTACGTCACGCCTCGTGTTTTTAGATCCACGTGGTGAAAAGTGAGGTTGTTTTTTAACCTAAAACACGTGTTTTTGGCGTTTTTTGCACCTTAATAGCTCCCTGGTTCCTGGTCCGATTTTGATGGTTTTGGTATCTCTGGATAGGCCTCTGCTGCGACTCTTAGGATTACTGTTGGCAGAACGACTCCATCAACCTTCTCAGAGATATTGCACCCTGAAGTCCAGGGTGTCCTGCTCCGCAACCCGTGGAGGTACACGCTTGACCACACTAATCCTGGTGAATTGGCACTGCACAGTTCCACTGATGACTTTTTCACGCTCGTAGCTCAACGCGTCTATTTTTGGAGAATTTTTTGCGCGGAGCTGATGTTAATTGTCGTTTATAAATATAATTTTTTTGGGCTGATGATCAAACTGGAGGGGTTTGCATCAACGTTAATGGCGAGTACATCACTCACCTTCGGTTAGCCGACGACATAGTGGTCATGGCTGAGACCATGGAGTGCCTCAGTAAAATGCTTGATGACCTCAGTAGAGCTTCCGAAAGAGTGGGTCTTAAAATTAACATGGACAAAACCAAGGTCATGGTGAATGCACATGTAATACCCACTCCTGTCAAGTTCGGAGACTCTACACTCGAAGTTGTAGACGATTATGTCTACCTGGGACGAACGGTCCAGTTGGGTAGGTCCAATTTCAAGAAAGAGGTCAACCGTCGAATCCGACTCGGCTGGGCGGCGTTCGGGAAGTTGCGTGGTATCTTCTCGTCCAATTTACCGCAGGGTCTCAAGACAAAAATCTATGACCGGTGTGTGTTGCAAGTGATCACCTATGGGACCGAGATGTGGTCGCTCACAATGGGCCTTATCAGAAAGCTCAAAGTCACCCAAAGGGCAATAGAGAGGGCTATGCTTGGAATTTCCTTGCGCGATCACGTCAGAAATGAGGATCCAATCCGCAGGAGAACCAAAGTTACCGACATAGCTCGAAGAATTGCCAAACTTAAGTGGCAGTGGGCAGGGCACATTGCTCGCAGAACGGATGGCCGATGGGGCCGAAAAGTTCTGGAGTGGTGACCGCGAACCGGAAGACGATACGTTGGAAGGCCTCTCAATAGATGGACTGATGACCTGGTTTAGGTTGCGGGAAGGCGCTGGACGCGAGACATCCGGGATCGGTCAATGTGGCGACGCCTGGGGGAGACCTATGTCCAGCAGTGGACGTTTTTCGGCTGAAATGATGATGATGACGTCATAAACTACGGTGGCCAAACCTGTTATTTTCCATATTTTCGGTGCAACTACGTGACAGAATACGGTGTTAATTCTTACCTTTATAAGAATTTGGCCACAAGTCTGCTATTTCCATGATGTTGTATGCCATAGAGTGGCAAATAACAGATAGCTTAACTAAAGGTAAGTACTCACCGCCGTCTATGGACATCTGCAATACCAGAAGCACCATAGGTGCGTTGCACACCCCATTCAAGGATCACTATCTTAAATTTTAAACCTGTTCTTATCGTAGTTCCACCGAAAGACCTCAGGAGGGAGCCATTAGCTTTATACTAAAAGTTGGTAATCTATAAAATTCATAATGATTGGTGTTGTAAACCTTACTGGAACCTTAGTAGGCAGGCGATAGATATTGCCATTAAGAAAAAAAATTGTCAGTCCAAGTTATTATCGGCAAACTATTACATTTAAACGTTTAGGTATTTGGTAACAATGACTTGCCATCGGAAAACCTTAGTGAGGCTTTTCAATTCGGATATAGCCAGAACTGTTAAAATCAACAGTTAGTATTTCAATGATCGCGGTCTGTCTTGCATATTTTTTATTGAACTAGCAAACATATTAAACATCATGAAGGCAAGCAGGTCCAGTATGTATAGTAAGTATGGATATCAGTGTATCTAATTAAATATACTTTAGCTTTGTCTCTTGTCACCCGACTGCTACAGAAAGAGGGTAATGTTTCCTGCAGTCGTCTTTGACCAAACCTCAATTGGGCCGCCAAAAAAAAATCGTCCAAAATCACTAGCAACCTAATTAACGTCTCTGAAATGGGGTTTGATACAACCATTGCCAAATGTCAGTGCTTAGATGGCCTTTGAACTTGAGGGCTCATAATGGCGTGTCCCTTCCTGAGCAGAATGATTTCCTGCCATATACTTGATATGCGAAGCTTTGTGAGCTTTATATTTATAAGTTTTCCGCATCACGGGACGCGGCTACGTCAAAAACCAGGCGGGTTTATCCAAAATATGAATGGCAACGTCAAAAGTAGATGGATATTTTTGGTATTTTAATATTGGTTGTAAGCCGAAGGTTGTTTTTAGTTTATATATAGATATTCAAAGCTTGTTTCTGTGTCATAAAAACAACTGTGTAAGCAGGTCAAAAATACTGTTTTTCTCAAAAGATTTGCAATTTAATATCTTCTTAATTTAATATCTCTAAAGAAGGCCACCTTCTTATGGGTAAAGAAAGGGCTCATTTTATTATGCTATGCTAACTCCTTGTCTGTGTTCATCATTATTCAAGGTGTGTAGCAAAGGTGTTAATCAATGCTTTTTGCCTATTCACCATAAATGGATTCGTAGCACAGAATCAATAACAGTACAGTTCGTAATTCGTCACAGATGAAACTCGTAATATTTCCAATATGTGACGAGAGAGATGGTCACGACTAAAGTCATTTGTATGGCGGTCTGTTAACTCAGTCATCTCCATGAGACTCGTTCCCGTGAGTTCCTGACTGAAAGCAATCATCGTGATTCCCTCATGTTGAATCAAAACTGATGAATCATACCTATTGGTAGATTCGTACGGTTGTAGGACATGGTTAATGTAAAATGTCTGAAGGCACTTAATAACATTGTCAAAAAACTAGCTTTGTTTAAGGAAATCTTAATTAAAATAGGTTTTAGAAAGTTAGACGTTGAAAAAGTGTCGTACATTATTAATATTCCCACTAGCTGTTGCCCGCGACTCCGTCTGCGTAGAATTAGTACTTTGAATAGCCTATTTTTTTATAACATAATATTATAGCATTATAGCGTGTGGTAGGCCGCCTTACTTGACAAATTATTAGTTCGCCATACAAACTTCTGGCGCCAGTCTATCCCCTAATGGATGATTTTTGGAATAAAAACTATCCTATATCCGTCACAGGGTCTCAAACTATCTCCGTAACAAATTTCATCTAAATTGGTAACAGACAGGCAGTTACCTTCGCATTTTAATATTATACTCTTAGTATGGATGCAACGTAAGATCAATGACACAAAGAAAAAAATCTTCATTCGGCGCATAAAATAGAATAGAATAATCACGCTCCACATTTTCGTTACATAGGCCGACAAAGTTACAAAAAAGGACAAAAACCTCTGCATGTCCCGATTCATTAAAAATAACGAAATATGTACGTACAAAACACGTTCTTTACATCACTTACATGTTTTCTGACGCACAAAATTAAAGCGTGGAATCTTTTTCTCGAGTGCTAACCAGCATAAAAATTGAAATTTCATGTTAAGTTGTGATTGCCGGGAAAGTGTAGTCTGTGTTGGCAGATTGCCAGGGCAGATACAAAGTTTTGGAAACTCGCTTTAGAGTAGATACAGGGCGACAAGCGGACGCGGGCCCATTCTCCGCCATTCTGAACAAAATCAAGTGAACGCTGCGTGGAGTCAGACAATGCGAGCAAAGCGAGTGACGTCGCCTTAAACAGATTAAGGTGATTTTAAATGGAAGCTTAAAGTGTTGTACCTACATCATTAAGACGGCTTTTTCTGAAGTTAAGTGCGGAATGGTTTAAAACTCGATAATGTGGCGCGAATTTCAGCAGAGACTTTTTTGTTCATGAAAGAAGGTAAAACGGATAGTGTGCTTATAAGTTGACTTTTCAAATAAATAGATTAGCCTGCTATGATTAACTGCGGGTAATGTCATCCTCTCAAACAAACAAAGAATGAACATTGATAACTACTTAAGCACCGATACTTTCGCACTACGTGTTGGCAGTTACATACTGTATTTAGTTCAAGTTTCTTCACCAAGTTTCTCTTTCGTTACTCCTGTATGTGTAACATTTAGAATGTAACTATACTGATTTTGAATTTCGTAGACGAAACTGATAGCTGCCAATGACCGTATTTTTTTCAAAGTTGCAAGCGCGGAGCATAGTTTATAAGTAGTATATACTAATCGATGTAAATATTTTTTTTTTATGAATATAAACGTAATATATTTAAATACAACAGTATTCAAATATATAGTACATAAACTTTTATTGTGTTAAATATGAAATCTACAATAAAATAAATGCGATCGATAAAATGAAGTCTAACATAAATGAGTAGCAACTAAATAGAGGCCGCTAGTTTCTTAACAAATGTATTTTTTTTTGCATTGAAATAGTTCCATTTTTGATCTGCTTCGATTTTCAATCAACTTTCGATCATTCAGGATAGTCAGGGCACAACACTATTTTTATGTAACGATAAAGTGACAACCCCCCAAATAACAGTTTAGTCTACGAAATTAAAAAGCAGAGTATAGATACGTTCACAAATGCGTTCTTATTTTTAAGCCCACATTGTAACCTATTTCTTAGAAAGGACGTTCATTAAATTAAAAAGTATGCTTACTGCTTATAAAGTCCGTCAGTCTTTTAATGTTAACATTAACTACACTGACAATTCAATTTGTCATCTGATTAGATCGTCCTAGATGTATTTTAGGAACTGCTTGCCCCTTCACTTTACTCGCCTATTAAGAACACGTTCGTAACTGTTTTGACATTTCATACAGTACTCAGAATACAGCAAACGGGACTCGAGGGAGGCTGGATTGGCCCAACGCGAATGTATACGTATTTCGTGGTGGGGTGACCCGGACTGCCAGGCACTTCTTCTCATGCAACCGAGCGGGTGGGCAGGTTGCGGATAGCCCGACCCCGGCTGCGGGACCGACCACTGGCTGCTGCATCACTGCTAGTGGGTGATCCTGCGGTCGGGGCATCTCCTAGTGAGATCCCGGACAAGAGAAGTTCCCAAAAGCCAAAATCCCTGGCCTAGGGTAACCCATATACCCTCATCCTATGTGCCCATCTCCTAACAAAACCATCCTTCCCTATCCGCACAGATCCTGTCAATCCCTAAATCCCTAGGTCAACTCCCAAGCCTAGGGTGACCCCCAAGAAACCCACACCCACATCCACAAAATTCCTTCCCTCCTATCCCTCAGTCCCGTCGCTCCCAGAGGAAGGGTAACCTCGGTTCCAAAAAAACAGACTGATCAACAAATTACCCAGGTGGGTCCCGGCCAAGCCGGGGAATCCCACACCGCTTCGGCGTATCCAACGTATTATGGGGGGAGCACCATTCTGCAACGTCATCGACTCATTAATGCCGCGCTTCTCTGCGCGGCTGGCAGCTGATTTTGCGCCCAATTCACAGGCTGCGAATAACGCGCCCATAAACCCGACCATGGCTGCGACTAACGCGCCCTTAAACCCGACTCCGGCTGCGACACACGCGCCAACATCCACTACACGGGGCATGCCCCCTGCGAACCTCTGGCAACAGAGCGTCATGCAGAGCAGCTCCACCCATGTATATAGTGACCGAGACAGACACAACAAGACTGACACAGGGAAGGACGACAGACCTGGCAGCTCTACCACTCTCTCGGCTGTAGTCGATGAAGTACGCCTGGAAAAGTGCGGAAAAATCCCAGCCCGAGAACAGGAAGTAGGCGACCGAAAGCGTAGTTCTCGCGAAGGCAACAGCCAGCGCGAAGCGCGATCGGACGCTGAAGGGTGGGTACGTGTCCGATCACGAGTACGCGCAGAGCGCGAAAAGGGGCCGGACACGGGGCTACGCGACCAGCCGCAAGCACGCGAAGGGGAAACCCAGCGCGACAAGCGGCCAGACGCGGGGCCACACGACCAGCTGCAAGTACGCGCAGGGGAAACCCAACGCGAAAAGCGGCCGGACGCGGACCCAAATGAGCGGGGGCAAGTACGCGAAAGGGCAACCCAACGCGAAGAGCCTCCGCAAGCGGTAGTACCTGCCGGGGCCGCCGCCCGACCCCAAGACACTGACACAACCTACACTCGACCGAGACACAAAAGGGGCAAGCGCTCCCATGCCTCACGCCGGGCGTTGCTGGCATCCAACGCCCTGCCAGGCACCTCAAACCCGAAGCCTGTACCGAGTGGGACGGGGCCGGGGAAGAGGACGCGCCCCGACGACACGGCCTCACCTAGCACGCTCCAGGGAGACGCCAAACGGGTGAAAGTTCACCCCACACAGGAAGGGCAGAGGACCTACGCGCGGGCCACGAAGGACATTCCTGCGCGGCTAGCGGTAGCAATCTGCCTTCCCCACCCCAGTAGGGAGCTAACTAGGGATGAGGCCGAGCACGTTAAGACCGCCCTGGAGGACAGACTACTGGACTCAGACCCGTCGACGCCACTCCCGGCCTTCCGCGGATACCCACGGGTAGCGGAAGGCACGGTGCAGATATGGTGTGAGGACGATAACGCCATGACCTGGCTGACCCAAAATGTGCCACACATCAGACTCCCCAACAACGACCAGACACTGACGGTGCTCAGACAGACCGACGTACCCACCCGTGTCCGAGCCTCGCTCTTCGTCCCTCGCTACAGAGGTGACGTGAACAAGCTCCACGGTGTTCTGATCCGTCAGAACACCTGGTACGATGTAGCAAGGTGGTCGCTGTACAGGGCAACTACCATCGGTGGCGACCGTTACGGGACATACCTGACCCTGGGGTTGCCACCGGAGGAAGCTGAAAAGGTCTTGGGGCGGGAGCGACGGATATCGTACCTTTTAGGGTCGATATACGTGCGCTTCTGGTCCACGACTCGCCCCTCCGACACCCAGACCGAAAGCACACAGACGACAAAACCGACGACAACACTGACGAGCGACACGGACATTGTCCAACTCGAGATGGAGATGGCCCGAGCGGCAATGGCCGATGTCGACGACACCATAATGCCTGTATCACCCGGCTGGAACGACCAACTCCTTACCTCGTTGCCAGGAGATACAGACACACAAGACGAAGAGAAATACCGGGAGGTGGAGACGGAGAGACTATCAGATGGATCCGTCTCCGATTAACCCCACTCCACCTCCAACAACGCCCCTAAACATCATCCAAACTAACCTCCAGCATAGCCAAACTGCCACGGCTAGCTTACGCAGGGCACTGGAGGTTAAGCACCGAACCATCGCACTGATCCAAGAGCCGTGGATCAGGAACAACAGAATATGTGGCCTCGGTAACATCGGAGGTAAGATAATTCTCGACACACATGGCCAAGCCAAGCCAAGAACCTGCATCTACATACCCAAAGAAATTCCCTTTACGTCACTGACCCAATTCTGTTCCAGAGACCTGACAGCTGTCAGGCTCCAAACCGAAGGTAGCGTTCCGGATGTTGTACTGGCCTCGGCATACATGCCAGGCGAGGACACAGACTGCCCGCCAAAGGAGTTGGCCGACCTGGTGCAGCACTGTGAGCGCGCCAGTTTGGACCTGATCATCTGCACCGATTCAAACGCCCACCACCCGCTCTGGGGCAGCGACACACCGAACTCCAGAGGAGAGGTACTATCCACCTTTTTATTCTCCACTAATCTTAACATTGTTAACCGCGGCTCGGAACCCACTTGGGTCACGGTCCGTGGACAAACGATTATAGACCTAACACTCGCTACAGAAAACGCGACAAACCTTATCACAAACTGGCACGTATCGGACGAGCCTTCTTGCTCAGACCACAGAAGAATCCGCTTTACACTAACTACAAACACTAAAAATCCCGCACCAAGGCGAAACCCAAGGCGTACCAATGTGCCCGGGTATAAAAACCTTCTGGCCTCGCTTTTAGCTGGGCATCTAGCACTGGTACCCATAAGGGACCAAGCACAATTAGAATACACTGTAACAAAATTATCCGAATATCTAACCGAAGCTTACCACGCATGCTGTAAATCAAGAGCGCCACAAAGCAGGAACGAGAGGAACCCCTGGTGGAACGCTGAACTTGGTAAACTCAGAGAAGCGCTGCGTAAGCAATTTAACAGAGCAAAAAACACAAGACTCCCGGAAGACTGGGAGATATACAAAGAGACACAATATGTATACAAAAAACAGATTAGAACCGCCAGGAGGTCGGCATGGCGTAGATTCTGTGAATCCATTGAGACAAATAATGAAGCCGCCAGGGTACGGAAAATACTATCAACCGATCAGGACCGAACCCTCGGCACGCTGAAAAAACCCGACAACTCATACACACAAACAGATCACGAGACCAGCAAGGTCCTCCTCGAAACTCACTTCCCGGACTGTAAAATCCTGGAGGACAGGACGTGGGAAGTGGATATCGAATGGACCCCAACGGAACAAGATTGGTCAAGAGCCCACAATATAGTAACAGTAGAACGGATAAAATGGGCTGTCAACACCTTTCAACCTTTCAAGTCGGCGGGGCTGGATGGCATCTTCCCAGCCCTGCTGCAGTGGGGGGTAGAATATCTAACACCATGGCTGTTGGAGATCTATCGGGCCAGCATAGCACTAAGATACATACCTCTTGCATGGCGAGAGGTGAAAGTCATCTTCATACCCAAACCTGGAAAAACTGATTACACACAACCCAAGGCGTATAGACCTATAAGCCTCACATCATTTTTACTGAAAACCCTCGAAAGACTCTGCGATAGGCACATCCGTGATGGGCCTCTCCGGGTAAAACCACTTCACAAACAACAGCATACGTACTCCACAGGCAAATCAACAGAATCCGCATTACACAACGTGGTTTCTAAAATTGAATGCGCAGTGGACCATAAATGCTCAGCACTGGCTGCCTTCATTGATATCGAGGGCGCCTTCGATAAGACCACGTTCAACAGCATAAACACAGCCCTCGACAGACACAGCATAGACCCGACCCTAGGAGGCTGGATCACCAACATGCTCAAACTGCGAGCGGTTCAAGTCACGGTTAACAACACCACAAGAGCCGTCGTCGCGAAGGGTTGTCCACAGGGGGGCGTCCTTTCACCACTATTGTGGAACCTAGTAGCAGACAGCCTCATCAAAACACTCAACGACAAAGGTTATTTCACTGTTGGATACGCAGATGATATAACAATAATAATAAACGGGACCCACGAAAACACTCTATGCAATCTCATGCGTCAAGCCCTAAAACTAGTAGAGAAATGGTGCAGCGAGCACCAACTCTCAGTGAACCCCACAAAAACGGAACTAATTCTCTTCACGAAAAAGAGGAAACCGATGACAATGCAACTACCAAGATTCTTTGGAACAACACTAAGCCTTTCAACCGAAACCAAGTACCTGGGTATTTATTTGGACAAACAATTGAATTGGTCGAAACACATGAACTATATCACTACAAAAGCCAGCATATCCCTGTTTCAGTGCAAGAGACTGCTGGGCAGGAATTGAGGGATCAGCCCCATGGTCACCCACTGGCTATACACCACAGTCATCCGACCTATCATTACATACGGCTCGTTGGTCTGGTGGCCCAGGACAGACCTCAGCACAGCCCAAAAAGATCTCGAAAAACTGCAGCGGTTTGCTTGCATTGCAATAACTAGCAGTATGAGAACTACACCCCCGGCCGCCCTACAGGCAATGCTGGGACTGCCACCTCTGCATCTTATCGTGCGGGAGGAGGCAGCCCTGGCTGCTTTTAGACTACACCTATCAGGTACCCTAAATAAAGACTCCAGAGTTAAGCACACACGCATAAAGGAGGACGCGATCAAACGAAAACCCATGTTAGCGTCACCATGCGACAAAGCCCCAAAAACACACCACTTCCATAGACACTACAACATAATACTTACAGAAGAACGATGTGACTACTCGGGCCCGAAAGAGATGAGGGTATACACCGACGGATCGAAGACGGACTCCGGTACCGGAGTTGGGGTCTTCTCACACGACCTAAATATAAATATATCCAGACCGCTAGGAGGGTTCAACACCGTCTATCAGGCGGAGTGTGTGGGCATCATACTGGCGGTCCACGCCCTAGAAGCTAGAAGGGTTACGGACACTCACATACGTATACTCTCCGACAGCGCCTCAGTCCTCCAATCCTTACGGAAAAAATACATTACATCAAAATTAATACTAGAATGCCACAACGCACTGGAACAAATAACGTTATCTAGTCGTAACACGGTGACACTGCAATGGATAAAGGGACACAGCGGATACTTTGGGTAACGACGCGGCTGACGAGCTCGCGAGGCGAGGATCCGGCACGACGGTCTATGGACCCGAACCTGTTGTACCCATCCCCTTCAACCAAATACGCAGGTGGCTAAAGGAATTCACCCAGGCACAAGCGGAAACCTGGTGGACTTCGGCACCAGGCTGCAGGCAGTCCAAAGAGGCTTTGCCATCTTTGGACAGTAGGCTTACCAGGCGTTTGCTACGTCTGGACAGAAATGGCCTGCGCCTGATGACGGGGACCATCACGGGACACTGCTCACTAAATAAACACTTTCACACCATAGGTATAACGGACAGTCCTCTATGCAGGGCATGCATGGAGACTAAGGAAACCGTTGCGCATGTTCTCTTTGAATGCAGAGAGGTCACCACGATAAGAACACAAACTCTCAGGTCGCCCAGATCATACACGGACGTTCTAAGCAAGCCAGGAGCCCTAATTGGCTTCTGGAGGGAGGTGGGCTGGTTGGAATAACCCACCCAACGGCCGCCATGGCCCACGCACAATGGTCCACCGAAGGACTAAGTGCGGAAACCAAACCCCATAACATACAGCAAACGGAAATGCAACTCTTAAAATAGTCGCTCGCGATGTGCCTTAAGTGGTCCCACGTGAAACGCCTCATTTAATTTTAATGTATCTTGGACAAGGTGCTTTAGTCTCCTTCCAGGCAGCAACTGTCGGAAGCAGGATGAAGTACCATCTGCTTCACAAATCAACACAATAGATCCTGACGTTTTGCATCTTATTTGCATCTTAAGTACGTTAAAAGGCCATTTTTACTCATAATCTTGAGAGGAAGTATTACGGTTTTAGCAATTCATGACGAACAAAAGAAATGTTTCTTTTTTGTTGTGTTAAAAATACTTTTTGCTGTATTGAAGGCTCTCGAGTTGTAGTGTTTCTCTTTTGGCAGCCGGCTCAGTTTGGAGGGTTTAACACATCGGTTGATAAACCTATTCAGTGTTCTTTTTCTTTGTGTTATGATCTCTCCCATTTATAAGGATTCGCTTTTATTAATAATACTTCCTAAATTTCTTTTGTCATTCTCTTCTCGTATTTAAGGATCACTCAAACGGTGTTATTCAAAAGATACTTTCAGACAATGACCCGATTGATTCATTAGCACTTACGACCTGACCTTTGATCTGCGCAACAAAAATAAATAAATAATAGATAATTTAATCTACGGCTGATCTATCTTTTTTTAAAAATAAAACAAAGTCGTGTTGGTAACACCAATTTTAACTCTAGAAAGGCTGGATCTATTTTCATGATCTTTGATTCGTTGGATTTATCTCCGCCCCGAATCACAGAATAACTAAATATCGGAAATATTAACGAAAACGAAATTATAAAGAATTCATTTTCCCATACGTTTTGCGAACACAGCGCCATCTCTGATACATGACAAAACCGAAACACGGACCAAAATGAATAAGACGTTGTATTACTCTGAAATTCAAAACAAAGTCGGGTTAGTTACTCCATTTTCCCATACATTTGTTTGAGGTGGTACGCAGTTCGCCGGGGCAGCTTGTATATATATAAAATGTATCACTAATTCCATTGGTCAAGGCATCACGCGTGAACGGCTGGACCGATTTCGCTAATTCTTTTTTTATTGTGTTTAATACAGTTAGGAGAAAATTCCTATGAAAAAAAAATCCTCGCATTCCACAGTACAACTTCACCACTAGACCAACAAGGGAAACACACGTTTTCCACAGAAAAATATATTCAAATTAAACAAAAACACGTTACTGCATTCCTCTGTCTGTTTTCTGCTATACAAAATACCCAACATACATCAGTTTACAATAAAATAGTATCCAATTGAAGTTTCACGCGGTGTTATTTATCTATTGTGTAGCCGGCGGTGGGTGAGCTCTCTAAATCTACTTCATAGAATCGGCGATAATAATGTGAAATATACGCGCGATTTCTGCGCGTATATTTCACCTGAAATGTATGATTGTTGCTAGGCTTTGAAAATAGTAGATTATAGATAAGAGTGTGTGAGATTTAGTTCTTGAACGTCTGTTGTTTTGTATTCTGTGTGTCTTTTTAGTAACTGTATTATATTAAATATCCAAGGCTTATGGTTTATGTTTAGATCAAAGCAGGCCTAGTAATCTTATCAATCTCTGAAACCAGTAAGAAAATAGGAGCGTAGGAGATAATATTCACAATTTTATAAAGAGGTATCTTTATATTAGGTATATTTTAGTAAATTGTCTGTAGCTCTACGTACAAAACATACTGCATCATATTTACTACCGAACCGTGAGGATGTGTAATAGCTATGTATTATTAAATAATATCATTGCAGTGATGATACATAGGCTGCACTAAAAGTATCGGGAATGGAATATTTCTACTGTTTCTGTCATATTAAAATCTTTTTAATTGAAAACTCCTTGGTTTTAAAAATCGAATACCATTTATTTTTTTGTCAAACTTGTTTAGTCGTTGAGAAAATGGAATTGACTCGAGAAAATTCAAGAGCGATGATTTATTATGACTTTCGAAGTGGTTTAACACAAAAACAGTGTGTTGACCGCGTGATTTCTGCATTTGGTGATGAAGCCCCATCTAAAACCACAATTTATCGCTGGTTTGCTGAATATCAACGTGGACGTTTCTAGCTCAGTGATGATCCCCGTCAAGGTCGTCCAAAAACTGCAGTCACCTAAGAAAACGTTGATGCTGTGCGTAAGCTGATTGAGGAAGATCGACATGTGACATACCGCGAAATTCAGGCATTTTTAGACATTGGCATGAGTCAAATACAAATAATCTTGCATGAACAATTAGGTGTAAAAAACTTGTTTTCCCGATGGATACCGCATTCGCTCTGTGAAGAGCAAAAAGCGGCTCGCGTTACTTGGTGCGTCAAAACTCTCGAAAGATTCCACGCAGGATCCTCAAATACTGTATACAACATCGTATTAGGTGACGAATCCTGGATATATGCGTACCAACCCGAAACAAAAAACCAGTCACGAGTTTGGGTGTTCGAAAATGAGTTAAAGCCAACAAAAATTGTTCGTTTACGGAGTGTCGCAAAAAAAATGGTAGCCACGTTTGTCTCCAAAACCGGCCATGTTGCGACTATTCCTCTTGAAGGACAAAGAACGGTTAATGCAGAATGATATGCTAGCAATCGTTTCTGAGCTACGTAAAGAGAACTGCAACCGCCGTATCATCCTCCATCACGACAATGCGAGTTCTCACACCGCGCACAGAACAAAAGAGTTTTTAGAGCAAGAAAACATAGAATTATTAGACCATCCGCCGTACAGCCCCGACCTAAGCCCTAATGATTTCTATACTTTCCCTTAAATAAAGAATAAATTGCGTGGTCAGAGAATTTCATCACCTGAAGAAGCTGTGGACGCCTACAAAACGGCCATTTTGGAGACCAGAACTTTCGAATGGAATGGTTGCTTCAATGATTGGTTCCATCGTATGGAAAAATGTTTCAAATTTCGCGGAGAATACTTCGAAAAGCAATAAATACATTTTTAAATAGTAATGTTGTGTCACTTCATTGATTCCCGAAATTTTCAGTGCCGCCCTCGATAAGCAGCATCCATTTCCGCAAAGGAACTGTAATGTTTAGTAATTAAACCACGTTGGTAGAGTTACACATTTATTTCTTAGTATAATATATTAATACATGTTCGTCTTACAACTTCTGCTAACAAGTGGCGTTCCGCCACCGGCGCGTTACCGCGTTACAAATGTTGCCGTCTTTTGCATAAGCACGTTCCATTCCTAGCATAATGTAATAATGCTACATCTATCCCTTTTTATAAACAGAACATTAAATGTTAATTTGTTTTTGGAAGGAACAATGAAGGCTTTTACAAGTCAGAACACTAGTGCTGTAACTAAGAAAATTGTTATTATATGTCTGACATTACACCAGTCTCCCAATGGATACTCATTACCTCTGAAACAAACGACTATCCAGACATCCGTTCATTCACAAAATCGGTAATTAACCGTTGCAGCAGACATTGCATAATAAATACAACACTGTTCGCACACGATTAATCAATACACCAACCAGCCTTCGCTTGATGCTTCGGGCCAGACTTTGGATCAGAGGTTCCCAAAGCTTTTGTGCCCTGGAACTCCAACTTATTCTGTTTTTTATAGTTAACAGAGTGCCTTAATAATAAGTTATTTCAAAATTATTTTTACCAATACTTAGCGAGTGAACGTGCAACCAGGGTCTATGCACTGCCACCGAAGACGTCGTGGAAATGGCTAAGTTTTGGCCATACAAAATTGAACCAATGTCGTGCCACCGACACGAAGAAGAAGCGTTCAAGAAAGAAAGATTTGAAAGTAAAAATACAATCGAAGCGAACTCGAAATTTTAGCACTAACCTTACTAACATGTGATCTGGTTTCGTGGATTTCTACTTTAAAAAAAATTACCTTTATTTCTCATCATCATCATCAGCCTTTTAATGTACCCATTGCTGGGACACAAGCATCCTCTCCTAAATGGCCTTTAATCCACCAAAAGTGGCCCAGTGCGGGATGGTCGATGTCACATGTCTTTAAATTTTTGGGTCTAGGACATGCTGGTTTCCTCTCGATGTTTTCCTTCACGGTTTTTTCTCATGCATCCTCAATTTATTTTTCTTTGTCACATATCCTCCCATATCTGTGTAGAATCCTGAAGGTCCAACACTTTGAAAATGACTACTGCAGAAGCAAACAAGAAGGCAATATTTCAAGGCTTTATTGCCGCTCTATTATTTATGTGTTGAACCTGATTATCTCAGAAGCGACTAGGCTAGTCATAAAAGTAATGTATAGCTTCGGCCAGAGCTTATAAAATCGTGCGCCGTGAGTTATGAGAACTATTGTTTTGGTCACGGTTTGTTTAAGTTTCAATGGTGCTCAATCTTTCATCTTATAGTACCCGACTGCCGAAGGAGGGCAATGTGTTTATCAGTCTATGTATATATGTGTATTTATGTGGCGTTCTAGAGACGCGATGAACGATTTTGTTGATGTTTACGTCAGTCGATTCGTCTTAACCTTGCGAGTGTCATTGACTACATTAAAATTTAAAAAAGAAAAACGGCGGCTTTTGGGCGCCATATTGTGGGGGTCCCAATACTTTTTATATCATGTGGAGTATCAAAATGAAAGGTTTTAAGAGGTGATTTCAAAAAAATATAATAATTATATGATTAAATGTGCCTAAATCGAAAAAAAAAGTAAAAGTTATAAATAAAAAAGTCAAATAACCGGACTGCTTAAGAAGCACACTACAAAGACGTAAACAAGTAGAAAATCATGCTGTGCAGTCGGAGAATACATCAGGTTTTAGTCGGCTAGCTCGCGAATATGTATGCACTAGAACAAATTATATTTTAACTCCTCCAACTACCAGCGACAATAATTATTTATTAATACATTTATTTCAAATATCAAATCCATACACAAAAACAGCATGACAAGCAGTGCGGCAATGAGGCATGTTGTCTAAAAATTATAAAATGTTCATAATATGAATTAAGCTACCAGCACACTATATACTTTATCGTGTCGCCGGTTCTGACTAATCAGGCGAATAGCCCAAGGCACTGAATTTCAATAGTTTGAGCTAGACAAGACAAAAACCTTACGGAGCACTCTATTCCTAGATTGTAACAACTGGTGGCCATGGTGAAAGCCCTATGTTCATTGGGTTGATACAAGCTGATAGTACTAGTAGTCAACAGTAAAGGATATATTAATAGAATCGGCACAGATAATTTAATAATAGCATACAGATGCCTCATCCCATACAAAGAAACCGTGCCGACGTAACTAGCGTTTTTCATCTTATTATACCGATTATTTTTTGTAAATCGATCGCGTTCGGTTCCGTTCCACGGCAATAGATAGATCACCATCTATATCCGTGGACGGAACCGAACGCGATCGATTTATAAAAAATAATCAAAGTAAATGTATTTATTTCAAATGCGCCACTAAGCGGCACTTTTGAACGTTAACAATTATTTTATTTACAAGTAATAAAAATTGATTCTATCGTGCATTTGGAAAAGTAGCTTGTTATGGAGAAGAACGCACAAGAAACTCCATACTTACTCTTTTAAAAAAATAAGTTTTTTACAATATTTACATAAGTACAAACATTAATAAATGCATCTACGTGAGAACGATGCACCCAGAAATACTATACTACACATAGATTTAAAGTATTACAAGCACAAAAAGGTAAACTCCTTCACTTGATAAATAGGAACATGGTTCTCACATACTTACAAAATATTGCAAACATAGGTAAATTACCTAATTCAACAACAACGGAACAGTGTGCGAGTCAATCTTTTTAAACAAAAAGAGTAGAAAAGAAAACAATAATTATGAATAAAATACAAATTAACCAGTTTGACTTTGTCTACACTAATGATTGCCCTGTGGAGCAGGACCAGCAAGTTTCCAAGCATTCTTATCTTGAATATAATTAGTTTAATCACTACAGTACTTCGGCACGGTTTCTTTGTATGGGATGAAACACCACTGGTATCGGTATGTATTGCAAATAGTATTTCAAGCTAGCAAGCGTCCGCTTTTGAATTTTAGCACGCTTTGGTTAAGTTTATCCAACCGTACCTGACGCTCAGCAAGTGTACAATCCATTCCTTTACCTTATCAACCGTTTACTTTAACAAAGGACTTTAGAAATTGGTGGTGAGGAAATGGCTTCCTTAAATACTACAGTATATCATTTAATTGCGAAAAGTGGTGCTGTATTTTAGTTTGCGAGATCATTGGTTTTTGGATTTTTTTCAGCTGTACGAGGTCATAAATTTTTATTGCCGTTTTAGGATGCCAATAGGTATAATTATACTTGCCTCCTGAGAGTAGCCTCCTGGTGGTGGCTTAGTGGGAGAGCAGTTGTGACCCAATGGTATCGGCCGAGACTTACAAGCTGTAGGTCGTAGCTTCAAACCCAGGCAGGCGCTTTACTTTCTGTAAATTATTTCATCAGCACTGCTCTCAAAAACCGTGAAGGAAAACATCGTGAGGAAACCGGCATGTCCTAGTACCAAAATTTGAAGACATGCGACATCCATCAACCTACACTGGGCCCGCGTGTTGGATTACGGCCCATCCCTTCTTACAGAAAGGATGTCAGTTTCCCGGCAGTGGGAACATTAATGGGCAGATGATATTGATATATACTCTCCTCCAGTAGGGTCACCATAACCGGATATCCAACTTTAAAAACTACCATTTAATATGTTACACCACACGCATTTACCACACCGTTGACATTTCACTATTTGGCATCACCTCTGCTCATGACACTCCGAAAACCCGTATTTATCTTACAACAGAACAATATACTATTGGTCTCACGAATTTCACGGTAACAAATTTCATTTCACCCAAATGTACACAGCCTCTCTTTACCATATATTTCCATAATCCATTACGAATCTATCAGTGGCAGGGACGATCGTTCGTGCGTCAAGCCCGTCTTACGTATAGCATTGATTTGCACACATCTATTCCCCCAGATTCAGACTACGAGAGAGCCTGACCAATCAAAATGCTGGAATCACGAATTATTCAACTTCGAGCGAATAAAGTGGTTGTATCATAGAATCTGGCTGCATGTAAAGGCTGGCTCATACCGTGAGTGACGTGGCAAAATGGCAATCAAGTCTATCTATCAAGGCAATATAGTTTCAAAGCAGGATGGCAAATAGATTTAAATTAGTATACCTACCACATCCTAGCTCAAATTGACTTAGTAGCTGAGCAGTTGTCTTCAGTGTTACAAATATTTGTTTTGTCTACGGATAGGTGTTCTGTCTGTGTTGGTATACTTGTTTTCCAGAAATCTATGGAAGATATACTGTGTTCGTACTAAGTTATACATACGTAGTGGCAAGTTAAGTAACATTTTCATGCACACGGTTTCTTTTAAAGCATTCCAAAGCAGTGTTCTAGGTGCATTGTGATTGTAAAGGTTATGCTTTCATAAACAGCACTTATTATTTTTCTTCTTGTCGATGGTTCCATAGACAATGCTTAATTTATCTAATTATGTTTTGATTCGACCAGAACTCAGCCACGTCGACAGGCTTAGCGCTGGCCTCGCGAAGGTCTTTCTTGGAGCAGGTATTTATGCACAAAGAGCAAAACAAAAGATGGGGATCGTTTTTGGTGTAGTTCCACAGTTGCAACCACCATTATAGATGCTTTGTAGTCGAGGAAAATTAATAATAATGATTTTCGTACTAACACGCTGTTGGGTGCGGTTTCGATGTAGTTTCGTGATACCTCTAAATAGGTCTTATATTCCACGATCGCTCCACCATGAAACGTTCAAATCTCTTGGCTTCGTCCCAAATTTTAATATTCCATTGTACGTAACTAGAACGCAGACTACGCATTCACATCTAAAATAAAAATTTATCTTCAGTAATGGATACAAAATAAAATGGAATTTTTGCATGTGTACGAGCTAAAAGAAAGGTGCTCTCCACCATTTTCTTACAGTCTACGACACTTTTCTGGAACTCGTTATATACGTAATACTTTCACATTTGTAAATAATTTTATCATAACGCATTTTTTTTTGCTATATTCTGAGAATTTTGGGAATCCTTAGATGAATGCTGCTTTTTAACCGACTTCCCAAAAAGGAGGAGGTTCTATGTTCGACATTATTTTGTTTTTTTTTTTTTTGTATGTTCACCGATATCTCCGTCAATTGTGGACCGATTTTGAAAATTCTTTTTTTGTTTGAAAAAGTATGTTCCGAAATTGGTCCCATTTTAATTTGGTGAAGACCTGATGAAGAACTTCGGAGATAAACAACAGAACTCTTCAATAAATAATGGTAAATCTGGATTGCTGCAATCGCATGTCTGTTTATTGTTTATACCATTTCATAACATAACATCACGCCTGTACGCTCTTAAGGGGTACGCAGATCTCTCATTACACCGGTTAAGTTCAAGTTTCATGAAATCTATTTTGGCGTTTAAGTTACCTTACTAAATTGCCTATTAGGTAGGTACAACTAAAAAGTGAAAATAAAAAAATAAAAATTGCAAAAAAATACTATATTTTGGAATGATAATAAAAAGTGATAGGTACAGGACAAACGTATCGAGCAAAATACCTAATTTATTATCCTGGTTAACGTCAATAACATAGTACAGAAGATAAAAAAAAAATATCATTTGAAAACAGGCCTACAGTCTTTGTGATAAAACGTGGTTCCTCTAATAATAGGTACTGCTACTAATATACCTATATCTGCTACACAAAAGAGGTTTTTATTTACATAAATTTACAACGTCCTAAGTGCTGGTGATTCTAATGGCGATATAGAAATAATGCTCGCAGGACGTAGCAAAATTGAATTTTCAAACCAATTTATAACTTTTAATAAAATTGATTTTAAAACTGGAGCTGGTTATTAAAATGGTCTACAAATCAAAATAACGATAATACTTAGGTTCCCCGCAAAATCTATTACGACCTCAAATTGTAATAAAGGTACTATTTTCAATTACATACCATGTTACGGAATGGCAAATGTACTGCCATTGTTTGTACCGTACACACCAATAAAATAAACGGCACAGCTTTATACAATACAGAGGAACAACACGGATACCTCTTCCTTTTAAATTAATTACGAAAAGTGTTTTAAAAAGAACCCAATGTACTTTACAAACTTTTCCGTATTTTATGCCTGCACCCTTTTTGTTTCCAACGAAAAAATTAACATGAAATTTATTAGCGACCATACTTCGGATAACTCGAAGTTGGAATCATAAATTGGTTCTGCCATATCTTTTATCGCAAAGGCTCTGTTATAAT
The DNA here is from genome assembly GCA_964057195.1 of Orthosia cruda. Taxonomy (NCBI): domain Eukaryota; kingdom Metazoa; phylum Arthropoda; class Insecta; order Lepidoptera; family Noctuidae; genus Orthosia; species Orthosia cruda. The sequence goes on from OZ059847.1 coordinate 13,984,947, forward strand.
GAAGTTTGCAGACAAATTGCAGAAGTAAATTGGAAAAACTAATTTACTTTTGAAGTTTTTGTACGTGTGTGATTGTGATTGGTGGGTTAATATCTTCAATCGGAGCTTTTGTTAATCGCTCATAATAATGTTTTCAATTTCTTATTTATTACGGGAAAAACACACCAACAATGTTCATTAGAAAAACAAATAACATAGTTGTTATTAGCTTTTATGAGTGGCTTCGCAAGCGTGACACTCGAAAATGACCCTTAGTATTGTACTACCAGGATAAGAAGTATCCTACAACCTTCCCTAGACCACGATTCCAATCAATTTAAACTTTGAGGTGTGTGTGATTAACAAACATTCATAAATATAAACATCCAACCAAAAGTACCGACTTTCACATTTTGGAAGGAAGTCGGAATTTCTTTTTCGTTTAACAAACCTTTACGGTGACATATTTTGCTCACCGAAACTTACTGAGCATTTAAACCTACATGTACTCAATTTCTAAACGTGCCGAACGAAAATATACATACAAACGTACGTACTGTGTTTCAGACTCATTCGTATATTATAGACTGCCGAGCTTTTCCGCAACTAGAGTAACCAATGACCTTATCCTAGACCCTGTCACTCCGTTTGAGATAATTAAAATTGTGAAATAAAATGAAAGACAAAAAATCTTGTGGCTATGATGACATAAATATATCAGTAATAAAGGACAACATAGACGTACTAGCGGAACCTTTAAGCATATTTTATAACAAGTGTTTTGATGAAGGTATTTTTCCAGATCAACTGAAGATAGCCAAAATAATACCTGTACACAAAAAAGGTTCTAAAACCGTCCCAAAGATGTACAGAACAATCTCATTACTACCTATTCACTTAAAAATTCTTGAAAAGTTAATTTAAGATTACTCAGACATTTCAACCTAAATGGAGTGTTAAGTAGAAGTAAATTTGGTTATCAGAAAAACGTTGGAACACAAGATGCAATATCAACTCTAATTAAGGATGTAGTTAGCAGATTTGACGACTAACAGAAAGTAGCTGGGCTTTTCCTAGATTTAAGTTCGGCATTTGACACGGTGGATCATAAACTACTGTTAGAAAAACTTGAACACTACTGTGTTAGGGGTAAAGTATTGGCACTTCTCACGTCTTATTTAAAAACAGGAAGATGTTCGTGGAAATCAAAGCTGTGGTGTCGCGGACAAATTGCTCAGGTAATTATTGTTCAAGTGAAAAAACATACAGGTCCCAACTGTCTTCTGTGCACACTGGCGTACCACAAGGCCTCATACGGGGTCCGATTTTTTTTAACGTGTTTCTTTTTGACCTTATACAACAAATGAGGGAAAGAGCTGCGGGATCTATCCAGCTTGTGGTGTTTGCCGATGATACCAATACCGTTGTCACTTAACTCCATAGTTAATCAAACCTTAGCTATCTTCCACAGTTGGTTTGTTGTTAACGGTCTTAAAGTTAATGCCAGTAAAACCAATGTAATGCTTTTTCGTTCCACTTCCAATAATAAAGATAGCATTAACTGCGTCATAAATGGAGAAACAGTGAAAGTGGTCCAGGTGGTTAAGTTTCTGGGAGTTCATATCGATAGCCAGTTAAAGTGGAAACAAGAGCTAACATACCTGGAGAAAGCAATCAGCTCTGCATGTTACGTACTTAGAAGTCTAAGAAACGAGGTAACCATAAAACATTTAAAAATGGTCTATTACGCATTAGTAGAGTCAAAACTGAGATACAGCATACTGTTCTGGGGAGGAAGTTATGATTACAACACTCAAAAAGCTTTTGTGATTCAGAAAAGAGCCATCCGAACCATAGCTAGAATTCAACAGCAAGAATCATGCAAGCCTCATTTTAATGACTTAAATATATTGACAGTCCCAAGCGTGTACATTTTGGTCCTACTTAGTCACTTATCAAAATATATCTTTGAATATGAGACTGAAGATGAAAGGTAAAAAAGGGAGAGTACAAAAAGAAAAGATCTCCAGACGAAGCACGTATCTCTCCTGAACGTTGTAAAGCATAGCGCCTACCACAAGTCAATAAAAATATTTAATAAACTACCGACAGAAATAAAAAGTCTAGTATACACAAGTCAGTTTCAGAATAAGCTTAAACAGATTGATGAATTTTTATTAATAAGGGAGTCATATGATTTAATGTAATTTAATTGACTTGAAATGGACATTTTATTGTAAGTATTTTATTAATTGACTTAAAATTGACATTTTATTGTATTTTATTAATTGACTTAAAATTGACATTTTATTATATTTTATTAATTGACTTATGACATTTTTTTTTATATTGTGCTTATTATTATTCGGATTTTAATTTAATTTAGATAATTGTTATGATTTGAATATGGATTGCATGCATGTTTCATAAATATTTAGATATAGAAATACAGACATGATGTTAAAATCGTTATTGAATAAATGAATTGAATTGAATTGAACTATGTTGGGGTCAGCTGCAAGTCTTACCGGAACCAGCTGAATGCCAGAATTTTTCATACTTAAAGCATTTGTTTCAATAGGTATGACGACAAAAAAAAACTATTTATTCCGTTAGTTATATTACCTAAAAAAAATCGGATACGTATTTTTACTTTTAGCACGTAGATAAAAAATGACGACGATACAGTGCGCTGCAATATCGTGTGACGTCACGTGCTACACTTTATACTGCCAAGGTTATTTTTATTATCAATAGGCTCGCGCTTGACCACTATCTCACCTGATGGTAAGCGATAATGTGTTCGACGGTGCAGCACGCTTGAGTAGAAAAGACCCATTCACTCTTGACTTAAAGACCCCTAGATTGTAGCTATCGGAAAACACAGACTCCGGCAGGGAATTCCACTCTTTAGCGTCATCATTCATCATCATCATTTCAGCTGAAAGACGTCCACTGCTGGACATAGGCCTCCCCCAGGCGTCGCCACATTGATCGATCCCGTGCGTCTCGCATCCAGCGCCTTCCCGCAACCTTAACCAGGTCATCAGTCCACTTAGTGGGAGGCCGTCCAACGTATCGTCTTCCGGTTCGCGGTCGCCATTCCAGAACTTTTCGGCCCCATCGGCCATCCGTACTGCAAGCAATGTGCCCTATCCACTGCCACTTATGTTTGGCAATTCTTCGGGCTATGTCGGTAACTTTGGTTCTCTTGCGGATATCATCATTTCTGACGTAATCACGCAAGGAATTCTCCATTGCCCTTTGGGTGTCTTTGAGCTTTCTGATAAGGCCCATTGTGAGCGACCACGTCTCGGTCCCATAGGTGATCACTGGCAACACACACTGGTCATACACTTTTGTCTTGAGACACTGCTCTTTCTCGAAATTCGACCTACCCAACTGGACCGTTTGTCCCAGGTAGACTTAATCGTCTACAACTTCGAGTGTAGAGTTTCTGACCTTGATAGGAGTGGGTGTTACATGGGCATTCACCATGATCTTGGTTTTGTCCATGTTCATTTTAAGACCCACTCTTTCGGAAGCTCTACTGAGGTCATCGATCATTTTACTGAGGCTCTCCATGGTCTCAGCCATGATCATTATGTCGTCGGCAAACCGAAGGTGAGTAATGTACTCGCCATTAACGTTGATGTCCAGCCCCCTCTAGTCCAGAACCTTGAAGACATGCTCCAGCGCAGCAGTGATGTGAGTGCGCGCAGTTTCGCCTCTTTAGCAGTACGCATAATAAAAGTGTCTCCAAAATGTTTTGTGCGTATGAGTGGAATGTCCACCATGTACCGATGACGCATCGCCGTGGGTCTGGTTGTCCGATGATGGAACGGGCTGGGCGGAATTAAATCATGCAATTCCATCTAGTGACGTCACTAGCCCCCACTCCTGAACTTTGATGCACTTTATCTTTGTAATTTTTTATTTATTTTGTAAAACAAAAATATGTGTCCAATTTTATTTGATAATCTTACTGACGGACTAAATTGTATTATCATTTTTCTACCAAGGAAATATCCCTATTAAACCATTTACAGGCACTGTTGAATTGTCAAGGTTGGCCAGTCAAAAAAATTAAGGTTGATGTGGCAGCGTTGGTATGTAGATCTCTATAAAGAAGAACGAGCAAGAAACTTCACGGACACTTTTTTTTATTTATTTTTTTATTTTAGCTGGGTTTGCTCTTGACTCTAGTCTAAGTCATAGGTGACAGAGACAGAGTCGACGATGGAGTGAGCTTACCCAGAAGGAGCCTGTTTACTCTACTTTGAAGAGATTCGGGTTGAATGCGTTCGGAAACACAGATGCAGGTAGTGAGTTCCATTCATTCGCTGTGCGCATTATGAAGGATGTTTGGAAGCGCTTGGTGCGAATTGGTGGAATGGCAACAAGGTAAGGATGGTAACTTGCAGTGCGTCTAGATGTCCGATGGTAGAAGGGGGCTGGTGGGATGAGGTCGTGGAGTTCTTGAGCACACTCACCGAAATACAGTCTGTAGAAGACCGACAAGCAGGCAACCTTGCGGCGATGAGCCAAGCTATGAAGCTTGGTATCCACCAGTTCAATGTCACCGATGAACCTCTTAGCTCTGCGTTCCACCGAGTCAAGCGCGGCAAGCTGATACTTTGCTGAGCCATCCCAAAGGTGGCTGCAATACTCCATGCAGGATCGGACTTGCGCTTTGTACAGGGTTAAAAGCTGTCCAGGCGTAAAGTATCGCTTCACCTTATTTAGGATGCGCAGTTTTTTTGCCGCAATTTGGGCCTTGTACTCAATGGAGGCGCCAAAGCTAAGACTGGATGTCAACTCCATGCCTAGGAGCTCAAGCCGATCAGTCACTGGAACAGATGCACCACGAAAAGTAGGCATCCGACCGAAAAGACTCCGTGTGATCGAAAAGACGGCGTGTCTTTTTACCGGTAAAAGCGGTAAAAAGACACGCCGTCTTTTGTGTTTTCTGTGTTTTTTGTGTTTTCAGTGTTTTGGTGGCGTTAAAGGAGACCAGATTGTCATCACCCCACTGGGAGATAAGGCTTAAGGTCAAATCTGTCCGCTCTACCATAGTCTCTCTCAAGGAACGAACTTCATCCACGCTGGTTCTTGCGCTGGACAGGTATCTCTCTGAAACAGTACTATCATCTGCGTACCCAACAATACCAAGCTGAAGTAGGTCATTGATGTGCAGCAGGAATAGAGTTGCAGAGAGAACAGACTCCTGAGGAAATCCGGAATCAATAGCCATAAGGTCAGAGGAGCAGCCGTCTATGACTACTTGGATCGACCGCTCGCAAAGGAAGTCTGATATCCAGCTTTTAAAACCAGCGGGGATGCCATACGCAGGAAGCTTACTAAGTAGACTTGCGTGCCAGACCCTGTCAAAGGCCTTCGAGATATCCAGCGAAACAGCTTAGCTTGCTTCGCCGTGTCTCTCGATGGCTTCGCCCCAGCAGTGCGTGACATACACAAGAAGATCGCCAGTAGACCGTCCCCGGCGAAAGCCATATTGACGGTCACTGAGGAGATTATTGTCTTCAAGGTAGGTCAGCAACTTACTGTTCAGTACCCTTTCCATAACTTTGCACAGAATGGAGGTAATGGCGATTGGACGGTAATTGACAGGGTCTGCACGGTTGCCTTTTTTGGGCACTGGTTGAACATTTGTAAGCTTCCAGGACTTTGGTATCGTTCTTTTTACAAGAGAGAGGCGGAACAAGCGTGTCAACACAGAAGAAAGTTCGGGCGCACACAGCCTCAGTACTCTCGCTGGAATGCCGTCAGGCCCGCTGGCCTTGTTCACGTCTAGACTGCACAATACTCTTCGGACCTCTTTGGTGTGCACAGCTATCTTCGGCATCGAAGAGTCACAACGAGGAACAGTAGGTGGTTGCTTGGATCCAGCGTCCAGACGTGAATTGCTAGCAAACAGAGATGCAAATAAATTTGCTTTCTCACTTGCAGAGTGAGCCAGAGACCCATCAGGTTTCAGCATTGGAGGTAAAGTGGGACGACAGAAATTCGATTCAACCGCTTTAGACAGGGACCAAAACTGTTTACTACCCGGAGGGTGCGATGCCAGCTTAGCCCCAATACGTCCAATATGGTCAAAACGTGCCCGACGCAAAACCCACTTGCAGAACTTGGTGGCTGAATTAAAAGCTCTTTTACTCGCACGAACCCTACGCGCTCTAACTTTGCGGTCGCGGGCCCCGACCCAGGCTTGGTAGGCAGACTCTTTTTGGGCCTCAGCGTGGGCACATTCTGAATTATACCAAGGTCGGGATTTGTGACCGAGCGGAATGTCGGAGAATGGAATGAAATACTCCATTCCCTGCCGAATCACATCCGCAACCGCGTCCGCACAGCTCGAGGGGTCACCCGAGGAGAAGCACACATGTCGCCAAGGATAAGACGCAAAAAAGTGCCGCATCTCGTCCCAGTCTGCTGACTCGTATCGCCATACTCGCCTCGTGCCTCTAGGACTCTCATCTGGAGGAGAGTAAGTCGACACGGATTTCAACAGACAATGGTCAGACGTTCCCAGCGGTGCTGAGACCGATACCGAATGACTGTCCGGATCAGTTGTCAGCAGAAGGTCTAAGCAATTGGGTGTATGGCCGTCAACATCCGGTACCCGCGTTGCCACATTCACCAGCTGGGTTAGATAGACGATAGAGAAAACTTGCGCGCCTCTAACCCGGCATGGTCAGTTTTCCGGTACGGGTACAACCACTCCTTATGATGGTCGTTAAAGTCCCCCAGAAAATTAAGCTTCGCTGTTGGGTACCGTTGCTGTGCCATGTCAGCCAACTCCATGAGGCAGTTAAAGAGCGCTGTCGTCTCCTGGTCACCGGTGTGCGATCGGTAGACGCCGATGTAGAGAGACTTTTCCACGCCAGTGTCCACAAGTTTCTCAAAGCAACGGAGACGACGACAACAAATGTCATCGCGGACGTACACACAGACCCCAGCTTGCTTCTTGAACTTGTGTTCAAGAGAGTAACCCGGGTAGTTGAGGTACGCCACGTCCGACGGGGTTGTTATCTTCGTCTCCGTTAGGAAAAACAGGTGCGGCTTCTCGGTCTCAAGGTGGTGGTGGACCGGATCGAGATTAGAGTGCAACCCCCTGATGTTAGTGAGGTGCACTTTTAGTGGGAGGAAGTGCAGTCGTTGTTTCACCATATTCTTCTTTGCTTTTGTCATGTTTTTTTTTTAAGTTTGCTGGGGAAGAAGTTAAACTGTCGAGGCGCTGCTCAGTGAACCAAGTGGAACACTGGAGCTAACCCAACCTGTGGGGAACTCATTTGGAGACTGCGGAGACGCCCGAACCCTCCCGGATATGGCCACCGGGTCCTCCCATCCAGTCGCCAGCTGGCACGGTGGAGCATACCGGGATTTTTCGCGAGTTGGCGGGGCAGCCTTTGGCACGTGGCTGGCGTGCTACTTGGGCCCCCTACTGACTGCGGTCGGCCAACGGCTGGCACCGTGCTTCGGATCCCGCTACCCTCCAGGATGAGTTACCCGGCAAGTTTTGCCCAGAGCCCAAGACCGGTTCTGAACAGCGCAACTGACATCCTCCTTCTCCCCCAAAGGCACTGACAGTCCTACACTCCGACGGAACACAGCAATCTGCTTGGCGCCGGACTCCGGTGGGATGGTGGTCGCGAGCCAGGCGGCCCCTTGCGGAGCCTACCACCGCTTAAGTGGAATCATTCAGCCGTATCACAGGCAAGCCCGTGGTGCCGTTGCCGTGTCATATTTTCTGGCTCCTGATTATTCGTAACGATTATCAAATATGTACAAATGGCAGGCGGTACCAACGGGTGCTCTTAAAAAGGTAAAGGAAAACATCGTGAGGAGACCGGCATGTCCTAGAACCAAAAATTCAAAGACATGTGACATGCACAAACCCGCACTGGGTCCGCGTGGTGGATTACGGCCCATTTCTTCTCACGGAGAGGAGGCTTGTGTCCCAGCAGTGGGAGCATTAAAAGGCTGATGATGATGACAAACGGCTTAACGTGCTAGTCTTGGTATGAATGGTCACCCTTTCACAAACCAACCTCGGCAAACGTTGCTTAATCTAGAAAAACCGAGCGGCCGTCATTATTTTTCCACGAGCACCGGTGGAATAATTTACGATTATTAATTGCCGAATTGATCAATTTACGAATTCTGTTCGATGAAAGGTGAAAAATTCTACCATTTGGTCAGTTTTCCACCGTTTTCCTTAATAAACATAGTAATATCCGTATAGGTGTAAAGGTTTGAACAGAAACGAAAGTAGGACAAAAAAATACCTTTAAATAATACCTATAAAGAAGTCTATTTCTCAGCCATTTGTGGGTCGTCACAAAATAAAGTAGTCCTTCCATATCTTTGCCCCATTATATTTGAAGCTATTCTGACATATATAACCTTTTTAGTGCATCTTTTTTACCTGTCAACCAGACCTATGTCTTGGCAGTGATTTGGGATCTCAGCTAGACAAAAAGATCGGTACAGAATACAATAAATTAATTGTATTTTGTTACCGTCGTCGTTGGAGTAAAAGTAAGAAAACCTTTTTAAAGGAGACATAGACTTGCTACAACATTGCTTTTGCCATTAGAAATTTTATAGATTCAGACTTAAATAAGAGAACTGAAACTTAAGTAAATGATAAATACTGCAACAAGCCATTAACAGTTGATAGTAATAACCGCACTCCGAACGAGCGAAGTGAGCACATTACTGCTTTTTTCAATTGCTCTGAATAATAAAATAGAATGGCTCATAAAGATTTATGTTCGCCATATTTTTCTTTAATTTCCATAGAAATTATGGAATGGAAAAAGAAGAATTATTTGGGTTTTAAGGAATTCTTTCCTTCGGAATTAAAGTTGTTTTCGTTATCGTTAATCTCCCCCGATCCGTTTAATCCTAATTCTGTAATTCTAATTGGCCTGTCCCCTTATTACGGGTCCGCAGAGCAATCAACAGACGTCAAACTAGCTTAACATCTGTGGGCCTCAATAAATAATCCCTTTGACATGTAGCCGTCGCAATATATTTTTTGGAACTGTATTATATAATATTTCTACATTTCTTCTAACCGACCCTTACTTTGGAATCTTTTGAGAGCAAGGTCTTTCAGGCTGCGAAATGTTTTAGAAATTTTTGTGGTACAATGTTTAGATAAATTAGCTTTGGTAAGCTTGGGTTTGGCTATATTGGTAGAATTACTGAAAAGAGAATTATTAATAAGCCGGATGTCAGTGGAAATATTGGTATACTCTCTAAAGACATCATTATGTATACCGAACTTTGTGGAAACGTCTTTTAAAAAAGGTTTGGTTTATGGTACTCGGGAATGACAAGATATATGAACGTGAACGACGCAATAGGAGCATTTCGGAACACGAGGCGTTTTAAAGTTTTTATCTTCTCCCATAGGAAAAACGACACGAGTATATGTTTGTAATGTTCGGATAATAATCTTAAAGGCGCGTACGCACGTACGAACACGAACATAGCGAACACAAACACCAGACCCGAACATTTGGTTCGTACGTATGGACGGCATATTCGAACACGAACGCAAACATAGTTCGAGTCGAGTTCGCGAACAACAGTCGTGAACTCTATCTTAGTAGCCATGACGGCGCCGTTGGAAGTGAAGTTATTAAAGCTCTTCGAACACCGTCCATACAGAACACACTACAAGGATCGCCGCGAACATGTTTGACGAACAGAGTGTTCGATGTTCGATAGTGGTACGCACGTGCGAACCAAGTTGTTGCGTATCATGTAACGCAACAAATTTGTTCGTACGTGCGTACGCGCCTTAACGTTTATTATTCAATCTATGAAGGTAGTAAGATAAAGATTTGGGAATACACGGGTTACTGGTTTACTCTGAATTCACTATTTAATACTTAAAATGTTTTCATATTTCTAAAAGGAATACTTCGTTCTATGATGGGTGAACATTCATTATACCGATACTCCTACATGCCTCGGAAGACACGTTAAGCAGTTGGTCGCGAATGTTATTTTCGGACCTTAGAAAGTCGTTACGGATAGTTAGAAGGCCAAAAATCTGAAACCAGTATTACCTAGGTGTTCCGTGATACCCAGTTACTGGGTTGTGGAGGTCAGACAAACGGTCCGAAAATCTGTCACCGGTCTTGCCTAGGGATGCCGTGATACCAGTTACTGGGTTGTGGAGGTCAGACAGGCAGCCCGAAAATCTGTCACCGGTCTTGCCTAGGGATGCCGTGATACCAGTTACTGGGTTGTGGAGGTCAGACATGCAGTCCGAAACTCTGAAGCCATCTTGTCTAGGGATGCCGTGATACCCAATTACTGGGTTGTGGAAAATTAATAATATGTGCCATAAAAGAGATTTACTTTTCAATCGGTGGACACAGGATATAAATAATAAAATACTTAGATTGCAATTGAATAAACAAAGAAATGAGATTAAAAAATTAATAGACAAATCTAGAAACCAACATTACTTTAACCTAATTAATGAAAATAAAATGAATAAATAGAAAATGTGGGTCATTTTAAACACAGTATCGGGTCGAATCTGTAAGTCAGTAGATGAAGCAATAATCAAATCATTCAAGAAAAATGACTTAGCTATAAGAACAATAGCCAACAATTTCAGTAAGGGATTTAGCGAAAACATAAACAAAATATTACCTAAATGCAAGATAATACTAATACCTGAATCAGAATATATTTTTCCAGTTAACAAGTCCATGTTATTTAAAAAACCTACCGTTCGTAATATATCAACTATTATAAAAATCTTAATATAAATAAATCTGCGGGTATAGATGACATCCGATGTATAGATGTAAAAGTTTTAAGTGATAAGATAGTTAAGGTCATATTTAAGTTAATAAGCACTAGCATACAAGTAGGGGAATATCCCCAAGAATTAAAATCAGGGCTCGTGCGACCAATCTATAAAAATGGATCTTAGATTAGATGATTAGATTAAGACGGGCTGGTGTCCGCAACTCCACGTCTAAGCGCGTATTTTGCGTACGGAAAATGGATCTTATAATAACTATGACAGCTACAGGCCCATTACAATATTGCTAGTCATAGATAAAGTATTGTAAAAATACGTGTGTCAACAAATTTAGAATTTTTACATTAAAAACGATGTCTTATCGGCTTCTCAGTTTGGTTTGTGGTTTTCAACCTAACAAATCATCCTCAATTCTCCTTTTTAAATTCACAGATGAAATAAACCAACACATCAATGATAAAAAATATCTTGTTGTTTATTGATTTTAGCAAAGGCTTTGACACCCCCAGACATGATACACTTATAAACAAGCTTGAGAATACAGGGGTTCGAGGCCCAATATTAAACTGGTGCAAAGATTATCTAAAAAACAGAACATGCCGTGTAAAAATCAGTAATGAACTTAGTGATGAAATTGTAGTAGCTACGGGAACAGCACAAGACTCAGTTGTAGGACCCTGGCATTATTTAGCCTACGTCAATGACATGGAGAATGTTGTAAACAATTGCTCAGTCTTTCAATTTGCAGCTGATAAAGACTTATCTAGGGCTGAGCAATTGATACAACATGATTTTGATAATTTGTGTAAGTGGTCTCATGATGTTGAACTGGTGCTTAATGCTGGTAAAACTAAAACTATCCATGTTCGTTCCAATCACTTACTCAACTCAGACAAGCCAGTTAAAATAATTGCGCATACACACCAATGTTTGCATGAAGTGCAACTATCTAAGCTTGGTTGCAAATTTATTTATTTATATACTTTATTGTACACCAAGATAAGACAATACAAAAGAAACATTAAAAATTAAAACAAACATACAATAGGCGGCCTTATCGCGCTCTGCGATCTCTGCCAGGCAACCTTGAATGGATAGAGATAGCCTGGACACGACATGGGGTTGCACTTGGTGCCAATTTCAAATCATACAGGTAAAACAAACTACTAAAATAGATACATAAATACATCTAAATAAACAAACAAAAAAACAATACAGCTTAAACAAGGACATAATCACAGAGAGAGGTAATGTTCCTTTATATTTTTTTTAAAGACAGGCAACGACTTAGCACGTTTTATTGGGTCAGGCAATGTATTCCACAAACGAGCAGCCTGGACAGTGAATGATTTATCCAAAAATGTAGTGGAATGCATAGGCATTTTAAGTCGCAAGTTTTCTGATGACCTAAGAGGTTTCGTATGGGAATCGCAGAAAAACTGAAAACGATCCTTGAGGTAAAGAGGGGTGGAAGGAGTAAAGAGGACATTGTACAAAAGAGAAAGAATATGAGTATTACGACGAAGGCGAATTGGCAACCACTTGAGCACTTGAGCAAATGTGAATCATTGGAGCAGGTTACCAAGTACAAATACCTGGGTTTAGTCGTTGATGACAGATTTAACTGGGATAGTCACATTGACACCATATGAAACTTCGTGCAATGCTAGCCAAATTTGCAATAATTAAATATAAAGTTCCTTTTAAAATATTACTTAACCTTTATAATGCACTTGCAGAATCAATTATTTCATATGGAATAACTAACTAGGGCTGAACATTTACAACCAACCTAGACAAAATATATAACCTACAACTTCGTTTATTAAAAATAATACTAAAAATAAAATAATAATAAAAAAAACACTCTATGACGGTGATGACGTAACAATGTTCTTTAAATAATGTAAAATCTTGCCAATACACATTAAAATTCGAAAGTGGTTATTAATAGTACAGTTCACCAACTAAGACCTGCAACCTAAGGTCAATAATAGCAAAGCTACAAGAATGGCAGCTCAATCAAAACTTATAGTACCGAGATACAAGAACTATTACGGTAAACGAACATGCGCTTATTTAATACCTACTCTAATTAATGATGTTCCCACAAAAATTCAATAAGAAATAACAAATAATAATTATATAAATAAATACAAGAAATTCTTTGATTCTCTTTGAAAATGCATCATCCTGTTTAAATTTCATTCAATATTTGTGTTGTCGGGCTGCCTGACCCACGCCGGCGTAGTTTTAGTTAATATCTTTGGTATTATTTACTAACTACCTCACAATTTTTTATTTTTGTATTTTTATCAACTATGTTTTTGAATCAATGATATTTCATTAGTGTTAAGGTTGCTTATAAGTATTTCAACATCCGGACAAACCTTTTAAGTTTTTTGTGATGTTTTCTGTTTATATTTTGTAATGTTACATATTTAATAAACAATAAAAAAAGAACAGGCTGGCCGAAAGTCTGCTAGGTGTGCCGTGAATATAACATCAGTGTTGCCTAGGGATGCCGTGATACCAGTTACTGGGTTGTGGACGTCAGATTAGGCAGTCGCTCGATGTTTAATACTGGAACTCAACTGCGTCCATTTGGACTAGAAGCCGACCCCAACATACATATTGGAGAAAATGCTTGGCAGATTGAATTCTAGTAACACTATGTTGTACACAGGTAACTTAATCTACGAGAGAATAAGACTACACTGACTACATGACACAAACACTTAGGCTCTCACAATCCCCCCGGGACTAAACACGGCTGACTATACCGTCTTAGATGCCCCTAACATGCCCTAATTCCAAGCTCTTTAATAATTCGTGCTTAGACCGAATCCAAACTTCCATAGTTAATAATGCGAAGTAACTGTCTGTGTGTTTTTATCTTTTCACCTTTTTATTTTAGTTTCTCAAATATTTTTTTGTTTTTTCTCTTGCTAGATAAATTACTTTTCTTGCTTTATTGATTTAACGGGTGAATGGCGAAGTTAAAAAAAAATTGGTAATTTTACTAGTATCGCTAATAAGTTACATGAAATTCGAAGGTATTCTATCTACATAATTATGGGTGTTATTTAAATGGTTAGCTTAGTATTCGTATTTTTGTGAGCAGAAAAATATAATCTGTGAGCAGAAATAGCTAATTGATTACCAACTCATGGCTAGCAAACATTCCAAAATCAATCAGCAATTTATGTCATTCTGGATGGCTGTAATTAGTTTTGTACAGCATATTAATTATATAAGCTGCAATGAGCTGCTCCTGTTTAATAAAATTTTGGTAAGCACTCAGAGGGCATGAAAAAAAAATTTTTTTTGAGCTTCATATAAATGTAGCAAAAATACTTTACTCTATGTTTAAATGTTTTTTTTTCTAGCTCCTCGCTGCGCTCGTCGCGCTCGCATTTTTAATTGTCTCTCGTTATCTGACAAAAATGTCGTCGCTCGCGCTATACTGCGCTCGCTCTTTTCGGTCAGCTAGGTTTTTGATACCCTGAAAGCCAGGTTTTTTTTTATCAGGTAAAAGAACTTTGATATTTTTCATTTTCCTGCAAACTGATTTCATTGTAAGCTGCCTATTTATGATTTAATTTTTGACTATTATCAAAATTATTTGTGGTACAATAATACAAAATCTAATTTCAGATCAAAAAATAAAATTTACTAATTTAAATAAAATTTACTAATTTAATTAAAGGGATAATAGGAAAAATAATTGCAATTTCTACATCGAAAATTAAAAAAAATATTGTAATAAAAAAAAATGTAAAGAAAAAGGCTATTCTTCAAGCTTATGAATATTTAGAAGCACCATATTTATGATTTAATTTTTGACTATTATCAAAATTATTTGTGGTACAAGGATTGCTGGCTGATTTTTTTAATTGCAAACAATTTCTTTGTATGCCGACTAAAATCATGCATTTTTATCAAAGGATCCCAAATAAAATCCTTGACATTAGCTACTTAGGGACAAAAATAGAATCAACTACTGCTACTAAATTTCTTGGTATTAATATAGACAACAATTTGACATGGAGACCCCAGACAGACGAAATATGTAAAAAACTTAATAAATTTGCCTATGCTCTCTATAAGCTATCAAAAATAGTGAGCCTAGAATCCGTACTTACAGCCTATCACGGCTATGTTGCATCAACACTTAGATATGGCGTAATATACTGGGGCAATTCAGTAGATAGACAACTCGTATTTAGAGCCCAAAAAAGATGTGTCAGAGCTATGTGTGGCCTTAAAAGCACAGACAGTTGTCAACCTTTCTTTATACGTCTAAAAATTCTTACCTTGCCATCGCTTTACATATACGAAACAAGTATGTTTGTCAAATCTAACATTTCATTATACAAAATTGCTACTAAAAGTAACTACAGAAAATTACGCGATAAAAATAAGTCAGAACTTGAAGTGACTTATGGAAAAACTGCACTAATGAATAAAAGTACTTTCTGTATGGCCACAAAAATATTCAACAAACTACCTGAAAGAATAAAAACGTTAAATCGGGACAATTTCAAAACAGAACTATTAAGAATTTTGATAAATAAATGTTATTACTCACTACAGGAATATTTGGACGACAATTCTATAATTACTGCTTCAGACAATTGTGCATCACCTCACCTATTTTGACGATTTTGAATTTTGTTTGACAATAGCATTAATATGACATGTAACGTAATATATTTGACATTTATATATAATTTTATTCGCAATTGACTGTATTCTTAAAATCGACAATGTTAATTAAAATATTTTTGTACACTTTGATTGATTTTGAATTTTGTTTGACAATAGCATTAATATGACATGTAACGTAATCTATTTGACATTTATATATAATTTTATTTGAAATTGATTGTATTTTAAACTCGACAATGTTAATTAAAAATATTTGTACGCCCTGATTGATTTAGAATTTTGTTTGACAATAGCATTAATATGACATGTACAATAATCTATTTGACATTTATATAACATTTAATTTGAAATCGATTGTATTAAAATATATTTGTACGCCTCTGTGCAAAACATAGAGGATCTACCTATCCGTAACATCTCGCACTCTGTTGTAATTTGACCTATGTTTACAAATAAAGCATTCTGATTCTGATTCTTCTGATTCCAAATTATTTAAATGGTGTTTTTTGTGGCTCACCAAATTTTACAATTGCTAAATATTTAATTACTTTCTCATAATTATTACAATTCCAATTTTCCAGAGTATAAGTGCTTAATTTAAAATTTCACATACAATAAAATTGATGGCAAAGTTCGATGCGAAAATGATGCTAGAACCGAACACGTCACTATTTATTCTTATAAATAAGTATTCGTTGCATTCAGTTCACTACCAAGAATTTTACAAGCCGAGTAAACAATCCATATTATCCAAACTAAAATTGTAAATGTGAAAGTAACTCTAACAGTTTGTCTAAAACTTAGCAAACTGGCTGAACGGGTTTGGATGAAACTTAGCATACAGGTAGACCATGTTCTAGGTTAGGACATAGTATAAATAATATACCGGGAGTACGTTCCCTTGGAATAATTTTGGACTTTCCCGTGGACGAAGCAGCTAGCAGAAGCTATTTTCTATAAAGATTTTCAAGAAGCGATCAGAACCAATTTTAAAACCCAGGAATACGTATAGATAATTATCGGTAATTGACTCACGCCGGTTTTTTTTTATCCCTTTTTCATTTATAAAGAGTCCGTTTAATCCGTTTTCTACCAAGCTACCGTTAATCCTACCTTAATCCAACTATTCTTGGATCCATATATTATAAACAGAATCACCTGGAATAAAATTAAAATTAAAAAAACAATTTTCTTTAAATTTTACTTAGATTGCAAATGTTGTGAGTAGATGATTTTTAGTTGTTACTTATTTTCTAGATTTAAGTACAGAACTACGGAGTCTGGCATTTTTTCTAATTCGTCATTAGCACACGTCCTTCTTTCCGGCCTACCAAATCTTCTTTTTCCTATTGGTCCCTTTCACCGTGTAGTTCTAAATGTCCACTTGCTGTCTTTACAGCGTGTTATGTGATCGGCCCATTTGATTGCTAATTCAGTTTTAGGACTTGCGCGAGTGCATCAGTTTACTTGGTATTTTGAGAAATATCTTGACATTTTGTGTATTTTCCTTATGTTTAATATGATACCCTCCATCATTCGTTGTGTCGTCCATTAGTATATGGCCTGAATAGCTCCATTATTATTATTCTTCTTATATTTTCAAATAATCCAATATGAATGCAGTAGAAAATAAGTCATATTTTAAATTTATTTTGTTACTGCGGCACTTTTCACTTTACTTCTAACTTTAATTCTTGACGTGAAAGAAATAATAAACATACATTCTTTAGTGGCTTGTTATTTGTTCTGTTCGTGGAACGTGTGAAATTCTGGTAGAATATTTGATGTCTAGTTCAAATCCCAGGCTAGTGGAAAGTTGAATAAGTATTTTTAAGTTCAATATATATATTTTTTACAGCTGGCCATAGTTGCAATACCGTGTGACAAATGGCAAGTGTTTTTCCTCTTATAAAATAAGAAAACTCATTCTTAAACTATTGTCGCAGATCCTTGAATATTTCAGAAAACTTTTAAGTAGGTTGCACTTAATATTTATAAAAAATCCCTGAGCTGCATAGCAACTGATACGCAGATTCTAAATTCAAAGGGACTTATTTATTTAAAACAATCTTTGAGCTATTTAGCAAGCAGATAATCTTAATTCAAATTTCTATAATAAAAAATAATCAGTTGCTAATAAGCGCCGATTTTTTTATAATTAAGGGCGATTATCTCTGTAAAAATTTAAATGATCACCTGCTTATAATCATAGTCGCTAAACAGCGCCAATTTTTTTTTAAATTAACGGCGGGTTGCTCTAAAAAAATTGAATTGTACATATGCTTATAATCAGTTATATCTGTGTCTTTCTTTTCGTGATTATGATAAAAATAAGATTAATTGTTACCTATTCTTAAAAATAACTTATGCCAATTCTAGATGTATGCATACACTGAATAGAACAATTTAAGTTGTCACGCCATTTTCTCATCTCAGAGGATTACGTGTAAACTATGGAACGCCACGTGCCGTGTTATATCCGCACACTTTTTTGCGTCACCCACGTTCAACTCTGTATTTTTACACGTTCAGGTTTCAAGTACTACGCACCTGACCTTTTTAAAGGACATCTAAACAAATATATATAGTATACTATATATATTTATATACTATAAAGTTATCTCTGCTAGTGGTGTCCTATTATCAGGTATCGAATATTGCACCCTTACTCCTTGTCACCCTTTGTTTATAACGCAGCTGGGTAAAAGGCTAATGATATCTCAAGTATTGAATTATTGAGGTAAAAAATTAAGATAGATAACTTGTTGTTTATGTTTATAAATATGGTCAGTTAACTTTCAATGTGACATGCTTTATCTGACA
This sequence comes from Orthosia cruda, assembly GCA_964057195.1. Lineage (NCBI taxonomy): Eukaryota > Metazoa > Arthropoda > Insecta > Lepidoptera > Noctuidae > Orthosia > Orthosia cruda. The sequence continues at coordinate 14,003,239 of OZ059847.1, forward strand.
ATAATATAACAGTGACTTTAATAACATAATCTATCTTGTATTCCGAAGAGGTAAGCTGCTTTACATCTCTTACTACCCTTTCGGGTGCTGGTGAAATGGTGATTACACCAGTTCATTGTTCAAGTTATAAACAGGAGGCAAACCTTTTACCACTAACTGGTCTTTTTTTTTAGCCTAGTGAAATGCTCATGCATACTGCGTTACCACGGGGAGATAGCGCAGTTATATGGGACTCTAACCCACTAAAACTCCACGGTGTCCTCCAGTGCCGCTTATGGCAGGAACACGGGCACACGTTAGCACTCACTGCGAACCCGCCGCGGCTGTCCGTCACCGGACCCTCCTCTGGGGAGTAACCCCCATCACCGGCGCTCCAGAACACACTGTACGCCGTGACCATCACAGGGACCAAACCAGCACATGGGCGCCAGACGACCCCGTGTATAGCTGTGACGGGTCAAGGTCAATGGCCCCGCCACCTACCATTTTTCGGCCGAAGGGGATAGGGAGAGCGGCCAACGCTATACCGACACTCCTCTTCCCGCCGCGGTCTCCAACCCTCAGCTGCGATATCGTATGGAACCTGGAAAGCTCAATAAGACCTCGCGGCCCGCCTCAATTTCGATGTCACCTGTTATGTCTCTGTCTGTCGATGTCCTTCGCTTAACCGTGGGTGACCAAGCCACAGTTACTGAGTCCCCCTGCCTCGACAATGCGGGTACCCACCGGGGGGGACTACTAACTAGCCTCGAATAAGACCCTGGGCTACTAATCCACACTTAATATTATAAATGCAAAACTAACTCTGTCTGTTACCTTTTACGCTTACATCGCTGAACCGATTTAGATGAAATTTTAATATGGAGATAGTTTGAGATCATAGAAATTTTTATTCCGGAAATCTTCTTTAAGGGGGTGAAGAGGAGGGTGGTTTATAAGGTGAACCGATATTTTCTCAAGTAAGTCGGTCTATACACCTGCGATATCATGGCGCGTATAAAATTTTGGGTATTCGAAGGACTTATGCTACGTAGACGAATTCGCGGGCAAAAGCTAGAGAGAAACTTATCTTAACTAATACAATTGTATTTTTGTTTATACATTCATAAAGGTTAAACGTAATTCTTTCTTCGATACCAAAAAATCTTTTACTGTAACAGAGTGGCTTTCTAATCCGGAAAAATGCATGGTCCCTGCGGAACATACGTTTTACCTTAGTTATGGTGACTTTGTGGAGGAAGTTACCTTGAAAAGTATTTAATTAAATAAATTGGCGAGCAGAATTATGCCTGGCTGGATGCTAAAGTTTAGTCTCCACAGGATCGCCCGGTTAACCAGCAGCCAATGACTTGGATTGACCTGCGGGACGCCACATATTAAATAAAAAGAGCAGAATTATTGGCGAATCCGATCCAATCAGCACTGGGCCCGCGTGATGGATTATGGCCAATTCCCTCTCACACAGGCAGGAGGCCAGTGTCCCAGCATTAGACATATTAAAAGGCTGATGATGAAGTAAATTATATGGCGATACTAACTCCATCCTTCTTGTAACATTAACACTTGTCATAATAATCCGTTCCACCATATTTTGATGGGACACGTTCTCAGCAAGTTTGCTAACTACAAAACTTTGGATATAGTGCAGAAAGTAATTATCTTGTACCATAACATTTAGTGGCACTTTCACAAGACCTCGTACGTGCGGACTTGGATAATGATCTGGAAGTACATTTTGAATCTGATAAGAAGAACTAGGGCCCTTATTTATCAAAACCATAGGTTTATTTTTTGCTTCTTATTTCAAACTCTTTAGAGAAGTTTGGAATTAAGAATTTACTAACCAGTTTGTATTATTCATAATATTGTTAAAAAGTTTTTATAGTATATGTCAATCCCTTTTTGAAGTGAAGTGTTAGTTGAAGAAGAGAATTTTGTAGTCTCTGAAAATCGTTATTGCTGATACAATGTCACTTTGTCTAGACGCTTTGGATATTATGTTAATTATGGCATTCAGTATTAAATAGGGCAGGCTTATTCCCAATGATAAGGTTGAAACTTATGACAATACTTAAAACCGGCCTTGTCCGTTTAGGGCCACGCGCAGTAATAGGGTTCCGTAGTTGCACAATAATGCGGACTAAGAAGAGGGCTTTTTGTTGTTTCAGGAACATTTAAACGGTTTCAGTGTCACACAACGTCTAAAAACGGGCCCACATAGAACAATGTTTTCAATAGAATTTGTAAAAATAATTACTTTTCCATGTATATTTTATAAGTTGTTCGACTATTACTTACTTGTAAACTTGTAGAGCCTACTTCCTTCAATTCAATTTCATTATATGCACTACCGTAATTTTTTTCACATATCCAAAAGTACATGACTCACTAAGTTCCTGCTGTTATTAAATTTGTTACTAATCCTAGTGTGTAACTTGTAGTATCTAAGGTGTTTACTAATAAAAATGGTTCCTATGTTGTCCCAAATAAAAACAATATTTATTTATAATAAAAGCAATAATTTCGCTGGCACTTGACTGTAACAAAAAATTGACATTGATAGCTTAATTTTGCGCAAATGGATCCCGGTACCGTAATATTTTTGAATAGCCTATCCAACGATACCCCATACCAAGGGATAGATGAGAAAAAAAAACGTCCCTACTTTACATATGCAGAAGATAACCTAACAATATTTTTATTCTTAATGTTGTTTTACCACTTTATATACAATTAATATGTATATCGATGCCAAATTATAGCTTTCTAGTACTAAGAGTCTCCGAGCTAAACTGCGGATGGACAGACGAACGGACGGATGAACAGACGGACATGGCGAAACTATAAGGGTTCCCTGTTGATTACGGAACCCTAAAAAGCACGATTTGAAATATGGTCTTACATTGTGGTAGTTGATCGTACTAAGTATATGGAGACAGAATTTGATATTGAGATGGTGCTGAGGTGTTTCTTGGCGCTATTTTTCTTTCAAGCTTAAATTATGGGTTATTGCGAATGGTGGGCGTTTCTAGGATTTTGTAACTTTTGATATTCAAAAAGTCCTGAATTGCAACATTATTTGAATTATTCACAATATACTTTTTTGCTTAAATTTATGAACTTTTTGTGAAACTTAATCTTATTTTTTTTTGGTTTACTATTTTATTTAGGGCTAGAAGAACCCGTTTTCGTCTCGTTGGCGTAATTTATCGGCATGCGTAATGTCATTACGACATATTGTTCGTTGAGCCTCGATGAATTGCACACACAATTTTGGTTTTATTTATTGGTCGTTATTCACGCTTTTAGTCATTTGTGGGGTGAGAGATTTTGAAGAGAGTATTTTATAAGAAGAATAATATAATGCTAAGATCATATGTAATCATAGAGATGTTATTGAAGAAAGAAATTACTTCGCCGATACTAAATAAACTAAAGTAAGGTTTATTTATCACTTACCACAATTAGGATAATAAAGTGCACGGTACTTTCATTCCTATTCACTCTTCTAATTAAGGTAAAGACAAAAGCTAAGCTATTATGTTAAATAGCAAGAGTAGTTTCAAGCTAAATACCCGGCGGAGTTCGACCTTAAGGCTTTTAGCTCGCCAGTGTGCTTATTAACAATTTAGCTCACCTCAATATGTAGCAATCCCATTTTTATGGATCCGTACCCGAAGAGACCAAACGGAACCACATTACTTTCACTCACGTGGCCGTCTCGTCTATCAGAAAATTTTGTCCCGAAGTTTTTTATTTACTTCCGAATTATTTATTTAAACTCAATGCACAAAGGTACAATGGCGGATTTAATGCCTTAGGCATTCTCTACCAGCCAACCAAGGGTGGTGAAGAGAAAATATGGCAGGTGCATTGTTTAAATCATGGCAACAACAAATCTAACAAAAATTTATGATTTGAATTGCTTAAAATACACATACATACATATTACAGTACTCCTCAAGAATATTGGGGAGTACTATCGTTGAGAAAATGCTATCTATCTCTTGTTTTCTACATTAAATTTATCTATGTACAACAGTACAACTATTTTTCAATGTCCCTCGGCAAACTTCGTGTTTCATCAGTCGTCGAATTTCTATCAGTTGCCTTTGCACTTCGTGCAGACTGACGCTCTCAATCACTTGGAAGTATATAGAGGTGTTAATACTCTTTTAAGTTAATGTAATTTATTACAAAAATAGGAGGAAAGCTGCTTAAGGAAAATAGTTTTACAGCTCTATATAGATTACACGGAAATCAAAACAAAAGAACAATAAAGTACTAGTTCTAATTCATATTATTATACTCGATATATCTAATAATTGATAGATATGCAAATTAGGATTCGTTTATATTCGGAAATGCGATGATTGCCGAGGGACATTAAGAAATTAGTTGTACTGTACCACTATTGTACAAAAACATTAATAAATTAATAAAAAGACAAAAAATTATAATCAAAAAAATATTTACAATCCAATAAAAATGAAAATCAAAATATTCTTCAAAATAATCTCCCCACAAACAATTTTAATACCATTTGCTCGCTATAGTACGGTAGCGCGAACGGCAGGAAGGCTCCGTCCGCTGATCATTAACTGGTCGCACGGGTACTAATATTTTTAGTTTACCGTGCGATCAGCTGATATCTACTTATTTGTTTTTGTTTTGTCCTCATCATCATCATCATCATATCAGCCGAAAGACGTCCACTGCTGGACAAAGGCCTCCCCCAAGCGTCACCACATTGACCGGTCCCGTGCGTCCCATCCGTTTTGTCCTACCTACATGCAAATAGCAAAATTATAATGCTTCGAATAATTTGCAAAAAATTCATGTTATGTTATGTTGATAAGTTGAAATCAGTTCAAAATAAATGTGTTAAATAAACTTTGAAAGGCGAATGTTTTGTAGCCTCATAAAGTGTTCTGTTATATCTGTTAATGTGTCTTTTAGGATAAATGCATTTTTGTTAATAAAATTAAGCTAATTATAGATCTTTGAAAATGAAAAATGAATACCATTTTATAACTTGAATAATAATATATCTGATCGACTTTTATTACGCAGCTGGTGCAGAGACTACAATAATATGTAAAACGCTGACTGAAGATATATGCGACTAACCAACTAAGTTAAAGTGCAAATAAAGGGGGAATAGTCAAATAGTTCAACGAAGGGATCTCCAACTCAGAACCTTTCACTCGCCAGTCTGAACATCTATAGTACTGTGAGGACTCTGCCTATATAAAGGAAAACTTCTGAATCATATTAAGGCTGGCAACATATGTGGTATTGAAAGGTATCTGAAATTTGAACATAAAATAAGTGAAGATGTTTTTGCTAAGCTTTGACTGCCAATTCTAGATAAGTATTATATATATTGTGGAATTAATACAAATTTATTAGATAAAAGTAATTTCTGCGTTTTAATACGTACCTTCTGGCTACGTCCCTATAGGTACTATAGGTTATGATTCGTGTGTTTAAGATATGGATCCTCGCGAGATACAATAGCTTTTTTATTGTTTACGGACACACGACCGGTTAATGAACTTGCAGTTCATAATTTATACAGGGTAAGAAAACCAATTATAGGTATTTCATTATTGCAAGTCTAAAACCACCAACCCGTCTTGAGCAAGCTTCGTGATTAATTCTTGCACCTTCTCTGAATGATAAGAGGCTTTTGCCCTACAGTGGGACAGTAACAGTGCTGTAGTTATTATTATCAGATTTTATCAAAAAATCACAAAAAGAAACATTACCGTTTAAAAATAGCCTTAGAAAGAGATCCTTCTTTAAGAAATACAAACAATTTAAAAACGATTTGATAAGTTTAATAATATATCTGAACGACTTTTATTACGCAGATGGTGCACAGACTACAATATGTAAAACGCTGACTGCATATAAGCGCCTCAAGAAAGTTAGCAAACTCTGCGAAACTTTAATAGACGGGTACGTATTCCAATAGTTTGTAAAGACAGTCGTAAACATGGAAATAATTTTGTTTTTATTAAAATGATTTTTGTTCCTTTTGTTTATTATTATTTTGTTTTATTCTATTTATAAAATTATATCTCTGTACACACTTGCTTTTTATAGATCTTTGTCAAACATAATATGTGAGTTGTGGCCTATAAAGTTTATGTACAATAGTCACTGCAATTGTCCGTAGACTTTAGCTAGCGTTAATGCTTTAGCTTTATTGACGCGGTTCATTTTTATTTTCCTACCCTCAACCTTAGTAACATTTGACTGCCAGTTTTATAATGAATACGCATATTTGTCTTTCAACTACCCAGTTATTACAAGTTAGGCGAAATAATTACCAATTTAGAAATTTTATATTTGAAGAATGTGTCCGTCTAAAGTTCTTTACAATAACGCAAGAAATACTTATTGAATAGATTCGAGAAATTTGTTCGTTTTGTAGGGTGGGTCAGGTAACAGCTATTAGCGACAGTACTATATTTGGAGCCGGATTTTGTACTTTCATTCACAAAACTACATATTTCTACTAAATATAGATTTATTTATTTATTTAATACTGTATGCACACAAACGTACAGAGGTGAACTTAATGCCTTAGGCATTATCTACAAATCGACCTTTGGATGATGCAGAGACAAATAATGATAGGTGCAATATGGAGAATAAATCACGATCGAGATTGTACTGTATCCTTGACTCAACCCAAAAATGGTGTCACTGTGAAGCCCCTTCACAGGATATGCACAAACACCTGCACCTTCCATGACTTAAACGAGGCCAACGACAGAGCTGTTCAGGTGGCCACATTCAGGCTGGACAAAATTTGAGTCCAATCAACACTTAAACAACATCCGTTGGAAGGTCTCCCCAAAGCGGAATAATTACCCGGTAAAGAATTCTTGTCAAGCTTCTGCTATACTGATTAAATAAAAAAAGTTGTACTACATTTAAAATATATACGACTACAAAAAAAGAACTAACCTCCTAGCATCGAGAACAAGGTACTATTCCCCAGACGAACCTTTTAAAAAGGATCTTCTTAAGATATTTATTTGCCCGATCTTGGTATAATTCTTTAAACCGTTCATTTTATACAATTTATATTGATATTCGGCTTGCCCTACATTTGAACTTAATACATTTTATATTAATCATATCAGCTTTTATAGAAAAACTATCGATAAATATAATGTTTCTACTCACACAAATAACATGTCTGGGCCATTACTAACTATGGTGTTTATACAACGTTATTGATACCAAAGTCATTGGCAGTGTCCTATATATAAAAATCAATACTAAATAGACGCTATCTGCTAATCGCATTATGATCTACTAATAATAATTCAAAGACGTGCCGATGTAATTTGTAGAATAATTTATCTTAACTGATGAAGATGAGGTAAGAGTTTGTATGTTTCTTTGTCTGCTTACAAACAAACAAACAGACAAACAATATCTTAGTTTCAACAATATCTTAGTTTTATAGAACTACAGATCTGATTATCTACAAAGATTAAAAAAAAAAATACACAAAAAAAGTTTTAATATGACTGATCAACGCTTTATCGTTATCCCCTAAATGAACCCTCCCTGTGCAACGACGGCCATAGCGGGCAAAGCCGGTTAATTATAAGTCAACTGGCTACATAATACGGTTAAAAGTTACAACTATCGTGACTGACAGTTGAGGTGACTGACAGAAGCAGGCACTCTCCAGATAAAGAAACCTAAAAGAAAATGTTGATTTAAAAAACATGTAATTTTATTTATATTTATAAGCCAGCGGCTTTAACCGCGTGTATTATACATACGAACCTTCTACTAGAATGATTCTATCTATGCATCAAAATCCGTGGCGTAGTTTTAAAGATCTAAGCATACATAGGGACAGACAGACAGCGGGAAGTGACTTTGTTTAATACGACGTAAGGATGGGTACTAAAACACAACCGCAAAACCAATTTAAAGACTATTAAGAACACAAAACGGCCACGCTGTAATGTTCTGACCATTAAGTACATTTAGTTCTAAGCCCGCAATTATAACTAGGCGAAACTGCGCAGTGTGCATAAATACTAAACAAGCTAAATACGGGCACTGCGAGTGACTAACGCATTCATGTAGACTCCCCAAAAAACAGTACCGCAACTAAATAACGCGTCCACGTTTCTTATAGGCTGCTTTACCACCAAACGCGAGGTAGCAAGGATGTGTAGCGCGATGTAAAAATGTGTGAACAATGGACGTCAACTATCGACGACGGAGATATACGATGGCGGTAAGTCTGCCAATTTGTGTTGTCAATGTAAAGTATGTCAACAGAGAACGCCCTGAAGCTCACATTTCAATGAACATTATTTTGCCGGGTCGGAGCGGGGCGTATACTCGGCAACGACCTTTAAAGTGCTTTTTCACCAAAGGCGAGGTAGCTAGGCTAGGCAAGAATGTATAGCGGCGCTGTGTGAATGATTCTATCAAAGCTGTACGAGGATCTTACGCAGTGCGAGGATGCTTAGCAAAGCTGTGAAATGGTGTGTATCCGAATAGAGCTAAGATGCGTTACGGACTCTTTTGGCTGACCATGGTAGCTCCTTTTACACCAAATGTGATTGGTAGCTATGTGAAGCGAGGATATAGGAAGCGGTGTTGTGAAAATGTGTGATATATCCCACAAAAGCTATGCGAGGAGCTTACCCGGTGCGGAGATGTGTAAAAAAAATTTGTACCGTTAGCATGTAAAGTTGTATCCGTAGCTTGCCGAATAGAGCGAAGATGTGTAACGGACTCTTTTAACTGACGTTTTATATTTACACTCTTTTGCACCAATGCTGCGCTAAACCAGGCTAGTACATAAAATGCACCGCCTATACCTCGCACATCTCTGGCAGAAAATCAACTTTAGTTTAACACGAACGGTATGTTCACACAACTCCTTCGAAGTGTTGAGCACCCACTTGGGACCACACCAAGAATAATTCGAGAACTGCAATACCTCCAAAAGAATTGCCGCATAATAAAATAACTTCGTACCTTCGTACATTAAATATTCAACCGTTTTGCATAATCTTTTACTCTGTGATGTGGAAAAAATTGGCCAATATATAACATAATTAGGTCTTGCCATAAAGTGGAGACACGATAATCTTTACGATGCCACTTCATTCAACTTTTATGTTGGAGTAGCTTTTTCCGCGGTTTTGGTACCGTGGCTTTTCCAACAAGAACCATGCAGTTTTCCGTGATAAAAAGGCACTCCATGGCACTTCGATGTGGCGATGTGTTATCTTTCACAAATATGTAAACACTAGATTCTGCCAGCGGCTTCGCCCGCGCGAAATTCGAAAATGATCCCGAGGAACATATTCCGTGTATAAAATGCTACTTCTGACTATAATCAATCTATGTGCCAAATTTCATCCAGATCCATTCAGCCGTTTTAACGTGAAGAAGTAACAAACATACAAATTATTATTATGTCCTTTATTTTTCTTCATTCTTATTTGATACATATTTAAATATAAAAAAAAAAACTTTAAAAACATTTAGAAATATAAAAAATAGAGGCCAACCGGTATCGGGAACAGGGTCCAAGTTACCGGTGGTTAGGGCTCCACAGACAGGAACCTCCTCACAATGCGAGCCGTATCAAGGAGTACTGCCTTCTGTATCCGGCCCTTGATCCAACTGCGCAATGACAGCCTCGACAGATGGTCATCGAGGTTATTGGCCATCACGCCATTGGCCGTAACGACAATCGGCACAATGATCGCCGAGTCCACATTCCACACAACCTCGTGTGCTAAGTCGAGATATTTGATTTGTTTCTCTTTCTCAGCTTTCACGAGGTTCTCGTCATGTGGGATGGTGACATCAATTATCATTGTGTGGCGCGCTAATCGGTCTATCACCACTATATCCGGCTTACTGGCAACAATAGTCCTATCGGTGATGATAGACCGATCCCAGTACACCGTGACATGGTCATTTTCGAGAACTGGGTCGGGCCCATACTTGTAATACGGTACCTCAAAATTCACTAGATTGTATTTCAAAGCAAGTTGCTGGAGAATAATCCTGGCCACTTGGTTGTCTGTGTAAGTACTCGCCGTTAGCCAGACGAGAACAACCAGAGATAATATTTCTGATGGATTCACCTGGGCGGTGACATGCCCGACACAAGTCAACCGTCCCGTCCTTCATTATATGTCTCCGGTAGTTATTCGTCAGTATAACTTCGTCCATAATTGCACAGACAAAACCTTCAGTTTCCCCAAAAAGTTCACCGAAACGTAGCCAGGATACGAGCGCTGATAAATCTATATCGGGCCCATGAAGAGCCCGATAGAAGCGCCCGTGAAGCTCCTTGCCTTGCCATACCTCTTTACGTTCATCAGTCGTTTATTATTTATTTATTATATACTTTATTGTACACCACTGAAATACAGTAGTATTACAGGCTTGCGCCAGTTCTCATCATTAGCCATGGACAACGGAGTAAGTCCCTTGTCCACCGCGACCCACACACACATTTTCACAACACCGCTTCCTATATCCTCGCTTCACATAGCTACCAATCACATTTGGTGTAAAAGGAGCTTAACATGCATGACTGCACATTTTTCCACACCAAATTCCATCCTGATGGCGTCACTGAAGGTTTCTGTTACCTTCAGTAGCTTCATCAGTTGCAAGTTGTTGGGGGCAAAGAGCTTCAGATCATCCATGTAAAGGAGGTGTGATATGACCTGACCACCTCTCTTCAACGGGTAGCCCAGGCCTGAACCCTCCAGCAGTGTACTGAGAGGAATCAGGGCTAAACAAAACCACAGAGGACTCAGCATGTCGCCCTGAAATATTCCGCGCTCAATCCTTATAGGTTCGCTGTTTTCCTGAATCTGTCGACATCCTGGATAGTGAGGGACCGTCCTCCACTACCCCATACATGACGTCAGGAAGGCGCGCAGAGTTGCATCAATTTTATACAACTCCAGCACCCTCATGAGCCATGCATGTGGCACTGAGTCATAGAGATCCTTGCGGGAACGGCGAACCTGTTGGGTAATAGCAATGTCTATGAGGAGCAGCTCCTTAGTACCGCGGGAACCTCCTACATCCACTCTGAAAAGCAGACATGATGGCGTTATTGTCAATCTGTTAATTAATTTTTGCTCTCAGAAAGGATGTAAGAACTTTAAAGACCGTCGGTAAACACGATAGGGGGAGAAGCTAGGGTATGGCTTGGTGGGAATCGCTGTCGGTGGGAACAGCATTACCTAAAAAGTGCCAGATAAAGCTTCTGCTGTACTCGTGGCGGAGTACCGAATAATGCAGAGCTCTAGCCAGTCCGAGTCATCCACGTCCCCGTCGTTCTCTCTGGGACCTGCTGCAACCACGCCGCCGCGCGTACGCCACACTGAGTTTGCAGCTGAGCTAAAGGATACAGGGCGAACGGCGAATATTCTGCGCCTTAAAACAGAATCGTCTCACTAGGGAGGGTACCCGAAACTAAACCGAGCACATCCGAAGGCTCAAAAGCGGCAGCCCTGCTATCGGATTAAGGCACAGTGGGCTAATCACTCGCTTGCCCGAAAACCACAGATTCCTGAAACTGAAGCAGTAATAAGAAACCGGACCGATTTTTACCGACAACATTTGGCTTGAAATTATGGACACGAATTGCATTTAGGAATGTACGAACGATGAGCGAGGACATTTGACTACCCCAGGCAGAAGCAGTAATGCTCAGCTACAAGCTGCAGATTCTGGGTCTAAGCGAGGTGAGAAGAAACGGATTTGGTGAGTTGAGAATGTCCGGAGGCTTGACTTTGCTGTATTCGGGTAAAGAAAGTGAAGAGGATGTGCGCGAGTATGGCGTGGGGCTCCTTATTTCTAATACAGCTAGGAAAAGCCTATTGGGCTGGAAACCAATCTCGGACCGGATCATGTGCGCCCGTTTTAACTCAAGAGCACGGAAGATCTCCATTGTACAGTGCTACGCCCCAACCAATGCATCACCTGAGGATAGCAAAGACGACTTCTACAACGCCCTCAATGCCACCCTTAGAAGCATAAAGAAGCAAGACATTGTCATCGTCATGGGGGACCTGAATGCAAAGGTTGGGTGTGTTAACACTAACCGCGAACGACATATGGGAACACACGGTCTTGGAGTATGCAATGACAATGGGGATCGATTTATCGAATTTTGTCAGAACCACGACTTGACCAGCGCAGGCACATTGTTTATTCATGGTGACCACCACAAATACACCTGGAATTCACCCGACGGAGTCACCAAGAACCAGATCGACCATATTGCCATTAGCTCCAAATGGCGTTCTTCATTGCTTGATGTTCGCAACCGTAGAGGCGCCGATTTAGATAATGACCATCATTTGGTAGTTGCTGAAGTTCGGCTCAAGGTTGCGGTAACCCGTGCAACTGGAGAACACGGCAAAGTGGGGCGAAGGTACGATGTGAGTAAGCTTTATAATTTGGACACGTAAGGCTTTTCGGCTTGAGCTACGCAATCGGTTCTCTGGACTGGAGGATGCTGCGGACTCAGTGGACGAGTAGTGGAGCCGCATTAGAAAGGCCTATACAGAAACCAGCTCCGTGGTCCTTGGGCATAAATCAACTCATGCGCGCGAGGATTGGATGTCACTTCAAACGTTTATCCTCAATGAGGATAGAAGGAAGTTACACCTCAAACTGCTTGAGTCGCGTGATGATGCCGAACGAGCCGACCTCAATGCCCAATACCGCTGGAAGCGCAAGGCGATTTATCGCAGTACGCGTGCAGATAGAAGGCTTTGGGCTGATGATATTGCTGATCGTGCTCAACAGGCTGCGAAAACCGGCAACTTGAAAGAGCTGTATAAAACTATGAAGACCTTGGCAGGAAACAGAAGGCTCAAGAAGAAGTAGCCGCTTAAATCCAGAGAGAGGCAATTTATCTTACTTGTGTCGACTTCGAAAAGGCCTTTGATACGCTGAAGTGGTCCAGCATCTGGTCCCGCCTGTTGGACATAGGAGTGCCGCCAAAAATGGTCTGCCTGTTGGAGAGCATTTACAGGAAATATTCCTGCAAGGTGACTCACGAGGGCCTCATTTCAGAGGACATCGCAGTGCACGCGGGTGTCCGCCAGGGCTGTCTTCTTTCGCCCCTCCTTTTTATAATCGTTCTCGACGGCATCATGTTGCGCATGAACGATAGTAGGCGTCGCGGGATAGAGTGGTGATTGACCAACGTCTTGGAAGACCTGGACTATGCTGATGATCTATGCCTGCTGAGTCATACACATGCCGACATGCAAGCAAATTTGAACGACCTGCGCCAGAAGGCGGCGAAAACTGGGCTCAAAATTAACATCCGGAAGACCCAGGAGATGCGTACAGGTGTGAGGAATTCTCCACCGATGTTAATCGGCACAAGGGTTGTGGAACGCGTCCACAAATTCACGTACCTTGGGAGTGTCGTGTCAGAGACTGGAGGAACTGAAGAGGATATCACTTCACGGATCGCCAAAGCGCGAGCTACCTTCGCACAGCTGAGACCTGTGTGGCAATCGCGGCAACTGGTTTTATTGGTCACACGCTCTGGAGGGATTCCGATCACATTCCTAAAAAAGGAAGCGAGGCCGTCCCCGTCAAACCTAGCGACGCACCGTATTGGCTGAAGTGACGAGTATCGGAATGGCGTGGAGCGAGGTGAAGCGCGAAGCTCTAGACCGGTCTCGATGGAGGATTACTGTGGAAGCCCTCTGTCCCAGCTAGGGACCATAGGATCTTAAGTCAAGTAAGTCAAGTAAACACGTTATCGGTCTATAATTTTTAGGATCCGCAGTACTAGCTGATTTGTGGAGCAGGTGGGTTATTTATTTATTTATTTATATATTAAGACTTCATGCACAAATAGGTACAAAGGCGGACTTAATGCCTTAGGCATTCTCTACCATTCAACCAAGGGTGGTGAAGAGATAACAAGGCAGGTGCATTATTCTTATTTTTTTTTGGTTTTATTTTATTAGGTGGTTATTCCTGTCGTTAAGAACTGGGGCAGCGATCCTGACTCTAAGACAGACTGGAACTGAGTTGCCAAACGAGCGTGCGACCTTTGGAACCATTTAATCCAAAAGTTGTGCAGTCCGTCCGGCCATGGAGATTTCCAGTTAGGCAGCGGACGGACTGCACGATCTACATCTTGGGGGCTGATGGTAATTGTCCCCATTTGTGGTATCGAATACATGTAGAACGAATACATGGCGTCATCATCTGGTAGGCGCGTATCAGTCACACCATGGTTGGGTCGCTCCCAAGCCCTATAAACCCACCTTTCGTTGTTTTGGAATGTACGATTCTTTGTGTGTCGCTCTACTCGCCGCTTGTACCGACGAATACGGTTTGCCCATGCGTAGATCTTCTGCTTCAGGAAATCGATACGCTCTGTGACGCGGGACAGATAATCTCGAGAACTGGTATCGGTCCCCAAGAAAGCCCGCCTCACAAAGCGCATCACTCTAAGGCGAGTGTTGCTATCCCTGAAGCAGATAAGCTTGCCGATGAGTATTCTAGCCTCACCGATACGACGCTCAATCCTGGACTGCCAAGCTGGTACAGCTGCAGCAGTGGTTGCGTAGTTCTGTCACTTTTTCGGAATTTGACGTTAGCTACACGACATGCCGTAGCAACCGCGCAGTACAGTATTGAGTGGGTATCGGCAAGGTCTTTGCTGCTATCTAAAACATTTGATAGCTGCGAATCTAGAGCACACACCAGCGCCCTATTTTTCTTATGCATGGGCAAACGAGGTAGTCGAGGTCTAAGCTCAGGCGGTGTGGAGCGACACTCGCTGAATTCACATTCCAAAGCTCTCCTCAAACGTGCATTGCATTGGGTACTCACAGATATAGCACCGTCGTCGTCATCCTCACCATCATGATCGGGTCGCGGTGAAACACTGGGTTGCAGTTGCACCGCGGCCGGTGGCAAGGCAAGCAAGACTACTATTACGATGGTATTATTCGGATTGATAAATATATTGTAAAAAAAATCGCAGAGCGAATAAAATTTTAATGTCACTCTTGACAAGTCAGGCCACAGATTATTATAATTATTATTGTGTTATTTTTAAAATGGAAAATGTTTTTTTTTTTTTTTTTTCTTGGATATGTGACATTATTTATTTGCTATTGAATTGTAATTTTGTCATTGAGTTTTTCTTATTTTGACTTGAATGATTTGGAATTTGGTTTATTATAGTTATTATTTTGTTATTACATACGTGAATTTATTGATATTTTATATTTATAATTATTAATATAATTTAATATTATTTTCGACATTTTAAATTTTTATTTTTAAAATGGAATTTGGATTATTGTTATTATATATATGTTTTTTTTTCTTTTGTTGTTGGATAACTGTTTTCAATTTTTATTGTTATTTACACGTATTTTTTAATCGGATTTTTTTTATGGTGTTGTCTCTATTTTACTTATTACTTTATACACAATGTATATTGTTAAGAAATAAATGACTTATAAATTACAATAACTGTGTTTGTATAATATTATAGACGGGCGATGCTGCGCATACAGTCATTCCGTCACATTAGCATGTTGATGACGCTGCCACATCAGCAAGTCGCTGATGAAAACTCATAAGTATTGGCCGTAACAAAAATCGCTCAACACGGATTTAACTTCAAAAAGAAGTTTTAGCTTCAAAAATATCGTGAGGAAACAGGTCTGTCTTGGTACCTACAAGAATAAAAATAAATAAAAAAACCCCGAGACTTATTAACTCACGCTTTTTAATCTACATTCATGTATCTAGTAGTAGACAGGCTTCGATCGATAATTCATCGAAACAAGTAATTATAACACGAAGTCTTGCGAAAATACCCCGCTTCAAAGAGTAAAATGCGCATAACTTTTAAACAACTGAACCGATTATCATCAAACATAGCTGATAACACTCTCGATCAAGTCACCTTTCAAACAAAAATAAACGAAATCTATATCGCTTCTCCGTTTAGGAACTACGATGCCACAGACACACAAATACACAGCAACACTCATCAAACTTATAATACCCCTCTTTTACCTACGGGTGTTAAAAAATCTTTGCCATGTCACATCTCTGAAATCCGAATTCAATCACAGCATTCCCTCCCTCATTGAGGAGGCCTGTATCCCAGCAGTAGGAATATTACGATTTTGTTTGTTAATATAATTATGATATTAATAAGACGTTCTTACATAATTATTAAGTTTCCAGGAACACTTTAATTTAAATACGGCTCTCATCTGGAAGCTCACTAGTTTGAATTAAACCTACTCCGAATTACAAACAAAATACCTCGTAAATTAAGATGATTAAATTGTTAATTATTTTAGAACATTATGAGACATAGCTTTTGCCTTCAACTTTGTTCATGAGACTCGCACTTATCTGTAAATGCCAAAAGCTACTGGAATACACTACCGAAGATGTTAGCCACATCAGCCCCCCTAGCCAAGTAACTATCGTTTCGTATCGAATGTCTTTCTACAATCGTTAACGCCTTCTATTTGTATGGTCAGTCAGCCCACGTGACTTAACGTTCAAATGTGTCATTCCCATACATTGATTCGTTTTCTACTAGCGTTAGCGATTGTAGATTTCTCAACTTGGCTACAGGTGCAGGTGAGATGATTATTTTCTTTTAGGAATACTATTTCTGTACCACTGCTGGACAAAAACCTTCCCTCAGACCAGCTAATTTTGCTTAATATCTATCCAAGTTTAACCCAAAATCGTGATAAGAGCTTCTTGACAAAGTCACATTCTATCAGCGATAACGATTGCCAAAGAGTATAAAATCTATGCGATTAAAATGTGGTACCGTAACGTCACGTGATCAATCACAAACATTTTGTCATTTCGATAATTGCTATCGCGTTTACAATGTAACTTTGTCTTAGGCCACAGATGTTCACACACCTTTGCTGCGGTTGATCTCGATGGTGACATCCTCTCTCAGTGAGTGACGACCTTCGCCCATCTCTTCGGGTGAATTTCAGCAATATGGGCAGTTCACTTCAGCCACTTCTCCCATTGCAGTTCTTCCTAACATCCGCTCAATCAAAGCAAAACAACACTCACAATACATTATCATACAAAAAAATATTTAAATTCTTTATCTGTGGCGCATTCGGCGCGATAGATACCGCCATGCGTGCCTATAAATAATCTTCTGATTTCACTTATATGTTTAGAGAAATCAATGTGTAATCTTCAGAGAAATCAACAGGATTTAACACTTCGTA
Organism: Orthosia cruda; assembly: GCA_964057195.1. Taxonomy (NCBI): domain Eukaryota; kingdom Metazoa; phylum Arthropoda; class Insecta; order Lepidoptera; family Noctuidae; genus Orthosia; species Orthosia cruda. The sequence goes on from OZ059847.1 coordinate 14,020,554, forward strand.
ACTGGTTGAGTGATTCCAGCCGTCAAAGGAATATTTTACATTTTCCTTTTGATGTCGTTAAACAAACTCTCGTCTAATAACAGGCATTAACATTTGAGAACTTAAGAGGATTTCAGATTCTTTCCAGAAATATAACGTAATTGAATAGATCTCGGGAGTATTTTGGTAGTTTCTGTACGATACTTAACTCATACATGCAAGTGAGCGAAGTTTTTCATTGCAGTCGAAGCTGGTTTATGTGAGTGCAATGATAAATGCAGGCGTATCAAACGACGTTTTTCAAAACATCGTGAATGTTGTTGTAGCAATCATTATCATAAACATAATATTTAGTAACAAATATTCTTGTGAGAAAAGGTTTTATTCAATTAATTTATTGTTCAGACCATGATCGTCAGTATTGTATGAGTCAAATAACTTATAGACTCTATGGGTCGCAGTTTTCTTTATCTAGGGTAAGAAGCTCACTTTTCCACACGAGTGCGAATACGAAATTGAAATACGCTGCTGTGCCCTAAAGTGGTGTAATAAGAGCCAGTTTTCGAGTAATTCTATAGAAACTACATACAATTTAATTGCAAACTACTTTTATCTAGGTCCCACACTACTCAAAAAAAGTCACAGACCATTTAGAAATAAAAAACAACATCATTATTCCCTCCACAATCGGATGAAACTAAAGACACAGCAAACTCATTATATTCGTGAATCCGTCTGTCTGTGAAATTGTGTTAATGTATGAGGCCCAGGCCTCTTCGTAACGTCCTTTGTCAGTCCACGGGTTTTTCAAAAAAGGCCATCCATTCGTCCATTTCACCGTCAGCAAAAGAAGATTGTATTATTCATTTGCTTAAAATAAATTATCAGCTATTGCAAATCAACTCATTTTTGGAAAGCTTTTGAGAGTTTCATTCCTTATTTATTTTGAAACCAAATTTAAATAAACCATGGTTATAATTGCTGAAATCTCAGTCCAGCAACAATACTATAAAATTGGTGTGTTTGCGGTAGCGAATACAACGACCATTATGTATGTATTTCATGCTCATTTAGTGTAAGTTTTCAGTTTTTATTACTGCTTTGACGATGTTTTCCGAGTTTGCTAACTTTATTATCAATGGAAACCATTCTCATAATGCGGTGGAGCAATTTTGCTTTTAATAAAACGTTTTTGAAAGTGATAAAAGTTCTGAAAGTGGAATAAGTACGAAAATGTTAGCTTGGTTAAAATTAGACTGTGGTTCGTTCTATTAACAGTTTATGTAAACTAGAATTAAATTTTAGGTAAACATTTATTTTGAGCAGTTTCTGAAACTTTGTCATCCATCCTTTGATCCATCCATGCGTAGGCCGAGTGCATATACAACGGGTAATCTATAAAATTGTAACATTTATAAGACCCACACTACGGTATTTTTAACTTTCTTGTTTGTCTGTTACGACGAATCGTTTAAGTTTGTTTCGTAATAGTTGATTCACGTCTAAGAATATACCGTTTCCTCATTCTTGTTTGGCTATAGAAAGTTATACACCCAGGATATTTTGTAGATGTCTATTGTCCCGGAAAATAAAGGCACAGTTCGACTACTCTTGGGTGTCATAGAAGATGAAGGTGTAAGAAGAAAAAGATGGGCAATAGTGATATTGCGTATGATAAAATATTAGCAAACTAATAGTAAAACAATAGACAGACACAGACAGTGAAAGTTAAAGGGTCCCTTCATCTTTCTTAAATAGCGAAACAATGAAAATGTTTTTTAACAATGAAATCAAACCGGCTTCCAAAACAAAACACTACAAAGCGAAAAATAACATTCTTTTCCGAAGTCGGTGTCTTTGGTTTTCGACTTCGGAAAAGAAAGTTTTGTTTTGGAATCCGGTTTTTTTTTGAGGTTTTAATTTATTAGTTTTTGGTAGGTTTGGAGGTACCTCAAAATAGTATGAAAAATTATTAACAGCCAATCCAAATCTTATGACGATTCCAATAAGCCCAAACACGACCAAGATAAATTGTTTTATTTCGGAGTTCCAGTGCCTACCTTCCGGCTTCATCATCGGATCAGTTAGATGGTACCATTTTCATCAATACCATTTATTTATAAGTATTTGCTTCATCATAGTCGGTTAAATATTCGATATATTGCCTATCTTATACCCGTGTCAAACTTATCATTAAGGAGTTCCAGTGGCCATCTGTGGTCTTTTTCATCAGATCAATTTCACCAAATGATACTTTCTGAGTGCAAATGATTGCAATGTTGATAAAAATATCAAAATCGCTATATGTATGCCTACAATTTTTGAGGAGTTCCCTCGATTTCCATGGGATCCCATCATCAGTTCCTGACCTGATGACCATGGGAACACCTGGGAAGCAAAATAAGAATTTTCCAAATCCGTCAAGGTATCTTTGAGTAATCGGGTAACAAACATTTACATTTAAATTGAAAACCTCCTCTTTTTTCGAAGTTGGTTAACAATAAACGGTGACAGTTAAAGGGTCAACAGTTAGCACTTGTTTTGTCATCATTCTTTTGCGTTTATAACAATTTATTTAAGGTTAGTGCTTCCACACTCCTCTATTATTCGCTATCTCAGTGCCACCCTCTTTCTAGTCATATCATATCAAACGGAAAACACCGAATTTAAAACTTTATTTATTTGTTTAATTTATTAACAAAGATATCTATTAGAAATAGAGGGTATAGGTTCTACCGGTGCACATGTTTCTTGCTCCATGTTTTTGTAACAATCTTAATTCAAACACATAATCTTTCCCAGAATATTAATTTCGAATTATAAACCTCAAACACTTGATGGTAAATAAATTAATAAATCTAATGAAACAAACGTCTAAAGTTAATTATTAGTTGAATTAATAAAATTTCTTGGTAGCGAGAGAACTTTTGTGTTTGTTAATAACTCCTTTCTCGTGTGTTTTACCATTCCAGGTATTCAATTAATTAGTTTTGTGAATTGTAAGGGTTTGAGTAACTTTGTTAATAGTTCAATGGTATGGTTATAGTTGTTATCAATAAATATATAGGTGGAAAAGTGGGCGTTTCTTTATACTTTGGGTTACTCGAACAAGCAAAAATCCTATTGGATTACAATCGTTTACTTCAATGGGCGTTTATAATCATTTCGCAATATTAAAAACAACTGGGCGAACTGATAGGTTCGGCTTATTCCACTAACCCTTCAGCCGACAGTCTAGACAATGATGTCAAGCCCAGCTTTACCAGCATTCTGACGGAACTGCATCGCTAACTTCCAGCGAAGTATTTAACCTCCTAGTACTCTTGTTTACTCTAGATGCCGTACAATTAAGACGCTTTTTGACCGACGCACGACTTCACGGATGTCTTTCAAAATAAGTTCCATTTTTGGATCATATATAGCGCTGTAGCAAAAAGATCTTATTTTCTATCTCCAACATTATGAAGTGTTGTCATGCATTAAGTCTTTCATGACTTACGATGGATAATAGGTAAGTCAGTCGGTTTGCCACAACGTAGAAAGACAGCCTCGCTGCCAAATGGTTAAATAGAGCCGATTTTAAGAATTTCTTAAAGGAAACCGGAAAAGTAGTCTTAAAACGTAGCTTTATCAGCTATTGAGAGCAAATAATCATCATAATCAGCCTTTTAATGTCCCTACTGCTGGGACAGGCCTCCTCTCTGTGAGAAGTAATGGGCCGTAATCCACCATGCGGGCCCATTCCGGTTTGGTGGATGTCACAAGTCTTCGAATCAGACAGATGAATTTAGAGAGATAATATCAATCCTCAATAGCTTATAAAAATAATATAAATGGTAGTTTAACATGGAGGACTGATGACCTGGTTAAGGTTGCGGGAAGGCGCTGGATGCGAGACGCAAGGGATCGGTCAATGTGGTAACGCTTGGGGGAGGCCTGTGTCCAGCAGTGGACGTCTTTCGGCTGAAATGATTACAAATGGTAGTTTAAAATTAATTTCTATACAAAAGCTGCCAAACCGCAGTTTTTATTCCACAGATAAAAGTTATCAGAAGAATCCATTACGAATAGTTCTGTTAGAAACCAATCGTATTTAATAGAAATTATTTGCAACCTAAAACTCAATAAAATTAGCTCAACCCACGTGTAAATCATTATAATAATCAGTTCGATCTTCGACAAGCTATTAACATCGGCTTACAGTTTAAGTTGGATCGTCTGATAACTTGGTCCGTTAGTAACGCACAAATTATTCGAAAAATAAAACTTGCCATCTGGAAGTTGGATAAACGCATCTTGGGGCGCGTTTGAGTAGATAGTGATATTGTTATTGAGTTTTTAATGTATTGAAAGTATTTTGTTCAGTTTTAGGTTTTTTTTCTTTTATTAGGTTTTATGATGATGATTATATTTTTAAGCTAAAACAAATGGTACTCACGTCTTTTACTCATTTGAGTAGGCAGAAAATACAGAACGCCAGTTGCTACGATCTTTACACTACACGATATACTCCTTTTACATAATTTCAGTATTATTTGAAAATATTTTCAAATGAGACTTGATTATTAACGCGACTGTTAAGCATGGTCTTGGGTTATTTCCTCCCCCAGTCGGGTTTTGTATAATTATGATTTCTCAATAACAGTTCTATGGATTTTTGAAAACTGGTACAATTTAAGTCTAATTTGGGTACGCTCTTTGCGTTTTAGGGAATACAAACTCCATGTCATTACCTATTTCTATAAAAAGATCATTATGAAATTACAATACTATCTTAAAAGGTGGTAATCCATTCGTACTAAAACATTTAGTGTCGCAGAAATGCTTTTAAAGTTAGGTTCAACTTTTATTTTAATATTAAGTAGAAACAAAATATCAAGAATCCGTATCTCTTAACGATGAAAGTCGTGATTGATTACAACGCATTACACCAAAGAGATCAAGAACAAAACGTTCACTACATTAACACTACACGGAGTAAAGTTTAACTACCCGAAACGTTGTTCTAAGCTTAGGACTTGTTCAGACGGCTGTTTTACTAGAGACATTGCGATGTTTTGCTTCTGTCTCGCCACCTTTGGTGCGGCATGCATATAAATGTAAATGTTAAGACCAATGTCATTGTCTGGCAGAGAATAAAAGCCCAAAAGGCACAGGAGTTTTTGATTGACCAAAAACAGGAAAGAAAGGTGTTGATTGATGATTATTACTGCTGAATTGTAAAAAACTATGACACGAGCCTTAAAGGCCAATAACAACGCTTAACAAATAAATAGAATATCATATTGAACAGAAGGAATAGCAGAATTTAGTGTCACCTTCGAGCGATTCTCCTGACTTGACTGATACCTTTAGGCGCACGGTTGGCGCAGTGGTTGAGCGATTGACTGCTGCGCTGCGTGTCGCGGGTTCGATTCCCGCTCGGAACAAATATTTGTATGACATACTGATAGTTGTTCCGGCTCTGGGTGTTGTGTATGTGATTTTATATGTTTGTAAACGCACCCACGATACAGTGAGTAATTCCTAGTGTGGGGCAACGTCTTTTAAAAAATATATATATTCTGAAGATAGCGTGTCTTCTTATGATCGAATAAATTTGAGATCCACAGGTCTTGAAGTGTTTGCTTGAAAAAAAACATTGTGAAAGGTAACAACATAATAAAAACTGTATGTCCTTAGTTAAATAATTGAGTTTGATTTTGCCTTGTTTTATTAAAAAATAATAAACAACTTTGAACCGCATGTGTGGGCCACAAAATCAACTAAATTTTACTTTTTTTAACTCACATTATTTGTTTACTCATAAGGAAATTAAATATCAATATCAGAATGCAAACAAAACACTGTTTTTTTCATACATGAGCGACATACCCTATGACATCACAGGCAACGGTGAAGGAAAGCATCGTGAGGAAACCTGGACTTATACAGCTAATGAAAGTCTGAAATAGCCAAGTCAAAGGCCTGTGGGGTACGCAGAGGCGGTTTAATTAACTCTGACATCAGCGGTCGCCACATCCTCACGCGAAAAGAAGAAGACCAAATTGTAGAACTAGCTCATCATCATCCACAGGCATAAATCTCACTTTTCTTCACACACACATCCCAAGCTATTGTGTCACCCTTCCCTTATCTAGGTTCTACCCACAATGGCAACAATGTCGTCTGCCCATCTTGCTGTCGGACCACCTACATTACTTTTACCAGTCCTTGGAAACAATTTTGTCTAACTAAAGAACTAACTAACTGGGTTTATATTATTACACTGCAGGGCTAAGGTCCCCTTCCCTTTTCCAAGTAATTCTGATTTCTGTAAGTGCGAGTTTTTTGGTAGGTGTCGAGCTCGTTCCGCCACTTTCACCTATCTCTACCTTTTCCGTCTGGCGTTTATTGTAATCCTTATACATAGTATAAAACAAAGTTGCTTCCCGCTGTCTGTCCCTATGTATGCTTAGATCTTTAAAACTACGCTACGGATTTTGATGGCATTATTTTAATAGATAGAGTGATTCAAGAGAAAGGTTTATATGTATAATACACGCCGTCGAAGCCGCTGACAGAAGCTAGTGTATAATAATATTTTGAATCAAGAAATAGTTAAAAATCTAAAAAGATATCCAACGCAATTTATCCCAATACCTAAAACATTAAATTCTTTGGTATTGTAATGCATCACGCCACCCACCAGTTGCGACGAATTTGGCTTCTATGAACTTTGTAACTGTAACCTACATACGTATTATGTAAAGATATATCAAACAAAATATTAAACGTAGATTTTTGGTATCTTTCAGTATCAAATTTCTGTCCCACATAGTCTAGACACTTTGATCCACATACGCTCGCATGATTCTATAACAATCGTACTTGTTTTAAATTTTTTACAGTTACATTTCGTACTTGTATGAGTTTCTAAAAAAGCCTTTACAACTAGCCACAAATGTACACAAAACTAAAATGTATCCATTACTATACCAAACAATGTTCGTTTTACTTTAAATGTCCAGCAATTATGTTTTCAACAATTCGCAGAAGCCTGCCGTGAGATGGAAAAGAATATTGCTGTACGACCCGATACAATGCGCGAGGTACTTCTATTGTGAGTTGGGAGCGCAACCCAGGAACACCGAGGTGCTACACGGGTTCGTCTACATGCTTACGTAAGTTAAAGTATCTTTTAAGAGCTGTGTTTCTTTTGATTGTTGAATGCTTTTGTGGTGAGTTAAGGTCGTTACCGCCTTGTTGGTGTAGTGTTTACAATATACACTATTTAGAATATGGTCCTGTGTTTGATTTCCGGATCGGGCAGTGAGATTTTTCTGTCTGGAATTTCTCTGTAACAGCTCGGAGTCTGGCGTATTAATGATTTATCTTTACAAATCGATACTGTTTCATGTACCGGATCAACCCTGCACGGGATTGTAACCACCAAATTTTAACGTAGTTTCGATTAGTATCTAAAGAAGTAGTATTAATATCATTTATTATTATTTTCAGCCTATTCTATCTCACTGCAGGGCAAGGCCTCCCCTTCTTCCTTCCAATCCTTCCGGTTTAAGACAATTGTGGTCAAATAAGTAGTATAACAGTTTACTATTCAAGTTACCATACAATGCTATATCTTAACTTAATTTGAACAAAACGGCCTAGACACCAATCGCAAGGGCTAGTTTGAGGTGGCTCAAGAGAGCAGTGGAACTGATTGAAAAATTAAGAAGTTAAGGTTTGCAAATTTTGTTCCTTTTTACCCCATTTGACACCATAACCAAATCATAATAAATTCTGAATCATAAAAAATAAGATCACGTTTATGATCCCACATAATTTTCCTCTTATGTAAATGGAGGATGCTCCAGGAGCCCTTTTTGCGTAACGGATAAGATATGAGCAAATAGAACGGTAACTTTCTCAACCTACAGGATTACACTTTCGAATCGGCAATACACATGGTCATTCTGAGTGAATCACTGAGCTAAAATAAGCACGTTTTCATTTAACTTACGGTTTATGGAAAAAGGTTTTTATTTATCATCTAGCCCAGGAGTCACCAATTACATTCATTTGGGGTCCGCTTCTTAAAAATAATATGACGGTCGCGGTCCGTAAAATTTACAGCCAATTCTCCCCCTCCCCCCCCCCCCCCCCTCCTCCGCGTCTTTACATTGTCACGCGTAAATATCAAAATTAAATGTATTCAATAAAAGTACTTATCAAGACTTTTTTCAAATATTAGGTAATGTCATTTTTTTTTTAATATTCAGCCGAAGTTCGGATTAAAGTTGGTGCAGGTCAATACAAATCTTGAAGATGTTCATCGGTAAGTCTTCTCCCGCGCCCTTACCTATCGCCACGAATGACGACCTCGTGCACTGCGGTCGTCCGTTGGCGAATTGACAGCAGTAAAGACAAAGCATGGGTTAAATTATTAAATTACGTAGGTACTCAAATTACACAAGTAAATGGTATTGTACTTCAGGCCCGCACACGGAACCGGACCGTGTTCCGCCATTTGGTGACCCCAGACCTAACCAATGAAATAGGTTAACGATATTCCAATGTGTCTCTAGTTCCCCGTTAGTTAATATTAACATCACGCCTGCAGTACCTTCATATTTTGCCCGTTATGTTTTATTCCCATGTAATAATTAGTTCAGATTATAGAACTCGAAGTACTAACGCTATGGTATAAAAATAAAACGGCGCATGAAGGAATCCCCTCCGGGCAATTTAATGCGCCTTGGCACTGACCCGAACGAGGTTGAGCTGTGACGTCACACGCATGAACGGGATAATCGTGCAACCATATTCACCTGTGCGTTTTTGAATCCTCGACAGGTATTGATTACGCGAGATTGCTAATTGCGACAATTTCTAGTCGGTGGCTCCAGAAAGATTAAATGTTAATTCCTGATTAGCATAAATAGCACTCTTTTACATACTGAGAGGTTAAAAATTCAAATTATGCTAAACTCTGCTTACCCGTTTGCATCTAGCGCGATAAGGAAGGTTATGCAATTGTACTTGTATGATTCAAACTAACTTGGCAAGCACTAAAAAGCGAAGAAGTGGAAGTAGGCAGAAACTATATGATGATTATTATCGTGAACTAAATTATATTGAAGAGTTTCGATGAAGTGCAAGTAGAACTTACGTCATAGATTTAAATAGTAAAGACACGGGCGTCTGAACTTTTGCTTATATGCGTTCGCCAAACTAGAAACACGTGCACTCGACGGCTCCAGAAAATATCCGATCACGTGAAGAGTTCCTTTCGGATGACGAAGCGTGAGGAAGGTGAATGAGTATTTTAAATATCTTGCAAAGATCGGGCACTTTTGGAACTCATCAATATTAACCTTCCGTTGAAACTTTTCAGCACTTCAGCTGAATCTCTTTAAAGCAGGCGATACATATACCAATATCTCATCCACATATATCCCAACATACATAGATAGGCTTACATCCTCCCTTCTTCAGATAAACTGGCAATTGCACGAAGTTTATTGCGGAACTTTGGAAACTTCGCGTACTCATCGGATTTCGAGTTCGCACCTACATGTACCGCAATATATAGATCGTTTAATAGGTACGTTCCTAAGGTACTTGAGTGTAGTTCCCTAAGCAATTCACCTCCTCGATGCCGCAGTGCTTCCATGTTTATTAGGCGAAGCTACTTAGAGATTAAGTCCTAGATACATACATATGAACATAGATACCAAACAATATCTAGATTCTAGGTAAAAATCTAAATGGAGTAAGTTACATGGTACAATTTCTGCTTCGGTTGCCATTTGCGTTTCGAGTTAACTCCTTATTTTTTTGCGATCCTGGCAAATATAAATTTGCTAAAAAATAAAAGCTAACATAAACTCAGTTATTACAACGATTTGCTAGACAAAAATATAATTATAGTCAAAACAAGACGAAACTTTTGTTCTACCTTAGTAATTGAACTATAAAATTTGAATAGTTCAATTACTAGTTTTTCAAACAAATATATATTTTGCAGTTTAATTAAGGGTGCTAATTAAGGCAGCTTCTTTAAAATGTCATTCTCGTCTGCAAATATATTTAGTTGTCTAATTAATTAATAGGTCAGCGACAAACTTTTAGCGTCTAATAAATGGTTTATAAGCGACCATATATTGTAAAACAAGCTACTGTTAATATGACGCAACATGGTGATAATTCTTAAGCAACTAAATTTGTGATATGTCTACTCATTGCTAGCTTCTAATAAGTGTATCAACTTCATCTATAAAATAATATCAACGTACTCTAATTTCATAGAGTCACCTTTATTTTTATACTTTAGCATAAGTAATTGATGAGTGAATCTACTATATTTGAACATAAAATTTCCTTATTATTGTCATCAAATAATGGTCAATAAAAGCTATAATTTCATGTATTCGCCTATCTATTTATAATGTTACCATAAGTAATTGACTATTATACCTACCCAAATGAACATACAAAAAATATGGGTGGTATTTAATACTTTTAGGAAACGAAACAAAGTCGACGGAGCCCCGCTGCGCAGGGCTCCTATTTCTGTCTGCAGGGTCTAAAGTAACCTAACATGAAGGAGATGACGGGAGCTGAGTTCGCTCGCTTTGCTCGCTCACTTCAGCTCCCGTCATCTCCTTCGAACCTAACCTATCCGTGTCGGGGTGCCCTAAGCTCCCGAGCTCGCTTCGCTCGCTCTTGGACTAATTCACATTTATTTTATATTTAATTGAATACGAGCACTCCTTAATCGTGTCATTAATGTAAACAAATACACGTGAACTCGTTGCTGCACGCACCGAATAGAGCTCGCTCATTGGTGCAAATGGCCGGTCGCGCCCCTCTGATTCCCAACGAGCGTCAGGTACCTACACTCCCGCGCTTGTGTTGCAAACTTTCACGAAAAAAGAATATGATTTATTAATTTAGTTGTTGAATGAAAAACTTTGATTGCTAATTTTGAGGCTGGAATTTGATTTTATTAGCAGACAGATGTTGAATCTCTAAAATATATAAAGTAGCTCACTTACAACATTAGTCGCTGAGTTATCAAATCAGAAGTAAATATATTTATCGGTAGCTCGGAGTCATATTAATTTACGCTCGTAAATTGACGCTGGTTTTTTGATATTCTGTTGGAGTAGTAAAGATGATGAATTAATATAATTGAAGCTGTTCTATTAACTCGTCGCCCACATATAAAAAAAGACGCTAGGTTGCAGGTGCTAAAGAAAACTTTTGTTGCCGCACATATAATTTCCCTTTAATTAATTAGCCCAAGAACATTTAACATACTACCAGAATAGAAAGTATACTATGACCTAATCCACCAAGATGTTGTAGATAACCGTATGCCATGTTTCATCCAAATTCATTCGCCGTTGAGGTGTAACCGATTAAAAACACATCAAACATACAGACTATCACATTTACAACATTAGTAGGATAATAGTAGAATACGGTAGTTGACAAAAAATATCTATTTAGTCCGTCACTTACGAGTAGATAACCTAAAAATATTGGACACGTATTTTTTCTTTTGCCACGTAAACCAAAAATTACGATGATACAGTGCGTTGAAATATCGTGGTGTGACGCCATGGTGTGCTACACTTTATACTGCAAAAATGACGTCACTAGCCCTCATTCCGGAACTTTGATGCGCTTTATCTTTGTCAATTTTTATTTATTTGATAAAGCAAACAATACGTTTCCGATATTATTTGTTAATGTCACTGACGAACTAAATAGAATTATCATTTTCCTACCTAGGAAACACTCCTATTATAATTCCATAACCTTTCTTAATCTAGTTCAAAGATTACAGTAAATAATGCCTCAACAGTATTTACTTCCGTGCCAAGTTAATCTGGAGAACAATGAGATATTTTGACGCGGTTTTCGCTTCCACACACAACGCTGAAGAAGATTTACGGGAATACTCCTTCCCTGTGTCACACTATTATTATAGTGACAAAGGGCAGACGTGAAATGTTAACAATGAATAAAGCTGGAAATATTTTAATCTCAGTTTTGTCTCGTTATTATAAGACATGAACGAAAATACGAATATTCTTGAAAACATCAGCATTTTCTTTGAAAAAATTATTGTTCACAAGATTTTTAATTTCACCTGATCCGGTGTCTGTAATCAAAACTTGGAAGTTAAATTTGTACACCAACTGAGCTGATATTTTGCACAAATTTTTGTTTTTCGGGTCAATGCCATTTTGAACAGATTGACTGCCGCTTCGGTCACTGGTGACCTCAAACAATATATTTTCTATTGTGTCTATTGTCTAGCAGCCAAAATTTTAATACAAATTTCCATTTATTTATTTAAACGTTGTCTCAGAAATTGAACTAAAATAAGATACAATTATAGAAAAGCTTGATTACGACTCCCCTTGGTACCTGGAATAACTCAGTAGCCGAATAACAACTTTTGCCACTGATAACATCTCGACTCATCCCAAATTAAGTAACTAAGCAAATAAAACTGAATAAAAAAGGTTAAAGTAATGATCTGACTTTTATTTACTAACAGGTCGTAAACGGGCACAGAGAAAAGGTAATTTGGGACCCTGGGCGTAGACCTACATTAACGGGTTTATGGCCCGAGTGTGGGTGCAATCGTTAGAATAACTTTAAACAAAACAAGGTCTTAAAAACCATTACTTTACCTTCCTTTTGTCCTGTTGAAATGTTTTGAACATTCTGGATCACTTTTAGATGTCTTTGCCGTATTTCAACATTCAAGACCTGCTTACGAATACTTCTGTGAACTTTAAAATCTAACAAAAGGAACTGAGTTATCCTTATCTTTCTATCTGAGGATCAAGACTTTCTCGATGTCATTATAGTAGTTTATGCAATGGTCATATAATAGGGGTTATTAAAACACGAGCGTGGGTTTATCGCATGAGACGAAGCCGAATGTGATAATAATAAAACGCGAGTGAAAATATACCTACACAGAAAATAGTAGTTTATGTAGATAAACTACTATTTTCTGTGTAGGTATATTTTAATAAGTACTGCAACGGTTGAAGATATTAGTATTGTTACTGGCTGAATGGACTTTTAAAAAGTACTTCATATTTAGAATGGTTCATGTCAAGGCACTAGCGCAAACAGGCGCCGACTTTATTATAATGTTAAAATACCCATTCAATAGTATTAAACCCTATATCCTTCGCGAACAACGCGTATTATTTAGGCGAACCGCTTCGGTCAAGTAACTTCAGCGAACAGATTGAAAAACTTTTTATTGCCGATACTGAACAGTAAGTTAGTTTTTTTTTTTTAACTTTCCGTGCTAAGGAATGCTGAAGAAATTTGGGTTTTATTATATCTGCATTCTGTCTGTTTTTGATATTCAGTTTTGTGGATATTGTGAGAGGTAAAAAATCCATTTTTTTTTTCAAACAAACTGCTACTACCCCAACATTGGCGAAGTTGGGAACAGCATTGTTGAAATTGGCGCGTCGAGCGTGGCCTTAAGAGCACCAGATGCCTAGGATACTTTTTGAAAATTTGTTCAATCATACTTTCAAGCAGTCAGACGGTGTTTAAATCAACTTTACTGATCCTACCTTGAACATTTATAGTTACTAATTTCATGCGGGTAGCTAGTACTTTTTATCTTTATAAATTGTAGCGTATATACATATATATAATACTTTATTCTGATGTTTATAAGTTTCATCACAATCCGTTCAATAGTTTTTGCGTGAAAGAGCAACATAAATTAATCCATTTATCCTCATACCCATATATACCCTACTCTCATACCCTCATACCCTACCCTCCAGCTTTGGCGGCTTATTGAAAATCAGGCCATTATAGCAACAGGGGAATCATGATTTTAGTAGGACAAATAGATTCTACATATTTTTGTGTCTAATTGAAAATCTGGCCACTAAAGCATCTTGGGAATCCAATAAAAGACTTGCTACAAAAAAAACTAAATTGTTTTAATCCGTCTGGCACTAAACCGTCTGCGAATCCATAATCTTTAGAGGAAATTAAACAACAAACTCGTTGAGATAGGCACCGCGACCATTTTCCTCCAGCTGCAAACTGTTCACATAACACGCTCCAATTTAGGAAGCTCTAACTGTAACTAAAGCCCGTACAACATAGCATTCTCCAAAACATGGTAGTGTTATAGTAAAGACACAGTAAGTACCACCACAGCTAGGCGGAGAAATGGCATTTTCGAATTTAATCAGCGCGGGAAGGAATGCCCAGGTACTTCATTTAATTCTGTGTTTGTTATAAGTCGTGTGTGTGTGCGTTTTAAAATGGGCATCAAGTAAGATGCTCGTTATTCTGTTTTTTATTATGTGGTAAAACTTAAAAAAATAAAATATCTACCTCTTCTTTAATTTAAAATCTTTTTGCTTTCCTTATTCTTATGTGTTATTATTTTTCTTATACAAAATTACTGCAATAAAAAACTTTTTTGCAAAAAAATACTACCGACTTCCAAATACGAAACTACAAAGTGTAAAATAACTTTATTTTTTGAAGTCGGTGTCTTTCGTAGGTACCAATTTTTGTGCGTTATGGACACCGACTTCAAAAAATAAAGTTATTTTACACTTTGTAGTTTTGTATTTGGAAGTCGGTAGTATTTTTTTGCAAAAAGGTTTTTTTTATTTTTCACTTTTTAGTTGTACCTACCTAATAGGCAAGTTAGTAAGGTAACTATAACGCCAGAATAGATTTCATGAAACTTGAACATAACCGGTGAAATGAGAGATCTGCGTACCCCTTAAGAGCGTACTGTCGTGATGTTATGTTATAAAATGGTATAGACAATAAACAGACATGCGATTGTAGCAATCCCGAGAGATTTTCCGTTATTTATTGAAGAGTTCTGTTGTATATCTCCGAAGTTCTTCACCAGATCTTCACCAAATTAAAATGGGACCAATTTCGAAACATACTCTTTCAAACAAAAAAAGAATTTTCAAAATCGATCCACAATTGACGGAGATATCGGTGAACATACACAAAAACAAAAAAAAAACAAACATAATGTCGAACATAGAACCTCCTCCTTATTCGGAAGCCGGTTAAAAAAAAAAAAAAACAAACATAATGTCGAACATAGAACCTCCTCCTTTTTCGGAAGTCGGTTAAAAATAGATCTTTCTTAGCAAAATACTCTCTTTTTAAAGTTAGGTTAAGTTACCTTTGTTAAGGCAATTTAAACTCTAGTTTATTTTTAATGCTTGGCTACAACTTCTAAATAATATCAGCAAGATTTCACAGCATGAACTTTTATCTAGTGTTTGAATTGAATAAACTTCTGAAGCTTCCTTTAGTTAGGTATTGAAGTTTTTGCCACAATCAATCTTTCGGTCTAAAGATAAAACAAAGGACAGTCCAGGTACACTGTTCATGAAGTTTAGAAGTTTGATAAATTCTTAGTCTTTAGCCATTCGCGTCGAAGGCAGGTGCGCAAAAAAGTATGAAATTTTTTGAACGCTTGGGTCTTAGATCCCCGAAAACTTCGGCGATAAAGCAAAAGATACAAGATACTGAGAGAAACAGCCCTCCTCCCGCGCCTTTGGCTAATAACACAATTAAACATTAAATAACTTAAACTGGAAGCCAATTAATTTCCGGAATGGTCTTGTAAACAAAGCTGCTTGGTCCAAAACACTGGAATACCAACGTTTCTTTTCGAAATTCAAATGTACTGTCGAAATGAATCTTGCACTGAATTATACGCCATTAATTAATTAAATGAAGGTTTTGCTGTTTGTTCTAGACGACGGCGACGTTAAATATTTTGTTATCATTTTATAGACCATTCTTGGTATTTTTCCTTTTTGATTGACGAGAGAAAAAGTGGAATTTTAAGGTCGAGCGCAGACTTAGTCAAAACATTATTTATGTCGATGAAAAATAGTTCAAAAGCTTTCTTTTTTATATAACGATTTGTCTTTCGGTTTTTAATTGTTTAAACAGTCGAAGCTTTTTTTTGTGATTTTGGGCTCCATCTTTGTTTTCAGATCTTTGATTTAAAACTGACGTGACTAGGTTGGCTCATGGCCTCCAGAAGTTCAGTAAACTAATTAAACTGTTTAAATTCGATTAAAAGTAATTATATGCTTAATCTATTCAAATCAAAGATATCTTTGTGTACACAAACTTATTGCACTTTTGAAATTATACTCGGAGTAAATATTTCAAAGGGATGTTATAGGTAGATCAAATACAATTTGTATAAACGAGGCGAGACGATCAAAAATCCAGTACGAAAAAGAACAATCTTTTCCAAGAACAAAGGCCATCTTTCACATAATTTTCTTTCTGTAAGTCGTAGATGTACATATTTCTTGAAATCCTTAGCACTGGCAGCTCGCCAATGGATTTTTTTCGCAGAAACCGAAGATACTGCTTCAGACTTATTATTTTTATTGTTTTTCGTACGAAATACTATAAATTATTCATAAAGCAATTAGCAGTTTGCCTGTAAACAATTTTATATACATAATGTTAACTGAGCAAAGATTTTGTGCTAACAATAGAAAATAATTAGGTGCTTCGATAATCGATAGCTAGCTGATGAGCAGCGGTGGCCCAGTGGTAACACCCACGACATGCAAGTTGTAGGTCGTGGGTCCAAACCCAGGAAGGCGCTTTACTTTGTGTAAATAATTTTATCACCACTGCCCTCAAAACGGTGAAGGAAAACATCGCGAGGAAACCGGCATGTCATAAAACCAAAAATTCGAAGACATGTAGTGACATCCACTAACCCGCATCTGGGCCCGCGTGGTGAATCAAGGGTTATTCCTTCTCACAGACAAGTGGCCTGCACGCAAGACGGACCAAATGGGAGTCTAAGTGCGGAAAAGTGGTTCATCTATCCTATCATAGCCGTAGTGATAATTTATCAAATCAACCTTCACTATCTTAGAGCAGCTCTTGGCTTAATAATAACAGATGCACGGGTCGATGTTCAAGGTTAAGCAATGTGTGCCAAGGATGGTCCGCGGATGGGTCACCACATCCATAGTATACTGAGACTCCTCCGTGCCTCGGCAAACACGTTAAGCCGTTGGTCCCGGTTATCACTTTTAGATCTTTGGCATTTGTTTCGGTAGTCAGAAGCCAAAAAATCGGACTCCAGTCTTGCCAAGGGGTATCGTTTTGCCCAGTTACTGGGAAGTAGAGGTCAGATAGGTAGTCGCTCCATGTAAAATACTAACCAGTACTAGGAATCAATTTCTCCGTATCGTATGTTTACAAACATTTAAACTCACGTACACAAGACACCCAAACCCGGAACAACTATTTGTAGGCCATACAAATATTTGTTACGTGCGGGAATCGAATCCGCGATAAGCAGAACCGCAGCCGGTTACATAACCACTGCGCCAACCGTGTCGTCAAATTGGGAAAATGCTAGGCAGATTATTCAGCGTTTACCTATTATTTTGCCATTTCAGTGTCAATTAGCGTCCACAGCTAATCTTCGTCACAATCAATACAATGAACAGACAAAGGGTTAACTTAGCTTAACCAGAGGATGTTAAAATTATTTCATCACCACTGCTCTAAAAACGGTGAAGGAAAACACTGTGAGGAAACCGGCATGTCCTAGAACCAAAAATTTCAATGACATGGGGCATCCAGCAACCCGCACTGGGCCCGCGTGGTGGATTATGGCCCAATCCCTCTCTCACAGAGAGAAGGCCTGTGTCCCAGCAGTGGAAACATTAAAAGGATCATAATGATGATGAACCAGATGATTAGTAATAGGACTTTGTATGAGGAGTTGATCAGAGGAAGACTATGCCAAGTATCAGCTTTAGGAAATTTTGTTTTATACTCATAATATACGCAGAAAAAGAAATATAATTGCTTACAATTTAATCAGATCTTTGTAAACAAATTAATTTAGTTACCTATCTGTACTTAAATACTCCCCACTTTAAATAAAACCGTGTTTTAATTAATTGTGCTTCCAGAACATACACTTTTAATGTTGTTGTTTGATCTTGTTTATAGATGAAATTATTCTCAAGCACACAGTTTAATTTCGTTGTTGCCACATTTACGAAGAAACTCACCCCAGGAAAATTTATTAATTGTTTCTGTGTTTAAGGCATATAACATATTTCCCAATGTTAACGCGGTAGTGGCCACCTTTTGAATAGTTTTTTTTAGCCTTTTGGTGGTAATATTAATATTGGACCACCTTTTGGATAGTTTTGTTTACAAAATATTTTTTTGATTTACATATCCCATTTATGTTAAGAAGAACTTCTAACGATAAATTTGTATGTGTAACAATATTAATAAACATCCAAGTCGTTTTGGAGGAGTATCCAGAAGAAGCGATTTTTTTTTAAACCGAAGTATGAGTCGTACGAAAAAAACACGTTTCACAAATAATGTACATACATAAATCAATAGAATTTTGTTTTCCAGTCCTTTTCCGTTACTAAGGAGTATGCATTAAAAAGTAACCGTTTTACGGCACGAAAGCGGAATACAGGTCTTAAGTAAATTCGGTTTGAAATTGTTCTTCTGCTTCGTTCATGTAGTGATCGCAAAAGTTACTGCTGAACATGGATTCTGGGTTTGATTCTGGGGTCGATAAAAGTGTAAAATTTCTAGGTAAGAGCCCGAAGTCTAGATTTTGGCCGGTTGAAAGCAATATAGCCTCCTATTAAAATGACAAAATGTGGTAGTCCTAGAAGTGTATATGATCTGTCTTAACCTTCAGCAAATGCAGCGATGATGTTATGTTGTTTAATAGTTTTTAACCGACTCCAAAAAGGAGGTGATTCTCAATACAACTTCATATTTTTTTGTAATTTTTTTTGCGAGCTGGTGCTTCTCATGTGGTCCCAAAAAAAAATTGATCGGGATCTGACAACTAGTTTTTGAGTTATCTTTAATAATGCGTATTTTCATGGTAATATAATATATTGTATATGAACCAAAACCAAAAAGAGAAAATAAAACAAATATCGACTGAATTCCAAAAAAGTCGGTTTCATTTTTTGGTTAACAAGTTTTTTTATGGCCGGCATTTTGTATTTTTCAGACTGATAATCATGTTGGCGTTGCTGGTAGGAGTGCTGTACAGTCTTCATGTGCTGGTACAAGACTACCAGGCGCTGACAGCGGCTTCCAAGCTTCTAAGGTTTCTCTTCAAAAGAGATCTCAGCTCACAAAGTTATACTGTAAGTTGAAAATCAGCTTAAGATTATTCTTTTGGCTTATAAATAGCCACTTTTAATGGACCGCCTGATCCGTCTGCCTGTTCTTTAAAACACCGATGCTCTGGGGGAGGCCTATGTACAGCAGTGGACGTCTTTCAGCTGAACTGATGATGATGATGACATTTAAATAAAAAAATGAGGGATGTAGCAGGCGGTATTCTGGCCAAACCCATGAAAAATGGCGTGACTTTAACGCCCAGTTAATAGAACCAGTATTATCGCAAAATTAATGTGATAATTGATCGCGTTTTACTTGCGACTTATCAATAATTTATTTCTTGAAAACGGATTTAAGATGTGAAAAATAAATAAAAGTTGAAAAAATTATTCATAGCTTACTGATTGAGATGATAAGATGAGATTAGGCAATGAATTATTAAATCTTTAAATGATAGCCATATTGTAACTTACCTAATCGCTTCTACTGCTTATGTTTACAACGTTTATGGTGTACAATAAAGTATATTCTATTCTATTCTTCTCAACAACAACGAGGTCTTGGATTCAATTCCCGCGTCGACTGCTGGACATAGGCATCCCCCAAGCGTCACCACACTGATCGGTCCTGAGCGTTTTGCATCCACCGGACTCCCACAGTCTTGACCAGGTCATGGCTTCAACTAGGTGGCTGCGTCTTCCGGTACGCGGTCGCCATTCTAGAACTTTTCGGCCGCAACAGCAATCCGTTCTGCGAGCAATGTGCCACTGCCACTTAAGTTAAGTAATTCTTCGGGCTACGTTGGTAACCTTGGTTCTCTTGCGGGTGTCTTCATTTCTGATTCGATCACGCAAGGCACTGCATAGCCCTCTCCATTGTCCTTTGGGCGACTTTAAGCCTTCTGATGAGGCCCATTGTGAGCAACCACGTCTCTGTCCCGTAAGTAATCGCTAGCATCATATAACTGGCAAAATATGTTATGTGTCAATCAAATAAGGATGCTGATGCATATGTGAAGTAATACATAACCACACTATAAAGTGCCACAATGCCTTATTTCTACACACCGTAAACTAGTTTCGCGATAGCTGTGTTGAATTCGTTTCCCTTCATTGTTCGCTCCTGCACCAAACTCGATCTTAGCTGTGTCATAATAACGAACGCAATTTAGATACCGCTACGCTAGCAGCCTCAAATATATATTTTACCGTCGGCGGCTCCACCCCTTTTATATTAGTACTTCTCCGAATAAGATATCTTTTTATTCATTATTTAGCTATAATTTACAAAGATTGTAAATTATAGCTTACGTGTTATTCTAATGTATACGAGTATTTCTGTACAGTTTCTTCAAAATCCGTTTAGTAGTTTTTGCGTGGAAGAGTAGCAAACATCCATCCATCCTCAAAAACTTTTACGTTTATAATACATAGTAGTAAGCTTTTTTGTTTATTCTGTACATTTTTTGGGACTTTTTTGCATCTTATGCGTGAACAAAATCGGTTGAATAGTTTTTGAGATTATGAACTAAAAATTCTTATTAGATATCATTATTTTACAGTGTATATGTTTTCTAAAATTATATTAAGGGCCGATTGTTCAATCATCGAATAACTGAATAAATAACTATCTAGCGAATTAACTTAACTGGCTGATAAAAGGACAAATAAAATCGTTGCATCTTTCAATGGCCAGATAGCAACCGAATAGTTATCTGTGGTCTTTAGTTGCCAACTTCACTGTAATATTGTGGGAGCGTGATACACGCATACGGTGTAGTGTGTGTTAGAAGAGGATAGCAAATGCGTGGTGCATCCCGTGTATCGTAAAACCTTTTTTTTTCTGATGGGTGGTGATTTTGTAGTTTGGTTTATTGTCAGTGACTTGTTATGATTTTGATAATAATGGAATCATAGAAAAGAGAGCGCGCTGTTAATTTCAATACTGCTGAAGTAGAATTGCTCGTTAGTCTAGTAGACAAGCACAAACATATAGTGGCAAAATAAGAATACTGATGCGGTCACTAATAAAGATGCGGCTCGGAATTTAGTTAGGGATATTAGGTACACTTTACAACTGTATTTTGTAGGAAGGTATACCTAGGTACCTATACCTACCTATTTAGATGTAGTGACCAATAAATAATAGTTTATTTATTTTAAAAACTAGCTGGAACTTACCTTAGTGTTCGTGCTTAATTTTATCACCTATCAGGGGAAGCAAATATAGTCCAGATTTATATGAAAGTCTGAAACGGCGATGAAATGTTTTGAATTCCACATAGCAAACTGTTGGGGCCTTGGTCTGATTACTCTTTGTTTACTTTCATTATATTTAAATAATCATTCATTCAATTGCCAGATCGTCAACAGTGTCGAAAATTTCCATAAGTTTGATATAACTTTGAAAAAAAGAAGAAATAACCTCAAACTAAACGTCAAAGGATCTAGTTCTATCTATTGAATAGACGTTTATCTAGCCGTCAAAGAGGCAGACAGATTTATTCCTCAGTTAAGGATGTTATTCACCAGATAGAACCTATCTGACGAATGAGAAAAAAAAAATTTCGTTATCTGTCTAATAAGTACTATCTAACTGTTTATCTGAGGGTTGAAAAATCGGCACTTAGGGAAACTAAAAAGTAGAATTGTAAAAGGCCAGAGATTTCTTTATCTCAAAAAAAAGGGCTGCAGTTAAACGACCCGCAAACTTTCGCGTGGCCGCTTAAACTTGCCTTTAACCTCCGTGCGGAAAATTAACAGAACTAATTTAACAACCTTCGGGGGTTAAAAATTCTCTGCCATGTCGTATATCCGAATCCAATAACAGCATTCCCTCCTTCATAGAGGAGGCCTGTATCCCAGCTGTAGGAACATTACCATTTTGCTTGTTAATATTATTACGATATTAATAAGACGTTCTTACATAATTATTAAGTTTCCAGGAACGCTTTAATTTAAATACGGCTCTCATCTGGAAACTCACTAGTTTGAATTAAATCTACTTCGAATTACAAACAAAATACCTCGTAAATTAAGATGATTAAATTGATAATTATTTTAGTAGATTATGTGACATAGCTTTTGCCTTCAACTTTGTTCATGAGACTCGCACTTATCTGTAAATGCCAAAAGCTACTGGAATACACTACCGAAGATGTAAGCCACATCAGTCCCCCTAGCCAAGTAACTATCGTTTCGTATCGAATGTCTTTCTACAATCGTTAACGCCTTCTATTTGTATGTTAAGTCAGACCACGTGACTTAACGTTCAAATGTGTCATTCCCATACATTGATTCGTTTTCTACTAGCGTTAGCGATTGTAGATTTCTCAACTTGGCTACAGGGGCAGGTGAGATGAATATTTAGATTTAGGAATACTATTTCTGTGCCACTGCTGGACAAAAACCTTCCCTCAGACCAGCTAATCTTGCGCAATATCTATCTAAGTTTAACCCAAAATCGTGATAAGAGCTTCTTGACAAAGTCACATTTTATCAGCGATAACGATTGCCAAAGAGTATAAAATCTATGCGATTAAAATGTGGTACCGTAACGTCACTTGATCAATCACAAACATTTTGGCATTTCGATAATTGCTATCGCGTTAACAATGTAACTTTGTCTTAGGCCACAGATGTTCACACCACCTTTGCTGCGGTTGATCTCGATGGTGACATCCTCTCTCAGTGAGTGACAACCTTCGCCCATCTCTTCGGGTGCATTTCAGCAATATTGGTAGTTCACTTTAGCCACTTCTCCCATTGCAGTTCAAAAATCAAATCAAAATCAAAATGTTTTTTTTTGTAACTCGTACATTATACAGCATTACATAGTTGGAGGTAGCCCCAGTAAGTTATAAATTATACTTGTGTCGGAGCTATCTCGCTACTTCCCGTAGTGTCTATTATATAATGTTGAGACCATAAAATTAGACAGTAAAATTGAAGTTAATTTAAATTAAATTAAATAAAAATGCAAGAAATAATAATAGCAATAATCAAAATTAAAATAAATAAATGAATGAATACAATTTTTATGAATACATGAAATGTCAGCTTATAGACTGAGTGAGCGTGAGTATGTGTGCGTGTATGTAACTGTAGAGGGTATATGAGTGTTTGCGTGAGTGTGTGTGTGTAGAGTGTATGAGATGGATGTGAGTAAATTAATGTGAGCAATCAATTTGTCTAACTTAATCTAACTAAGATGGATTCTACTTCCAATTAGCCAATCCATCAGGGTTTTTTTACTGCCATGAAAAAGCAAGATTTAGTATGTTGTTTAGTTTATTATATATATAGGCTGATTGTTTGTCGTATTGACGTCTGGCAAAAATTGTACGGACCATTTGGGAGGGAGCCACAATACCTTTGCGTCTTTTATTTAAATTTATTAATTTGAAGGACAGCGATTTATGTAGGTTTAGAGTTATGTTTAAAACATATAATTTCCTTACTAACAGTATTCCACTGATCCTGTAAAGGTTTTCAGTGGAATATCTGTAAGGTTTGAAATACATCACCTTAAGTAGTGATCTTTGGGTTCTCTCTAAGTCCAAAAATGTCACCTTAGTGGCACCTCTCCATACAGCAATGCAATACGAAATGACAGACTGTGCAAGGGCCACGTATACTTTATTAAGTAGCTGCGATGTCATAACGTAGCGCAGACCTTTGAAAACCCAAATAAGCTTTCTAATTCTAGTCATAATCACTTCAATATGGGAGTGCCAGGACAGGTTTTGGTCAACTATTAATCCCAAGTATTTAGTTGATCGGACTTGTTGGATATCCTTACAGTTGCAAATACTGTTCCGCGAATTCGCACACCCATGTATCCTGATCCGAAAATCAGTGCCTGGCTGACTCCTCTGACTCGGGGTGAAACAAATAAAGTTTGTTTTTGAGATATTGAGAGTCAATAAGTTAGCATTTAGCCAGTTAGCCACCTCTGCAAGACCAAGTTCTGCGGTAGCATGTACGGCGGCCCATGATACCCCGGTAAAAATTATAGCGGTATCGTCAGCATAGGAGATAACCCGTCCGCCACTGATTAGAATGTTACATAGGTCAGTTATATATAACAGGAAAAGCGTCGAGCCGAGCACACTTCCCTGCGGCACACCATAAACCACATATTCCTCGTCGCTTTCAAGGTTATAAATTATGATCTGCTGTTTTCGGTCTCGAAGATAGCTTTCAAAAATGGAAAGAGTGGCACCTCTTATACCGACAGCTTCAAGCTTGCGCAGAAGGATGGGGACCGAAACTGTGTCAAATGCTTTTTTTTAGATCTAGAAACACTGTAAGACATTTATCTCCTTTATCTACACTACCTACAATCTCAGTTGTCAATGCCAACACAGCATCCTGTGTAGAACGTCCCTTCCTAAAACCGTATTGGGAGTCAGAAAAGATGTTATTTTTATTTAAATAGGTAACCTGTCTGTTATTCAGTAGTTTTTCGAGAATTTTTGAGATTTTAGTAGCACAGAAATAGGTCTGTAGTTATTGACGTCGTTCGCATCCCCACCCTTGAACACAGGAGTTACCACAGATCGTTTAAAAGCGGAAGGAAATATTCCCAGCTTGAAGCATATATTAGCTAGACGACTTATTGATGGAACAACTAGGTCTCTGGATAACTTGAAGAACTTTGTTGGTATACAGTCCCACCCAGGTGAGCTGCCGGAATCCAGTCCCATAAGTATGCCATCCACCTCCTGGGGATCTGTTTCAAGCAGCACGAACGAAGCAACCCGAGACTGTATGACAGAAGTAGCATTTGCAAAACCACAGTTATTGACTATGTCCTCGGCTAAAGTTTTACCAACCCCAACGAAAAACTGATTGACGCGATTTAATGAGTTAAGAGGGTTAGGTGTAATATTTAAGAGGCAACTGTTAGAGGATTTGGGTCTTTTAAATTGGGTGATCTCATTAATTTTTTGCCACAGTTGTTTTGGCTTGTTTATTGATTCAGTAATTTCGTTTCTCTGGAATTGTCTTTTTAATTTCTTAATAAGATTTGAACAGAATGTACGAAAACGACTGCATGTAATTTTTAGAATTATGTTGTGTGGATCTTTCCTGGACTGCAATTGCATTTTATTTCGGAGTCTATACATCGAAAAGCACCCAAGGATATTCAAGGTTTCCGGGTTCTCTTGCATCCTGAGATACATTTTATTTTAGTATTAGAATGTAATGCAGTCCTGATCACATCTATGAACTTGTTCGCTATAAGGACGGTGATTTCATATGTGTCGAAGAATGAAAAGTCTGTATTTATTAGATCCCTATAAGCAGTATCAAAATCTATAACTGTTTTATACTTGTCGCAGCTCTTAGTCTTTACTGAATGGGTTATGTTTAGCAATACCATAGCATGATCTGTTATCGAAGTGTTGAAGACGGCTACGAAGGCCGAGTTACAGCATTTATCAATTTTCAGCATGACATTATCAAGGTAGTTATGCGGTCTAGTTGGTAGGCAATGGCCCGGTAAGAGGCCGTGTCCAGCCAACATATTTAAATATTTCAACCTATTATTTCGCTGCTGAGATGTTTCTTTGTCCGTTGAAATCAAGTTGATGTTGATATCGCCGACAATTATTATGTTTTTGTGTGTTATGATACTATTTAAATTAAGGTTTAAGGAATCTATAAAGTTATCTGCACAAACATTCGATGGGGAACGGTATATGCCAACAATGGTGTAGTCCGAGATAGAAACCTGAATTGCAGATGCATGTTTTAATTTAACTTCGGTTACCCGTGGTTGTTGATTGTTCTTAGTATACGCAACCATGCCATCATTTTGATTGAGCTGATTAACTGTGTGGTGAGAAGTGTAATTCCTAAGAACTGGTAGTTGTCTGCTATAATTAAGTCTACATTCCGTCAAGATCAACACATTTGAATCATATCTCAATTGTGACAAGTTTACCTGTAAGTCATCAAAGTTAGCGTAAACACTTCTTATATTTTGTGTTGCAACTGTAAAGTTCGAGTTATTTAATTGTGGATAATTTTGTATTTGTTAAATATTAATCATAGCAGAATTCGCAATCTCAGTATCATCCAATTCCCTTAGTGTATCCATGTTCTATTATAAATAATGTAAGTTGCTGCTTTAATATCCATTCGTAAACAACCAGGTGTACAAGAAAGCTAAACAAGGTATTTGTGTGTGTTTGCATGTTTTGAGTAAGAGCAGTTATGTGTGTTACGAGTTTAGAGTAATATTTGAGAAGTGTATAGGGTGTAATATATGCTATGAGTACAATGCAATTAGGCTGAACATTCCTATATAAGGTTTAACACAGTGAGATAAATCCTAATACTATGTCAAAAATACAATTATTTATATTGTGAGTAATTTATGCATGTAGCATAAATTAAATTTAATAAAAAGCAAACAAAAAAGATTTTCGCCCTATTTAGTCACAAGCTTGACAGCAGATGATGAACCTGTGCTTCATTCTTAATAAGAATACCCTGGGAGCTTTCATCTTGCTTGACATATACTTGGCCAAATTTCGTCCAACAGAATTTGTAGTTTACCATTTTGACCAAGTCCCGGGCTAGGAAGTGAAGTCGGGCTCCCTTGGCCGTTAGTTGTTCTGATATGAACACTGGAGTATCCTCGTTACTGGTGAATCCAAGATGTTTAGCTTGCAGTTTTGTTTTATTTCTAATATTGCAGGCCTTAGTTTTCTGTAGCAAATCAGATTTAATAATCGGCGAGCCTAGTTCAACAATAATAGGGGTGTTTTTAACCCCTTACTTCCTTCCCTGGACCCTATGAATATCCATTATGTCGCGCGAATCCAAATCAAGGTTAATATTTTTAGAGACATAATACCATATTGATGAGGGTATCTCGAGATTCTTTATCATTCTTTGGAACATTTTTTATTTCGACGCAAGTTTGTCGACTACCTCTTTGTAATTCCTCTATTTTGTCTTCAAGCACACAAATGTACTCTCTATCTTTTTTCGACTGCAACTCAAGTGATTCTATCCTGTTTTGAAATTCCTCATGCTGAGTAGATAAACGCTGGATAGATGTGTGAACCGTACTGGTCAAACACTCAGGAGCGAGGAATTTGAATATAAAATACTCTTTATAAATTCGAAGATCAGCTTTATTCTTTATATTTACACAGCAGTACAGTTTGAGTTAGCAAAACCAACAGCAATACAATACAAGTGACTAGTACTGATGTCAGAGAACGAATGGCCGGGCATACCAATAAAATGCCCGCCGATTCGTTTCTATCCCCACCAATCCCCACCATTAAACTTGCTTGTGAACTGTCAAGTCTCGACCAATCGCAAGAAGTCAATACAACTACTTTTAAGCATACAACTTCATAGAAATGATTGTAATTATTATATAAACATAAATAATTGTAGGCATAATTTAAATAATTATAACAGCTCGGCCATCCGGCTTGCAACGAGTCTCTCGTTGTTATTTGAGTAATTACAATACATTACTCTATATTTCAGCCAACACAACTATAATAATAACATATTTTTATGAATCATATATTATCTGATACTTCCTTTATTAATCATTTTGACTATAAGTCATCTTATTATCACATTTTAGTATCTAAATAAATATCAAAACCATCACTTATAAATAGATTTACTCCTGAATTTATGTATTAATCCATGACCTTGATTAACAAAAGCTTATAACCTCTTAAGAGTGTCGGTTACCTGACACTCCTAACTTTAATTCATATCTTTTATATCAACAGTATATGTTTTGGTCCATGACCTCGACCAGTAGATATACTGATGCACTAATTTATAAAATGAGAGGCATCCGTTACCTGATACCCCTCACCAACCCATAAGTACGTGACCCTAACCAATGAGTCGGTATTTACTGGTCCATGACATTGACCAGCAAATATTTCAGCCATTAGTACATGCATTATATAGGGATAATAATTTTGATGATACATGACATTAATCATCGAAACTTGAAATCACATTATCATTACTTTATATATTATGACATATTACCATAGCTTTATATATTATATTATGACATCGATTTCTTAGTTCTTTAAGTGTACATATTAGAGATACACAATGTTAATTGACGGCGAATAATTTGATTATAGTGTCCTTAATTACATGCTTATTTAATTGTATTTACAATATTCATATATACATATTTATCTTCATTAATGAGTATGAATTTACTGTATATCTATTTACAACTCTTCACATTCAGATTCGCAATCATTACGCTCGTGTTCACAATCGGTTGATACGGGTTCGTTAAAGCAGATCCATGGGAATATTTTGTCAATAGCTACCACAGCCTCGTATCTCTTACTAGTCTTTGTGAGGGGCGTGTCCTCGACCACGAACCTATCGTTCGGGAGTACCTTCTTAATTCTGTAAGGGCCTTTACATTTAGGTTCGAGCTTCTTAGACTGCCCCTCTATTCCTGTCACGGCTCTTACTACTCTAACCAAATCGCCTTCTTTGAAACGTATGCCCATTTTCCTGTACCTATCATACCGTTCCTTGTCCTTGTCCTGTTGAGTCCTAATAAGCTCACCGGCCGTAGCCCTAACATCGTCGAGACTCTCTCCGAACTCGGACGTAACCTCATTTATTACGTCATTTAACAAACCTTCAGATGGGTTAGTTAGATTTCGTCCGAAAAGAAGCTCCGCTGGAGTCTTGTAAACTGAGAGACTGTATGTCTGGTAAATGTTCATCCCATATACCATTTGGTCTATCGTGATTCATTGCCCCTAGCGCTGCCAAAATGGTGCGGTTGTACCGTTCCACTTGACCATTCGCTCGGGGTGTAGCGACAGCATTGAGCACGTGCTTTATACCATGTGATTGCATAAATGTTTTAAACTGCCTACTTCTGAAACTTGTTCCTTGGTCCGTAATCAAACGTGTTGGCACGCCGAAGTAACTAAAATGCTCTCTGAATTCTCTAATGCTTGTGGCCGATTTGGTATTTCGCACAGCGGTGATATTAACAAATTTAGTAAACGCATCTATGATAACAAGGATGAATGTATTGCCACGCTTGGTGCGGATAAAAGGACCGAGATGATCCGCATGTATGGTATGGAATGGTATGATAGCTTCAGGGATGGGGTGTAGTTCACCGGGCCTGGCACCATATTTTTTTACAAACCGTCTCATCTTTGGAAATCAATAAGTAGCTTTTAAGCGCGCCAAAGTTGTCAAACCCGAAGTGTCCCACATCATCATGATTGGCTTTAAGTAGTTGCCATCTGGTGCCACTTGGGACAACCCAACGGATAGTATTTTCGTCAATTATACGATATACCCGCCCATTTACAAGCTTGTAATTTTTAATTATGTCAACAGCATCTTTACATTTAGAATCCCCTAAAATCTCCGCGATATTTATAATGTCTTCGTCAATCTGTTGCATCGTCGCAAGCCAATCGTCAGTACCTACTGAAAGGACATCTAACACGTGATCAACGTCTTGAGAACTATCTATAGCACCCTGCTGAGGGCATCTACGTGTGCCATTTTGTCACCAGGGCGGTATTCTATTGAGCAGTCAAATTCTAAGAACTGCAGCCACCAGCGAGCGATTCGTGGGACCAAGTCGCGTTTACTTAAAGTGGTACGTAAAGCGTTGCAGTCTGTAACTATGGTGAATCTAACACCAAGTAAGTAATGCCTGAACCTATTCAATGACGCAATAATAGCTAGAGTCTCTAATTCGAAGGAATGCAATTTTTGCTCATCCGGACTGGTTTGCCTACTATAATAAGCGATCGGTTTGAACACCCCAGACATGTCTTGTTGCATTAAAATGCCGGCTACCCCGTACTTGCTCGCGTCGGTGTGGAGTTGGGTTAGTGCATTAGGATCATAAAGTCCTAGGACCGGTCTTTGTACTAAAATCTGTATTAATTTCGCAAATGATTCCCGTTCTTCACTACCCCAACTCCATGAAGAGTCTTTCTTCAACAGACTAGTCAGAGGACGTGCTATTAAGGCGAAACCCGCGACAAACCTTCTGAAGAAGCTAGCAAGGCCTAAAAACCTCCTAACTTCGTGAACATTTGTTGGCGTAGGGAATTTGGATATGGCGTCTGTTTTGAGCGACCCTGGTCTAACACCCTCTGCACTGACTTCGTACCCCAGGTAGTCTATTTTGTCATAAAATAAATTACATTTACTCATTTTGAGGGTTAGACCGCTTTTTGCCAGTAACCGCAACACCTCCTCCAAACGTACCAACCCCTCATCGAATGACTTGGCAGGAATCAGAATATCATCCATGTAAACCAATGCATACGATGAAGCTGGTGAATTGTGGATGATCTTATTCATTGTACGCTGAAAGACTGATGGTGCGTTCACTAACCCAAAGGGCATCCTGTTGTACTCGTATTGACCCTGAGGGGTTACAAAGGCAGTCTTCTCTCGAGAGCCTTCCGCTATTGGGATTTGATAGTACCCGGACGCTAAATCGAGGGTAACAAATAGTGAACTACCTGATAATAAATCTAACTGATCCTCGATACGAGGGAGGGGGTAGTGCTCTTTTTTTGTTTTATTATTCAGAGCGCGGTAGTCCACACATAGCCTCTTCTCCCCTGACTTTTTGTTAACTAGTACTATAGGGCTCGCGTAAGGACTGTTAGACTCCCTTATAATGCCGCTTTCTAACATTTCCTTGATCATATCTTGAACTAGTTGGCGTTCGGTAAAGGACAACCGGTATGGGCGGTAAACGACAGGATCGGGGTCATCCAGTTGAATCACCATTTCAGTTTCCGTCGTAAACCCAAGATCTGTTAAACCACTCGAAAAACAATATTTATATTTATTCAACAAAATCTTTAATGACTCTTTTTGATCCTTTGTTAAATTTTCTCCGCAGCTGATTGGTGATTCATCTATGCGTGACAAATGTAATTAAGTACCCTGTAATTAAGTAAGTTTGGAGTACCCTGGCAAGACCAACATGCATGACCAACCATATAAACCTCCGGAATACCTCTGTTACGGTAAATACAGTTCAGTTCCTTAAATTAAAAACTGGAATATCAAACATGTTCATCTCCAGGGAGTACCCTGGCAAGATTAACATGTATGACTAACCATATAAACCTCCGGAATATCTCCGTTACGGTAAATACAGTTCAGTTCCTTAAATTAAAAACCGGAATATCAAACATGTTCATCTCCAGGGAGTACCCTGGCAAGATTAACATGCATGACTAACCATATAAACCTCCGGAATGTCTCCGTTACGGTAAATATAGTTCAGTTCTGAAGTCTAAACATTTAGTAGTCTGGTAAAGAGGCAATCGTGAAGAAAAAGAAAAAAATACGACAACGGAATAAACTTGTACCCTACTTTCTTTACTTTGGTATTGAATAGCAATAATATGAATTCAGTTAAGTACATACTCGATGCACGGATATATGAGGGTAGGCAAGCAAAATTAAAATGAACAAAGAACACTTACGTTTTCTACATACGCCAAATACTCAAGCGTATCTCCAATCCTTTTGTGGGCACTAAGTTGCTTATCCCACTTTCTAAGATGTGAACCGTACTGGTCAAACACTCAGCAGCGAGGAATTTGAATATAAAACACTCTTTATAAATTCGAAGATCAGCTTTATTTTTTATATTTACACAGCAGTACAGTTTGAGTTAGCAAAACCAACAGCAATACAATACAAGTGACTAGTACTGATGTCAGAGAACGAATGGCCGGGTATACCAATAAAATGCCCGCCGATTCGTTTCTATCCCCACCAATCCCCACCATTAAACTTGCTTGTGATTGGTCGTCGATAACTGTCAAGTCTCGACCAATCGCAAAAAGTCAATACAACTACTTTTAAGCATACAACTTCATAGAATTGATTGTAATTATTATATAAACATAAATAATTGTAGGCATTATTTAAATAATTATAACAGATGTTTCTATAGTATTATTTGTAAGCTGGAGTTCTTTGAGATTAGTGGTAATTTCTTGGAGTTCCTTTCGCGTCGAAGTAAAGTTCCTCCTAACATCCGCTCAATCAAAGCAAAACAACACACACAATACATTATCATACAAACAAATATTTAAATTCTTTATCTGTGGCGCATTCGGCGCGATAGATACCTCCATGCGTGTATAAATAATCCTCTGATTTCACTTATATGTTTGAGATCTAACAAACTGGCTTGACGTTATTGTTACGTCAACCGGTCATTATTCAGTTCTATACAAATTACCAATAAACAAACAGATGAACCAAAATATCCCACTATAAACCTACCACCGAACAAATTGGTTTAATCTTCAGATAAATCAACAGGATTTAACACTTCGTAACTGGTTGAGTGATTCCAGCCGTCAAAGGAATATTTTACATTTTCCTTTTGATGTCGTTAAACAAACTCTCGTCTAATAACAGGCAATAACATTTGGGAACTTAAGAGGATTTCAGATTCTTTCCAGAATTATAACGTAATTGAATAGATCTCGGGAGTATTTTGGTAGTTTCTGTACGATACTTAACTCTTCCATGCAAGTGAGCGAAGTTTTTCATTGCAGTCGAAGCTGGTTTATGTGAGTGCAATGATAAATGCAGGCGTATCAAACGACGTTTTTCAAAACATCGTGAATGTTGTTGTAGCAATCATTATCATAAACATAATATTTAGTAACAAATATTCTTGTGAGAAAAGGTTTTATTCAATTAATTTATTGTTCAGACCATGATCGTTAGTATTGTATGAGTCAAATAACTTATAGACTCTATGGGTGGCAGTTTTCTTTATCTAGATTAAGAAGATCACTTTTCCACACGAGTGCAAATATGAAATTGAAATACGCTGCATTGTGTGCCTTAAAGTGGTGTAATAAGAGCCAGTTTTCGAGTAATTCTATGGAAAGTACATACAATTTAATTGCAAACTACTTTTATCTAGGTCCCATACTACAAGTCACAGACCATTTAGAAATAAAAAACAACATCATTATTCCCTCCACAATCGTATGAAACTAAAGACACAGCTAACTCATTATATTCGTGAATCCGTCTGTCTGTGAAGTTGTGTTAAAGTATGAGGCCCAGGCCTCTTCGTAACGTCCTTTGTCAGTCCACGGGTTTTTCAAACAAAGGCCATCCATTCGTCCATTTCACCGTCAGCAAAAGAAGATTGTATTATTCATTTGCTTTAAATAAATTAACAGCTATTGCAAATCAACTCATTTTTGGAAAGCTTTTGAGAGTTTCATGCCTTATTTATTTTGAAACCAAATTTAAATAAACCATGGTAATAATTGTTGAAATCTCAGTCCAGCAACAATACTATAAAATTGGTGTGTTTGCGGTAGCGAATACAACGACCATTATGTATGTATTTCATGCTCATTTAGTGTAAGTTTTCAGTTTTTATTATTGTTTTAACGATGTTTTCCGAGTTTGCTAACTTTATTATCAATGTTAACCATTCTCATAATGCGGTGGAGCAATTTTGCTTTTAATAAAACGTTTTTGAAAGTGATAAAAGTTCTGAAAATGGAATAAGTACGAAAATGTTAGCTTGGTTAAAATTATACTGTGGTTCGTTCTATTGACAGTTTATGTAAACTAGAATTAAATTTTAGGTAAACATTTATTTTGATCAGTTTCTCAAACTTTGTCATCCTTCCTTTGATCCATCCATGCGTAGGCCGAGTGCCTATACAACGGGTAATCTTTAAAATTGTAACATTTATAAGACCCACACTGCGGTATTTTTAACTTTCTTGTTTGTCTGTTACGACGAATCGTTTAAATTTGTTACGTAATAGTTGATTCACGTCTAAGAATATATCGTTTCCTCATTCTTGTTTGGCTATAGAAAGTTATACACCCAGCATATTTTGTAGATGTCTATTGTCCCGGCAAATAAAGGCACAGTTCGACTACTCTTGGCTGTCATAGAAGATGAAGGTGTAAGAAGAAAAAGATGGGCAATAGTGATATTGCGTATGATAAAATATTAGCAAAATAATAGTAAAACAATAGACAGACACAGACAGTGAAAGTTAAAGGGTCCCTTCATCTGTCTTAATTAGCGAAACAATGAAAATGTTTTTTAACAATGAAATCAAACCGGCTTCCAAAACAAAACACTATAAAGCGAAAAATAACATTCTTTTCCGAAGTCGGTGTCTTTGGTTTTCGACTTCGGAAAAGAAAGTTTTGTTTTGGAATCCGGTTTTTTTTTGAGGTTTTAATTTATTAGTTTTTGGTAGGTTTGGAGGTACCTCAAAATAGTATGAAAAATTATTAACAGCCAATCCAAATCTTATGACGATTCCAATAAGCCCAAACACGACTAAGATAAATTGTTTTATTTCGGAGTTCCAGTGCCTACCTTCCGGCTTCATCATCGGATCAGTTCGATGGTACCATTTTCATCAATACCATTTATTTATAAGTATTTGCTTCATCATAGTCGGTTAAATATTCGATATATTGCCTATCTTATACCCGTGTCAAACTTATCATTAAGGAGTTCCAGTGGCCATCTGTGGTCTTTTTCATCAGATCAATTTCACCAAATGATACTTTCTGAGTGCAAATGATTGCAATGTTGATAAAAATATCAAAATCGCTATATGTATGCCTACAATTTTTGAGGAGTTCCCTCGATTTCCATGGGATCCCATCATCAGTTCCTGACCTGATGACCATGGGAACACCTGGGAAGCAAAATAAGAATTTTCCAAATCCGTCAAGGTATCTTTGAGTAATCGGGTAACAAACATTTACATTTAAATTGAAAACCTCCTCTTTTTTCGAAGTTGGTTAACAATAAACGGTGACAGTTAAAGGGTCAACAGTTAGCACTTGTTTTGTCATCATTCTTTTGCGTTTATAACAATTTATTTAAGGTTAGTGCTTCCACACTCCTCTATTATTCGCTATCTCAGTGCCACCCTCTTTCTAGTCATATCATATCAAACGGAAAACACCGAATTTAAAACTTTATTTATTTGTTTAATTTATTAACAAAGATATCTATTAGAAATAGAGGGTATAGGTTCTACCGGTGCACATGTTTCTTGCTCCATGTTTTTGTAACAATCTTAATTCAAACACATAATCTTTCCCAGAATATTAATTTCGAATTATAAACCTCAAACACTTGATGGTAAATAAATTAATAAATCTAATGAAACAAACGTCTAAAGTTAATTATTAGTTGAATTAATAAAATTTCTTGGTAGCGAGAGAACTTTTGTGTTTGTTAATAACTCCTTTCTCGTGTGTTTTACCATTCCAGGTATTCAATTAATTAGTTTTGTGAATTGTAAGGGTTTGAGTAACTTTGTTAATAGTTCAATGGTATGGTTATAGTTGTTATCAATAAATATATAGGTGGAAAAGTGGGCGTTTCTTTATACTTTGGGTTACTCGAACAAGCAAAAATCCTATTGGATTACAATCGTTTACTTCAATGGGCGTTTATAATCATTTCGCAATATTAAAAACAATTGGGCGAACTGATAGGTTCGGCTTATTCCACTAACCCTTCAGCCGACAGTCTAGACAATGATGTCAAGCCCAGCTTTACCAGCATTCTGACGGAACTGCATCGCTAACTTCCAGCGAAGTATTTAACCTCCTAGTACTCTTGTTTACTCTAGATGCCGTACAATTAAGACGCTTTTTGACCGACGCACGACTTCACGGATGTCTTTCAAAATAAGTTCCATTTTTGGATCATATATAGCGCTGTAGCAAAAAGATCTTATTTTCTATCTCCAACATTATGAAGTGTTGTCATGCATTAAGTCTTTCATGACTTACGATGGATAATAGGTAAGTCAGTCGGTTTGCCACAACGTAGAAAGACAGCCTCGCTGCCAAATGGTTAAATAGAGCCGATTTTAAGAATTTCTTAAAGGAAACCGGAAAAGTAGTCTTAAAACGTAGCTTTATCAGCTATTGAGAGCAAATAATCATCATAATCAGCCTTTTAATGTCCCTACTGCTGGGACAGGCCTCCTCTCTGTGAGAAGTAATGGGCCGTAATCCACCATGCGGGCCCATTCCGGTTTGGTGGATGTCACAAGTCTTCGAATCAGACAGATGAATTTAGAGAGATAATATCAATCCTCAATAGCTTATAAAAATAATATAAATGGTAGTTTAACATG
The DNA here is from genome assembly GCA_964057195.1 of Orthosia cruda. NCBI lineage: Eukaryota > Metazoa > Arthropoda > Insecta > Lepidoptera > Noctuidae > Orthosia > Orthosia cruda. Next base: position 14,056,951 of record OZ059847.1, read on the forward strand.
GAGGACTGATGACCTGGTTAAGGTTGCGGGAAGGCGCTGGATGCGAGACGCAAGGGATCGGTCAATGTGGTAACGCTTGGGGGAGGCCTGTGTCCAGCAGTGGACGTCTTTCGGCTGAAATGATTACAAATGGTAGTTTAAAATTAATTTCTATACAAAAGCTGCCAAACCGCAGTTTTTATTCCACAGATAAAAGTTATCAGAAGAATCCATTACGAATAGTTCTGTTAGAAACCAATCGTATTTAATAGAAATTATTTGCAACCTAAAACTCAATAAAATTAGCTCAACCCACGTGTAAATCATTATAATAATCAGTTCGATCTTCGACAAGCTATTAACATCGGCTTACAGTTTAAGTTGGATCGTCTGATAACTTGGTCCGTTAGTAACGCACAAATTATTCGAAAAATAAAACTTGCCATCTGGAAGTTGGATAAACGCATCTTGGGGCGCGTTTGAGTAGATAGTGATATTGTTATTGAGTTTTTAATGTATTGAAAGTATTTTGTTCAGTTTTAGGTTTTTTTTCTTTTATTAGGTTTTATGATGATGATTATATTTTTAAGCTAAAACAAATGGTACTCACGTCTTTTACTCATTTGAGTAGGCAGAAAATACAGAACGCCAGTTGCTACGATCTTTACACTACACGATATACTCCTTTTACATAATTTCAGTATTATTTGAAAATATTTTCAAATGAGACTTGATTATTAACGCGACTGTTAAGCATGGTCTTGGGTTATTTCCTCCCCCAGTCGGGTTTTGTATAATTATGATTTCTCAATAACAGTTCTATGGATTTTTGAAAACTGGTACAATTTAAGTCTAATTTGGGTACGCTCTTTGCGTTTTAGGGAATACAAACTCCATGTCATTACCTATTTCTATAAAAAGATCATTATGAAATTACAATACTATCTTAAAAGGTGGTAATCCATTCGTACTAAAACATTTAGTGTCGCAGAAATGCTTTTAAAGTTAGGTTCAACTTTTATTTTAATATTAAGTAGAAACAAAATATCAAGAATCCGTATCTCTTAACGATGAAAGTCGTGATTGATTACAACGCATTACACCAAAGAGATCAAGAACAAAACGTTCACTACATTAACACTACACGGAGTAAAGTTTAACTACCCGAAACGTTGTTCTAAGCTTAGGACTTGTTCAGACGGCTGTTTTACTAGAGACATTGCGATGTTTTGCTTCTGTCTCGCCACCTTTGGTGCGGCATGCATATAAATGTAAATGTTAAGACCAATGTCATTGTCTGGCAGAGAATAAAAGCCCAAAAGGCACAGGAGTTTTTGATTGACCAAAAACAGGAAAGAAAGGTGTTGATTGATGATTATTACTGCTGAATTGTAAAAAACTATGACACGAGCCTTAAAGGCCAATAACAACGCTTAACAAATAAATAGAATATCATATTGAACAGAAGGAATAGCAGAATTTAGTGTCACCTTCGAGCGATTCTCCTGACTTGACTGATACCTTTAGGCGCACGGTTGGCGCAGTGGTTGAGCGATTGACTGCTGCGCTGCGTGTCGCGGGTTCGATTCCCGCTCGGAACAAATATTTGTATGACATACTGATAGTTGTTCCGGCTCTGGGTGTTGTGTATGTGATTTTATATGTTTGTAAACGCACCCACGATACAGTGAGTAATTCCTAGTGTGGGGCAACGTCTTTTAAAAAATATATATATTCTGAAGATAGCGTGTCTTCTTATGATCGAATAAATTTGAGATCCACAGGTCTTGAAGTGTTTGCTTGAAAAAAAACATTGTGAAAGGTAACAACATAATAAAAACTGTATGTCCTTAGTTAAATAATTGAGTTTGATTTTGCCTTGTTTTATTAAAAAATAATAAACAACTTTGAACCGCATGTGTGGGCCACAAAATCAACTAAATTTTACTTTTTTTAACTCACATTATTTGTTTACTCATAAGGAAATTAAATATCAATATCAGAATGCAAACAAAACACTGTTTTTTTCATACATGAGCGACATACCCTATGACATCACAGGCAACGGTGAAGGAAAGCATCGTGAGGAAACCTGGACTTATACAGCTAATGAAAGTCTGAAATAGCCAAGTCAAAGGCCTGTGGGGTACGCAGAGGCGGTTTAATTAACTCTGACATCAGCGGTCGCCACATCCTCACGCGAAAAGAAGAAGACCAAATTGTAGAACTAGCTCATCATCATCCACAGGCATAAATCTCACTTTTCTTCACACACACATCCCAAGCTATTGTGTCACCCTTCCCTTATCTAGGTTCTACCCACAATGGCAACAATGTCGTCTGCCCATCTTGCTGTCGGACCACCTACATTACTTTTACCAGTCCTTGGAAACAATTTTGTCTAACTAAAGAACTAACTAACTGGGTTTATATTATTACACTGCAGGGCTAAGGTCCCCTTCCCTTTTCCAAGTAATTCTGATTTCTGTAAGTGCGAGTTTTTTGGTAGGTGTCGAGCTCGTTCCGCCACTTTCACCTATCTCTACCTTTTCCGTCTGGCGTTTATTGTAATCCTTATACATAGTATAAAACAAAGTTGCTTCCCGCTGTCTGTCCCTATGTATGCTTAGATCTTTAAAACTACGCTACGGATTTTGATGGCATTATTTTAATAGATAGAGTGATTCAAGAGAAAGGTTTATATGTATAATACACGCCGTCGAAGCCGCTGACAGAAGCTAGTGTATAATAATATTTTGAATCAAGAAATAGTTAAAAATCTAAAAAGATATCCAACGCAATTTATCCCAATACCTAAAACATTAAATTCTTTGGTATTGTAATGCATCACGCCACCCACCAGTTGCGACGAATTTGGCTTCTATGAACTTTGTAACTGTAACCTACATACGTATTATGTAAAGATATATCAAACAAAATATTAAACGTAGATTTTTGGTATCTTTCAGTATCAAATTTCTGTCCCACATAGTCTAGACACTTTGATCCACATACGCTCGCATGATTCTATAACAATCGTACTTGTTTTAAATTTTTTACAGTTACATTTCGTACTTGTATGAGTTTCTAAAAAAGCCTTTACAACTAGCCACAAATGTACACAAAACTAAAATGTATCCATTACTATACCAAACAATGTTCGTTTTACTTTAAATGTCCAGCAATTATGTTTTCAACAATTCGCAGAAGCCTGCCGTGAGATGGAAAAGAATATTGCTGTACGACCCGATACAATGCGCGAGGTACTTCTATTGTGAGTTGGGAGCGCAACCCAGGAACACCGAGGTGCTACACGGGTTCGTCTACATGCTTACGTAAGTTAAAGTATCTTTTAAGAGCTGTGTTTCTTTTGATTGTTGAATGCTTTTGTGGTGAGTTAAGGTCGTTACCGCCTTGTTGGTGTAGTGTTTACAATATACACTATTTAGAATATGGTCCTGTGTTTGATTTCCGGATCGGGCAGTGAGATTTTTCTGTCTGGAATTTCTCTGTAACAGCTCGGAGTCTGGCGTATTAATGATTTATCTTTACAAATCGATACTGTTTCATGTACCGGATCAACCCTGCACGGGATTGTAACCACCAAATTTTAACGTAGTTTCGATTAGTATCTAAAGAAGTAGTATTAATATCATTTATTATTATTTTCAGCCTATTCTATCTCACTGCAGGGCAAGGCCTCCCCTTCTTCCTTCCAATCCTTCCGGTTTAAGACAATTGTGGTCAAATAAGTAGTATAACAGTTTACTATTCAAGTTACCATACAATGCTATATCTTAACTTAATTTGAACAAAACGGCCTAGACACCAATCGCAAGGGCTAGTTTGAGGTGGCTCAAGAGAGCAGTGGAACTGATTGAAAAATTAAGAAGTTAAGGTTTGCAAATTTTGTTCCTTTTTACCCCATTTGACACCATAACCAAATCATAATAAATTCTGAATCATAAAAAATAAGATCACGTTTATGATCCCACATAATTTTCCTCTTATGTAAATGGAGGATGCTCCAGGAGCCCTTTTTGCGTAACGGATAAGATATGAGCAAATAGAACGGTAACTTTCTCAACCTACAGGATTACACTTTCGAATCGGCAATACACATGGTCATTCTGAGTGAATCACTGAGCTAAAATAAGCACGTTTTCATTTAACTTACGGTTTATGGAAAAAGGTTTTTATTTATCATCTAGCCCAGGAGTCACCAATTACATTCATTTGGGGTCCGCTTCTTAAAAATAATATGACGGTCGCGGTCCGTAAAATTTACAGCCAATTCTCCCCCTCCCCCCCCCCCCCCCCCTCCTCCGCGTCTTTACATTGTCACGCGTAAATATCAAAATTAAATGTATTCAATAAAAGTACTTATCAAGACTTTTTTCAAATATTAGGTAATGTCATTTTTTTTTTAATATTCAGCCGAAGTTCGGATTAAAGTTGGTGCAGGTCAATACAAATCTTGAAGATGTTCATCGGTAAGTCTTCTCCCGCGCCCTTACCTATCGCCACGAATGACGACCTCGTGCACTGCGGTCGTCCGTTGGCGAATTGACAGCAGTAAAGACAAAGCATGGGTTAAATTATTAAATTACGTAGGTACTCAAATTACACAAGTAAATGGTATTGTACTTCAGGCCCGCACACGGAACCGGACCGTGTTCCGCCATTTGGTGACCCCAGACCTAACCAATGAAATAGGTTAACGATATTCCAATGTGTCTCTAGTTCCCCGTTAGTTAATATTAACATCACGCCTGCAGTACCTTCATATTTTGCCCGTTATGTTTTATTCCCATGTAATAATTAGTTCAGATTATAGAACTCGAAGTACTAACGCTATGGTATAAAAATAAAACGGCGCATGAAGGAATCCCCTCCGGGCAATTTAATGCGCCTTGGCACTGACCCGAACGAGGTTGAGCTGTGACGTCACACGCATGAACGGGATAATCGTGCAACCATATTCACCTGTGCGTTTTTGAATCCTCGACAGGTATTGATTACGCGAGATTGCTAATTGCGACAATTTCTAGTCGGTGGCTCCAGAAAGATTAAATGTTAATTCCTGATTAGCATAAATAGCACTCTTTTACATACTGAGAGGTTAAAAATTCAAATTATGCTAAACTCTGCTTACCCGTTTGCATCTAGCGCGATAAGGAAGGTTATGCAATTGTACTTGTATGATTCAAACTAACTTGGCAAGCACTAAAAAGCGAAGAAGTGGAAGTAGGCAGAAACTATATGATGATTATTATCGTGAACTAAATTATATTGAAGAGTTTCGATGAAGTGCAAGTAGAACTTACGTCATAGATTTAAATAGTAAAGACACGGGCGTCTGAACTTTTGCTTATATGCGTTCGCCAAACTAGAAACACGTGCACTCGACGGCTCCAGAAAATATCCGATCACGTGAAGAGTTCCTTTCGGATGACGAAGCGTGAGGAAGGTGAATGAGTATTTTAAATATCTTGCAAAGATCGGGCACTTTTGGAACTCATCAATATTAACCTTCCGTTGAAACTTTTCAGCACTTCAGCTGAATCTCTTTAAAGCAGGCGATACATATACCAATATCTCATCCACATATATCCCAACATACATAGATAGGCTTACATCCTCCCTTCTTCAGATAAACTGGCAATTGCACGAAGTTTATTGCGGAACTTTGGAAACTTCGCGTACTCATCGGATTTCGAGTTCGCACCTACATGTACCGCAATATATAGATCGTTTAATAGGTACGTTCCTAAGGTACTTGAGTGTAGTTCCCTAAGCAATTCACCTCCTCGATGCCGCAGTGCTTCCATGTTTATTAGGCGAAGCTACTTAGAGATTAAGTCCTAGATACATACATATGAACATAGATACCAAACAATATCTAGATTCTAGGTAAAAATCTAAATGGAGTAAGTTACATGGTACAATTTCTGCTTCGGTTGCCATTTGCGTTTCGAGTTAACTCCTTATTTTTTTGCGATCCTGCCAAATATAAATTTGCTAAAAAATAAAAGCTAACATAAACTCAGTTATTACAACGATTTGCTAGACAAAAATATAATTATAGTCAAAACAAGACGAAACTTTTGTTCTACCTTAGTAATTGAACTATAAAATTTGAATAGTTCAATTACTAGTTTTTCAAACAAATATATATTTTGCAGTTTAATTAATGGTGCTAATTAAGGCAGCTTCTTTAAAATGTCATTCTCGTCTGCAAATATATTTAGTTGTCTAATTAATTAATAGGTCAGCGACAAACTTTTAGCGTCTAATAAATGGTTTATAAGCGACCATATATTGTAAAACAAGCTACTGTTAATATGACGCAACATGGTGATAATTCTTAAGCAACTAAATTTGTGATATGTCTACTCATTGCTAGCTTCTTATAAGTGTATCAACTTCATCTATAAAATAATATCAACGTACTCTAATTTCATAGAGTCACCTTTATTTTTATACTTTAGCATAAGTAATTGATGAGTGAATCTACTATATTTGAACATAAAATTTCCTTATTATTGTCATCAAATAATGGTCAATAAAAGCTATAATTTCATGTATTCGCCTATCTATTTATAATGTTACCATAAGTAATTGACTATTATACCTACCCAAATGAACATACAAAAAATATGGGTGGTATTTAATACTTTTAGGAAACGAAACAAAGTCGACGGAGCCCCGCTGCGCAGGGCTCCTATTTCTGTCTGCAGGGTCTAAAGTAACCTAACATGAAGGAGATGACGGGAGCTGAGTTCGCTCGCTTTGCTCGCTCACTTCAGCTCCCGTCATCTCCTTCGAACCTAACCTATCCGTGTCGGGGTGCCCTAAGCTCCCGAGCTCGCTTCGCTCGCTCTTGGACTAATTCACATTTATTTTATATTTAATTGAATACGAGCACTCCTTAATCGTGTCATTAATGTAAACAAATACACGTGAACTCGTTGCTGCACGCACCGAATAGAGCTCGCTCATTGGTGCAAATGGCCGGTCGCGCCCCTCTGATTCCCAACGAGCGTCAGGTACCTACACTCCCGCGCTTGTGTTGCAAACTTTCACGAAAAAAGAATATGATTTATTAATTTAGTTGTTGAATGAAAAACTTTGATTGCTAATTTTGAGGCTGGAATTTGATTTTATTAGCAGACAGATGTTGAATCTCTAAAATATATAAAGTAGCTCACTTACAACATTAGTCGCTGAGTTATCAAATCAGAAGTAAATATATTTATCGGTAGCTCGGAGTCATATTAATTTACGCTCGTAAATTGACGCTGGTTTTTTGATATTCTGTTGGAGTAGTAAAGATGATGAATTAATATAATTGAAGCTGTTCTATTAACTCGTCGCCCACATATAAAAAAAGACGCTAGGTTGCAGGTGCTAAAGAAAACTTTTGTTGCCGCACATATAATTTCCCTTTAATTAATTAGCCCAAGAACATTTAACATACTACCAGAATAGAAAGTATACTATGACCTAATCCACCAAGATGTTGTAGATAACCGTATGCCATGTTTCATCCAAATTCATTCGCCGTTGAGGTGTAACCGATTAAAAACACATCAAACATACAGACTATCACATTTACAACATTAGTAGGATAATAGTAGAATACGGTAGTTGACAAAAAATATCTATTTAGTCCGTCACTTACGAGTAGATAACCTAAAAATATTGGACACGTATTTTTTCTTTTGCCACGTAAACCAAAAATTACGATGATACAGTGCGTTGAAATATCGTGGTGTGACGCCATGGTGTGCTACACTTTATACTGCAAAAATGACGTCACTAGCCCTCATTCCGGAACTTTGATGCGCTTTATCTTTGTCAATTTTTATTTATTTGATAAAGCAAACAATACGTTTCCGATATTATTTGTTAATGTCACTGACGAACTAAATAGAATTATCATTTTCCTACCTAGGAAACACTCCTATTATAATTCCATAACCTTTCTTAATCTAGTTCAAAGATTACAGTAAATAATGCCTCAACAGTATTTACTTCCGTGCCAAGTTAATCTGGAGAACAATGAGATATTTTGACGCGGTTTTCGCTTCCACACACAACGCTGAAGAAGATTTACGGGAATACTCCTTCCCTGTGTCACACTATTATTATAGTGACAAAGGGCAGACGTGAAATGTTAACAATGAATAAAGCTGGAAATATTTTAATCTCAGTTTTGTCTCGTTATTATAAGACATGAACGAAAATACGAATATTCTTGAAAACATCAGCATTTTCTTTGAAAAAATTATTGTTCACAAGATTTTTAATTTCACCTGATCCGGTGTCTGTAATCAAAACTTGGAAGTTAAATTTGTACACCAACTGAGCTGATATTTTGCACAAATTTTTGTTTTTCGGGTCAATGCCATTTTGAACAGATTGACTGCCGCTTCGGTCACTGGTGACCTCAAACAATATATTTTCTATTGTGTCTATTGTCTAGCAGCCAAAATTTTAATACAAATTTCCATTTATTTATTTAAACGTTGTCTCAGAAATTGAACTAAAATAAGATACAATTATAGAAAAGCTTGATTACGACTCCCCTTGGTACCTGGAATAACTCAGTAGCCGAATAACAACTTTTGCCACTGATAACATCTCGACTCATCCCAAATTAAGTAACTAAGCAAATAAAACTGAATAAAAAAGGTTAAAGTAATGATCTGACTTTTATTTACTAACAGGTCGTAAACGGGCACAGAGAAAAGGTAATTTGGGACCCTGGGCGTAGACCTACATTAACGGGTTTATGGCCCGAGTGTGGGTGCAATCGTTAGAATAACTTTAAACAAAACAAGGTCTTAAAAACCATTACTTTACCTTCCTTTTGTCCTGTTGAAATGTTTTGAACATTCTGGATCACTTTTAGATGTCTTTGCCGTATTTCAACATTCAAGACCTGCTTACGAATACTTCTGTGAACTTTAAAATCTAACAAAAGGAACTGAGTTATCCTTATCTTTCTATCTGAGGATCAAGACTTTCTCGATGTCATTATAGTAGTTTATGCAATGGTCATATAATAGGGGTTATTAAAACACGAGCGTGGGTTTATCGCATGAGACGAAGCCGAATGTGATAATAATAAAACGCGAGTGAAAATATACCTACACAGAAAATAGTAGTTTATGTAGATAAACTACTATTTTCTGTGTAGGTATATTTTAATAAGTACTGCAACGGTTGAAGATATTAGTATTGTTACTGGCTGAATGGACTTTTAAAAAGTACTTCATATTTAGAATGGTTCATGTCAAGGCACTAGCGCAAACAGGCGCCGACTTTATTATAATGTTAAAATACCCATTCAATAGTATTAAACCCTATATCCTTCGCGAACAACGCGTATTATTTAGGCGAACCGCTTCGGTCAAGTAACTTCAGCGAACAGATTGAAAAACTTTTTATTGCCGATACTGAACAGTAAGTTAGTTTTTTTTTTTTAACTTTCCGTGCTAAGGAATGCTGAAGAAATTTGGGTTTTATTATATCTGCATTCTGTCTGTTTTTGATATTCAGTTTTGTGGATATTGTGAGAGGTAAAAAATCCATTTTTTTTTTCAAACAAACTGCTACTACCCCAACATTGGCGAAGTTGGGAACAGCATTGTTGAAATTGGCGCGTCGAGCGTGGCCTTAAGAGCACCAGATGCCTAGGATACTTTTTGAAAATTTGTTCAATCATACTTTCAAGCAGTCAGACGGTGTTTAAATCAACTTTACTGATCCTACCTTGAACATTTATAGGTACTAATTTCATGCGGGTAGCTAGTACTTTTTATCTTTATAAATTGTAGCGTATATACATATATATAATACTTTATTCTGATGTTTATAAGTTTCATCACAATCCGTTCAATAGTTTTTGCGTGAAAGAGCAACATAAATTAATCCATTTATCCTCATACCCATATATACCCTACTCTCATACCCTCATACCCTACCCTCCAGCTTTGGCGGCTTATTGAAAATCAGGCCATTATAGCAACAGGGGAATCATGATTTTAGTAGGACAAATAGATTCTACATATTTTTGTGTCTAATTGAAAATCTGGCCACTAAAGCATCTTGGGAATCCAATAAAAGACTTGCTACAAAAAAAACTAAATTGTTTTAATCCGTCTGGCACTAAACCGTCTGCGAATCCATAATCTTTAGAGGAAATTAAACAACAAACTCGTTGAGATAGGCACCGCGACCATTTTCCTCCAGCTGCAAACTGTTCACATAACACGCTCCAATTTAGGAAGCTCTAACTGTAACTAAAGCCCGTACAACATAGCATTCTCCAAAACATGGTAGTGTTATAGTAAAGACACAGTAAGTACCACCACGGCTAGGCGGAGAAATGGCATTTTCGAATTTAATCAGCGCGGGAAGGAATGCCCAGGTACTTCATTTAATTCTGTGTTTGTTATAAGTCGTGTGTGTGTGCGTTTTAAAATGGGCATCAAGTAAGATGCTCGTTATTCTGTTTTTTATTATGTGGTAAAACTTAAAAAAATAAAATATCTACCTCTTCTTTAATTTAAAATCTTTTTGCTTTCCTTATTCTTATGTGTTATTATTTTTCTTATACAAAATTACTGCAATAAAAAACTTTTTTGCAAAAAAATACTACCGACTTCCAAATACGAAACTACAAAGTGTAAAATAACTTTATTTTTTGAAGTCGGTGTCTTTCGTAGGTACCAATTTTTGTGCGTTATGGACACCGACTTCAAAAAATAAAGTTATTTTACACTTTGTAGTTTTGTATTTGGAAGTCGGTAGTATTTTTTTGCAAAAAGGTTTTTTTTATTTTTCACTTTTTAGTTGTACCTACCTAATAGGCAAGTTAGTAAGGTAACTATAACGCCAGAATAGATTTCATGAAACTTGAACATAACCGGTGAAATGAGAGATCTGCGTACCCCTTAAGAGCGTACTGTCGTGATGTTATGTTATAAAATGGTATAGACAATAAACAGACATGCGATTGTAGCAATCCCGAGAGATTTTCCGTTATTTATTGAAGAGTTCTGTTGTATATCTCCGAAGTTCTTCACCAGATCTTCACCAAATTAAAATGGGACCAATTTCGAAACATACTCTTTCAAACAAAAAAAGAATTTTCAAAATCGATCCACAATTGACGGAGATATCGGTGAACATACACAAAAACAAAAAAAAAACAAACATAATGTCGAACATAGAACCTCCTCCTTATTCGGAAGCCGGTTAAAAAAAAAAAAAAACAAACATAATGTCGAACATAGAACCTCCTCCTTTTTCGGAAGTCGGTTAAAAATAGATCTTTCTTAGCAAAATACTCTCTTTTTAAAGTTAGGTTAAGTTACCTTTGTTAAGGCAATTTAAACTCTAGTTTATTTTTAATGCTTGGCTACAACTTCTAAATAATATCAGCAAGATTTCACAGCATGAACTTTTATCTAGTGTTTGAATTGAATAAACTTCTGAAGCTTCCTTTAGTTAGGTATTGAAGTTTTTGCCACAATCAATCTTTCGGTCTAAAGATAAAACAAAGGACAGTCCAGGTACACTGTTCATGAAGTTTAGAAGTTTGATAAATTCTTAGTCTTTAGCCATTCGCGTCGAAGGCAGGTGCGCAAAAAAGTATGAAATTTTTTGAACGCTTGGGTCTTAGATCCCCGAAAACTTCGGCGATAAAGCAAAAGATACAAGATACTGAGAGAAACAGCCCTCCTCCCGCGCCTTTGGCTAATAACACAATTAAACATTAAATAACTTAAACTGGAAGCCAATTAATTTCCGGAATGGTCTTGTAAACAAAGCTGCTTGGTCCAAAACACTGGAATACCAACGTTTCTTTTCGAAATTCAAATGTACTGTCGAAATGAATCTTGCACTGAATTATACGCCATTAATTAATTAAATGAAGGTTTTGCTGTTTGTTCTAGACGACGGCGACGTTAAATATTTTGTTATCATTTTATAGACCATTCTTGGTATTTTTCCTTTTTGATTGACGAGAGAAAAAGTGGAATTTTAAGGTCGAGCGCAGACTTAGTCAAAACATTATTTATGTCGATGAAAAATAGTTCAAAAGCTTTCTTTTTTATATAACGATTTGTCTTTCGGTTTTTAATTGTTTAAACAGTCGAAGCTTTTTTTTGTGATTTTGGGCTCCATCTTTGTTTTCAGATCTTTGATTTAAAACTGACGTGACTAGGTTGGCTCATGGCCTCCAGAAGTTCAGTAAACTAATTAAACTGTTTAAATTCGATTAAAAGTAATTATATGCTTAATCTATTCAAATCAAAGATATCTTTGTGTACACAAACTTATTGCACTTTTGAAATTATACTCGGAGTAAATATTTCAAAGGGATGTTATAGGTAGATCAAATACAATTTGTATAAACGAGGCGAGACGATCAAAAATCCAGTACGAAAAAGAACAATCTTTTCCAAGAACAAAGGCCATCTTTCACATAATTTTCTTTCTGTAAGTCGTAGATGTACATATTTCTTGAAATCCTTAGCACTGGCAGCTCGCCAATGGATTTTTTTCGCAGAAACCGAAGATACTGCTTCAGACTTATTATTTTTATTGTTTTTCGTACGAAATACTATAAATTATTCATAAAGCAATTAGCAGTTTGCCTGTAAACAATTTTATATACATAATGTTAACTGAGCAAAGATTTTGTGCTAACAATAGAAAATAATTAGGTGCTTCGATAATCGATAGCTAGCTGATGAGCAGCGGTGGCCCAGTGGTAACACCCACGACATGCAAGTTGTAGGTCGTGGGTCCAAACCCAGGAAGGCGCTTTACTTTGTGTAAATAATTTTATCACCACTGCCCTCAAAACGGTGAAGGAAAACATCGCGAGGAAACCGGCATGTCATAAAACCAAAAATTCGAAGACATGTAGTGACATCCACTAACCCGCATCTGGGCCCGCGTGGTGAATCAAGGGTTATTCCTTCTCACAGACAAGTGGCCTGCACGCAAGACGGACCAAATGGGAGTCTAAGTGCGGAAAAGTGGTTCATCTATCCTATCATAGCCGTAGTGATAATTTATCAAATCAACCTTCACTATCTTAGAGCAGCTCTTGGCTTAATAATAACAGATGCACGGGTCGATGTTCAAGGTTAAGCAATGTGTGCCAAGGATGGTCCGCGGATGGGTCACCACATCCATAGTATACTGAGACTCCTCCGTGCCTCGGCAAACACGTTAAGCCGTTGGTCCCGGTTATCACTTTTAGATCTTTGGCATTTGTTTCGGTAGTCAGAAGCCAAAAAATCGGACTCCAGTCTTGCCAAGGGGTATCGTTTTGCCCAGTTACTGGGAAGTAGAGGTCAGATAGGTAGTCGCTCCATGTAAAATACTAACCAGTACTAGGAATCAATTTCTCCGTATCGTATGTTTACAAACATTTAAACTCACGTACACAAGACACCCAAACCCGGAACAACTATTTGTAGGCCATACAAATATTTGTTACGTGCGGGAATCGAATCCGCGATAAGCAGAACCGCAGCCGGTTACATAACCACTGCGCCAACCGTGTCGTCAAATTGGGAAAATGCTAGGCAGATTATTCAGCGTTTACCTATTATTTTGCCATTTCAGTGTCAATTAGCGTCCACAGCTAATCTTCGTCACAATCAATACAATGAACAGACAAAGGGTTAACTTAGCTTAACCAGAGGATGTTAAAATTATTTCATCACCACTGCTCTAAAAACGGTGAAGGAAAACACTGTGAGGAAACCGGCATGTCCTAGAACCAAAAATTTCAATGACATGGGGCATCCAGCAACCCGCACTGGGCCCGCGTGGTGGATTATGGCCCAATCCCTCTCTCACAGAGAGAAGGCCTGTGTCCCAGCAGTGGAAACATTAAAAGGATCATAATGATGATGAACCAGATGATTAGTAATAGGACTTTGTATGAGGAGTTGATCAGAGGAAGACTATGCCAAGTATCAGCTTTAGGAAATTTTGTTTTATACTCATAATATACGCAGAAAAAGAAATATAATTGCTTACAATTTAATCAGATCTTTGTAAACAAATTAATTTAGTTACCTATCTGTACTTAAATACTCCCCACTTTAAATAAAACCGTGTTTTAATTAATTGTGCTTCCAGAACATACACTTTTAATGTTGTTGTTTGATCTTGTTTATAGATGAAATTATTCTCAAGCACACAGTTTAATTTCGTTGTTGCCACATTTACGAAGAAACTCACCCCAGGAAAATTTATTAATTGTTTCTGTGTTTAAGGCATATAACATATTTCCCAATGTTAACGCGGTAGTGGCCACCTTTTGAATAGTTTTTTTTAGCCTTTTGGTGGTAATATTAATATTGGACCACCTTTTGGATAGTTTTGTTTACAAAATATTTTTTTGATTTACATATCCCATTTATGTTAAGAAGAACTTCTAACGATAAATTTGTATGTGTAACAATATTAATAAACATCCAAGTCGTTTTGGAGGAGTATCCAGAAGAAGCGATTTTTTTTTAAACCGAAGTATGAGTCGTACGAAAAAAACACGTTTCACAAATAATGTACTTACATAAATCAATAGAATTTTGTTTTCCAGTCCTTTTCCGTTACTAAGGAGTATGCATTAAAAAGTAACCGTTTTACGGCACGAAAGCGGAATACAGGTCTTAAGTAAATTCGGTTTGAAATTGTTCTTCTGCTTCGTTCATGTAGTGATCGCAAAAGTTACTGCTGAACATGGATTCTGGGTTTGATTCTGGGGTCGATAAAAGTGTAAAATTTCTAGGTAAGAGCCCGAAGTCTAGATTTTGGCCGGTTGAAAGCAATATAGCCTCCTATTAAAATGACAAAATGTGGTAGTCCTAGAAGTGTATATGATCTGTCTTAACCTTCAGCAAATGCAGCGATGATGTTATGTTGTTTAATAGTTTTTAACCGACTCCAAAAAGGAGGTGATTCTCAATACAACTTCATATTTTTTTGTAATTTTTTTTGCGAGCTGGTGCTTCTCATGTGGTCCCAAAAAAAAATTGATCGGGATCTGACAACTAGTTTTTGAGTTATCTTTAATAATGCGTATTTTCATGGTAATATAATATATTGTATATGAACCAAAACCAAAAAGAGAAAATAAAACAAATATCGACTGAATTCCAAAAAAGTCGGTTTCATTTTTTGGTTAACAAGTTTTTTTATGGCCGGCATTTTGTATTTTTCAGACTGATAATCATGTTGGCGTTGCTGGTAGGAGTGCTGTACAGTCTTCATGTGCTGGTACAAGACTACCAGGCGCTGACAGCGGCTTCCAAGCTTCTAAGGTTTCTCTTCAAAAGAGATCTCAGCTCACAAAGTTATACTGTAAGTTGAAAATCAGCTTAAGATTATTCTTTTGGCTTATAAATAGCCACTTTTAATGGACCGCCTGATCCGTCTGCCTGTTCTTTAAAACACCGATGCTCTGGGGGAGGCCTATGTACAGCAGTGGACGTCTTTCAGCTGAACTGATGATGATGATGACATTTAAATAAAAAAATGAGGGATGTAGCAGGCGGTATTCTGGCCAAACCCATGAAAAATGGCGTGACTTTAACGCCCAGTTAATAGAACCAGTATTATCGCAAAATTAATGTGATAATTGATCGCGTTTTACTTGCGACTTATCAATAATTTATTTCTTGAAAACGGATTTAAGATGTGAAAAATAAATAAAAGTTGAAAAAATTATTCATAGCTTACTGATTGAGATGATAAGATGAGATTAGGCAATGAATTATTAAATCTTTAAATGATAGCCATATTGTAACTTACCTAATCGCTTCTACTGCTTATGTTTACAACGTTTATGGTGTACAATAAAGTATATTCTATTCTATTCTTCTCAACAACAACGAGGTCTTGGATTCAATTCCCGCGTCGACTGCTGGACATAGGCATCCCCCAAGCGTCACCACACTGATCGGTCCTGAGCGTTTTGCATCCACCGGACTCCCACAGTCTTGACCAGGTCATGGCTTCAACTAGGTGGCTGCGTCTTCCGGTACGCGGTCGCCATTCTAGAACTTTTCGGCCGCAACAGCAATCCGTTCTGCGAGCAATGTGCCACTGCCACTTAAGTTAAGTAATTCTTCGGGCTACGTTGGTAACCTTGGTTCTCTTGCGGGTGTCTTCATTTCTGATTCGATCACGCAAGGCACTGCATAGCCCTCTCCATTGTCCTTTGGGCGACTTTAAGCCTTCTGATGAGGCCCATTGTGAGCAACCACGTCTCTGTCCCGTAAGTAATCGCTAGCATCATATAACTGGCAAAATATGTTATGTGTCAATCAAATAAGGATGCTGATGCATATGTGAAGTAATACATAACCACACTATAAAGTGCCACAATGCCTTATTTCTACACACCGTAAACTAGTTTCGCGATAGCTGTGTTGAATTCGTTTCCCTTCATTGTTCGCTCCTGCACCAAACTCGATCTTAGCTGTGTCATAATAACGAACGCAATTTAGATACCGCTACGCTAGCAGCCTCAAATATATATTTTACCGTCGGCGGCTCCACCCCTTTTATATTAGTACTTCTCCGAATAAGATATCTTTTTATTCATTATTTAGCTATAATTTACAAAGATTGTAAATTATAGCTTACGTGTTATTCTAATGTATACGAGTATTTCTGTACAGTTTCTTCAAAATCCGTTTAGTAGTTTTTGCGTGGAAGAGTAGCAAACATCCATCCATCCTCAAAAACTTTTACGTTTATAATACATAGTAGTAAGCTTTTTTGTTTATTCTGTACATTTTTTGGGACTTTTTTGCATCTTATGCGTGAACAAAATCGGTTGAATAGTTTTTGAGATTATGAACTAAAAATTCTTATTAGATATCATTATTTTACAGTGTATATGTTTTCTAAAATTATATTAAGGGCCGATTGTTCAATCATCGAATAACTGAATAAATAACTATCTAGCGAATTAACTTAACTGGCTGATAAAAGGACAAATAAAATCGTTGCATCTTTCAATGGCCAGATAGCAACCGAATAGTTATCTGTGGTCTTTAGTTGCCAACTTCACTGTAATATTGTGGGAGCGTGATACACGCATACGGTGTAGTGTGTGTTAGAAGAGGATAGCAAATGCGTGGTGCATCCCGTGTATCGTAAAACCTTTTTTTTTCTGATGGGTGGTGATTTTGTAGTTTGGTTTATTGTCAGTGACTTGTTATGATTTTGATAATAATGGAATCATAGAAAAGAGAGCGCGCTGTTAATTTCAATACTGCTGAAGTAGAATTGCTCGTTAGTCTAGTAGACAAGCACAAACATATAGTGGCAAAATAAGAATACTGATGCGGTCACTAATAAAGATGCGGCTCGGAATTTAGTTAGGGATATTAGGTACACTTTACAACTGTATTTTGTAGGAAGGTATACCTAGGTACCTATACCTACCTATTTAGATGTAGTGACCAATAAATAATAGTTTATTTATTTTAAAAACTAGCTGGAACTTACCTTAGTGTTCGTGCTTAATTTTATCACCTATCAGGGGAAGCAAATATAGTCCAGATTTATATGAAAGTCTGAAACGGCGATGAAATGTTTTGAATTCCACATAGCAAACTGTTGGGGCCTTGGTCTGATTACTCTTTGTTTACTTTCATTATATTTAAATAATCATTCATTCAATTGCCAGATCGTCAACAGTGTCGAAAATTTCCATAAGTTTGATATAACTTTGAAAAAAAGAAGAAATAACCTCAAACTAAACGTCAAAGGATCTAGTTCTATCTATTGAATAGACGTTTATCTAGCCGTCAAAGAGGCAGACAGATTTATTCCTCAGTTAAGGATGTTATTCACCAGATAGAACCTATCTGACGAATGAGAAAAAAAAAATTTCGTTATCTGTCTAATAAGTACTATCTAACTGTTTATCTGAGGGTTGAAAAATCGGCACTTAGGGAAACTAAAAAGTAGAATTGTAAAAGGCCAGAGATTTCTTTATCTCAAAAAAAAGGGCTGCAGTTAAACGACCCGCAAACTTTCGCGTGGCCGCTTAAACTTGCCTTTAACCTCCGTGCGGAAAATTAACAGAACTAATTTAACAACCTTCGGGGGTTAAAAATTCTCTGCCATGTCGTATATCCGAATCCAATAACAGCATTCCCTCCTTCATAGAGGAGGCCTGTATCCCAGCTGTAGGAACATTACCATTTTGCTTGTTAATATTATTACGATATTAATAAGACGTTCTTACATAATTATTAAGTTTCCAGGAACGCTTTAATTTAAATACGGCTCTCATCTGGAAACTCACTAGTTTGAATTAAATCTACTTCGAATTACAAACAAAATACCTCGTAAATTAAGATGATTAAATTGATAATTATTTTAGTAGATTATGTGACATAGCTTTTGCCTTCAACTTTGTTCATGAGACTCGCACTTATCTGTAAATGCCAAAAGCTACTGGAATACACTACCGAAGATGTAAGCCACATCAGTCCCCCTAGCCAAGTAACTATCGTTTCGTATCGAATGTCTTTCTACAATCGTTAACGCCTTCTATTTGTATGTTAAGTCAGACCACGTGACTTAACGTTCAAATGTGTCATTCCCATACATTGATTCGTTTTCTACTAGCGTTAGCGATTGTAGATTTCTCAACTTGGCTACAGGGGCAGGTGAGATGAATATTTAGATTTAGGAATACTATTTCTGTGCCACTGCTGGACAAAAACCTTCCCTCAGACCAGCTAATCTTGCGCAATATCTATCTAAGTTTAACCCAAAATCGTGATAAGAGCTTCTTGACAAAGTCACATTTTATCAGCGATAACGATTGCCAAAGAGTATAAAATCTATGCGATTAAAATGTGGTACCGTAACGTCACTTGATCAATCACAAACATTTTGGCATTTCGATAATTGCTATCGCGTTAACAATGTAACTTTGTCTTAGGCCACAGATGTTCACACCACCTTTGCTGCGGTTGATCTCGATGGTGACATCCTCTCTCAGTGAGTGACAACCTTCGCCCATCTCTTCGGGTGCATTTCAGCAATATTGGTAGTTCACTTTAGCCACTTCTCCCATTGCAGTTCAAAAATCAAATCAAAATCAAAATGTTTTTTTTTGTAACTCGTACATTATACAGCATTACATAGTTGGAGGTAGCCCCAGTAAGTTATAAATTATACTTGTGTCGGAGCTATCTCGCTACTTCCCGTAGTGTCTATTATATAATGTTGAGACCATAAAATTAGACAGTAAAATTGAAGTTAATTTAAATTAAATTAAATAAAAATGCAAGAAATAATAATAGCAATAATCAAAATTAAAATAAATAAATGAATGAATACAATTTTTATGAATACATGAAATGTCAGCTTATAGACTGAGTGAGCGTGAGTATGTGTGCGTGTATGTAACTGTAGAGGGTATATGAGTGTTTGCGTGAGTGTGTGTGTGTAGAGTGTATGAGATGGATGTGAGTAAATTAATGTGAGCAATCAATTTGTCTAACTTAATCTAACTAAGATGGATTCTACTTCCAATTAGCCAATCCATCAGGGTTTTTTTACTGCCATGAAAAAGCAAGATTTAGTATGTTGTTTAGTTTATTATATATATAGGCTGATTGTTTGTCGTATTGACGTCTGGCAAAAATTGTACGGACCATTTGGGAGGGAGCCACAATACCTTTGCGTCTTTTATTTAAATTTATTAATTTGAAGGACAGCGATTTATGTAGGTTTAGAGTTATGTTTAAAACATATAATTTCCTTACTAACAGTATTCCACTGATCCTGTAAAGGTTTTCAGTGGAATATCTGTAAGGTTTGAAATACATCACCTTAAGTAGTGATCTTTGGGTTCTCTCTAAGTCCAAAAATGTCACCTTAGTGGCACCTCTCCATACAGCAATGCAATACGAAATGACAGACTGTGCAAGGGCCACGTATACTTTATTAAGTAGCTGCGATGTCATAACGTAGCGCAGACCTTTGAAAACCCAAATAAGCTTTCTAATTCTAGTCATAATCACTTCAATATGGGAGTGCCAGGACAGGTTTTGGTCAACTATTAATCCCAAGTATTTAGTTGATCGGACTTGTTGGATATCCTTACAGTTGCAAATACTGTTCCGCGAATTCGCACACCCATGTATCCTGATCCGAAAATCAGTGCCTGGCTGACTCCTCTGACTCGGGGTGAAACAAATAAAGTTTGTTTTTGAGATATTGAGAGTCAATAAGTTAGCATTTAGCCAGTTAGCCACCTCTGCAAGACCAAGTTCTGCGGTAGCATGTACGGCGGCCCATGATACCCCGGTAAAAATTATAGCGGTATCGTCAGCATAGGAGATAACCCGTCCGCCACTGATTAGAATGTTACATAGGTCAGTTATATATAACAGGAAAAGCGTCGAGCCGAGCACACTTCCCTGCGGCACACCATAAACCACATATTCCTCGTCGCTTTCAAGGTTATAAATTATGATCTGCTGTTTTCGGTCTCGAAGATAGCTTTCAAAAATGGAAAGAGTGGCACCTCTTATACCGACAGCTTCAAGCTTGCGCAGAAGGATGGGGACCGAAACTGTGTCAAATGCTTTTTTTTAGATCTAGAAACACTGTAAGACATTTATCTCCTTTATCTACACTACC
Organism: Orthosia cruda; assembly: GCA_964057195.1. Classification (NCBI taxonomy): domain Eukaryota; kingdom Metazoa; phylum Arthropoda; class Insecta; order Lepidoptera; family Noctuidae; genus Orthosia; species Orthosia cruda. The sequence goes on from OZ059847.1 coordinate 14,077,648, forward strand.
TACAATCTCAGTTGTCAATGCCAACACAGCATCCTGTGTAGAACGTCCCTTCCTAAAACCGTATTGGGAGTCAGAAAAGATGTTATTTTTATTTAAATAGGTAACCTGTCTGTTATTCAGTAGTTTTTCGAGAATTTTTGAGATTTTAGTAGCACAGAAATAGGTCTGTAGTTATTGACGTCGTTCGCATCCCCACCCTTGAACACAGGAGTTACCACAGATCGTTTAAAAGCGGAAGGAAATATTCCCAGCTTGAAGCATATATTAGCTAGACGACTTATTGATGGAACAACTAGGTCTCTGGATAACTTGAAGAACTTTGTTGGTATACAGTCCCACCCAGGTGAGCTGCCGGAATCCAGTCCCATAAGTATGCCATCCACCTCCTGGGGATCTGTTTCAAGCAGCACGAACGAAGCAACCCGAGACTGTATGACAGAAGTAGCATTTGCAAAACCACAGTTATTGACTATGTCCTCGGCTAAAGTTTTACCAACCCCAACGAAAAACTGATTGACGCGATTTAATGAGTTAAGAGGGTTAGGTGTAATATTTAAGAGGCAACTGTTAGAGGATTTGGGTCTTTTAAATTGGGTGATCTCATTAATTTTTTGCCACAGTTGTTTTGGCTTGTTTATTGATTCAGTAATTTCGTTTCTCTGGAATTGTCTTTTTAATTTCTTAATAAGATTTGAACAGAATGTACGAAAACGACTGCATGTAATTTTTAGAATTATGTTGTGTGGATCTTTCCTGGACTGCAATTGCATTTTATTTCGGAGTCTATACATCGAAAAGCACCCAAGGATATTCAAGGTTTCCGGGTTCTCTTGCATCCTGAGATACATTTTATTTTAGTATTAGAATGTAATGCAGTCCTGATCACATCTATGAACTTGTTCGCTATAAGGACGGTGATTTCATATGTGTCGAAGAATGAAAAGTCTGTATTTATTAGATCCCTATAAGCAGTATCAAAATCTATAACTGTTTTATACTTGTCGCAGCTCTTAGTCTTTACTGAATGGGTTATGTTTAGCAATACCATAGCATGATCTGTTATCGAAGTGTTGAAGACGGCTACGAAGGCCGAGTTACAGCATTTATCAATTTTCAGCATGACATTATCAAGGTAGTTATGCGGTCTAGTTGGTAGGCAATGGCCCGGTAAGAGGCCGTGTCCAGCCAACATATTTAAATATTTCAACCTATTATTTCGCTGCTGAGATGTTTCTTTGTCCGTTGAAATCAAGTTGATGTTGATATCGCCGACAATTATTATGTTTTTGTGTGTTATGATACTATTTAAATTAAGGTTTAAGGAATCTATAAAGTTATCTGCACAAACATTCGATGGGGAACGGTATATGCCAACAATGGTGTAGTCCGAGATAGAAACCTGAATTGCAGATGCATGTTTTAATTTAACTTCGGTTACCCGTGGTTGTTGATTGTTCTTAGTATACGCAACCATGCCATCATTTTGATTGAGCTGATTAACTGTGTGGTGAGAAGTGTAATTCCTAAGAACTGGTAGTTGTCTGCTATAATTAAGTCTACATTCCGTCAAGATCAACACATTTGAATCATATCTCAATTGTGACAAGTTTACCTGTAAGTCATCAAAGTTAGCGTAAACACTTCTTATATTTTGTGTTGCAACTGTAAAGTTCGAGTTATTTAATTGTGGATAATTTTGTATTTGTTAAATATTAATCATAGCAGAATTCGCAATCTCAGTATCATCCAATTCCCTTAGTGTATCCATGTTCTATTATAAATAATGTAAGTTGCTGCTTTAATATCCATTCGTAAACAACCAGGTGTACAAGAAAGCTAAACAAGGTATTTGTGTGTGTTTGCATGTTTTGAGTAAGAGCAGTTATGTGTGTTACGAGTTTAGAGTAATATTTGAGAAGTGTATAGGGTGTAATATATGCTATGAGTACAATGCAATTAGGCTGAACATTCCTATATAAGGTTTAACACAGTGAGATAAATCCTAATACTATGTCAAAAATACAATTATTTATATTGTGAGTAATTTATGCATGTAGCATAAATTAAATTTAATAAAAAGCAAACAAAAAAGATTTTCGCCCTATTTAGTCACAAGCTTGACAGCAGATGATGAACCTGTGCTTCATTCTTAATAAGAATACCCTGGGAGCTTTCATCTTGCTTGACATATACTTGGCCAAATTTCGTCCAACAGAATTTGTAGTTTACCATTTTGACCAAGTCCCGGGCTAGGAAGTGAAGTCGGGCTCCCTTGGCCGTTAGTTGTTCTGATATGAACACTGGAGTATCCTCGTTACTGGTGAATCCAAGATGTTTAGCTTGCAGTTTTGTTTTATTTCTAATATTGCAGGCCTTAGTTTTCTGTAGCAAATCAGATTTAATAATCGGCGAGCCTAGTTCAACAATAATAGGGGTGTTTTTAACCCCTTACTTCCTTCCCTGGACCCTATGAATATCCATTATGTCGCGCGAATCCAAATCAAGGTTAATATTTTTAGAGACATAATACCATATTGATGAGGGTATCTCGAGATTCTTTATCATTCTTTGGAACATTTTTTATTTCGACGCAAGTTTGTCGACTACCTCTTTGTAATTCCTCTATTTTGTCTTCAAGCACACAAATGTACTCTCTATCTTTTTTCGACTGCAACTCAAGTGATTCTATCCTGTTTTGAAATTCCTCATGCTGAGTAGATAAACGCTGGATAGATGTGTGAACCGTACTGGTCAAACACTCAGGAGCGAGGAATTTGAATATAAAATACTCTTTATAAATTCGAAGATCAGCTTTATTCTTTATATTTACACAGCAGTACAGTTTGAGTTAGCAAAACCAACAGCAATACAATACAAGTGACTAGTACTGATGTCAGAGAACGAATGGCCGGGCATACCAATAAAATGCCCGCCGATTCGTTTCTATCCCCACCAATCCCCACCATTAAACTTGCTTGTGAACTGTCAAGTCTCGACCAATCGCAAGAAGTCAATACAACTACTTTTAAGCATACAACTTCATAGAAATGATTGTAATTATTATATAAACATAAATAATTGTAGGCATAATTTAAATAATTATAACAGCTCGGCCATCCGGCTTGCAACGAGTCTCTCGTTGTTATTTGAGTAATTACAATACATTACTCTATATTTCAGCCAACACAACTATAATAATAACATATTTTTATGAATCATATATTATCTGATACTTCCTTTATTAATCATTTTGACTATAAGTCATCTTATTATCACATTTTAGTATCTAAATAAATATCAAAACCATCACTTATAAATAGATTTACTCCTGAATTTATGTATTAATCCATGACCTTGATTAACAAAAGCTTATAACCTCTTAAGAGTGTCGGTTACCTGACACTCCTAACTTTAATTCATATCTTTTATATCAACAGTATATGTTTTGGTCCATGACCTCGACCAGTAGATATACTGATGCACTAATTTATAAAATGAGAGGCATCCGTTACCTGATACCCCTCACCAACCCATAAGTACGTGACCCTAACCAATGAGTCGGTATTTACTGGTCCATGACATTGACCAGCAAATATTTCAGCCATTAGTACATGCATTATATAGGGATAATAATTTTGATGATACATGACATTAATCATCGAAACTTGAAATCACATTATCATTACTTTATATATTATGACATATTACCATAGCTTTATATATTATATTATGACATCGATTTCTTAGTTCTTTAAGTGTACATATTAGAGATACACAATGTTAATTGACGGCGAATAATTTGATTATAGTGTCCTTAATTACATGCTTATTTAATTGTATTTACAATATTCATATATACATATTTATCTTCATTAATGAGTATGAATTTACTGTATATCTATTTACAACTCTTCACATTCAGATTCGCAATCATTACGCTCGTGTTCACAATCGGTTGATACGGGTTCGTTAAAGCAGATCCATGGGAATATTTTGTCAATAGCTACCACAGCCTCGTATCTCTTACTAGTCTTTGTGAGGGGCGTGTCCTCGACCACGAACCTATCGTTCGGGAGTACCTTCTTAATTCTGTAAGGGCCTTTACATTTAGGTTCGAGCTTCTTAGACTGCCCCTCTATTCCTGTCACGGCTCTTACTACTCTAACCAAATCGCCTTCTTTGAAACGTATGCCCATTTTCCTGTACCTATCATACCGTTCCTTGTCCTTGTCCTGTTGAGTCCTAATAAGCTCACCGGCCGTAGCCCTAACATCGTCGAGACTCTCTCCGAACTCGGACGTAACCTCATTTATTACGTCATTTAACAAACCTTCAGATGGGTTAGTTAGATTTCGTCCGAAAAGAAGCTCCGCTGGAGTCTTGTAAACTGAGAGACTGTATGTCTGGTAAATGTTCATCCCATATACCATTTGGTCTATCGTGATTCATTGCCCCTAGCGCTGCCAAAATGGTGCGGTTGTACCGTTCCACTTGACCATTCGCTCGGGGTGTAGCGACAGCATTGAGCACGTGCTTTATACCATGTGATTGCATAAATGTTTTAAACTGCCTACTTCTGAAACTTGTTCCTTGGTCCGTAATCAAACGTGTTGGCACGCCGAAGTAACTAAAATGCTCTCTGAATTCTCTAATGCTTGTGGCCGATTTGGTATTTCGCACAGCGGTGATATTAACAAATTTAGTAAACGCATCTATGATAACAAGGATGAATGTATTGCCACGCTTGGTGCGGATAAAAGGACCGAGATGATCCGCATGTATGGTATGGAATGGTATGATAGCTTCAGGGATGGGGTGTAGTTCACCGGGCCTGGCACCATATTTTTTTACAAACCGTCTCATCTTTGGAAATCAATAAGTAGCTTTTAAGCGCGCCAAAGTTGTCAAACCCGAAGTGTCCCACATCATCATGATTGGCTTTAAGTAGTTGCCATCTGGTGCCACTTGGGACAACCCAACGGATAGTATTTTCGTCAATTATACGATATACCCGCCCATTTACAAGCTTGTAATTTTTAATTATGTCAACAGCATCTTTACATTTAGAATCCCCTAAAATCTCCGCGATATTTATAATGTCTTCGTCAATCTGTTGCATCGTCGCAAGCCAATCGTCAGTACCTACTGAAAGGACATCTAACACGTGATCAACGTCTTGAGAACTATCTATAGCACCCTGCTGAGGGCATCTACGTGTGCCATTTTGTCACCAGGGCGGTATTCTATTGAGCAGTCAAATTCTAAGAACTGCAGCCACCAGCGAGCGATTCGTGGGACCAAGTCGCGTTTACTTAAAGTGGTACGTAAAGCGTTGCAGTCTGTAACTATGGTGAATCTAACACCAAGTAAGTAATGCCTGAACCTATTCAATGACGCAATAATAGCTAGAGTCTCTAATTCGAAGGAATGCAATTTTTGCTCATCCGGACTGGTTTGCCTACTATAATAAGCGATCGGTTTGAACACCCCAGACATGTCTTGTTGCATTAAAATGCCGGCTACCCCGTACTTGCTCGCGTCGGTGTGGAGTTGGGTTAGTGCATTAGGATCATAAAGTCCTAGGACCGGTCTTTGTACTAAAATCTGTATTAATTTCGCAAATGATTCCCGTTCTTCACTACCCCAACTCCATGAAGAGTCTTTCTTCAACAGACTAGTCAGAGGACGTGCTATTAAGGCGAAACCCGCGACAAACCTTCTGAAGAAGCTAGCAAGGCCTAAAAACCTCCTAACTTCGTGAACATTTGTTGGCGTAGGGAATTTGGATATGGCGTCTGTTTTGAGCGACCCTGGTCTAACACCCTCTGCACTGACTTCGTACCCCAGGTAGTCTATTTTGTCATAAAATAAATTACATTTACTCATTTTGAGGGTTAGACCGCTTTTTGCCAGTAACCGCAACACCTCCTCCAAACGTACCAACCCCTCATCGAATGACTTGGCAGGAATCAGAATATCATCCATGTAAACCAATGCATACGATGAAGCTGGTGAATTGTGGATGATCTTATTCATTGTACGCTGAAAGACTGATGGTGCGTTCACTAACCCAAAGGGCATCCTGTTGTACTCGTATTGACCCTGAGGGGTTACAAAGGCAGTCTTCTCTCGAGAGCCTTCCGCTATTGGGATTTGATAGTACCCGGACGCTAAATCGAGGGTAACAAATAGTGAACTACCTGATAATAAATCTAACTGATCCTCGATACGAGGGAGGGGGTAGTGCTCTTTTTTTGTTTTATTATTCAGAGCGCGGTAGTCCACACATAGCCTCTTCTCCCCTGACTTTTTGTTAACTAGTACTATAGGGCTCGCGTAAGGACTGTTAGACTCCCTTATAATGCCGCTTTCTAACATTTCCTTGATCATATCTTGAACTAGTTGGCGTTCGGTAAAGGACAACCGGTATGGGCGGTAAACGACAGGATCGGGGTCATCCAGTTGAATCACCATTTCAGTTTCCGTCGTAAACCCAAGATCTGTTAAACCACTCGAAAAACAATATTTATATTTATTCAACAAAATCTTTAATGACTCTTTTTGATCCTTTGTTAAATTTTCTCCGCAGCTGATTGGTGATTCATCTATGCGTGACAAATGTAATTAAGTACCCTGTAATTAAGTAAGTTTGGAGTACCCTGGCAAGACCAACATGCATGACCAACCATATAAACCTCCGGAATACCTCTGTTACGGTAAATACAGTTCAGTTCCTTAAATTAAAAACTGGAATATCAAACATGTTCATCTCCAGGGAGTACCCTGGCAAGATTAACATGTATGACTAACCATATAAACCTCCGGAATATCTCCGTTACGGTAAATACAGTTCAGTTCCTTAAATTAAAAACCGGAATATCAAACATGTTCATCTCCAGGGAGTACCCTGGCAAGATTAACATGCATGACTAACCATATAAACCTCCGGAATGTCTCCGTTACGGTAAATATAGTTCAGTTCTGAAGTCTAAACATTTAGTAGTCTGGTAAAGAGGCAATCGTGAAGAAAAAGAAAAAAATACGACAACGGAATAAACTTGTACCCTACTTTCTTTACTTTGGTATTGAATAGCAATAATATGAATTCAGTTAAGTACATACTCGATGCACGGATATATGAGGGTAGGCAAGCAAAATTAAAATGAACAAAGAACACTTACGTTTTCTACATACGCCAAATACTCAAGCGTATCTCCAATCCTTTTGTGGGCACTAAGTTGCTTATCCCACTTTCTAAGATGTGAACCGTACTGGTCAAACACTCAGCAGCGAGGAATTTGAATATAAAACACTCTTTATAAATTCGAAGATCAGCTTTATTTTTTATATTTACACAGCAGTACAGTTTGAGTTAGCAAAACCAACAGCAATACAATACAAGTGACTAGTACTGATGTCAGAGAACGAATGGCCGGGTATACCAATAAAATGCCCGCCGATTCGTTTCTATCCCCACCAATCCCCACCATTAAACTTGCTTGTGATTGGTCGTCGATAACTGTCAAGTCTCGACCAATCGCAAAAAGTCAATACAACTACTTTTAAGCATACAACTTCATAGAATTGATTGTAATTATTATATAAACATAAATAATTGTAGGCATTATTTAAATAATTATAACAGATGTTTCTATAGTATTATTTGTAAGCTGGAGTTCTTTGAGATTAGTGGTAATTTCTTGGAGTTCCTTTCGCGTCGAAGTAAAGTTCCTCCTAACATCCGCTCAATCAAAGCAAAACAACACACACAATACATTATCATACAAACAAATATTTAAATTCTTTATCTGTGGCGCATTCGGCGCGATAGATACCTCCATGCGTGTATAAATAATCCTCTGATTTCACTTATATGTTTGAGATCTAACAAACTGGCTTGACGTTATTGTTACGTCAACCGGTCATTATTCAGTTCTATACAAATTACCAATAAACAAACAGATGAACCAAAATATCCCACTATAAACCTACCACCGAACAAATTGGTTTAATCTTCAGATAAATCAACAGGATTTAACACTTCGTAACTGGTTGAGTGATTCCAGCCGTCAAAGGAATATTTTACATTTTCCTTTTGATGTCGTTAAACAAACTCTCGTCTAATAACAGGCAATAACATTTGGGAACTTAAGAGGATTTCAGATTCTTTCCAGAATTATAACGTAATTGAATAGATCTCGGGAGTATTTTGGTAGTTTCTGTACGATACTTAACTCTTCCATGCAAGTGAGCGAAGTTTTTCATTGCAGTCGAAGCTGGTTTATGTGAGTGCAATGATAAATGCAGGCGTATCAAACGACGTTTTTCAAAACATCGTGAATGTTGTTGTAGCAATCATTATCATAAACATAATATTTAGTAACAAATATTCTTGTGAGAAAAGGTTTTATTCAATTAATTTATTGTTCAGACCATGATCGTTAGTATTGTATGAGTCAAATAACTTATAGACTCTATGGGTGGCAGTTTTCTTTATCTAGATTAAGAAGATCACTTTTCCACACGAGTGCAAATATGAAATTGAAATACGCTGCATTGTGTGCCTTAAAGTGGTGTAATAAGAGCCAGTTTTCGAGTAATTCTATGGAAAGTACATACAATTTAATTGCAAACTACTTTTATCTAGGTCCCATACTACAAGTCACAGACCATTTAGAAATAAAAAACAACATCATTATTCCCTCCACAATCGTATGAAACTAAAGACACAGCTAACTCATTATATTCGTGAATCCGTCTGTCTGTGAAGTTGTGTTAAAGTATGAGGCCCAGGCCTCTTCGTAACGTCCTTTGTCAGTCCACGGGTTTTTCAAACAAAGGCCATCCATTCGTCCATTTCACCGTCAGCAAAAGAAGATTGTATTATTCATTTGCTTTAAATAAATTAACAGCTATTGCAAATCAACTCATTTTTGGAAAGCTTTTGAGAGTTTCATGCCTTATTTATTTTGAAACCAAATTTAAATAAACCATGGTAATAATTGTTGAAATCTCAGTCCAGCAACAATACTATAAAATTGGTGTGTTTGCGGTAGCGAATACAACGACCATTATGTATGTATTTCATGCTCATTTAGTGTAAGTTTTCAGTTTTTATTATTGTTTTAACGATGTTTTCCGAGTTTGCTAACTTTATTATCAATGTTAACCATTCTCATAATGCGGTGGAGCAATTTTGCTTTTAATAAAACGTTTTTGAAAGTGATAAAAGTTCTGAAAATGGAATAAGTACGAAAATGTTAGCTTGGTTAAAATTATACTGTGGTTCGTTCTATTGACAGTTTATGTAAACTAGAATTAAATTTTAGGTAAACATTTATTTTGATCAGTTTCTCAAACTTTGTCATCCTTCCTTTGATCCATCCATGCGTAGGCCGAGTGCCTATACAACGGGTAATCTTTAAAATTGTAACATTTATAAGACCCACACTGCGGTATTTTTAACTTTCTTGTTTGTCTGTTACGACGAATCGTTTAAATTTGTTACGTAATAGTTGATTCACGTCTAAGAATATATCGTTTCCTCATTCTTGTTTGGCTATAGAAAGTTATACACCCAGCATATTTTGTAGATGTCTATTGTCCCGGCAAATAAAGGCACAGTTCGACTACTCTTGGCTGTCATAGAAGATGAAGGTGTAAGAAGAAAAAGATGGGCAATAGTGATATTGCGTATGATAAAATATTAGCAAAATAATAGTAAAACAATAGACAGACACAGACAGTGAAAGTTAAAGGGTCCCTTCATCTGTCTTAATTAGCGAAACAATGAAAATGTTTTTTAACAATGAAATCAAACCGGCTTCCAAAACAAAACACTATAAAGCGAAAAATAACATTCTTTTCCGAAGTCGGTGTCTTTGGTTTTCGACTTCGGAAAAGAAAGTTTTGTTTTGGAATCCGGTTTTTTTTTGAGGTTTTAATTTATTAGTTTTTGGTAGGTTTGGAGGTACCTCAAAATAGTATGAAAAATTATTAACAGCCAATCCAAATCTTATGACGATTCCAATAAGCCCAAACACGACTAAGATAAATTGTTTTATTTCGGAGTTCCAGTGCCTACCTTCCGGCTTCATCATCGGATCAGTTCGATGGTACCATTTTCATCAATACCATTTATTTATAAGTATTTGCTTCATCATAGTCGGTTAAATATTCGATATATTGCCTATCTTATACCCGTGTCAAACTTATCATTAAGGAGTTCCAGTGGCCATCTGTGGTCTTTTTCATCAGATCAATTTCACCAAATGATACTTTCTGAGTGCAAATGATTGCAATGTTGATAAAAATATCAAAATCGCTATATGTATGCCTACAATTTTTGAGGAGTTCCCTCGATTTCCATGGGATCCCATCATCAGTTCCTGACCTGATGACCATGGGAACACCTGGGAAGCAAAATAAGAATTTTCCAAATCCGTCAAGGCATCTTTGAGTAATCGGGTAACAAACATTTACATTTAAATTGAAAACCTCCTCTTTTTTCGAAGTTGGTTATCAATAAACGGTGACAGTTAAAGGGTCAACAGTTAGCACTTGTTTTGTCATCATTCTTTTGCGTTTATAACAATTTATTTAAGGTTAGTGCTTCCACACTCCTCTATTATTCGCTATCTCAGTGCCACCCTCTTTCTAGTCATATCATATCAAACGGAAAACACCGAATTTAAAACTTTATTTATTTGTTTAATTTATTAACAAAGATATCTATTAGAAATAGAGGGTATAGGTTCTACCGGTGCACATGTTTCTTGCTCCATGTTTTTGTAACAATCTTAATTCAAACACATAATCTTTCCCAGAATATTAATTTCGAATTATAAACCTCAAACACTTGATGGTAAATAAATTAATAAATCTAATGAAACAAACGTCTAAAGTTAATTATTAGTTGAATTAATAAAATTTCTTGGTAGCGAGAGAACTTTTGTGTTTGTTAATAACTCCTTTCTCGTGTGTTTTACCATTCCAGGTATTCAATTAATTAGTTTTGTGAATTGTAAGGGTTTGAGTAACTTTTGTTAATAGTTCAATGGTATGGTTATGGTTGTTATCAATAAATATATAGGTGGAAAAGTGGGCGTTTCTTTATACTTAGGGTTACTCGAACAAGCAAAAATCCTATTGGATTACAATCGTTTACTTCAATGGGCGTTTATAATAATTTCGCAATATTAAAAACAACTGGGCGAACTGATAGGTTCGGCTTATTCCACTAACCCTTCAGCCGACAGTCTAGACAATGATGTCAAGCCCAGCTTTACCAGCATTCTGACGGAACTGCATCGCTAACTTCCAGCGAAGTATTTAACCTCCTAGTACTCTTGTTTACTCTAGATGCCGTACAATTAAGACGCTTTTTGACCGACGCACGACTTCACGGATGTCTTTCAAAATAAGTTCCATTTTTGGATCATATAAAGCGCTGTAGCAAAAAGATCTTATTAGAAAAATAAGATCTTATGAGATCATATAAGATCATCTCCAACATTATGAAGTGTTGTCATGCATTAAGTCTTTCATGACTTACGATGGATAATAGGTAAGTCAGTGGGTTTGCCACAACGTAGAAAGACAGCCTCGCTGCCAAATGGTTAAATAGAGCCGATTTTAAGAATTTCTTAAAGGAAACCGGAAAAGTAGTCTTAAAACGTAGCTTTATCAGCTATTGAGAGCAAATAATCATCATAATCAGCCTTTTAATGTCCCTACTGCTGGGACAGGCCTCCTCTCTGTGAGAAGTAATGGGCCGTAATCCACCATGCGGGCCCATTCCGGTTTGGTGGATGTCACAAGTCTTCGAATCAGACAGACGAATTTAGAGAGATAATATCAATCCTCAATAGCTTATAAAAATAATATAAATGGTAGTTTAACATGGAGGACTGATGACCTGGTTAAGGTTGCGGGAAGGCGCTGGATGCGAGACGCAAGGGATCGGTCAATGTGGCAACGCCTGGGGGAGGCCTGTGTCCAGCAGTGGACGTCTTTCGGCTGAAATGATTACAAATGGTAGTTTAAAATTATTTTCTATACAAAAGCTGCCAAACCGCAGTTTTTATTCCACAGATAAAAGTTATCAGAAGAATTCATTACGAATAGTTCTGTTAGAAACCAATCGTATTTAATAGAAATTATTTGCAATCTAAAACTCAATAAAATTAGCTCAACCCACGTGTAAATCATTATAATAATCAGTGCGATCTTCGACAAGCTATTAACATCGGCTTACAGTTTAAGTAGGATCGTCTGATAACTTGGTACGTTAGTAACGCACAAATTATTCGAAAAATAAAACTTGCCATCTGGAAGTTGGATAAACGCATCTTGGGGCGCGTTTGAGTGGATAGTGATATTGTTATTGAGTTTTTAATGTTTTGAAAGTATTTTGTTCAGTTTTAGGTTTTTTTTCTTATATTAGGTTTTATGATGATGATTATATTTTTAAGCTAAAACAAATGGTACTCACGTCTTTTACTCATTTGAGTAGGCAGAAAATACAGAACGCCAGTTGCTACGATCTTTACACTACACGATATACTCCTTTTACATAATTTCAGTATTATTTGAAAATATTTTCAAATGAGACTTGATTATTAACGCGACTGTTAAGCATGGTCTTGGGTTCTTTCCTCCCCCAGTCGGGTTTTGTATAATTATGATTTCTCAATAACAGTTCTATGGATTTTTGAAAACTGGTACAATTTAAGTCTAATTTGGGTACGCTCTTTGCGTTTTAGGGAATACAAACTCCATGTCATTACCTATTTCTATAAAAAGATCATTATGAAATTACAGTACTATCTTAAAAGGTGGTAATCCATTCGTACTAAAACATTTAGTGTCGCAGAAATGCTTTTAAAGTTAGGTTCAACTTTTCTTTTAATCTTAAGTAGAAACAAAATATCAAGAATCCGTATCTCTTAACGATGAAAGTCGTGAGTGATTACAACGCATTATACCAAAGAGATCAAGAACAAAACGTTCACTACATTAACACTACACGGAGTAAAGTTTAACTACCCGAAACGTTGTTCTAAGCTTAGGACTTGTTCAGACGGCTGTTTTACTAGAGACATTGCGATGTTTTGCTTCTGTCTCGCCACCTTTGGTGCGGCATGCATATAAATGTAAATGTTAAGACCAATGTCATTGTCTGGCAGAGAATAAAAGCCCAAAAGGCACAGGAGTTTTTGATTGACCAAAAACAGGAAAGAAAGGTGTTGATTGGTGATTATTACTGCTGAATTGTAAAAAACGATGACACGAGCCTTAAAGGCCAATAACAACGCTTCACAAATAAATAGAATATCATATTGAACAGAAGGAATAGCAGAATTTAGTGTCACCTGACTTGACTGATACCTTTAGGCGCACGGTTGGCGCAGTGGTTGAGCGATTGACTGCTGCGCTGCGTGTCGCGGGTTCGATTCCCGCTCGGAACAAATATTTGTATGACATACTGATAGTTGTTCCGGCTCTGGGTGTTGTGTATGTGATTTTATATGTTTGTAAACGCACCCACGATACAATGAGTAATTCCTAGTGTGGGGCAACGTCTTTTAAAAAATATAAAATATATATATTCTGAATATAGCGTGCCTTCTTATGATCGAATAAATTTGAGATCCACAGATCTTGAAGTGTTTGCTTAAAAAAAACATTGTGAAATGTAACAACATAATAAAAACTGTAGGTCCTTAGTTAAATAATTGAGTTTGATTTTGCCTTGTTTTATTAAAAAAATAAACAACTTTGAACCGCATGTGTGGGCCACAAAATCAACTAAATTTAACTTTTTTTAACTCACATTATTTGTTTACTCATAAGGAAATTAAATATCAATATCAGAATGCAAACAAAACACTGTTTTTTTCATACATGAGCGACATACCCTATGACATCACAGGCAACGGTGAAGGAAAGCATCGTGAGGAAACCTGGACTTATACAGCTAATGAAAGTTTGAAATAGCCAAGTCAAAGGCCTGTGGGGTACCCAGAGGCGGTTTAATTAACTCTGACATCAGAGGTCGCCACATCCTCACACGAAAAGAAGAAGACCAAATTGTAGAACTAGCTCATCATCATCCACAGGCATAAATCTCACTTTTCTTCACACACACATCCCAAGCTACTGTGTCACCCTTCCCTTATCTAGGTTCTACCCACAATGGCAACAATGTCGTCTGCCCATCTTGCTGTCGGACCACCTACATTACTTTTACCAGTCCTTGGAAACAATTTTGTCTAACTAAAGAACTACGAGTAACTAACTGGGTTTATATTATTACACTGCAGGGCTAAAGTCCCCTTCCCTTTTCCAAGTAATTCTGATTTCTGTAAGTGCGAGTCTTTTGGTAGGTGTCGAGCTCGTTCCGCCACTTTCACCTATCTCTACCTTTCTCGTCTGGCGTTTATTGTAATCCTTATACATAGTATAAAACAAAGTTGCTTCCCGCTGTCTGTCCCTATGTATGCTTAGATCTTTAAAACTACGCTACGGATTTTGACGCCATTTTTTTAATAGATAGTGATTCAAGAGGAAGGTTTATATGTATAATACATGCCGTCGAAGCCACTGACAGAAGCTAGTGTATAATAATATTTTGAATCAAGAAATAGTTAAAAATCTAAAAAGACATCCAACGCAATTCATCCCAATACCTAAAACATTAAATTCTTTGGTATTGTAATGTTTCACGCGCCACCCACCAGTTGCGATGAATTTGGCTTCTATGAACTTTGTAAATGTAACCTACATACGTATTATGTAAAGATATATCAAACAAAATATTAAACGTAGATTTTTGGTATCTTTCAGTATCAAATTTCTGTCCCACATAGTCTAGACACTTTGATCCACATACGCTCGCATGATTCTATAACAATCGTGCTTGTTTTAAATTTTTTACAGTTACATTTCGTACTTGTATTAGTTTCTAAACAAGCTTTTACAACTACCCACAAATGTACACAAAACTAAAATGTATCCATTACTATACCAAACAATGTTCGTTTTACTTTAAATGTCCAACAATTATGTTTTCAACAATTCGCAGAAGCCTGCCGTGAGATGGAAAAGAATATTGCTGTACGACCCGATACAATGCGCGAGGTACTTCTATTGTGAGTTGGGAGCGCAACCCAGGAACACCGAGGTGCTACATGGGTTCGTCTACATGCTTACTTAAGTTAAAGTATCTTTTAAGAGCTGTGTTTCTTTTGATTGTTGAATGCTTTTGTGGTGAGTGAAGGTCGTTACCGCCTTGTTGGTGTAGTGTTTACAATATACACTATTTAGAATGTGGTCCTGGGTTTGATTTCCGGATCGGGCAGTGAGATTTTTCTGTCTGGAATTTCTCTGTAACAGCTCGGAGTCTGGCATTGTGCACGTTGATGACGTAGCTGGCGATGGCGGTGTTTGCACTATGAGGACACCTCTGCTTAATCCTTTTAGGACGGTGTGATAAAAGAACGCGTGAATTAGCTGAATCGTAAAGTAAGATTATTAATCGCCACAAAGGTAAGCTTTTTATGAAATAACTTTTAGGGTTAATTTGAATCAAAATCAAGTGGATGTTGAGGAGACTGAAATTATAATTATCGAAGTTTTTTTTTTTATCCTTTATTAACTAAGACATTTTTACAAACATTTATTGAATGTATTAACATACCAACACAAACCATCGCGGGTATAACAGTGGTATGTTAGACGCGGCAACTCGGTGCCACAAAATACTTTTAAATGAACAGTAGGTATACAACTGTATCTGACATTTGAAAAGATACTTTCTAGATCGCATTGCAATTTAGAAAGTATATATCTTTTCAGCATTTTCTGAATTTATTGTTTTACAGATTTCCAGAGGTAATTTATTCATATAACATGGTAGCATGCATTCCCACGTCCGCGCTCCATAAACATGGTTCATTTTAGGTACTATAAATGTGGATAAGTATTTTAAACTACGCAGCGACTTCAACCCTTAGTATTTACGAATATTATTTATATTATGGTAATTATCGCTTATAACACGTAAACGTACCTTGTCAAAGACATTTACAATTTGACAGAAATGGAATGGCTTTTTATGAAATCATGCGTGTGCAGAATTAATAGATTAATAAAACTATTTAAAAAAACTACACCTGGCAAAAACTACTCGTGGGTCTCCAACATTGACATTAAAATTCAGCAAAAAACTGTAAATGGAACACAGTATTTTCCATCTATTCTGGGATAGACACGTTTTTCATTTGAACACAAATTTGCCTTTTTCAAAACTGAATGAAAAATATCCTAACTCGGTTTATGACGAAACTTGGTAAGCCTTTATGCGAAATATATTTTGGAATAGTATGGCGCTATATGCAATAATGAATAGGTATTATTTTCTTTATCTCACTAGAGATCTTTCACAATAGGATTATGGCTAGTATCTAAATAATACCATGTTGAATCGATCGATCGCTCTGTACGTAGTTGGACAAAGGGCAGCTCCAAAGACAAAATCGGATGCATCTTTTCAAAACGCACTTCTAGAGATCTTTCTATCAGGTTAATATGTATAATAATCATGAATAACTGTACGCCGCATAAGGTCGTGCCGCATTGTCGTACCATCGCTATGAGAATGAGGGAAGGGATAGTGCACCTGCGTTTGCACAATTCTTCCTTTTGCACAATGTGCACTATAATAATATCTCTCCAGTCGATGAGATTGGCCGCCATGGCAGAAATTAGACCTGGAGGATCACCAATGTTTGTAACCTTTATCGCATGTATAACATTACGCACATGGGTACTCATAATGATCTGCCTGCCCTTATGCCATATTACTTGGGATTGGCGTTACACGTTTTATTCTTTTATTCTAAACGGTCAAACGTCAAATTATTGTTTTCTGCCGTTCTTATGATTCCCCATATACTACATCCAGCATTTTGTGGCCTCTTCTGGGCTCTCTCCTTTAAGGTATCTTTCCATACATGGTAACGGGGAATTATGACTGACCATTTTTTATACAATCTTATAGCCAAGGTCATCCTTAGTAAGGCACGATTTCACGATTCAGGGCCCGACTTCGCCTTTTGCTTTAGGCTTCTATGTTATTATTCCAATCTTCACCAGGCTCTTGTGTCAATCTCATCTAGGTTATATAAAATGGCAACAATATTATCTGCGCATCTCTCCCACGACTATAAAGCATCAAAATTGCCAAACTTTGATTACCAATAGCGACCTCGTTTCCATGTTTTCAAGTAAACTCAATTCAGGGTATATGAAGTTGCACAAACACATAATTATCGGGTGTTTGCAGTCGTAAGTTAGTTCAGCAGATAGACATCGTTTCCTGCCTCTGTGCGTTTGCCGACTCTAATATCGTACGTTAAGTCCATAGATCTTGAATCGTTTTAACAACTAGTATGTACATTGTGGAGCTTTACTGCGTTCTAGATTCTTGTATAAGAATCTTACAGTAGATGTCGAATAGATTTGGACAATTAGGTAAAAGCTTACTCAAGCAGATGCGACGCGAAAATGTGACGCACCTTTGGGTATGCGGACGACAGCACTGTAGCTGAGAGATACGTGTCCGACGCGCGCAATTCTGGATCTCAGATCCGGTTTCTCCGGGAGGCCATCGTTGGGCTCTTGAATCTGTCCTTGAAGGCAGTTTCCGAATGGTGCGATGCCAATCTGGTCAGGTTCAATGCTGCTAAGACCCAGGAGTGTAATTTTTCCACTAAAAGGAGCCAATTCCACCCGGCACCTCCTTTCCGATATGTAGCCGTGCCGATAACTGACCATCTTGAGGTTCTTGGCATTACGTTGACATTGACGCTCAATTTTGGTCCGTTCATTAAAGCAAAAGCTCAGCTTGCTGCCAAAAAAATGGGGATCCTCGCGAAGGTGAGACGGTACTTCACGCCAGAACAGTTGCTCAACTTAACGTATCAAGCACAAGTTCGATCATGCGTGGAGTACTGCTCTCATCTCTTATGTGCCAAGTACCAGCCGGATGCACTTTAGTCAATCGAAAGACGGGCCAAGAGGCTCATCGGCAATAAAGTACTGGTCTAGGCTCCAGAATCTCGATAGCCCGTTCCATCATCGGACTACAAGACGTACGGCGATGCGTCATCGGTACATGGTGGATATCCCAACCAAGCGCACCAAACGTTTTGGGAATACTTTTATTATATAAGTTTTTAAACTGTCATGGTCACTAACACTAATATTAACTTTATTATGCGTACAGCATAATAAAAGTATTCCCAATTTAGTGCAATTCCCTGCCGGAGTCTGTATTTCCTGATAGCTACATCCTGGGATTCTACAAGTCAAGCGTGAATAGGTTTCTTTTAGGCAAGCGTGCTTCATAGTCGACCACATCATCGCTTACCATCAGGTGAGATAGTGGTCAAGCGCAAGCTTATCAATAATAAAAAAAGACTTTTTTTTATTGATAAGCTTGCGTTTGACAAATTGTTTCACATTCCAGTGGTTAAATTACCTTTCCAACAAAGTTACAGATCGACAGTTTCAAGATTTCCTTACGCACACAGTAAAAAGTTTGTTAGTTTATAAAAACCCGACCTATATCAAAAACTTTCATGAAACCTACTTATATAGTATCATGGCTGCCATTCAGATTACATCGAACGAGCCCGTTCGATATAATCATGGCGTCAAATACGCACGCACTCACAGTACCGCACAGGACTTATCGACAGAATCGTCTTCATCGCGAAATGCCCATCAAGGCGTTTAGCACTCGTGGAAAAAGATAAAAATCAAATCAAAATTTACCTATTCATGTGATCATGTCTCGGAAATGATTTTTACTACGCATCCAACATTCTTTCACGTTAAAGTTGGAATTTGGCGAAAAACCTATATAATTTGCGTATTAATAATATAATAATAAAATATGCAATAGTTTATAAAATATGCTTTAACAAGAATCCTACGTATAGTAATCGTTTCTCTGATAAATTTTAAAGTTTCTGATAGCCTATTCAATCCTTACTAATATTTTAAATGCGAAAATAACTCTGACTTTTTGTTACCTTTTCACGTCTTAACAGCTGAACTGATTTGGATGAAACATGGCACACCGGCTGACCGGGGCCGGTTGACTACGTCCTGCATCAGATTTTTATTATATTTTGATATCAAACTTAAAATAAGCTTCGGACGTGATCAATCAAGTAGGTTAATTAATTATGTGATTAGTTTTCAACCAATTAACATTATCCATTGATACTCGTAACATTGAAACAAATGACGTGCAATTGGAGAGGCATATTTTCAGCAGTGAACTGGTATAGGGTGATGATTACCATGATGATAATATCGATTGTAATCAGTATGAACACAGCAATAAAAAACTAGCAAGGCGTATTTATTTGAGTAAGTGTTTCTAGACTTCTCTAACTTTTAAAAGTATCGTATAATTTTATTCACCCGACCAACATCTTCTCCACGAGTAAACATATATAAGACGACCCACAGACCAGACCCAAATTATATTCTTCTAAAGTGAACAGTTTTTTGTATGTGTGTCACAGAAACGGAAGGGTCTGTAATCGTCTGTTTGGTACCCATAATTTATATGAAACGATACTGGCTCATTCAATCGCATATTTTTAACCCCCGACGGAAAAAGAGGGGTGTTATAAGTTTTTAACCCCCGACGGAAAAAGAGGGGTGTTATAAGTTTGAGGTGTGTTACTGTGTATCTGTGTGTCTGTGTATCTGTGTATCTGTGTATCTGTGTATCTGTGTGTCTGTCTGTGGCATCATAGCGCCTCAACGGATGAACCGATTTTGATTTAGTTTTTTGTTTGAAAGGTGATTGTATCGAGAGTGTTCTTAGCTATGTTTGAATAAAATCGGTTCAGCGGTTCAAAAGTTATGCGCGTTTTACTGTTTAGATCGTGATGTTTTCGCAAGATAAATGTGTCGGGGGTTTTTTAAATTTTGAAATTTTACTTGTTAATAAATAAGTACCAACACATTAATCAACATGTCTAATTAACAAAAATAATATTTTTGTATTAATAGTTCGCGTGTTTATTCTTCATCATCATCATCATTTCAGCGGAAAGACGCCCACTGCTGAACATAGGCCTCCCCCAAGCGTCGCCACATTGATCTGTCCTGTGCTTTTTGCATCCACCGGACTCCCTTAGCCTTGACCAGATGGACGAGCACAGCCTACTGTGACAGACTTGACACAGTAGGCTGTGCTCGTCCACACACTCACACATTTTTATCACAGTTTGGGAGCAAAAACCATGATAAAATGCGTGACTCAAGCCTATCACAGATCGTCGCTGCACCTAGAGAGAGACCTTCCAACGCTGCGTCTGCCGTTTCGCGATCGCCACTCTAGAACTTTTCGGCCCATCGGCTATCTGTTCTGCGAGTAATGCGCCCTGCCCACTGCCACTTTAGTTTGGCAATTCTTCGGGTTTATTCTTCTACTGAAACAAAAAATACAAAATATTACCTGGATAAAAAGTATCTTTTGTGCTATTCCAGGCTATAATCTACCTCTGCGCCAAATTTTATCCAAATTCTTCCAGGCTTTTGACCGTGAAGAAGCGCTCCTAAGTACCTACACAACTTAAAAAGAAAAACGAATTTCACCAGAATGTCGACACAAGCTTTTTCATTATTTATTTTTAATCCTTATGGTATATTTGTATAGTTTTGTTTCGCAAACGGTTCATCCCATCTCAAAATCTCGACTGAATCAATAAAATGATCACGAAAGCTTTTATCAACATACAAAACCTTGGAAAGCAGCGGTCTCGCTCGAGAATCTATCTAATGCTGTGTGAATTCACCTCACATTTGCGGGTGTAATGGGCGGCGAAATAAATTCTCGAAGATTTATCACGTATTTCATTATTATTCTCGAAAATGAGAAGTTTGGGGTGTGTCAAAACGATACCAAAGTTAACGAGCTTTAAAAAGCTTGGCCAATTCGACCATTGTTTTGTTTTTCTTGTTTTGATAAAGTTTTTCTCTGTTACATTGAACAGTGATTCCTCCGGATATTAGCTAAAAATAAACTCAGGAATCGCGAATTTGGATGTTCTAGGAAAAATCGATGGAAGCTGTTCCAAAGTACTTTTTTCGAAATGGACAAGGTTATACTATACAGGACCAACGTTTTTATCTATACTATACAGGACCAACGTTTTTATCGTAATTTTTCTCTTTATATTGATTATTATGCGTTGTTTTAGCGACTAAGACTTCAAAAACAAAGGTACGTATCTAATTTGCAAAACTTCATGTTTTTACCCGAATGCGCGACGAAAGAAGGGTGATGTGTTTATCAGTCTATGTATGTATGTTTGTTCCTTTATCGCGTTCTAGAGACCAAACGCGTAGGCCTATTTTGATGATTCTTACGTCAATCGATTTGTATTAATTAACCTTGCAAGTGTAACTAAGAGCATTGGTGGCCCAGTGGTAACGGCCGCGACTTACGTTTCGTAGGTCGTGAGTTTGAACCCAGGCAGGCGCTTTACTTTATGTAAATTATTTCATCACCACTGCTCTTAAAACGGTGAAGGAAAACATCCTGAGGAAACCGGCATGTCCTTGAATCAAAAATTCGAAGACATGTGACATTCACCAACCCGCACTGGGCCCGGGTGGTGGATTAAGGCCCATTACCTCTCTCACAGAGAGGATGCCTGTAGCCCAGCAGTGGGAACATTATAAGGCTGATGATGATTGCAAGTATAACTAGCTACATTACAATTAAAACAAAGAAAGATGGCGGATATTGGGTGCCATATTGTGGGGAGGGGGCAATTTTTTTTTCGTCCCTTTTTGTTTATTGTGTGGGGTGGGTATCAAAATGAGAGCTGATTAAAATTTATAGAATAGAATATTTTAAACTTTATTGTACACCATAAAAGTTAGACACATTTACAAGAAAAACTTATTTATATCGGTACAAAACATACGCATACATCAGTATATCGCTGACAGCGATATCTACCAGACAACCACTGGATGGACTGGAAAAACTTAAAACTAAAAAAAGGATATACCACTTATAGATTAAAAAGTAATTCGAAAAAAAAATACAGTTAGTAATAAAGTTACAATAAAATCGAGTTAAAATCATAAACCTCACTGCTTAAGAAGCGAACAGTCGGAGGATACATGGTTTTTGTTCGCTGCTTAAGCAGTCAGGGTTTTTAAATTAATTTCTAAGTTCTGTTTTTTAAATTGAGTGTTTTCAATGGATATTTGATTAAAAATAAACTGAATGACTGAACTATCAGGAAAAACTGAGAGATTATGTTTTAAAATATTCCAAACCTCTGGACAAAGGTCTTGTTTCCCTTGTAAATCAAGTTTAGTGCATCAGCTTGCTATATAAGCGAGACATTACATAGGTAGATATATTTCACCAAAACGGATACACACTTCTAGATACCTATCACATTAACGCCCTACCTAAAACCCAATAAATCAGCCGACAAGACGTAAGTACAAAAGAACGTTATCGAGGGAACTCATAAAATTTAGATCTTTGTCGAGCACCAAGTACCTAGATAGTTTAGGATTTGGCGGTTAAAAGTGCCCCTTTCAAGCTCTATCGCTTCTAGTACGATCGATATGTCAGCTTAGTAATTGGAGTCGGGCATAGTTTCATGGAAATAGATTATGAAGGCCGTTCGGACCCGGAATTTTGGTTTTGTGTTAGCAGTTGGCTGACTCGTTTATCTATTGGTCACAAGCGTGACTGTTAAGCATGAGGTCCAGAGGCTCTTGACAAATGAAATTTTATTAACGGAATCGTCTGTATCGATTGGGAAAATGTCAAAAATGTATGGCAGTGTTAAGCGCTATAGAATCACGTGATAAATCGCTTTTATTTTGGCACTAGCTTCTGCCAGCGCCATCGCCCGCGTTTAAAGTGTTTTATCACCCCAAAGGAACATTATACCGGTATAAAAAGTGGCGTATGTGCTATAGCAGACTATATAATCTATCTATTTGCCAAATTTCATCCAGATTCGTCCAGCCGTTTGGGCTTCAAAAAGTAACAAACACACACTTACAAACTTTCGCCTTTATAATATTAGTGTAATAAGTATGATCCACCCGCACTGGGCCCGCGTGGTGGATTTTGGCCCATCCCTTCTCACAGAGAGGAGGCCTGTGTCCCAGCAGTGGGAACATTAATAGGCTGATTATGTGTGATGTGAAGTATGATTTCGACCATCGACATAGTTATTAGAAAGACGCTTTGTCTTAACTTTAAATCAGAGACTCTGAGTCTCTACAGCCTCTGATTTGAATTCAGGGTCAGGCAAAGATTTTTTGGGTTTCATAATGGAATTTCATAGTAGCAGCTTGGTGTCTAGATTTGTGCTCATTTGGAATGAATACGCTTGCTCGTGTAATAGCATGTGTAGGGTATACAATGACTAAAAACCTTCCACCCAATGACGACCGCTAGTCGGTTTGGAACTCTCGCTACCACTACTGTACGCTCCCTAATTTATGTGTTCCGCGACATACACTATCAACTCTGTATGTGCCTGTTTTCATGTACTGAGCCACATTCTTGTTCTGTTATTGTGATCCTTTACTCGTTTGTGATTCTCCTTCTGAACTATAATAAGTGTTACGTGTTTTGTGTACCTATTGGATACTATAAACTACACCCAACTGTCTTTTATTATATGACTCCACCAACTACACATCCACGTACCTAAACATGTAACTTTAAAATCATCATGAACATCAAAAGACGTCCACTGCTTGACATAGGCGTCTACCAAGCGCCCCGCCCGCGTGACATTATTACTTCCCCCAAAACCAAAACTTTTCTTAATTAAGCCATTACATAAAAAGGGCTCCAAATCTAACGTTGACAACTATAGACCTATAGCACTAACTCCCATACTTTCTAAAGTTTTTGAAAGAGTAATGTAGAGGCGGTTGTTAGTGTTCCTAGATAAATATAATATTCTAGTTAGTCAACAATATGGATTTAGACAAAATAAATCCACTACCTTGGCAATTTATACTTTAATAAAACAAATTATGAATAATATCAATAAAAAAAAACTCTTCCTGTGCACTATTTTTAGATTTAAGCAAGGCGTTTGACCTCGTTGATCATGTTAGGCTATTGGATAAAATGGAAAGATATGGAATAAGGGGTCCGGCTTTGAAATGGTTTCAGTCTTATTTACGTGACAGGAAGAAAATAACAAGAATAGCAAAGTTGAACCATGTGACAAATAATATGGATAATTTCGAATCCAAACCAAGAATTAATCATTGCGGTGTCCCTCAGGGAAGCATTCTGGGGCCGTTGTTGTTCCTTCTCTATATAAACGACATACCTAAATCAATAGAACACTAATGTGTTCTGTTTGCTGATGACACCACAATTATTATTAAATGTAAAGATCAACAAAACTATGACGATGAAATTAATCAAACATTGAATGATATTATAAAATGGTTAGATATTAACAAACTAAAGTTGAATATTGCTAAAATGAACGTACTCCATTTTAAAACATGGAAAAGTAAACTTATCCATCTTCATGTTGCGTATAATAATATAAGCGTAAAGCAGGTACATAACACAAAGTTTCTAGGCGTAACACTTGATGAGCACTTAACATGGAAGAATCATATCGAGATACTCTGCAAGAAAATCAACCAATTGGTTTTTGCGCTAAGAAAGCTCAAATATGTAACGTCGAGAGAAACATCCATAATGGTGTATCATGCCTATGTCTGTTCAGTTATTCGCTACGGCATAGTTGTATGGGGAAACTCCTCAGAAATAGATCGAATTTTCATTGCTCAAAAAAATGTATCCGCGCAATTTTTAACATGGAATGGTCTGATTCGTGAAGACCTATATTTAAGCGACATAACCTTTAACTGTACACTGCATATATATCTTTGAAATTGCCAAGTTTCTGTGATCCAATCTTGCATTATTTGAACGAAGGGATAATACAAATAAGAGGAAAGCTGCACATTTGGATTTTGAGATACCTGTTCCTAAGTTGCAACTCTTCCGGAAGAGTTGTATCTACATGGCTCCCCTAATTAATAATGCTTTGCCAAAGTTAAATACCCAATTACCCTTCAAAAAATTTTGTTCGGCACTGCGGCAGTGGTTGATGCAGGAATGTTTTTATTCAATTAACGATTTTTTTGTAAAATGTCCCTGTAATTTTTTCCCTTGATCTGGCATCAAAATACAGGCTTAAGTGATTGTTTAAGTTAAATGATAATATGTTGAATGTAATGTTTTATTTAATGATATGGTAAAAATGAAAGTGTGTAGTATATAGATATATAATGATTGAAATTATATTTAAATTGTAATATTAATGATGTAATGCTATTGAAAATTTATGTAAGAATTTCATTAAATTGGAATTGATTTTGCATGCCGTTAAAATGGTGAGACATGTAGCACTATGCAATTTTATGAAATGAACACCTCTGTAAACACCATGTTTCTAGCAAATAAATATTCTATTCTTAATATCTTTATAAATTATAGACTGTAATTCTGACGTATAAGCTATGTTACCGTGAAGTTTGATCAGAATCTATTTAGTAGTTTTTGCGTGAAAGAATAAAAAACTTCCATCCAACCTCAAAAACTTTCGCGTTTAATATGGTAGTAGAATAATAGTAATAACAGTAGTAATAATGGAACTCAGTATAGCCTGGTTAGTGTTATTATTTTTATTACTTGCCTGCATATAAAACCCATGTTGTACAGTCATATTCTCATAGACTTTATATTAATACATGATAAATCATGCTTTTTATGCGACTTCACAGAATGTACATGTTATAAAGTGTGAATTAAAACAGCTCTTACATAAATATAAAATATTTTTATGATTTCATTTAAAGTTTCAGTAGATTAACTTCTGAATTACGATGTTATTACATTTGTATGGCATTGTGACACGCAGGTTGGTAATATTTTAAAATATATGAATATTAAAACAGCCTCGTCGGTGTGGTAGTCGCAAGCGATATCTGAACATGTGGTCCCGGATTTGTTTACCGGTTCAGGGAAAGTGTTTTTATAGATGTGCTCTAACTGGCAATGCACAGCGAGGGTAGTAGGGTAGTATTTTAAGAGGTCACGGGGCCGACGGCATGGCACGAGGCAATTTGTTTATGGTGATCACCGGGGTGGTTTTAGTGAGGTAAAAAGCCCACACTCCAGGGAGTGCGGGATTATTGTAAAGACCAGGGTCTTTTCCCCAAAATGTGTGGTATTATTTCCACATCTTTTAGTCTACTTACGTTTTATAACACTATACAAACCACACCTTCATATCTTTTGATATTGTGTCAACTAATGTGACTCATTTTTATGTATTCTTTGATACTGTTAACACCTGAAGCCCCTTAGTTTTTATTATATATATCCTTTTTTTAGTTTTAATGTATAATTACTCTTAATTTTAATAACGTAGGTAGCTAACGTTAAACTCTTTGAGCTAACGTAACGTTACAAAGTCCAGGCGCCTTTTGAAGGTTTCCCCCGAAAACAAAAAATAAGTTGTCTGAATATAAATGAAGCAAAAGGAGTATGTTAGGATCGTAGCAGGTGGCGTTCTGTAGTTTCTGCCTACCCCCATGGGAAAAAGGCATAACTTTATGTATGAATCGTGAAACGTGACCTAATTTTTGGCCGTTTGACAACCTATGAATAATGTACCCACTGCTGGGTTACAGGCCTCTTCTCTGGGTGAGGACTGAGCCGTAAATCACCACGCGGGGCCAGTGCGGGTTGGTAGATGTCACATGCCTTGAATTTTTGGTTCTAGGACATGCCGATTTTCTCAAGATGCTTTCCTTCACCGTTTTGAGAGAAATTAAATATCAAAAGCGCCTACCTGGGTTCGACCCCAAAACCTTTCATAAGTCATGGCTGTAACCACTACTCTAACTGTAAAAGGTTTTGTTTATTTTATGAAATCAGTACAATTATTTTAAATAGAGGTTGAGGCTCTTTTGAGCCTTGACACGTGTTAATAAATATACCTGTATAAATTGAAAATTAGTACGAGTGTAAATTAACCACAATTAAATCATGAATAGTAGTACATTTCGGTTCGTCTATTTTTACTCTCTGATAAGTATTTTGTGTATTTCCCTTACAGAGTTTAGAACATGTCGCACTAACTCGCTCATATTTTTTTTTTGTATCTATCAAATGAGTTAGGATCAAGAGTCTTAACAAAGTGTCGGTCTATCACCGATGGAGGTTGTCGAAATGTCAAAATGTTTCGTGTCATTTCGTTAGTGCTTAGCAATTCTATATTTTTTTGACGTTTAAATCACTATCGCGAATTGTCCATTCTCTCAGGATCAGTTAGTTGGGAGGTCTGTTTTTTCAAAAAAGACAGCATGAAGTGCCACTCACCATTTGCATACGCATTCAGCGTAATAATAATAATAAGCAAATCAGCGATAAAATTTACAAAAGAGATAAACACTTGGGATTGACCCACATGACATTTCGGATATTATTAGTATAAACAAAGTCCCACGCAGCGTCTATCTGTCTGTTCGCGATAAACTCAAAAATTACAGAACGGCAGGCTTGTTACGTATCTTTTGCAAGAGCAAAACGATAGCGATCAAACGCTTTATGTCATAAAAGTCGGAATTACCTGCAGTGTAGGTATGGTAGGTCCTACGCTATCGTTTGCTAATCGATCGCTGTTCGTCAAATGAACTTATTAAAAAAAAAAGCGCCAATATCTCTAAAACTTCTGTAAGGAAGAGCAATTATTGCGAAAAAATTGCTATCGTTTTGCTCTTGCAAAAGATACGTAATAATCCTGCGGATTTACATGCGGTTTTACCAATAGACAGAATAATTCAGAGGAAGGTTTAGGTGTATAATTTGTTAAGGTTTTATGTAAATTGGTTAAATATGTTGTTCGAAAACGCTGCCTAATCCCTTTTAGATATACCAAAACAATGTACTATGGTGGCATTGTTCTTCTTTAATAGGACTACAAAAAAGTCCGCGATGGCATATGGATAGCTTTTTAACCCATTATAACTTCAAAAAAAACCGGCCAAGTGCGAGTCGGACTCGCACATGGAGGGTTCCGTACCATTATCGCAAAAACGGCAAAAATATCACGTTTGATAGCACCACTTAAATATTTATTTTATTTTGTTTTTAGTATTTTTGTTATAGCGGCAACAGACATACATCATCTGTGAAAATTTCAACTGTCTAGCTATCACGGTTCATAACATACAGCCTAGTGTCAGAAAGACAGACGGACCGCGGAGTCTTAGTAATAGGGTCCCGTTTTTACCCTTTGGGTGCGGAACCCTAAAAAATGTTCACGTTATCACGTACAATGCGGTAATTGGAAAAGCTAATTAGACGGATACAGTATTAACCCTTATCAACTTAAATACGTTAGTTATCTTAAGCATTTCATGCACATTATGATAATCCTGTAGACCAAATAATTTGAATGAATACCTTAGGAGTTGTCGCAAAAAAAAACCTAACGCGCGTGAAAATAAAAACAAGCGCGGGGCCCACGCCTACGACGCGACGGGACCCTACGACAGAAAAATCATGTCGGCATAAAATACTTTACTACCCGTGCGAAGCCGGGGTAGGTCGCTAGTCAATAATTATTTTGTAATTTTGTACAAGCCCTCCGGTGTTTCAGAATCCTAGTCAGTTTTGCATCAGACACAATCATTTCAAATGTTACTGAACTGAAAACTAAGATGCCTTGAAATATAGTTGTAATAGCGCTGTCTTCCTCTGAAAGATTTACTAGGTCGCATAAATTAGGTCAAGGGTTTTGGCAAAATCTGGATCTGAATTTAAATACTTTCTTTTTTTTTCAAACCTTTTGTTATAGAAATTGCTTCATCTGTTTTTATAGTAATTTAAGAAACAATTTCGCACCTGTACGCGCCTTAACGCCTTAACGCCAAAACAGCGAAACCAATTTAGACGCAACTTGACATACGTGGCAAGTATTCAAGACTTTAATAACTTAATATCTTACAGGCACGTCACGTTACATAAAAAACACTCGTTTGTCATAAACGAAAAGATGTAATTGGTGCCTTTTGCTTCTTTTACGTTCATACTTCAGGCCATACACGCCGGTTATGAGCATTACGCATCTGGCCTTTCCAACAAACTAATAAGAACCGCGTATGTCTTTCAAGGGCGTTTCTACTGACGTCTGTCTTGTAAATACCTTTTATTGCATTATTATTTTCATACAACAATATAAAACACCGCTGAAAATTACAGCAAAGATACAAAACAACAATTTTACATCTTGACTTAAAAATAAAAGCCTCAAAAACCACTCTTCTCCAATGTCTCGTTTCAAGCCAACATTGTGTGAGCCTCTTATATCTCACATTTACCAACTCGCATAAAAAAGTTCGTTCGTTCGGCTGTAGGGTGGCTTATTAAGTAAGTATGGCGTAACTGCCACATCTGTAAAAAGAAACGCATGTTTGGAAACAATTTCCGTGTACAAGGGAAGCGAATACTGAAGTTTTTCAAAAGTAAAATGTATAGGAACATATAAAAAAAAAATGAAAATGAAAAATGTTTATTGAGTTAGACAATAGTTCACAAATTAGATTATCAACGACTTAAAACTACGTGCGTTTACAATAAATATCGGAGGGATCATCTGCAGCCGAACTAGGTGAGAGCTTGTATTTCGGCATGCAGCTCCACCCATAGGAACATTGACGCAATAAACTTAGTATATAAATAAAGTTAATAAAAAAGAAGGTAAATAAACAAATTGTCATAAAATATCAATAAAATCGAAATCACAATAATACATTAAAATACAATAAATTAGATCAATATATTCAAAAATTGGGAGTTGAATAGTACAATTAAAATCATATTGTAAAATTTGACGTAAAATTAAAATCATAATCGAAATCACAATAATTTGGAAGAATATTATGTGAATTTGTGAAGGTATTAATATTTTTAAGCCAATAGGGTAGTTGACTGAAAATTACTTTTTTGTCCGTCAGGTAGAATAATAAAAAATATTGTTCACGTATTTATTTTCTTTTGACACCTAAACATAAAGTGACGAAGATACAGTGCGTTGAAATATCGTGTGAAGTCACGCTGTGCTACACTTTATACTGACAAAGTGACGTCACGAGCCCCCACTCCTGAACTTTGATGCGCTTTATCTTTGTGAATTTTTATATATTTGATTAAGCAAAAAATACGGGTCCAATATTATTTGATAATCTCACTGGTATACTAAATAGAATAATGTTTTTCTACCCAGAAAACATCCCTATTCGCTGCTGGGCACCATTTACTTTAAAAGGGTTTAGGTAAGCGGAATATTTTTTTTAATAATTTTGGTATAATTGTTTATAGACATGGGTTAATGCAGTTTTTAAAATGACCACACCTTTCCGTTACACCCTGTATAATATACATTTTTGTATTTTTGTCGTTTCTTTTTTTAAACGTATTATAAGATTTCAAAATCACATCGAAAGGGCTCTACTAAGGCGTCCTAAGCTACTCTCAGTGAGATTTTCATAGCACTTGCCAACATGTCCCTATTGCAGACTCTAAGCAGTTTTTCAGTTTTTGGACAGTTTACTTTTTTTCTGCAACTGGCTCAAAAATTTTATATTTGAATAATTGTTGATGTTATTCAATTCTCGTTATTAACTATTTTGCTTTACCATCGAAAACCCAAATTGATAAACAGATACAGTACATTCATTTTTAAAACGAACAAACCATGCAGTATTCAAAAATCCGTTCATGTTTTTTTTCGATCTCCGCGCCGTATCGGAAAGCTTGAACAGTAATACGAGTATCTATTTATAGTCAGTGCTAACAATGCAGTGTTGATACAGACCGAATCAATTGGAACCCTTTGGAATCGGAATTTAATCAAAGCACGCAAATATTGATACTACGTGCAACGGGCCAACTTAGCGCGACCGAGCTATAATCCTGTTAAAGTTCCAATATCCAGTATCCAGTACCCGATATCCTATTGTCTGTGATATTGTTTAAGGATTAAGTGGCGAGGTGATATTAAATATAGTTCGGCGATTTGCGTAATCTTTTGCAGCGAACCGCGTTTGCAAATTGAAAATTAGTTTACGCTTTTATAAGATTGTAACTATAGTTATATCTCATATAACTATAGTAACTCTCTTTATATACATTTGTATAGTAAGGACCAACAAAGGAAAACGCACCTTTTAGCGTTCAGGCCGGTAGAATATATTTTAAAGCCCAAATGGAAATTTAAAAAAAAGTTAACATTGTCAGGCTGCGGTCAAAGGACATAGCTAAGCTTTTTTGTAATTTTGTATGTTAATTATCCAACTAAGACTATTATTTAATAGTTTGCTCTAATCCTAACCCTACTTATACTTAAGGAATCTCGTAAGAAAAACTTTTACGCTTTCACCTCACAAATTATCCAATTCTCTAGCCCCTCATGCCTGATTGTTACACCAAATTTTTCCTATTATTGTGTTTCTGTTAATTGTTCCTCTAGGAATCAGAACAGGTGTTTTCGTATTGAACTGTTGCGACTAATGCCTCTTCTGAGACGAAGCTCCTCTCTCACATAGCTGCACAGTTATTGGCGAACTAGGACAAATATAGGGTTACTCATCAAACAGCTGGCTTCAAACGTTTGGTTTTAAACATTGTCGGTTTCCACACGTTGCGTTGTTCTGCATATCACTTATGACGACGACGTTGCAAAACAGTGTATAGTTTCACGCAAAATTTACTGAACGGAGTTTGATGAAACTTTACAGAAATATAGCTTCTACATCAGAATAACACATAGGGTATAATTTATAAAGATATTGGGAGAAGTACTAATGTCAAATGGAGCCACAGGTGGCAGCTACTGTAGTATAATATCATGCATATGTATCTATGCATCCGTGTAAATAATTCAGAATCATTCGGAGCTTAATCTTGCCGGCTAACTACGAATTTCTGTAATAAGCTACTGCATTAACTGCACAATGTACACATTAGATAACTTACTAAACTTGATAACTTCTTGTTCTTGAGATTTCTGTATGATATAGGTATATTTTAGCATTAATCTTCACATGTAGTATATGGATTCCATTTTCCCCACATAGACACTCATTTGATCCGATGTGGGTGTTAATCTTACTAATATTATGGATACGAAAGTTTGGATGCGTGGGTGTTCAATCACGCTAATCACGCTAGAACGGCTCAATGGATCTGGATAGACTATAGTCTGAAATAGGACATAGGCTACCAAAAAAGTATGGACACTTTTGAAAAGAGTATCTTCACCAATGAAAGCGTCCAATAATTTTTGCTAATACCGAACAAATTTTATAGAAATTTGTCATCCTCTTTCATGGAGACATACCGTTTGCCCTGTGGAACTCACTTACACAATTAGGCTGCAGTTGTCAATTTGGGCTTTTCACTACCCGTAACAACTGCCAAAAATCTTCAAATGACAATCGTAACCAACTGCTTAACTTTTGTTCTGAGGAGCGGTCTCGATGTCCTAATTCAGTTATTTTTATTACTGATGTCACTAGAGTTCAGTCACAAATATTCATCAGCAGCATTATTGCGTAATGAATTCGGCAAGGCAACGGGCAAAGAGTATAAAAACTTGAACAATCACATAGATGGAAACCCACATCGTGTCTTTCATCTTGCATGTGATTGGTCGTTTTTTTACTCTTCCCCCTTTGCCGTGCCGAATTAATTACGCAATAAGCTGCATGAATAAAAAACCGGCCAAGTGCGAGTCGGACTCGCGCACGAAGGGTTCCGTACCATTATAGCAAAAACGGCATAAAAATCACGTTTTTTGTATAGGAGCCCCCCTTAAATATTTATTTTATTCTGTTTTTAGTATTTGTTGTTATAGCGGCAACAGAAATACATCATCTGAGAAAATTTTAACTCTCTAGCTATCACGGTTCTTGAGATAAAGCCTGGTGACAGACAGACAGACAGACAGACAGACGGACCGCGGAGTCTTAGTAATAGGGTCCCGATTTAACCCATTGGGTACGGAACCCTAAAAAGGGTTTGGTAGGTTACCACCATAAAGGGTAAAACATTACGACCTAGATCTAATCATAAACTACTGGTTGGTGGCTATCCTCCTCGGATATAACAATTTTTATATCTTGTTTAACCTGCTGTACATTTATTGGTACGTTTATGAAGGATTGTTATTGGCGCTTTACTATTGAAAGCATCGTAAACGTACATGAATATGGTTGAATAAGCAAGGTTATTTGCTTATCTGTGGTTATAGTGTTTTGATACTTTATTATAGACATGGTTTTCTTGATGGACTTACTATCGTAGAATTCATTCAGAAAAGGTTTCCATTTCGGAATAATTAATACGTTAAATTAAATTGGTTTGATTTCATGGAAAGGATAATTTTAGATAGTAATTAATCAAAAGTTCATTCGATTTCTGAGAATCAGTACACCAAAATATGATTTTTCAATCAATGTTATCATCGAAAAGAGGCCCTTTTCAGCAGTGGAAATAGAAAACAAAATTCTTTATTAAAATCGGCCAAGTGCGTGTCGGACTTTGCACATTTGGGGTTCCGTACCAAACTGCAAAATCAAAGTTTTTGTAATAGGAAAAATGAGGGCATTTCAAAGTAGACTATTTGTAAGTAAAATATACGTAATAATAAATATTATCACCAAATTTCAAGTTCTTAAGTCAATGAGTAGTTAAAAAGCTCTTCCCTATAGCTGTATAGGAGCACACCCAAAAATAATAAAAAAATGGCAATTTAAACCTGTGTGAGAGATGACAGACAGACAATAGACATACACGTGAGTGACAGCAATAGAACTCTGTTTGGACCCTTCGGGTACGGAACCCTAAAAATCACCGAGAAAACTTTTGGCGTAAGACATACGAGTAATTACATCTTGATCGGTGCACTTCATGTACATTTCACCTAAGTTTTCTCGGTGATTTATTAGCCACTTCACTCAGCTTAACCTATGGGTAAATCAGGCCCTAATGCGAAAATCGAGGGGTGCTAAGCTTGCCTTTGCAAGAACTACCTATTTATGGCATACAATTTAGTTACAAATTCGCGCGTAAAATTCAGCACAACAAAATTGCCGGACATGTCTCTCGAACATCTTTGCTTCCTATCTATCTAGTGCAACTCTTGTAACACGAGATCAATTAATTTACCACGTTCTACCGCAGTTAGTCTCAGTTGCTGTCACGCAGTAACATATTTACTCTTAGGCCAAGAGAGGCATGGCCGGCGTCAGCGAAGGTTGGCGCATCCAGCCCTGGTCTACCGCCCCGTCTTCTTGTCTGACAAAAGAAATATAAATTATATTATAATACTTACAAATGTATTGCATTAAATTAGATTAACGTAAAAAAAATTGGCAGTAGCCGTGGGCAGGGCACATTGCCCGCAGAACGGATGGCCGATGGGGCCGAAAAGTTCAATGGTTACCGCGAACCGGAAGACGATCCGTTGGAAGGCCTCCAACTAGGTGGACTGATGACCTGGTTAAGTTAGCGGGAAGGTGCTGGATGCGAGATGCACGGGATCGGTCAATGTGGCGACGCCTGGGGGAGGCCTATGTCCAGCAGTGGACGTCTTTCGGCTGAAATGATGATGATGAAAAAAAATTAAACAATCCAGCTCAAGGTGCTATAATTTTCGAGATTGCTTTGCTTATTTTTACATCCTTGGATTTCGCTCTTTTATCCTACATTCGACTTCTATATTTGTCAGTATGAATTATAATATAAAATCTTAAAATTTAAATTGCTAATAAAAACCTATCCGACCTCACTTCTTGTACTTTTGCATTTTAAATAATCTTGATTCTTTGCATTGGCTCTTTTGAAGCTTTCCTGCATAAGTCGAAAACATAATCAATCTCGCTCGCTTCCTTCGCTCATGCAATCTTATCTATGCTTTTTGGTTTTTTAAACCTTACCATACCAATGGATTTAATTTTTTGTTAGTTTTTGGTTGGCATAGCTCCATGACCTGGGGCGTTAAATCTTTTCATACATCTCTAGTCGCACGGCGCGCATCGTGGAAAGAGCGCGAACGTGCTTTGTAAGTCTGTCTTACTGACGATCTCTTATTACACTATCGGGATCGTAACTAAGAAGCAACACTCGCGAAAACGAGTAATATAAAAAATGCATGTATATTCGAGAGCTGGGTAAGCACAGGCTGAACAGGCGTAGAGCGCTTATTGTAAGTTAGCCTGGGATGGTCTGAACTGTAAACCAGGCCCTGGCTTCACTTCATGCTCATTCCACCTATGTTTTTATGATGAGATGTTTATAGAATAGACCGGCTGATGGTAAACGATAATGTTTTCGATGATTGCCTAGAAGAACAATTGCCTAGAAGTTACCTAGTAATCAGTAACCTATTTGTATTTGTTCACAGATTGGACCCTACAGAGCAGGACACTGTAGCCCATGCAATCTTCAAAGAAGCCTACGAGCATGGGTTAATGCACCTAGACAAGTGCAGAGAAAAATACGCCTTATGCCCATTCAACTCATCACTACTCTTCGAGCTAATCAGATATCTATTACGTCATCCATAAAGACTATTTTAGTACAGATAGGGTAGAATAAATTGAAGTAATTTAACACATGTTTATTGTAAAGAGCTAGCAAATTGCTTGGTAGCAAAACTTTATCTTTATTTCAAATATTTTGAAATGAGTAATTTAGAATTCTTTTGACGTGAAATAATGAAATGAAGAACTGTATATCTCGCACAAGGGTTACTCATAAAACTAATAATGAAATTCATAAATGGATGTGAGTATAAAACTTAAGAGTAATGATACCTAATTTAAATGCCATTTTAGCTAAAATTATTGGTTTAAACTGATTGTTCAATATTAAACAGGAAAGTCTTTTCTGTACCATGTTTTACGACGGTCATAATTTTCAAATATTCTTTTAAGGTTTTCAATAAATATTCCAGAGGCTCTAGAACAGTGTCATTCAATGTCAGTAATGGCGATTGTCGAAATGTCAAACAGTTAGAGGATGACTTTTCGAAAGCTCCTAGGCAAGTGACATCCATGAACAAAAAATCGGCCAAGTGCAAGTCTGGCTCGTGCACAGAGGGTTCCGTATAAACAGCAACATTCACTAAAAAGGTAAAATTACTAACGTTCATAAGCAATGAAAGCACCGAACAAACATTGCTCTAACGAAGCGACAAAAGTAACTATGCTGTTCGAAAACTGTTGTCTGTATACATCAAAATACAACATTTTTACGTTTCCAAGTACATTTTATAAGTTTGTCGACTATTACTTGTAAACTTATAAAGCATACTTAGTTGTGATAGTTTTTCTGTTTTAAATTTTTGGGGACTTAACTGACATAGGGAAATTAAAATTTACATAATATAAGATTTGGTTGGTCAAGCATCAAATGCATGACTAACCAAACCTTATAGCAACAAATATAAATAATGCATGTTTTTGATACAGTTACACACTAGAATGAGCGCATTGTGTGTATGTCTATTGCAATAAGTTTTTGACGCGCATTCTTGAAATGCAACTACTTTATACATAATTTGCATCAGAAGAAGTAACATCACACATCTTTTACGATGTAAATTATTATAATTTTAAATCGGGTTCAGCCGTTCAAAAGTTATGGCCATTTTACTCATTGAATCGGGGTATTTTCGCAAGATATCGTTTACACAAGATATCGTTATAATAACGTGTTTCGATGGATTGTCGATCGAAGAGTGTTTACTATTAGATAGAATATTAAGTAATATTAAGTATAGAGGTATTTGTATCGGGGGATTTATATATTTTTTTATTTTACTTGTTATTATTTTTTCCAGTGGCTAACTCGACAATTTCGTTGATATAATGGCACTTGTCTAAAGACTCTAGAAATCACTTCAAAATCACAAAATAGAAAGTATACAGAAGGACCACTCCCCAACTTGACAGATCCACTAGGGTTGCTACTATATTGATACTGAATTTTAAAAAGGAGTAGGTAATATAAGTTTGCAAACACAAATACATCGATTCGTCTAAACATACATTGTATCATGCTTACATGCCATAGATTAGAGGGTAGATAGAGCATCAAATCCATTAAAGATAACGACGCCACATATGACAAAGATTGGAAGGTAACAAGACGTAACAATGGTGTAAAAATATTAGCAACGAAAACAAAAAAAAATTAAAAGGCACCAAGCTCGACAAAAACATAAATTTGAAAAAGGTGCCAAGTTTTACTAGGAAGAGTTGAGATTAAATTGTAGATTGTAGCCTTAAACAAAGCTACAATGTAAAATTTCATCTAGGGACTTAAATTAATTTATTATTTTCACAGATATTGAATTTTTTACTTGTCAACTTGTTTTTTTTTACCTTTATAACTTAAGAACTACAAGTAAGCATATTTATGTAATTTCAGGATTCATTACATTGGCT
Organism: Orthosia cruda; assembly: GCA_964057195.1. NCBI lineage: Eukaryota > Metazoa > Arthropoda > Insecta > Lepidoptera > Noctuidae > Orthosia > Orthosia cruda. Next base: position 14,115,286 of record OZ059847.1, read on the forward strand.
ATGCCTACATCGCTCACTGTCGTGTGTCTAGATTAAGCTGTTCACCCTCTGCCGACAATTATACAACCAATAAGCTAAATGGAAAAAAATATTAACCAGCCAAGTACGAATCGGACCCGCGTGCCGAGTTTCCCGTACGACTTAAGATTTCCTTTTAGGTTTCCCTGTAAATTATGATTGAGGCCGATTACACCTTAAAATATAAATTAATTATAATATTCGTTACTATTTTTTAATAAAAAGTGTATTTTTATTATTTTATTAAAAAATATACCTCTGTTGTGTTTTAAAAATAAAAGACCACTGATAGATTAGAATTAATATTCGTCGATAGCGACCTTGTTTATATGCACGATTATTGTATTTCAGTGTGTAAGAAATTCGCATTTTCTTTAAATACATGATGAGGAAACATGTGGAAGGCATTGAAAAGTATGTATTTTAAACTTCTTCCAAAAGACTGAGTGACGTGACAAACGCCCGCGCTAGCACTCGTGACAGCCGCAACTGAGCTCTGTCCAATACTGCCCAAGAATCCCTGTAAAATCGTAATGTCAATGTGTGTGTGCAATATGACGCTTTTTTCGTAGTAGACCCTCTGTCTGCGGCGCGACTCCGCTTATGTAATTTGTACCAAAAGCTGAATCCTTCGAGGCAAAATCTAGCCTTTTGTTTGCATTCATTATGCTAATGCGTTACATAGCTTGTATATATTTCAGAATATAATGTGTAGTAATAATTTACCTATTATCTTTGTTAAATGAATATCCAAGATTACTTCATTGTTTGCGTTAAGCTGGGGTTACGCAAGTCTGCTTGCGCTTGAGAACAAAGGCCATAGATAAAGCTGTGCATAGATTATTTAACAGTTTTTAACAAAGAGGTTTATACAGTCATATACAAACACATTCCCGTGTGCTAAATATAATGGATAGAGGTTTAAATTTTACAAGAGCTATACTCATTACAAATGTTATTAGTATCATAGCCTAAGATCCCACTGCTAAAATCTGCAAGTACGTTGTTTTTTGATAAAACTTAATTTTAACCGACTTACCAAAAAGGAGGAGATTCTCAATTCGGCTATTATTTTTTATTTTTATTTATGTTCGGGCATAACTCCGTCATTTATAAACAGATTTGCAAAATATTTTTTTTGTTCGGCAGAAGTTTATTCCAATATGTATTAAATATTCCATTTAAATTTGGTATAGATCTGATTAAAAACTTCGGTGATATATAACAAAACTCTTCAATAAATGACGGCAATTCTCTCGGGATTGAAGCAATCGCATGTCTGTTTATTGTTTACATCATTTCATAACATACCATTACGCCAGTACACTCTAAACGGGTACGCAGATGTGTACAGTTCACCCTGGTACAATCTCGCCCTGGCTCGAGTTACATGTTATTCGTGTAATCTATTCTTGCATCATTGTGGGCATTATTGGTACTTACTATAGATCTTAACCCATTATGTACTTTACTAAAAAGGGAAACATAAAAATCTTTTTTACAAAAAAATACAATCGGCTTCCATATAAAAACAATACAAAGTGAAAAATAACTTCAATTTCGGAAGGCGGTGTCAAAAAACTAATCAAAATATTGCCAGGCAACCATGATGTAATCTATTTTTGTATCAAGTTCCTATCTGTCATAAAAATGAAGTCCAATAAAAAAAAATCATTACATATTTTTATTTGCAGTTGGATCTCGTAATATTTTACTGTAACCCAAACCAATCTAAAGAAACACAGCTATTTTAATCTTTCGATTCAGTTACCACGAAGCAGGACTAATTGGATACTTACTTCAGAGATATTATAAATAGCCTATTACAAAAATAAAGGTCAACCTTTTGACATTTTCGTCTAACTTAAATACTCATGACCAAGTCACATCAATTACCTAAAATACTTTAATAGGACGCCTTCATACATATGATTTGCGCCTACACACTTATATTTCTGTATTAATTAAGCGAAACTTTAAGTAGCCTTAGGCACTTGTCCCACCGCCGACGATCAGCGAGCAGCGAGTAAAGCTAGAAACTATAAACGATTTTGCGAGTAGCGAGTGTGTAGTTCCAAAAGTTTTACCGCTCGGCCATGAGCCGGAGTGTTAATGTGCGAAGGGCGATTACTCGCACCATTCACTCGGGGAGGACGCACTGTAGTTAGAAATTGCCGCTGCTGATTGTTGTCTCGGCGCGAGTTCTGACCGCCAAGCGAGCAAGCGAGCATCGCTCAGCGATGCTCACTTAATAACTTTGAAAGCTCTTGTCGCTGCGACAAACTTGTGGTACTCGCCGGCAGTGTGAACAGCCAGCGATCCACTATTACTATATGTATCTCTTTTATTGATACGGGATCTTCTATATTTGTCGGTATTCTCAGCGAGAAAAAGCGCCGGCGACTAAGCTAATCGCTTAGTCGCCGGCGGTCGAACAAGTGTCTTATTTTCGATATGTCTTTTGACATGGTATTCACAATTTTGAATTCATATCAGATACGTACAAATTTCAGACACCAGTTGAGAAAGGTGCACACCTATATTCAAGATCATTTGGAGGAACCTTTCACCAATCCACTCCACTCAATTCAGTCGCCTTCGGCATGTCAACGGAAAAAGGAAAATGCTATTGAGTCAAGGTATTTAATGTCAATAAAAGAACAAACTATAACTACCTATCACTTTGATTGAGCGGCTGAGTCGAAGATAGAAATCGAGGCCAAGTCGACTGGAGGAAATGACTTAATGTACGGTTGGTAGTTTGGTACTAATAAAAGTCGTAGGAGTGCTAAGTGTGATCCTAACAGATTACATATTCTCTCTCTGTATCTGTCTGTTAATCCTATATGTTGGTAAGATAAGCCATCCTTGTCATTCACCTTCAATACCGTTCTGTGACATCTACATTCGATGTTGCCAGATCTTTGAGAATTATGTACGGCAAAGTAACATCACGTATGTATCCTTCGATAAATGATACGCTAGGGCTGTGATGGCCCAGTGGTAACGGCTCCGACTTACGTGTCGTAGGTGGCAGGCGCTTCACTTTGTGTAAATTATTTCATCACCACTGCTCTCAAAACGGTAAAGGATAAACATCGTCAGGAAATCGACATGTCCTAGAACCAAAAATTCGAAAAAATGTGACATCCACCTACCCGAACTGGGCCCGCGTGGTGGATTAAAGCCCACACCCTCTCATAAAGGGGAGGCCTGTGTTTCAGCAGTGGGATCATTAAAATGCTGATGATTATGATGATGATGTATTCTTCGAAAGGTTAGGCAGAGCTGGGGGGTGACCATAACTTCTTAGAGCAAGGGTATTTCCAGTGCAAGTCAGGGACAGATGTATATGACTTGTATACATCTATCATTCTTCTCAGTCGAACCATTATAGTTTGACACGTTATGTTACGGGGGCTATACCTATTGTATACCCGCATTTTGACACTTAAACTTACCTACCGTGCCGTACGTCTGCAAAATGAATCCATACTTATATTATAAATGAAAAAGCTCTGTCTATCTTTTGAATGACCTTTTCTAGTTTCAACAGTAAACTTGGCATACGGATAGATTATGTTCTGGGTTAGGATATGGGGTAATTTTTAACCTGGGTATACGTTCTTTTTGGCATAATTTTCGAATTCACACGGGCGAACTCGTTGGCAGAAGCCAGTTATTTGTAATAGAAAAGCCAGTATAAAAACCCCGTCACTAAATCCTCTAAAAAGTAAATAATAAACCTCGTGAAAAAAAAACCTTGACAAAAAGTAAAAAATAAGCGTGATGCAGATGATATCGACTGGTCTCTCGTCTTCGAGAGCGCCTGTGTCGATGATAAAGTGAATTACTTCAATGCCAAACTGTTGAGGTTATATGACAAGCATGCACCGCGTCGGCGAATTAGGGAGCATAAACCTGCTCCGTGGATGACTGCTCAAATAAAAGACGCTATTTCTCGTAAGGACAAGGCAAAGAGCAGATACAAGCGTAGATCCACGGATCAGAATCTTGCTCATTTTAAAGCTCTACGTAACAATTGCAATCGTCTGTGTAGGGATGCTAAGAGACGCTTTTTCCACGAATCTCTAGTCGATCGCAAGTCTTCTGACGTCTGGAGATTTCTAAAGTCTGTCGGTATCGGCAAATCTCCCACTAATATCTGTAAAGATGTCGACTTGTCGGCTCTTAATAGGCACTTTTCTCTTCCACCTGTCTCTTTGTACCCTAGCGTCAAAACTTCAACTTTATCTGTACTCTCCGAATTGCCGTTACCGAATTGCTCACTATTTAATTTAAACTCTGTCTCTGATGACGATGTCATAAAATCTCTGCTCGCTATTTCCTCCTCTGCTGTTGGCCATGATAATCTGTGTTCGCGAATGATAATTCCTATTCTCCCGCAACTCCTGCCCATTCTCACTCATATCGTTAACTACTCTTTATTCTCTGGCATATTTCCTTCAGCCTGGAAACAGGCGCACATAATACCACTTCCCAAAATAAGTGATCCTTCTTCTTTATCCCACTTCAGACCCATATCCATACTTCCTTTTCTCTCTAAAGTTCTCGAGCACATTGTTCATGGTCAAATTTCCATATTCCTTTCGTCTAATACTCTTATCTGTCCTTTCCAATCTGGATTCCGGGCAGGTCACAGTACCGTTACCGCACTTTTGAAGGTCACTGACGACATCCGCTGGGCTATGGAGAATAAATCTCTCACCTTGTTAGTCTTGCTTGACTTCAGTTGTGCGTTTAACTCAGTGGATTTTGACATTCTCCTTGGGGTCCTTCAGTCTATTAACTCCTCTTCCACTGCACTAGCCTGGTTTGACTCTTATCTTCGGGGTCGCTCTCAGTGTGTTCGTCTTGAAGAGATTTTCTCTGATTGGTGTGATCTCACTGCTGGTGTTCCTCAGGGTGGCGTTCTCTCTCCTCTTCTTTTCTCTATTTTCATAAACACTGTAACCAAGGTGATCACCTCCAGCTTCCATCTTTACGCAGACGATTTGCAACTTTATCGACATTTTCTGCTTGCGGACGTGGACTTAGCGATTAATGCCATGAATCATGACCTGGAGAGAATTAGTGAATGGGCTAAGTCTTATGGCTTACAGATCAACCCCTCCAAATCCCAGACCATGATCATAGGCAGTCGATGTTATCGCACAGCGCTTGACATTTCTATCTTGACACCATTATCCCTTAATGGCTCGACCATTCCTTACACCGAAACGGCTAAGAATCTCGGTGTCTTAATTGACAGCAATCTTTCTTGGCGAGCACAAGTCAATGAGGTTAGTCGTAAGGTGCATTTTACTCGGGGGAGGCTGGATCGACCCAACACGAATGTACACGTACATCCGTGGTGGGGCGACCCGGACTGCCAGGCACTTCTTCTCATGCAACCGAGCGGGTGGGCAGGTTGCGGATAGCCCAACCCCGGCTGCGGGATCTACTGATGGCGGCTACAGCTGCAGTTGGTGATTCCTGTGGTCGGGGCATCTGATAAAAAGATCCCGGACAAGAGAAGTTCCCGAAAGCCAAACCCCAGGCCTAGGGTAACCCTTACACCACTTTCCTATGTGCCCACTACCCAAACAAGCCATCCCTTCCTATCCACACACATCCCATCGTTCCTTAAATCCCTAGGTCAACTCCCAGGCCTAGGGTGACCCCCCCTAGAGACCCACACCTCTATCCACCAAATTCCTTCCCTCCTATCCCCTTCATCCCGTCGGTCCCCAAGGAAGGGTAACCTTGGTCCCAAAAAAGCCCACCCCCCTACGACATGAACATGCAGAATGACGAATTAAGTACCCAGGTGGGTCCCGGCCAAGCCGGGGAATCCCACACCACTTCGGTGGTTAGCTCCCATCGTATTATGGGGGGAGCATCAAACTGCATAGTTGACCAACTTATGCCGCGCTTTACGGCGCGGCCGGCTGCTGACTTAGCGCCCACAACACAGGCTGCGACAAACGCGCCCATAAACCCGACCTCGGCTGCGTCCAACGCGCCCACAGACTCGACCCCGACTTTGATACCCGCTACATGGTGTATGCCTCCCACGAACCCCTGGCAACAGAGCGTCGTGCGGAGCAGCACAAATTACCCAGACGATGACCCAGACCAGCACGGACAGACAGACAAGGGGAAGGATGCTGGAACTGGCAGTTCCACAACTCTCCTGGCTGTAGTGGATGGAGTACGCCCGCTGAGTAAGCGCGAAAAAATCCAGGCCCGCGAGAGAAAAGTAGGCGACCGAAAGCGCAATACCCGCGACGGCGCAAGCCAGAGCGAAGCGCGATCGGACGCTGAAGGGGTGGCACGCGACCAGCTGCAAGTACGCGTAGGGGCAACCCAGCGCGAAAAGCAGCCGGACGCGGCGCCACGCGACCAACCGCAAGTACGCGTAGGGGAAACCCAGCGCGAAAAGCGGCCGGACGCGGGGCCACGCGACCAGTCGCAAGTACGCGTAGGGGCAACCCAGCGCGAAAAGCGGCCGGACCCGGGGCCACGCGACCAGCCGCAAGTACGCGTAGGGGAAACCCAGCGCGAAAAGCGACCGGACGCGGACATAAGCGAGCGGAGGCAGGTACGCGAAGGGGCAACCCAGAGCGAAATGCCTCCGCACGCGACAGTATCTGCCAGAACCGCAAACCAACCTCAAGACACTAAAAGAACTAACGACGGACCTAAACCCAGACACACCAGGAGCAAGCGCGCTGGAGCTTCACGAAAAGTGAACAAGACTGTGCCAAGCTCCCCAATCCCACAGCCTGGACCAAGTGGGACAGCGCCATTGAAGAGGGTGCGCCCCGACGACACTGCCTCGCCAGGTACACTTCAGGGGGACGCCAAACGGGTGAAAACTCACTCCGCTCAGGGGGGGGCAGAGAACCTACGCGCGGGCCACGAAGGATATTCCTGCACGGCTGGCGGTAGCAATCTGCCTTCCCCACCCCGGCAGAGAACTGACCAGACAAGAGGCTGAGCACATTAAAACCGCACTGGAGGACAGACTGTTGGACACGGACTCGACGACACCACTCCCGGCCTTCCGAGGATACCCACGGGTAGCGGAAGGCACGGTGCAGTTGTGGTGCGAAGACGAAAATGCTACCTTACACTGACGGTAATGAAACAGACCGACGTGCCCACCCGTGTCCGAGCCTCGCTCTTCGTCCCTCGCTACAGAGGTGACGTGGGCAGGCTCCATGGTATTCTGATCCGTCAGAATACCTGGTATGACATCAGCAGGTGGTCACTGTACAGGGCGACAACCGTCGGTGGCGACCGCCACGGTACTTACCTGACCCTGGGGTTGCCACCGGAGGAAGCCGAAAAGGTCCTGGGGCGGGAGCGACGGATATCGTACCTTTTAGGGTCGATATACGTGCGCTTCTGGCCCACGACCCGACCCTCTGACACCCAGACTAACAGCACAGATGGAAAACCATCAGAACAGACGACGGAACCGACAACGACTGTGACAAGCGACACGGACATTGTCCAGCTCGAGGAGGAGATGGCCCGAGCGGCAATGGCCGATGACGTCGACATCTTACCGCCCGCATCACCTGGCTGGAACGAGCAGCTCCTTGCCTCGTCCCCAGGCGACCGACACGACGACAACTACAGAGAGGTAGAGACGGAGGGACTATTTGATGGCTCCAACTCCGACTAACCCTACCACACCTCCATCCCCACCCCTCAATATCATCCAAACTAACCTCCAACATAGCCAGACTGCCACGGCTAGCTTACGCAGGGCACTGGAGGTAAAGCACCGAACCATCGCACTGATCCAAGAGCCGTGGATCAGGAACAACAGAATATGTGGCCTCGGTAACATCGGAGGTAAGATAATTCTCGACACACATGGCTCAGATAAGCCAAGAACCTGCATCTACATACCCAACGAAATTCCCTTCACGTCACTGACCCAATTTTGTTCCAGAGACCTGACAGCTGTCAGGCTCCAGACCGAAGGTAGCGTCCCGGATGTTGTACTGGCCTCGGCATACATGCCAGGTGAGGACACAGACTGCCCACCAAAGGAGTTGGCTGACCTGGTGCAGCACTGCGAGCGCGCCGGTTTGGACCTGATCATCTGCACCGACTCAAACGCCCACCATCCACTCTGGGGCAGCGACACACCGAACTCCAGAGGAGAGGTACTATCCACCTTTTTATTCTCCACTAATCTTAACATTGTTAACCGCGGCTCAGAACCCACTTGGGTCACGGTCCGCGGGCAAACGATTATAGACCTAACACTCGCTACAGAAAACGCGACAAACCTTATCACAAACTGGCACGTATCGGACGAGCCTTCTTGCTCAGACCACAGAAGAATCCGTTTTACACTAACTACAAACACTAAAAAACCCGCACCGAGGCGAAACCCAAGGCGTACCAATGTGCCCGGGTATAAAAACCTTCTGGCCTCACTTCTAGCTAGGCATCAAGCACTGGTAACCATAAGGGACCAAGCACAATTAGAATACACCGTAACAAAATTATCCGAATATCTAACCGAAGCTTACCATGCATGCTGTAAATCAAGAGCGCCACAAAGCAGGAATGAGAGGAACCCCTGGTGGAACGCGGAACTTGGTAAACTCAGAGAAACGCTGCGTAAGCAATTTAACAGAGCAAAAAACACAAGACTCCCGGATGACTGGGAGATATATAAAGATACCCAATATGTATACAAAAAACAGATTAGAACCGCCAGGAGATCGGCGTGGCAGAAATTCTGTGAATCCATTGAGACAAATAATGAAGCCGCCAGGGTACGGAAGATACTATCAACCGATCAGGACCGAACCCTCGGCACGCTGAATAAACCCGACAATTCATACACACAAACTGATCACGAGACCGGCAAGGTCCTCCTCGAAACTCACTTCCCAGACTGTCAAATCCTGGAGGACAGGACGTGGGAAACTGATACCGAATGGACTCCAACGGAACAAGACTGGTCAAGAGCCCACAATATAGTAACAGTAGACCGGATAAAATGGGCTATCAACACCTTTCAACCTTTCAAGTCGGCGGGGCTGGATGGCATCTTCCCGGCCCTGCTGCAGTGGGGGGTTGATTATCTAACACCATGGCTGTTGGAGATCTATCGGGCCAGCATAGCACTTAGATACATACCTCTTGCATGGCGTGAGGTGAAAGTCATCTTCATACCCAAACCTGGCAAAACTGATTACACACAACCCAAGGCGTATAGACCTATAAGCCTTACATCCTTCTTACTGAAAACCCTCGAAAGACTCTGCGATAGGCACATCCGTGATGGGCCTCTCCGGGTAAAACCACTTCACAAACAACAGCATGCGTACTCCACAGGCAAATCAACAGAATCCGCGTTGCACAACTTGGTTTCTAAAATTGAATGCGCAGTGGACCATAAATGCTCAGCACTGGCTGCCTTCATTGATATCGAGGGCGCTTTTGATAAGACCACGTTCAACAGCATAAACACGGCCCTCGACAGACATAGCATAGACCCATAGGCTGGATCACCAACATGCTCAAACTGCGAGCGGTTCAAGTCACGGTTAACAACACCACAAGAGCCATCGTCGCGAAGGGCTGTCCACAGGGGGGCGTCCTTTCGCCACTCCTGTGGAACCTAGTAGCAGACAGCCTCATCAAAACACTTAACGACAAAGGTTATTTCACTGTTGGATACGCAGATGATATAACAATAATAATAAACGGGACCCACGAAAACACTCTATGCAATCTCATGCGTCAAGCCCTAAAACTAGTAGAAGAATGGTGCAGCGAACACCAACTCTCAGTGAACCCCACAAAAACGGAACTAATCCTCTTCACGAAAAAGAGGAAACCGATGACAATGCAACTACCAAAATTCTTCGGAACAACCCTAAGCCTTTCAACCGAAACCAAGTACCTGGGAATTTATTTGGACAAACAATTGAATTGGGCGAAACACATGAACTATATCACGACAAAAGCCAGTATATCCCTGTGGCAGTGCAAGAGACTGCTGGGCAGGAACTGGGGGATCAGCCCCATGGTCACCCACTGGCTATACACCACAGTCATCCGACCAATCATTACATACGGCTCGCTGGTCTGGTGGCCCAGGACAGACCTCAGTACAGCCCAAAGAGATCTCGAAAAACTGCAGCGGTTTGCTTGTATTGCAATAACTAGCAGCATGAGAACTACACCCACGGCCGCCCTACAGGCAATGCTGGGGCTGCCACCTCTGCATCTTATTGTGCGGGAGGAGGCAGCCCTGGCCGCTTTTAGACTCCATCTATCAGGTACCCTAAATAAAGACTCAAGAATTAAGCACACACGCATAAAAGAGGAAGCGATCAAGCGAAAACCTATGTTAGCGTCACCATGCGACATAGCCCCAAAAATACACCACTTTCATAGGCACTACAACATAATACTTACTGAAGAACGATGTGACTACTCAGGTCCGAAAGAGATGAGAGTATACACTGACGGATCGAAGACGGACTCCGGTACCGGAGTCGGAGTCTTCTCACACGACCTAAATATAAATATATCCAGACCGCTAGGAGGGTTCAACACCGTCTACCAGGCGGAATGTGTGGGCATCATATTGGCGGTCCACGCCCTAGAAGCCAGGAGGGTTACGGACACTCACATACGTATACTCTCCGACAGTGCCTCAGTCCTCCAATCTTTACGGAGGAAATATATTACATCGAAATTAGTACTAGAATGTCACAACGCACTGGAACAATTAACCGTATCTAGTCGCAACGCGGTGACACTGCAATGGATAAAGGGCCACAGCGGATCGTTGGGCAACGACGCGGCTGACGAGCTTGCGAGACGCGGCTCCAGCACGGCGGTCCATGGACCCGAACCTGTTGTACCCATCCCCTTCAACCAAATACGCAGGTGGCTACAGGAATTCACCCAGGCACAGGCGGAAAACTGGTGGACCTCGGCACCAGGCTGTAGGCAGTCCAAAGAAGCTCTGCCATCTTTGGACAGTAGGCTTACCAGACGTTTGCTACGCCTGGACAGGAATGGCCTGCGCCTGGTGACGGGGACCATCACGGGACACTGCTCACTTAACAAACACTTCCACACAATAGGCATAACGGACAGTCCTCTATGCAGGGCATGCATGGAGACTGAGGAAACCGTTACGCATGTTCTCTTTGAATGCACAGGGGTCACCCAGATTAGAACACTAACCCTCGGGTCGCCCAGATCTTACACAGAAGTTCTAAGAAAACCAGGAGCCCTAATTGGCTTCTGGAGGGAGGTGGGCTGGATGGAATAATCCACCCAACGGCCGCCATGGCCCACGCACAATGGTCCACTTGAAGGACTAAGTGCGGAAACCAGACCTAATAACATAGAACAACATAGAAGGTGCATTTTTCCTTTCACTCATTAAAAACCCTTCAAACTTTCCTACCCTTTAAAACTAAAATTTACTTAGCTCAAACTTTGATTCAGCCGATCATAGATTACGCTGATGCCTGCTATCTGGATGCCACCGAGGAGCTCTTAAATAAGCTTGAGCGCTTGCAAAACTTGTGCATCCGTTTTGTTTTTGTCTGAGGAAATACGACCATGTCTCTCAGTTCCGCAAGGATCTCAAGTGGCTCCCTATCCGCCTTCGCAGGGACACTCGCATATTATGTCTCCTTTTCAACATCCTTTTTAACCCTGCATACCCTGGCTACCTGCGCGATCGTTTTTCGTTTACTCGCCCTGCCGATGCTCTTTGTAGATCCCGCCTTAAACTGCATCTCAATTTCCCATCCCATAAAACGCATTTCTATTCCCACTCCTTCTCTGTCCATGCAGTACGATTGTGGAACTCACTTCCACCTAAAATCCGTGACTCTCAAAATGTATCTCTTTTCAAAAAACCGAGTCAAAGAACATTATCTCGCTACCATATTGTAATTTTGTATATTATATGTATGTATTTATTTTTATCTTCTATACTTATATTTAGTTAAGGTATAATATGTGTAATTTGTATATAATTAGTTAAGTTATTAGTCTATTTTAGGTTTCCTTATTTCTTTCTACACACTGTGTCTTCGTCTATCATCCAACTGTCCTGTCGCAGGTCTGCTGGAAGAAATTTCTATTGAAATAAGCAGTACCTTTGTGCTCTTCTATCTGTATTCTTTATTTTCTCTGTAAAGTGTTTTGTGTGTACATAAATAAATAAATAAATAAAATAAACCTCGAAAAATAGTTAAAAATAAAGCTCGAAAAAAGAAAAAAAATAAACCGCGATTCAAAGCATACAATACGCAGAACTATTGAAAGGCTTCATCCCTTTACGAGCTATGATGCCACAGACAGACACACAAATACATAAATACACACGTCAAACTTATATCACGCCTGTATTTCCGTCGGAGTTTAAATATACCTACATACATAACAGTGCCGGAATTACCTGACTGACACACTTCGCACTACCATTAACGCTAAAAATAGAAACATGAAAGTAAATGTTTGCTAAAAATAGTATTTTATTAAATAAACACCGAAAGACCATTGAGAAGACATAAAAACACAGTGTTACGTTTTTATCCGTAACCCACGCGGGTTACGAGGTAATGAGCCTTTCAATGATAATCAATTTTTACTAAACGAAATTGCAAGTACTTTCACATGGACACAGTGCGATGAATTTGAAATGTTTTTACAAAATACTCCGCTATCAGGGCGGCCTCTTACATTTAATCACTTTATAAGACTAGGTAAAGTCCAGTTTATTTATACTGAAGCCGTTTTCTTTTCTATTTGCAGTTAGATACTTCGAAAATTATTTATCACGGTTTGGCGGTTTTAAAACATAAACTAACCGGGCAAGCTGTTGAAAGTTTTTACTCCGTTTTCTGCGGTTTAGCCCTGTAGTTACGATAATTAGCTATGCTGTGAAATAATGTTGAACTTTGCCTTTTATAAACCTATATAATACATGGAGTAAATGGTCTTATTCAAAATAACAATTAATCAAAAAGAATGGGCCGGTCAAGCACAACTCTGATTTTGGTACTACAGTTATGAAAATCCTTAGAAGATACTGATTTTTCATGCATACTTTGTCAGCTTATAGCACCGAAACAATTACCACCTTACCATTATCATATATCCATATGGAGTATGTGAGTTGGGTAGGGTTATTTTGTTCGTTCTTAGCAATCGATCGGCATACAGTTTGTTCGCATCGATTTCTGGGTCAATTGTAATATCTCTCCTTTGGAACAACTTAGTTTTGCCCACAGATTCGTCGAAGTGAACTTTTGGCTTCATGGAAAACATTTTAAAGAGATTTTGTATTATTTTTGCCTGCTTTTAGAGTAGCAGCGAAACATTCAAATCTGTTAAGACCACGTTAAGACTTTTCTGAGTGATTGAACATTCATATATTTTTGGATGTTCAAAAGTTTATCAACGTTTGCAAAGAACGGTAGTTTGTTCTACAATCATTTTAATAATAAAAGTATTCCTCAAATCAAGAAAGGTTTTTATATACATGGCATTAATACACAACAAAAGGGCAATTTTCATTGCAATCATTTGTTTCTCGATTGTAAAATACAAGATATATAATGTGAAGGATAATATTAATGTATCAACCGATTTTTCTGATGTTTTTATTATTTAATTTTGATTATGTCACTAGGTTACAATAAAAAATAACTTACAATATTATATTCTAGAAAGATATATTTTGTGTTACCATAGGTGTACTTTGTTATGTTTAATATTGTTTTTGATATAATTATTTATATATATATATTATTTATACCTTATAATAATTTTACTCAAAAATCTTTAACATTTAAACGCATAAATACTAACCTACTTATACCTATTCTGTATTTCCACTAGAAAATAGAGGCAGTGGATTCTAGTCCGAAATAAACCGATGGAAAATAAAAGTAGTTGGTTTCAACAGTCATTAGCCTGCTTCGACCAATTCAACACCGTTCTTTATTTTATTTTTCTAGAATATCGGCAGCTGCAGGCTAAGAGTTTTCCCTTGTTTTTATTATAAAAGCTTTGTTTGAAGAAAATAAGCGAAAGAGGTAACAGGCGTTGCAATTTTTTTGAGAAAATTACTTGAATTGAAGTTTTTAGAAATCTTCGTGATTTTTTGCTGGCTGTTTTAAATTAAATTCACATTTCGATTATGTTGGTAACACTGGCTCCTGATTTATGATATTTGACATACGTATAAATATTGCAGCTTGAATCAACACGTTTGGCAAGTAAATAGATACGGGTTTTTTGGTAACCATGATAATTTCTAAAAACCAATATTTCCTTTTTTTATGTATGATGTAAGCTAATGCTCGATTGGTGCAATTGCTGCTAGGCGTTCCAGTGCGAGGAAAAACAAATAAAATAAAGGTAATTAAAAAACTAAAATATGACATTATCGATCAGATTCTTGTACCAATGGTCATTTTTGGTGATCGAAAATCCTCATTTTAAATATCTAAACTGTGATTTAATATAATTTTAAGTACCTTTGTAAATTAAAAGCAACTGATCTACCTAATGCTAAACGCAGAAGTATTCAATCATGTGTAAAATAGCCTAATGGCTTCAGAGTCTTAATTAAATAGCGGGAGCAAAGCAGTTATTTGCCTACCAACATCAGAAATTCTTTACTAAAGAATAAAAATTAAATTCTCTATATAATTTAATTAAATTCATTACAGTTTTCAATGATCTGACTTGAAATTCCAATTTATTCAGAAATTTATATTTTTTAAAGTCTTAATTAGGCCATGAGAAGGCACTAAATGGAGTAGGCGAAAATATTTGTTCACTCTAAACGTTAAGGACCACTAGCACTTTGGTAACTCGGAATAAGTTTAGAATATTATCTTAGAAACACGATACAAGTGTTTTGAACTAGGTACTAATGAAAGATTATCAAAATGTTATTTATTTTTCATGTTTAAATATTGGGTTAACTTTGGAAAGTGTTGTTAAGTTAAATCCAGTTCTGTTTATTTTTATTATGTTTGTAGATTTCCCAACCTCTACTAATGTACATGTATATTCCAAGACATAACCTCCAAACAAATCAACTCCATCTTGAATCATTAAATTGTCAGTTATGTCTTGTTATGTATTGATATTAATTAAAGGTTTTTTAGTTAGTAGTCTTTCGGTCACATTGCAATTGAATCTGTAGTTGGGTTCTTGATTGCTATATTGATAAATAGAACATCATGTTTTTATAACAATATCACTTAAATAAAGCCCTTATTTGTACCAAGAAGCAAGTTTTACAATTATAATTAGGGACCACATTAAAAGTAAATCCAGGGTTCTGCATTTTAATTTCAACAAATAAAAAAAGAGCAAAATGGATTCGTTCGTGATCGTTGAGAGTTCCGTACTCGATCTACGTTCCCACTTGAATACACACCCCTGTTTGCCCCTTCAACATCCAGACAAAAAATGTTTCTTCTTTCCTTTTGATATTTTGATACAGTAAGGGCACAGTAATTTTAAAATTGCTTGTTTCATTAAGACATGATCGATCAACGATTTTATTTCTTTGTTTATCCTTGCTCTGGAACGAGAACACTACTTAACTACTAACTTACAATCATATAATAAAGTTACTATAAGTCCAAGTTTTCTTCTACCATTGTGAGCGATTTCCAAGATAAATTAAGAAAGTACATATGAGTTGAAAAAGTCACATTGGTACTGGTCCGGATTTTAACCTACGACCACAAGCACGAGGAATTCTTAGCCACTGGGCCACCACGACTTATGATGATAATTTACAAGAGTTTTTATTTTAGTATGATAAAAGTCTTGCACAGACAGGCGAAACGCGACAATGTGATAACGTTGCGTAGGGCCTCTTCTCATACAGAGAAGGCACGAGCATCAGTAAAGAAACATAATGTTGTGCAATATTAGTGTTGCAGTAACTGCTATGTCTATAATAGTTCTGCAAACAATATGCTGCTGCAACAATGTGTCGGCAGCTTTCCTTACCATGATTACAAAGTTTTATGCATTGAAAAACAGAATTCCGCTTTGACCCAATAAACA
Source organism: Orthosia cruda (assembly GCA_964057195.1). NCBI lineage: Eukaryota > Metazoa > Arthropoda > Insecta > Lepidoptera > Noctuidae > Orthosia > Orthosia cruda. Next base: position 14,131,417 of record OZ059847.1, read on the forward strand.
CCATATTTCTCTACAAATTCACACTAGTAATATCGAAAACCGATGATCCCATACACATGATATATAGCTGTGACGCTACAAGACATGGACCCGAGGATATAGCAAATGGAAATGCATGTTGGGCCGGACATAAGTTACATAAAGGACTACGGATAGATGAATGTTCTGTTATCATGATCTCCGTTCATGATAATAGTTTGTGAGAGTATCTGTATTGCTGCTATTACATACTAGGAAACATGTAAATTTGCTGGTTTAAATTTGATTATTTATTTTAAAAGGTACGATGTTAACTAAAACTACAGAAGTTCAAATCGAATCAATACTTATAATCATTCTAGCTGTTCCCCGTGGCTTCACTCCCGTCAACTGGCTACCTACCCTACCCTATTCTACTAGGTAGGAAGGTGCCTCTGACCCCTAGGACTCTGTGTGCTCCGACTTCGGGGCTCTTCGTACGGGCTGAGGGCTGGACCCCTTGCCTACTGCTGCACGCTGCTAGCTACCTGCACGCTACCTTCGCACGCTGCCCAGGTCTTGGCCTGCCAACCTGCGGCCTACCAATACGCGAGCCAGTGCCTGCGCATCCCTAGCTGCTACAGTTCCAGGAGTCTATCGCTGAGCCTGTGCTGACAAGTCCCCGCGTCTGCCACGAGCTGCCAAGAGTCGGTACCCTTCTTAACATTTATACTGCGTGATAGTGCTCGGAACAGAACAGAACAGTGACCTTACGTACCCGCGACCTAGCTGTGGAACTTTATTTATTAAATATTTGTATTAACTTGTCCAGCTTTTTCACTTACCATATACCTAACGACCTACCCATTTGTTAGCGGCCTGCTCTGCCTGCACTGCGCCGACCTAGCCGTTCCAGTGGCAGGGTAGGCAGGTAGGTACCCCACTCTACCTAACTACCAACCTCCCTATTCTATCTACCCTACCGACCCTACCCTACTCTACCCTGTCTAATACCCTACCCTAACCTACCTACCTACTATTTTTTATTTTGAAACAAAAGGTAGCCTATGTCTTGCCCCAGGATGTCACATATCTCCTTGCCAAATTTCAATTCGTTCGGTGTTTTAGGCGTGAAAAGGTAATAGACATACAGGCAGACAGAGTTACTTTCATATTTATAATATTAGTATGGATAAAACAGATGATGTAGAATAATTTGATTTTTTATTTGAATTTGATTTCATAGCTAAGTAAAAATTTCTGTTACAATGAGGATTTTTTCCCATTATTGATATAATGCAATCAGAAACTAAATTACAAAATTACTTACAAAAAGAGTAGAGGTAATTAAATCCAAAAGTTGTTTTTTGTTTTAAGAGCAATAAATACTATTTAATTTAAGTAAGTGGCAATCATGTGACACTTGTTTAAACTATAAAAAAGAACAAAAATAAAAATGTTGAAGTACAATAAAGCAAAATTATTAGAGAGACCATATTGATCATAAATCTCAGAATATGTCAACAAGGATTTTTATTTTTGAGCCACGTTTTTTGAAATCTGTCCCAAGCTTTATACACAATGCATTTTTAACGCATAGTCGATTCAAAATATGGACTATGAAAATCTTTTCAACATTTTAAGTTTTCATTAAAATACAAAACATTATTTTTGTTTTCAGCACGTTTAAAATGGCAGTATATAAATAACTGGCAAGCAGTTAAATCAAGCGTAATTCACCCACAAGCTTATATTTTATGAAAAAAATACTGTAAAAATATATATATTATGCATAATGTTTTCACCGTGAACCATTTACTGCGCAAATCTGCAAATTTACATTTTATTCCTGGCTTTGGCATAACGTTTATCGGGCAATAAATAAAAATACAGCCTGTATTTATGCACCATAATGTTGGTGCTGGTTCTGCTATATAATTACATACTAAACGTAATGTAATTTTTATTGTTCATATTATCTCAATACTAACCACATAATACAGGCTGCGGATAAACTCTTAATTCTCGAATAAATGATTGTCAAGCGCTTATAAACTGCTGTGATTGATCGAATGGATTGTTGGTTAATCACAGCATTTTACTTACTCTTGACAATTTGTCACATTCAATTTATAATGTATTTCGCGGTAAAACCGACATCTGTCAAGAAACTAATTCTACCCGTCATACTAAACTTACCAATTAAATCTTCTCCAAATCGTGGCAAACCTACCCAGAGTGCGTGTGACATCCATTGATAAATATACACACAATTATTTAGCCTCTTAAAAAGCATACAAAATAAAAACAAATGTGGACTGGTCTAGCTTAGCTTACCTAGCTTTGAGATTGGCGAATTCCTAGAATTAATATTAACCTTTCTGACTTTGATACTACGCATAAATACCGAACAAAACGAGCTTGAATGGATTCTACACTATCTGCGTAAGTCGAATAATAGGAAGACCACATAGTGGAACAATACTCAAGGGAGCTCCTAACCAATGCATTATGAAGCTGCTGTTATTACGAAACGGCTTAGACATTACAAGACATGACACAAGACAAAGCCAAGCATTTTTTCAGCTTTAGTACTAGTTTCTAAATGATCTCGAAAAGATATACATATATGTATCAAAAAGGCCTCCTAAGTCACGAACGACAGAAACTCTATCAAGATAATTTCCATCTATCTATATGGTATTTAAATTTAATATAATTTATTTTTTTAGTATGTATTGACATTTTCTAACATTATGTGACCTCCTATTATCAAATCTGATCAATCTAAAGTTTCATATAATCTTATAAATCTGATATTTTAGTATACATTTTTAAGTCGTCAGTTTAGGCTAGGTAATCGCAGCTTATCATATCCAAAAGGTCGTTAAATAATACCAAAAAGAACAAAGGGCCCAATTTGGACCCTTGTGGGATACTTGCACTTGGAATGAATGGTACAGACAACAATATATGCGAGTTGCCACAAATCTTCCCTGACTCCTCCTGTAAGGGATCTATTGTATATCATGTGTAGTGTTTTTATAAGATAATCAATACAGAGGCGAATAAAAACAGGAGGCAGTCCGTTAGGGCCAGCCCCTTTATTTAAATCTAGTTTTTCAATGTTTTTTTATCTCATTCTCAGTAATGCATATAGACGAAAGATAGTAATTGGACGTGGTAAGATTAGAAAAAAAGGTACAGGTGGTTGATTGACGCTGTTCACAAAGGAGTAATCGGTACATAGATCTACTACACCTCTGCATTTTAGAAACTTATGTGATTCAGTTTTCAATCCTCTTGCATTCCACTCTTGCGTTGTATAACAATAATAATAAATAAATAAGCGTTGCTTGATAATAATAGCGTTGTTTTGATCGTCTATCCAATGCCTGGTCGTTGCGAAATTACGAGTAAATATATTTTTAATTATTATTATTTTATTTAATATGCTTGCCACGCTTGCAATGCAAAATTATTGAGTATTGGACCGTAATTATATCCAAAATATAACCAGCAACAAAAGGTAACATTTTTGAGGTAGACTTGTTTTTTTTTCATTTACAAATCAAGTTAAGTATATAAGAGTACAATATTGTTTAGTATGCTGACGGTACCTATTAATGGATTATTAGAATAAATAGATTATTAATGGTCACATTACCCAGAATATTAAACCAATGTTAACTTCGAATTGGTTGATCTCGCGAATCATCTATGGATTTACAGGAATTAATTACAATATTTGAATTCGGGGCACTTGAATGCCCAATCGACCATAATGGTAAGGATGATCACGTTAATACATTTCCTGAAATAATGTTTTACCTGGAAATGTTTTCAGAAGCGGTTACGGGAATTGTTTTCCATTTATTTTATGAGTCTTAAAATATATCTTCCAGGAAATATTTCTAAAAATCAGTTGATTTTGATTTTGAAAACGGAAGAGGCGGGTCTAAATGCATCTGAACGTATTTTTTTATAAAACATGTATGATCACCGATTTCACCGTCAATTGTGGACCGATTTTGAAAATTATAGTATTTTTTTGTTTGAAAGAGTACGTGCTCGAATTGGTCCCATTAAAATTTTGTGAAGATGAACTTCGGAGATATGGAACAGAACTCCTCAAAAAACGACGGAAAATCTCTCGAGATTGCTGCAATCGCATGTATGTTTATTGTTTACACCATTTCATAACATAATATCACGCCGGTACGTTCTAAAGTGGTATGCAGATGTGTACAACTGTACACTCTCATTTCACCGGCTATGTTTAAGTTTTATGTTATTCGGGTTATCTATTCTAGTATAACTTTGGGCATTGTAGGTACTTTACTACAGAACTTGCCCATTATCACAAAATAGAAAGTTTACAGAAGGGTCACTCCCACCGTTTCGTAAATTTACAGTTAAACTTGATAGATTCACTAGGGTTGCTACTTTATTGATTCCGAATTTAAAAAAAAGAGTAGGTTAGTAGTAGTAGGTAGAGGATAGATGGAGCATCAAATATCCATTAAATATCACGATGCCATATACGACGAAGATTGGAGGGTAACAAGACGTAACAATAGTGTGGTAATGATACCATTAAAAACATTAAATTGTGAAAAGAAAAGGTAATAAGAAAAGGTTTTGGGCGCACGGTTGGCGTAGTGGTTGAGCGATTGACTGCTGCACTGCGTGTCGCGGGTTCGATTCCCGCACGGGACAAATATTTGTATGACTTACAAACAGTTGTTCCGGCTCTGGGTGTTTGTGTATGTGAGTTTATATGTTTGTAAACGCACCCACGATAAAGGAGAAATTCCTAGTGTGGGGCAAAGGTTTCTTCTAAAAAGAAAAAAAGAACATAAAACCCGACTGCTTAAGAAATGAACTAAAAATATGTACAAGAAGAAAATTATGTTGTGCAGTCGGAGGAAACATATTTGTGAGCTGGATGACTTAAACCATATTATTATGACAAGTTTCATAGCCTTTCCAATTTCGTCTACAGACTTAATAGTAGATTATTGCATCGAGCACAAAGTAATTATTATTGCACCGTGTGCCTGATTTAGAGCCCGAGCGTTAGCGAGGGCTCTAATCTAACAGGCACGAGGGCAATATAAATTACTTAAGGCGAGGTGCATAATCTGCTTTTCTTTCAACTATTACCTATAGGAATAGTAGATAAAAGAAACTCATATTAAACAGTTAAAATAGAAGTTTAATTATTGAAATTAAAAGATTTTAACTTCTAACACTGTCGGCTTCATTTAGAATATTTCTGGAGTTAATGTATCGCTAGATGATTCCATTTTAATTTGAAGCCGAAGCACTCAAAATCAGATAGTATCACACTTTATCGTTTCCAAAAATATTGTCAAGCAAAATTAACAAAGTTCCCGCCAAATCACTTTTTTAAATTTCTTTCATTTTTAAATCAAAGTTAGCAGCAATCATTTTTTAAATTTGGAACAAGTAGGATAGAAACGAATAATACGTACGTAAAAAAAAAGTATTGATATCGGCTGGCTGAATAGAGCTAATCCATTAAGATTGGCACCTTTTGGTGCGATTAAAAAAATTAACTGTGCAATAATGAAATTTCATACATTTTTATTGCTCTAGAGCATTTAAGACTCGCTTTGTACTGAGTTTTTAGTGTGATTGTGATGAAATTAAAGCATAGTTGGAAGAAAAATAATTTATTATATTCCTAGATATTGAATTTCTAACTTGTCATCTTGAAAAAATTGACCTTTATTATTTAAAAATTAACGAAAGCACGAATAAAAAAAAGTATATTCGGTCTGTAACAAATAATAAAGATAACCCAGCCAATACAACCTCGTTATAGTCCTTAATGTATGAATGACATGACAAACGCCCGGTCCAATATTGCCCAATATTCCCTGTAAAATCGCAATATCAATGTGTGTATGCAAAATGACGCTTTGTTCGTAGTGGCCTCTCTGTCTGCGGCGCGGCGCCGCCCGTTTACGTACTTTGTGCCATTATGTAAACAACTAAACAGTGTAAAACAAAACTTTTACAAAAGTGTTCAAACGACTTCGAAATAAAACACTACAAAGAGAAAAATAACTTCAATATCGAAAGTCAGTGCCAAAAAACGAAGAATCCAAAACAGGAACACCGACTTCCGAAATTGAAGTTTTTTTTAACTTTATAGTGTTTTTATTTGGAAGTTGGTTGTATTTTTTTCTACAACCTACACCTGGCAACAACAACCACAATAGCACACTGAACAAACTTAACTTAATTCATAGAATGTTTCTTATATTCAAGGTTCATAAATTTTAACACGATCCATGAAGGTAACTACACCAATAAAAAATTACGCCAAACACGTCTAAAAAGGGAAATTTCCGTGTACGAGTACGTCGTTACATATACAGGGTGAGTTGTAAGTAGTGTAGGTCCCTTACCTGTATATCCCTTGTACGGTCAATAGTTTTGTTGGTTAGCTTTATTAATAAGGTTAACATACTCTATCCATCCAATGGATGCGAGACGCACAGGACCGGCCTAAGTTCAGCCGCAAACGTATTTCGCTGAAATTATGAATTTATTATGCTCGTGACCGAATTAAAAAAGAAACTCTCATTTAAGGGATTAATAAATCAGATGGATAGTGCCACAAATTGAAATAAATTCCAAAGGTAATCAACCAAACCGTTCAATAACTACGAGTACCATCTTTCCGGATCAACCTGTATAAGTGCTCGTACAAAAAGCCCGGTAAAAATTTCAAAGATAAAGTTAGTGGGCCACCTATCTCCGGGTTCCGCGTACCGAAAAAATTCACCACACTCAATAACCATCTGAATATCAACTGGGTCGTCTGAATTGATTGAAAAACTTTCGTACACACGCTGCAAGCACTATAAAAAGTTATGGCAACAAAAACTAAAAACAACTATCGCTCTTGGTCTGTTTAGAACTATGGCGGTATAGAAATAAATGACGATTTGTTTGGGAATTTGAATCTGAAATTAGGGTATTCGAAATAGTACATTGTGATACAAGGGTGGAAAGTTGGTTATTGCAAACGAGCCGAAGGCGAGGGTTTTTAATGACACGAGTTTGCAATAACCTACACACCCGTGTATCACACGACGTTTTTCAATACAGTTGTGGGAAATAGTAAAAACAAATCAAAGAATTATTTGATTATTCACACAAAAATTAAATTTCCAGATAATGGCGCGTTTTTGGCAACTAGACATATTGTTTTTACAACGGAAACAGCATATACAGCCTATTCGATTTTTGACAAATGTTGATGTGAAAATAATTAAATTAAAACTGGTAATTAAATATATTAAACAACCATTTAAAAGACTTTAATAACACGAGTTTGCAATAAACTACACACCCGTGTATCACACGACGTTTTTCCATACAGTTGTGGGAAATAGTAAAAACAAATCAAAGAATTATTTGATTATACACACAAAAATTAAATTTTCAGAAAATGGCGCGTTTTTGCAACTAGACATATTTTTTTTACAACGGAAACAGCCTATACAGCCTATTCGATTTTTGACAAGTGTTTATGTGAAAATAATTGAATAAGAACTGGTAATTAAATATATTAAACAACCATTTAAAAGACTTTTGAGTATTCAATGCTAAAACGTACCGAATCATTATTTTTTTCTCGCATAAAATCTATACCATTTTATTCTATGTATGAAAACTCCTTGCAACTAAACTTTTTTAAATTGACTTATACATTTAAAACTCAACTGCAAAACTAATGATCGAGCTCGTAAACAAAAGTCACGACCGCGTAACAGAAAGATGCCTATGCAAAAGATTTAATTTTCGAATCATAATTATAGCCTCTGAAAGTACGCCATGTTTAACAACTGTATTGAAAATTATTTTTAATGTGACGTTAACAAGTTATCAAACGCCACTTAAACGCTAAAGTTTGTCAAATTTTCATTATAAAGTGGAGTATGACCAGTTCCGAATCGTCAACTCAGAAAGCGGAACTAAAACTCTAATCAGTATACCTAATTATTGTTCCAAACAGACTATTTATTAAAATTAAAAATAATTGTATCCATACATACATCAACTCACGCCTTTTTCCCATGGGGGTAGGCAGAAACTACAGAACGCCACCTGCTACGATCCTTACGTACTTCTTTTGCTTCACTCACATTCATACATCTGGTCATACACACACGCCATTAAAATATTTATATATATAACATATTATTATTAGCAGACATAACCCGAAGAATTGCCAAACTTAAGTGGCAGTGGGCAGGGCACATTGCTCGCAGAACGGATGGCCGATGGGGCAGAAAAGTTCTAGAGTGGTGACGCGTACTGACAGATGCAGCATTGGAAAGCCTCCTTCTAGGTGGTGCGACGACCTGGTCAAGGCTACGGGCATCCCTTGGATGCGAAACGCACAGGACTGATCAGTGTTGCAACGCTTGAGGGATGCCTATGTCCAGCAGTGGACGTCTTTCGGCTGAAATGATGATGATGATGATTACCATTAGCTAACAAACAGTTTTACTTTTTATAATATTAGTTTAGATTACTTCCGACGTAGGTGCATTACTTTTCATCACCACATTAAGAAGTTATGAATGAGATTTAAAAAGAAACTACACGCACACATACAAGTAGTAAAATAAGACCACAACGACCTAAACTTGTCCGAGCCTTTACCACTAGGTCCACCATACAGCTTGTTATATAAGTAAGTAAACATTTGAAGCGGTAATGATTGGTAACATATGAGCAACACGACTGTTTACTTGAAGAAATATATAATTTGTACCACAAGAACACAATATTAGGCCTTTGAAACGTCGAACCCAAATTATTCAATTGACGTATGACGGTCTTAAAGCTCATTAGCAATAAATCCAAAAATACACAGTGGGTATTTTCACCTCCTAATAACCCTAAATAAAATTCAATAAATCAAAAATAACTGCCTTATTATAACCAAAATTTCACTGGAAATTGTGGAGAAGAAAATTGTGCAGCAAGATTTATTAGAAGTAAAGTCTCTGGCTGGTAGACAAGTTGACAGCTAATAACAAGTGGAGTATTAGTTCCGGATTTGGCCCCCTCCATGTGCCATATTGTATTGTTACGAGGTATTATTGAGAATCGGGGCCATTCTCATAGATTTATGTAATAAAGATGCGGCCGTCCGAATGTTGCCTTATACGAGGTGACCATTCAGCTAGCTATCAAGTAAATAAAATATATGTTTTAGTCTCCAGTGGTAGGTAATTGAATAGTCTATTCTATATGCCATGGTCAGGTAAAAAAATATTTCAAAATCTCAGAATTTCACATAAAATCGACACAACATAGATTTATTAAATACCAGACGCGGCCGTCCGAACGTTTGCTGATAAAAAAACACGGCTTTGGGGTACACCCTACAAAAATACGGTATTTTTAATATATCGGCACACAACCGCTCCCTAAGATAATCAACCACGTTGCGACTTCACTTCGGTCTAGAATTACCTCTGAAGGACCAGATTGAGCGTCAAAAACCGCGCGGTTCGCCCGACCCTTATTGTGTACATAAGTTAATAGCCATTCAAATTTTCGACAAACAAAAAAACCTGACCCTGTGTGAAATTGTCAACTTTGCCATAAAAAAATTACATTTATGATCGCAATGTTGTTCTTCTTTGGTGAACCATTCGTTTTTAGTACTTAAAAATTGTATCTCGAATAGTAGAATAGCCCTGTTACGGAGTATACGAGTGTTGAGGAGATTTCAGATGCGGGAAAAAGGCCTGAAAAGTGACCTTGTTATGTGAAAAGAAGATCGAAATTGTATGTGGACCTGGGATTGAGATTGACAGACTGTCAGTAAGAACGGTTTTTATTTGCGTTTTGATATTGTTTTAAATGTCGATATAATTATATTGAATAGGTATCAGGAATATATAAGCATACAGTGTGCGCTGTGTGTGTGAGAGAGCAGTGGTGGCCCAGTTGTAACGGCCGCGATTTACAAGTCGTGGGTTCGAACCCAGGCAAGCGCTTTACTTTATGTAAATTACTACATGACCACTGCTTTAAAAACGGTGAAGGAAAACATAGTGAGGAAACGGTATGTCCAAGAACCAAAAAATCGAAGACATGTGACTTCCACCAAACCGCACTGGGCCCGCGTGGGGGATTACGGCCCATTCCCTCTCACGGAGAGGAGGCCTGTGTCCCAGCAGTCGGAGAATTAAAAGGCTGATGATGATGATGATGATGATAGTGTGCGGTTCATTGATATCATACGATGAAACATAATCAGAAAGTTCCCAACTCCTAGTCATTATCATCATTTCAGCCGAAGGGCGTCCACTGCAAGCGTTGCCATATCGACTAGAGATATGCTTCTCGCAAATTTACCCCAACTCTTTTCAGATTTTGATTATCACACTAGCTAGCCAAATCAATTGGATATGATTTATACCTCACTTAACCTTCACCACGCGACTATTTGTCTTTTATGGACATTGCCATATCTCAACAGGCAGGGCATTACAAGTAATATATCAAACTGCGTATTTTTATTCCGCTATAAAACGTAGATAGCTGGTGTATCCCCTTGTTTTATACGTAAACCAACAGATGCGCATTTTATATGTGCAATAAAATATGCATATCTTAGAATTGATAAAAATATGGGACATGGATGTTGCTTTTATCTTATTACGCGTGTTTGAAAGCTCGATTCACTTGAATAAATTCCATCTTGAATATACACCGAACTACTTGCAACGGCTTGGTGTGAAATGTGAGACAACGAGCAAAAACCAATTATATGTGCAAGTTGTTGCTCGTTAGATAGCGGTGTTTAGTTTTGGTGGAATCCTGTATCGCGGTGTTAAGATTATCCGACGATTAGCTAAGGTCATTAGGTTAATAAGTCTCAGTGTGTTTTTCAATTCATATGAAGAAGTTAGGATTGTTTTATTTAACATCATCCCAGTACAACAATTACAAGTTTGTGTGCTATGCAATGTCTGTGGCATCTTAGTGTGTAATGTCAAGTGGAAGCGAATTGGTTGTTCATGTGAACCCTCTCTTGGTTCAATGTCTGTAACATCCTAGTGTGTGGTATTAAGTGGAAGTGAACTGGTTGTTCACCAATCGATCTACCTGGCCTTTTCCCCAACTATTTGGAATCGAACCAGTAGGTATTTTACATAGAACGATTCGACTGACCTACACAACCCCAGTAACTGGAGAACACGATATTCCTTGGCTATTCTGGTGACAAATTTTCTGGATTCTGACTATCTGTAATGGCTGTGAAAGATGGTCACGCAACCACATACGGCCTCGGCAAGCTTAACCTTTAAAATCGACCTATGATTCGAGGCCGTTATTATTTTTCATCATCATCATCAGCCTTTTTAATGTTCCCACTGCTGGAATACAGGCCTCCTCTCTGTAAGAGGGAATAGGCCGTAATCCACCAAGCGGGCCCAATGCGGGTTGGTAGATGTTACATGTCTTCAATTTTTTATGTTATTATTTAGCCACAAGCAAACATCATCATCAAATATCAAAATAATGTGTGTACTGCTCGGTCAAAATTAAAGTGCAATTGGCGCTGTAAAGTCACTCTGACGTTTGACTCTCGCTATTGTTGCACGAGGCGAACGTGCGGGCAGCGCGGTAGGCAGGTTACGGGCGAGGTGCACAGTTATTTTGACCGATTAATACCTACAAAGTAAACACTATATACATAATAAGAATGGTTAAATACTATATACAATTATTTTGTAGTCGTGTAGTTCAACAGTGGTCAGGCAAGGGCCAGTAGTCCGTCCTCCTATATTTTTAAGCAATCGATCCACCAAACCTACCAAACCCATATCCCCATAAATTTTCTCCATATTTTGCAATAGGCCTGCACCAACCGGGGAATATCCTTCGGCGTAGTGCATACAGGGAAAATCGTCGGTTGGGGTCACATTTCCTGATACATGCCTAACAAGGCCTCTGCGAGTTGGCTTCGCCCCTCACACGCCTTTCAAAGGACCGGGACCCCACGGTCCCGAAATTGTCATAAAAATAATGGTGATACAAGCGAAGTCATGAATAAAAACTAGTATAAATTAACACCCAGTCCGTCATCTACCTACATTATTATTTGTATCTGCCTCGTGCCGGGCTGTCAAGGCTTTTTCATAAATTGTGTATGAAACTTTAATTTAGTGATTAAAAGCCTCGATTAAAATAAGTATAACTTTGGTTAACACTTTGGCTACCAAATCACACACGATCTAGAAGTTTAAAACTTACTTTGTTATTAAAGTAAAATGATCGCTAGGCAGTAAATTGTTAGAATACACAAAAACTTGGGGTTTTAGGGTTCCGTAGTGAGCAAGGAAGCCCCGCCTTTTAAATGATTGTTTTTGGTTATGTGAAAAAATTCACCGCAGTAGTATTACAGTAGTGTATAACGAAATTAAAAGGAAAACTATCACAGCTAAGTAAGCTTTACAAGTTAACGAGTAATAGTTGACCATCTTAAAAAATGTACTTAGAAAAGTAAACATTATGTGTATTCATGTATGGCGACTACAGTTTTCGAACGGCAAAGTTAATTTTGTACATTCGTTAGAGCAATGTTCGGTACTTTCATTTTTAATGAACGTTAGTATTGTCACCTATTTGTTTTGGTGAATGTAGCTGTTTGTACAGAACCCTCTTCGCGCGACTCAGCCCCGCACTGGCCCGGTTTTTTCTTTTATTAATAAAACTGATAAACTGTTTACGTAGTAAGGTTAAGGTCTGAAAGGAGTAAAATAATTAAATATTATTCAGTGTTTGGCATTTTAGAAATAGTACAATTACTTTTTATCACATTAAAAAATATCTTTGCCACTGATTCATTCATTCATTCTCCACCTTGCCTCACTCAATCCTTCACCCATTCCTTTTAAAATTCATTCATTTCCAATCGCTCAAAATAAGTTGCGGCATCACATTCAAATTCCGAATCAATTTTACAACAATCCTTCCAGTGTGAACGTAACTACCAAATGTTGCGTATTCCTGGCATCTCTCTTTGAACAACGTAATGTGTGCTACGGTCGGGTGACCTCAATCTTATTGGACGGTTCGATTACATGCCCTTGCACGATAACTGCAAAAGTGACCTTATAGATCTCACGCTATTTATTTTATTCATTACAAAATTACTTCTAGACGAAAGACTAAGAGAGAGACTGCATAAAACTTCTAGTACCTAAGTATATTATGTACCATCAAATCAATAATGCGTAATAAGAAAGATTCGAGAAATAAAGCTAAGATCAGCGAAATGATTTAGACTAGATTTTGTTTTTATGAAATTTATTTTATCACTTAACGGAGCAAAGGTAAAACATTTATTTTCATTTTAGGACTCAGATAAGCACTTTTATTTCTAAAGTCTAGATTTCCAATGCTCTAGATCCTATTAGAGTGATGGTCGCTACTCTGCAAATGCTCCATTATTTTTAATTTGCTTTCCTCTGTGCGGGGATTATTTTAATTGTAGTTATTAAAGGGCATTGTGATCCGCAGTTTAGGTAATTACATAGTGATCCTACAAAACCGAATGCCTAATGTTACTTAATTTAGGGCGTAAGAAAAGCGAGTCAAATACTAGAGACTTAAGCGGATAAACCAGAGTTTTTTAATATTAAGCTTGAATCTTTATGAAATAATTTATAAAGGCTTTTTGTTATATCATTGTAAAGTATATAACAAGTTGACTACGAATCCTTTATCAAAAAATTAAAACGAAATCCTCCAACTGGCTATCTATCATATCAACTAAGAAAGACCATTTTGATCTGTCCCCATTAGAGGTCAGAGACGCACTTGCATTACGTTACCACAGATTACCAGCCTCTATGCCAAAATCATGTGATGTCTGTGGCTGCTATAATTTCAATGTTGATCATGCTCTATGTTGTAATAAGGGTGGTCTTATAACACGTCGTAATATTGAAATTAGAGATTTTTTCTGTGACTTATGTCAACATGCTTGGGGAAATGTCATCAAAGAACCCATCATCTCCGAAAGAGACTGCGGATTATGTGGCGACCTTTCTTGCCGTGGCGTTTGAGATGCTCAGAGGGAGGCGTTATTTGATATCCGTGTCGTAGACACTGACGCTCCTTCTTATATCCCTGTCGCCTCTATCCGCCGAAGACGAATAAATTAGAAAATATTCAAACGCTTGTGAATTGCTACATGCAACATTCACCCCTCTTATTACATACGTTGATGGAGTATTCGCTTCACAAATGTCTACCTTCGTAAAACATCTTGGAGCTGCAATCGCTGACCGCTGGAATAGGTCCTTTATTGTAGTGATGGGTAGGCTAAGATCAAAAATCATCATCTCAATAATTCGTGCAACTTAGCATGTGCATTCGCGGCACAAGACATAAATTTAAACCAATAGCCAAGTTATTCGGCTTCGACGATGGAGAGGCCCTACCAAGACATTGACGTGGATGTGCCGACGACCCAAGAAGATGTCGATTGCAATATTTTGCGATGGATAAATGAGCTTGTTTTAAATAATAAGTTTTATTCATTAATTTGACTGTAATGTGACTGTAGTATATATTATTTTGTATTGTAATTTCTTAGCATTTAAAATACAAGTATTTGCTTTCCCTAATAAACTATGAAACATAGGTATTAATATTTTTATCAAACTTGTACCTTATTTTTCAACGGACTGACTTCTTAGCAACTCGTGTGCAAAATGCCCGTAAATGGTTTTGTATATTCAAAATAGGAAGTCATTATATTTGTATAAGCGTAAACACTTCCCCGCTGCCTCGTTTGACTCGAGGCCACAGGCCACCAGAATATAATACAGAAAGTGGCCTATGTTTTACAAAACAAAACCCGACAACAATAAAGGTTTTCATATTATGTTTATTGTTATTTCTACGCAACAATTCGTACACATATGCTGGGATTCTTTGGTTTTTGCATACATTTTGTATGAGAGTTTTGCACTGGAATTCAACCACGTTGCGCAGCGAAGAGGAGGCAGCTCAGGCCTCTCGTTGTAATTTATGCTGTGGTGCTCAAAATAATGGCGATATTAGTGTTAGTGAAATATTTATAAACCATTTTAAGTTTATATTATTTGTTGTTTTCAAAGCCAGCAGTGAAGTCTTTCATGATTTTTGCCTCATTAAAGGAATAGCAACAACTAAGCTTTGGCTTTCCTTTTCAATCACTTGTCACAATATGTTTACCTGTTATTACCTGAATTTCACTTTATGTGTACTTATTAGAAAACCTTCAAAAGTCAGAAAGATTTCCCTTTCTGATGAATTTATTTCTTTGATCATTTTCCCCATTGTTGCCTACATGGTATTTTTTACATGTTTTCCTCAAACATACCCGTTAGCTTCCGAAATTAATGTTAATATCAGGCAAAATTATGTAAATATCACATTTAGTACAAAACATGATCAATTACAGCTGTGTTTATTATTCTGGTGGCCATTCCGCGGGATGACTACTCCAGTATTCAGTGCTTTGTATGCAATTTGTGTGGGACGAGTGCTGCGGTTATGTGTGTCCGCGAACCTTCGGGAATTATCGGAAATCACGGTAAAGGCTGGATGCCATTTTTTACTCATATTTAATATCTATCTATCTAACTTATTATGTTCCACTTCTGGTAGGTTACCTGCTACTAGTAACTAATAATATAAACATTGGATTTATATTCAAATCCAAATTAGACAAATTACAACTTGTTAATTAAAATTTGTAACTCGAAATAGATTTCTATTTTATTGTTTTTCATGAGCAATATTGTTTTTGCTTAACAGTAAAAATGAGAATTGTATGAAATATTTCTGATCAATTTAGAAAGCATCTAAAATAAAAATTGATGGATACTGGCAATATAGGCCATTTTGATGCGAATAACTTTTTTTATTTAATAAACAGAGCAGAATAAAAATTGTAATATTTATATATTTGACCAGGATATTTTGTGTATTTTTTTTTGTTTTTACCATTGCATTGGCACAAAACAATGAAAAACTATCGAACCAGAAGTATAGCCTTAGCAAACTTATATAAATATAAGTTACTTTAAAAAATATTCAATTTCAAATTCCAACGTCAAATTAAACTTTGCTAAATAACAAGTCTAAGTTTTTCGAACAAAACTGTTATTTAACAAACAAAATTGAAACACCGATTGAAAAAATATCGATACACGAAATTTACTAGTGATTTTCACCGCATTTGTTATGCAAACTGTGTTTAGTTAGTTTCGTCAATACGCCATGATTAATTTGCCTTGTAATCGATATGATTTGGAACAATCGATTTGGGTTGTAATCGTCAATTTGTACGTTTCAGTAATATTGCTATTTGCATAATTTGTTTGATGTTCGAAATGGTTATTCGGCTGATAATTGTATATAGGCAGCTTATTTATTTATTCGTTTGGTGAAATGATGAAATAATTTAATTTAATCAATTTGGCTGGCTATAGCTCTTATTAATGTTAGTGATGCGTTGTTATTCAAACTGTATGTATAAAAACATATAACGTCACAACCAGGCGCGTTTCATTTTAATATTTTTTTCCAATATCACCAATTTTCAGCTGAAGCACAAACACGGCACTCAAATTTAAAGCACATATGAAATAGACGCACACACGCGCAGAACTCACACTAATAAATATTTCATATTCATTGTCATAAATGGCAGGATTAAAATGCTCTTCCGGGTACATGACTTTCTGGTACCCAGAGCGCAGAGGACTTTGAGGTATTGGCCGGCAACCAAATGAAAATGCAAAATCCCATTTATTTGGTGTCAGTCGTTTCTTGTCTCATGCAATATATAAGAAACACCTGTGGGTCTGTTTACTTAATGGTGTTCAGGGAAAAACCTGTTACTACACTTACATTGTTGTCACTATAAACGTTCACTCACGGTTTCCTGGAGATGTTTGGCTGCTTTATTTATTCCGAGAAGAGGAAACGTAAAGCGAACGCCAGAATAAAATAACAATGCGTTGGAAACACATGGTGGAACAGTCTATTTTTATCACTGAATTTATATAAAACTATGGCTTTGACTATACGTACTAATATTACGCTAGCAAAATCCGGGGCTCAAGGATAACAAATAAACTTACCTTTTATCGTTTTCTTCAACCAAAAAGAAATATTAGATCACAAAAATTCCAGTTACTTTTGTCTTGTTCTACGATATAATCACAAAACAACATGGTCGCTCCGTTCATCATATTACGCCTTACAAAAACGCGAAAAAGTTCCTTAGGAAAGTCACATTATGGTACGTCACGGGAGAGTCGTAGTGATATCCAACTTTACCTGGGACTGTGGCAACTTTCGCGTGATGTATGATCCCCTGATACACGACCGTCATAATATATTTTTGTCTGAAATACTCAAGACTATTAATTTTACTGACTTTATAAGGCAGTAGTTATTGTTATGACAGTTTCCGGTTCGGTTAATTTAGATACGTTTTTTGTAACAATAAGGTCGTTAGACAACACAGAATACTTCATCCCCCTGTTCATACCAACAATATCTGACTAATCTCTCATATTTTTCTTACCGACTACGTACCTAAATTGTTTTATAAACCTGATGAAAGGATTTCCAAGCAGTTTATATTCGATACACCGTCAAAATCTAGTTACGATGCTACCTCCTAGAAGCAATTTGATTCTTCATAAATATTCTGATTTCTGTGTATTGCTTTTACTATATTCGAACACATGACAACTCGGTTTCATAGAGGCCATTCAAAAATTAGGGAGGACAGAGAGAGAGTATTATATTTTCGAGTAATAATTTGGAAGTAAACCGAAATATTGTACCTACCTCGGACATAAAACTTTGGTCAGTTTTAGAAATGCAAAAATATAATATCTGTTTTACAGAGGCTTTGTATACGTCTAGACGTAACATATTTAAAACGCAATTTCAATATCGGTATTCACCTTCGTACTAACAGATAACGTCATCAGCAAAAATAGTGAGATATATAGATTGTCTATGCCATTCTTTGTATCAAGTGTGGCCGAGTATGCTATAGTTACTTCTATATAAACATATCAGTACTAGATCTGTGTCCTATCGATATTGTATCAAGTGTAAGTTTTGTCCCGATCTACAAATTTGCTCAACCCCAATCCAATAAATCAATCAATCAGTAAATTTCGTCCCTGACTGGAGGATATGTATTTTACGTTTTCTTTGGAGTTTCTTTATAATTAGTTAAATAGTGGACGTGTACTTCTACAAAGAGTGAGCTTATCACTCATTGTACACTTCCAGTGTTTTGTAACTTTTCTGTGCATTATACATGTTGTAGACCGTTCAATAATAGCTAGTGCAAATCTTCATCATAAATAAAAGCTACATCATGATATTAAAGTAAAAGTTTTTGTTATTCTCTCGTACGACTGTACAAAAATAGTATCACTATTTTTCTTGTGACATCTTTAACATCAAAACGTAAGTACGTAAACTGTCACATCTCAATCAGCGAACGCATAAAGTTTATTGTTTCTCTAAATATAATAGTTTAAATGTAACTATACTTTCTCAACGTATTTTGAATTAAGATGCATTTATTCGAGGCAGCCTATGGAATGAACTCCCTGCACATTAATTTCAGTATGCTAGTCGATAACTCTCCTGTGGAAAGATCATATCCTTTGATTATTTTCTGATATTACTGCCATACTACTCTTGCAATTGGTAGCCACGCCACGGTTTATGAAGATAATTAATCAACAAAATTATTCCTGTTAAAAACGAATCAAACGCGTGAAAACAGCGAAAAACTTTAATTGCAGCTGGTACCCGAAAGACTACCATAACGATTCAAAAGCTGTCACTCTGACATTTAAAATGGAAGCGTTTGTCTATGTTTGTCTCATTTTTATCATAGAGTTTTTCTATAAGCAAGAACGAAAGACCTGACAGTTTCTTTTTCATCTTAAATACGATACATCCAGAAGAATAAAAAGTCTCTGCTCTTATATTTATTGAAAAAAAACAATTCATCTGTATGTCACGTATTTGGTAGTGACACCACGTCTAAAGGTGTGTAAATGTCATTACTGTATTCAGACTAAACGCTTCCGTTTACCATAGGTTTGCTCATAAAAGGTATTTGTACGGTACATTTGTTATTTTTTTTACGTAAATTTCTTTACTTTGTAAAAACAGGATATGCTGTTTATATACTTACTCCTGAAATTATCCTCACTTATTGATCTTACCATATTGGTTAATATTTATATTAATTATTCTCCGTTCCACAAAGTTAATAAGCCATAACCATCATCCTTGTTTAATGAATTGTACGTACAGCTAAGGAGTGGAATCTCCTGCATTAGTCTGTGTTTTCTGATAGCTAAAACCTGGGCGTATTTAAGTCAAGAGTGAATAGGCAATGATAATTTATGCTTCAAGGCAAGGGTGCTGCACCGGCGACCATATCATCGCTTACCATCAGGTGATATAGTGGTCAAACGCAAGCCTATAATAATAATAAAAACAAAATAACATTGAATAACACTAATGAATCACATTTAGAAACCACAAGAGCACAACCAGCCAATCTTGTTGTCACTTTCCATGCAGAGATTCTTTTCTTTTTCAGAGCATTTAACAGAAGGTGCGTTTTTCTATTCTGTAGATTTCATAGAAGATATGGTTGTAGCTTTCACAGTAGATACGTATTGTTGACGATTTTCGTACTGTAATACTAATTTATTAATGTCACTGACTTCACTATCAAGCCCCACAGGACACTCAGACCCACACAGCTCTTTTGAAAGGTTTCGTTGAAAAAGTAATGAATGCCACACATGGGAATTTCTTTCTGAATAACGTAATAGTCAAAATTCGCGATACTAACGAACAAACTGTTGAAAGGCTTCACGTGACTGTTTCATTTATTCTGTGAAATGTTGTACAGCTAAATTTTGGGACTATCTAGAAGTCACTAAATTGGAACTTTACTGCATTATATATATAATGATGAAAGTTTAATGTTTTTATAGCTTGAGCCCGCAGTTTTGCTCGTAAAAGTTATTTATCGGAACAAAAATTGGCCGGTATAAATGTTAATGATAAATACCACCCTAATCCGTTTAGCCATTTTTGCGTGATTGAAGCAGAAACATACAAACTTTCCTAATGAAAGATTTGCTTTTATTATTTTCAACAGATTGCAACAATGGTAAATATTATAAAATAAGACATAACATACATAATTACCTAGATAAAAACTATAAACAAACGCGTATAAAAGGAAGAGGCCCGATATATTTAGATATTATAGTTACTGCATTTTTAGCATGGCAATAGTGGTCACGTCCCCAACTATATTTATTGACATAACTACAAAACAGATATTAAGACAGCCGCCCTTAATCGACGTCGTGATCTCGTCTTAATCGTGATCCTGAACATTGTTTACTGTAGCACAAAGATACAGGGTTTATTATCCGGGTACTAACTAAGAATTTCAAAGATCAATGACCGCTAATTGCTATGCTAAACGAAACAACTATAGTACGTTATTACATCATACTGACTACTGGTCTAGTGGTCACAAGAGCTACTGCTGAGCTTAAGGTCCTGGCTTCAATTCCTGGGTATGCCAAATGTTATTGGGTTTTTCTCTAGTCCGGATTTGGGACTTTGTGCCCGGCTTAGGGCAATAGGCTACACAGGCTATTACATGGGACTTAAAAAATACTGGTATTATCTGGATGTACTATAAATAGGTGCACCTCTGCTTATCCTCTCGTGGAATACAGTCGTGATGCTATATAATAGAATAGAAAATAGAATATTCTTTATTGTACACCATAACAGTTATACACATTTACAAGAAAAACTTATTTATACGGGTACAAATGCGGTCTTATCGCTGACAGCGATATCTACCAGACAACCTTTAGATGGACTAAAATAATTTAGAATAAAAAGTCTGTGGTGTACTGCTATTACATTAAAACAGGAATATATCGCCTCTTTGCTTCAATAATGTAGTATCTTGAAAATTGCAATAATAGAGGAGTGTTTTTCAACTTTCAAAAAATAATTGCGTCGGAAGGAATATTTTTTCAAAATAATGGAATATTTTTTTGTAAATTACAACAAATAAACTATAGGAAAACTTACCAAAATACTGGTAATTTAGAAGTTTAGCAAGAAATTGGCTTTATTTAAGAAAAAGGCGAAAACATGTCACATTGTTCTTGCAAATATATAGTATGATAAGTGTTACAAACTAAATTGTCACGATGTTGGTGATATATGATAACTTTAGTTTTGAAGGAATAAAAAAAAATCATAATATATAAATATATATATCATGAACAAACGTTGTTGAAATAAAACCGTTTAGATTTCAGAACTAATCTTTTTATTGGCAAAAGTGCAATATTGCAAACACTTTGATAATTGGGTAATTACGGATATTCCAAAAAAAATACCTTTATAATATTTTTATAATACACATACAAAAAAGGAAATCATTTATAAATATAAATAGTGGCCCAGCGGTATCGGGAATAGGGTCCAAGCGTGGAACCTCCGAACAATACGAGCCGTGTCCAGAAGTACTGCTTTTTGAATAAAGCCCTTGATCGAGCTGCCTAACGAAAGCCTCCTAAAGTGCTGGTCGAGGCTCGTGGCTATTAGGTCTTTGGCTGACACGACTATCGCTACAATGATCACTGTGTCCACATCCCACATGTCGACAACTTCGCGAGCCAAGTCAAGTTACTTACCTTGCTAATTTTTCTCGGATTCAAGAGGTTTCCATCATGCGGGACATTATTTCAACAATCACTGCACGCCACAAGAGTGTATTTAAGAGCAATTAGTTGATGGATAATCCTGGCTACAAGGCAGGCAGGCCTATGCAAGTACTCTTCCTTAGCTAGACGAGTAAAACCAAAGATAATGTGGCGGATCGATTTACCCGGACAGTGACATGCCCGACAGATGTCAACCGTACCAGTATCATGCTTCAAAATAAATCTCTGGTAATTATAGAATATAATAAAATGAATAAATACTATACATAAACTTATATATAAACATACATAAATAATATGACATGCATTTCGTAGAAGGATGAAAAAATAAAAAATTAAAGGGTGGAAATCATTATGCCACCCATTTTCTTTTTTTTTCATCATTATGAAAGAGATCGAAATAGAAAAGTCACAATGTAACAATGTGTTAAAACTACATAGTTCACAGACTCAAGACTCTACGAAAGTATTTAAATGCCTGGGACGCGAACTATCTCTCTAACCCGTTTCAAGTTGCCCTCGCAGACTCATCAAAATTTTATAGACCGTTTAGGAAACGACAAATGTACAAACCGGCAATGCCTTGAAAAATTGCTTAGTTGGAAGATTTGTAACATGGCTCTGCTGAAAGCCCTTGCTGTGTATTTTATTTAAATAAATTACTGCCTGGCCTGAAAACAGTTCTTGGCTCTGTCCAGTAGCTCAGTAGGTTTGAACCCCAGATCGGGCAGTAAGTTGGAGTTTTTGCATTAGGAATTCTTCAATAGCAGCACGAAGACTGGATCTCTGCCCGGTATGGCAATACGCGAAATCCTTCTACATGCATGTTAGAGGTTTATTTATAGTACCGCCTCTTCCAATGTAAGTAGGTAGACACTTTTTAAACCCTGCTTTTTAAAATCCCTATAAATTATATTTGATTAACACCATCATTCCAGGCATATACTGCTAGTCTTATGCCTCCCTGGCCTGTGCTTCTCGCGTGTAGTGGATTACCACGACATTTCGTAGTTTGGAAATACTCTTTTTCATAATTATAAACTAATTTTAATAAACAAGTAAAATCGTTTGTTTGTTCTGTAATCTATGAAAGTACCCACTAATCCGATCATGACAATTCTTTCATTGTTAGTTAAACCATCGTTACAGGCCATGGACTAATTTTTCCCCATAAAACGCACGGTGCTTGTAGGATATATTTAAAGAACGTAACCGCAAAAAATACGAGTGTAGCTAGTTCTCAGATTACTAATTTACCAAAGTACCAAAACACTAGAACACAAAGGTAACTGGCATGACCACAAACCACTGTTTCGGTCAGACGTTGCGGTCTGCTAACCTGTCAGGGCTTCTACAGCAGCGCACATTACCGGATCAATGACCCGTGTGTTTATGCCTTTGTAATAATTTAACGTGTGTGTAGACTAGACCTAATCTTATGTTTAGATACTATATACTAAGGTCCAGTTTTTTATCAGTTGTTAACTCAACCAATGATTAAGTATGCTAACCAATTATTTAAAAATTCGGTTAGTCTAACAAACTGTCATATAATTAATTCTCCAACTTATTATACCATGTGTGAGGCTAACCATTGAAAAAATGGTGTTATACCGAATGTTGCAACCATTGGTCATCATAAATCAGGGCTTCAGGGTGAGACTGGATGGATGACGATGCTGAGGCCGGCCTACTATGAGGTAGCGAGACAACCTAGCCGCCTACTACAAGGCCTGGTTTAAGGTGACTTAAGAAAATAATACCTAGAAGAATATGAGGCTTTTGCCCAGCAGTGGGGCAGTGTAGGCTAAATTAAAAATCTGACCCATTTTTAAATTTAGCCTCCTCTGCAACAGGCTATAGTTCACAGACAGAGCAGGAGAATTATACCCAGCAGAGGACCAATACAACTAAGAAAATATAAATAAGATTTTTTTAACCCAAATATGTCCTACAGCCGCGAGAGTTGAAATAAAGTTTAATTTTAAATGAAAAATAAAAATCTTTTTAACAAAAAAATAAACCGACTTCTAAAGCAAAACACTACTAAGTGAAAAATAATTCGGTGTCTTTGGTACCTATGGTTTTTCGACACCGACTTAGCAAAACAAAGTTATTTTTCACTTTTTTGTGTTTTGCTTTAGAAGTCGGTAATATTTTTTGTTAAAAGGTATTATATTTTACTTATTTTAAGGTAGGTATCTATATATCGCACGCCCAGATCAACACTGCACTAAGTCAAAATAGCTATTTTTTCAGAATCGACGGAAAACCGTTATCTTAATTTATGTCAAAGATATTGCAAATGTCTTGATTATTTCATGTCAAGAATCCAATCCGTATGAGCATTTTATAGTTCAATTGATTCAAAACGCGTTAATATAGCAAATAAATGTATTTTTTTATTTAATTCACTGTTGTGGAATGACTGAACGAAATAAAAAATAATTATTTCTAGTTACGTGCTTTTTACTGATTGTTTCTGAAATACTGCACTATTATTCTACTGTTTTTTTATGGTGATTTAATATACAATAGCGACCCATTTGTTTTCTTTTCAGTAATAAACCTATTAAAACTTAAATAAACGGCGAAATTTTACTTAAACCAATCGGTACTTATATTTTAAACATAAACTAGTACTCTTTTTGTACTCATAGTGTTAATTAAAACTTGTAAATCACAAAATACAAAATCTTCTGTTAGTCAAAAAATAAGAAAAATATGGAAACATTGATTGAATACAAAACAATTTTAACACAAAATTGTTAGGAATAAAAAAATAACAATGTTATAACACCGTTACATAAAAATAAAACTGTTTAAAATTGTATAATTAACATTTCAATCAAAAGACGTCCACCGCTGGATATGGGCCTTCCCCAAGTGAAATTCATCACATTGAGCGTCTCGCATCCAGAGGACTCCCATAACCCTCACCAGGTCTTTCGTCCACCTAGTGGGAGGTCTTCCAACGCAACGTCTTCCGGTTCACGGTCGCCACTCCAGAACTTTTCGGCCCCATCGACCATCCGTTCTGCGAGCAATGTGCCCTGGCCACTGCCACTTAAGTTTGTCAATTCTTCAGACTATGTCGGTAACAACCAGGGGTACAGACATAGTCCGATGACTTGCCCCCATACACAACTTGCGCATGTATTCAGTTCTGACTCGATCACGCAAGGAATCTCCGAGCATACCCCTTTGGGTAACTTTAAGCCTTCTGATGAGGCCACGACTACGACCACGTTTCGGTCCCGTATGTAATCACACACACTGATAATAGACTTTGGTATTGAGACACTGAGGTAAGTTGGACATATTGTCCAATTTACCGCAGGTGGCTGCAACGGTTGTATTTTTGACATTCTTTTCCACGCTTTGTTTAATAGAAGGTCTGGTGTCTTTTGTGGTTGCTTCCATTGCCTTTTTAAGCAACAGGAGACCACGACCCCTCATCATCTGCCAAATAACTATTACAAATTTAATTAATTCAACAATAGTGCATTATCTAAAAAAAATATTAATCTTTGTGTAAATAACGAAAAAAATTAATCGCAAATACATTTCTCTTAATTTATAATGTAAAGAACAATTATTTGTATAAAAAAATATGTTTTATGATTTTTAACAAAGGTAGGACATAATTTATATCTACCATCAATAGTGCATCATTTCACTGATTTTCACCTTTTACGAACTAAACCATTTTGGAATAATACAAAAATAATACATACCTTTGCCAAAAACAGAGTATTATTTCGAAATAGTATCAAACTCTTAGATAAACACAGTCACCAACATTGAATTAATACTAAATAATTCCGAGTAATTTTCGTTCTACATTCAACAACACCGCATTATCAAAAATAATTCTTCTAAACTGTTGCGTAAAGGATCTGCGTGCTGTTTTTAAAGCGGACAAGTTGCAACTGGAAATAGTTTTGTGTTGACGGTATGACTTTGGCAGCGCGTCGTCACCAATAGAAAGTTAGCGCGCCATCTTTTGGACATTTTCGTAGATATAAATACGCCTGTCATCGTGGTATATGCGGCAAATTTTTGGCTATTCGTTGATAGGTAAAAGTCGATTTTGAGATTTTTCGACATAGTGCAGTGTTGATCTGGGTGTGCGATATGTATATGATATACACTAATTTTAACGCATCTTCGCGCGGAAATAAGTAACATAAGAAAAAGGAAAATTGTAAAACAGTCACCATACAGGGATATATTAGTAGTTCAGCAATGCAAATAATAAAATTTAGAAAATATACATTTAGTCGTTTTTTCATGATATCCATACTCCCAAGGGCCTGTTTATAAAATTTCGCGCTCTCGTTTTTGTTCTAAATCATCATCCATTTCGATACAAATTTGCAAAAGTGCTAATTCGTACGCGAACTAGCTTCTTTCTGCTCATCTCAGCATCTATCTCTTTCGCACGTGTTGTCGGATGAAATAGCATTCATTTTATCCCGCGCACAAAATAGTTCGTGCCGTCGACTTGGGCAACCTTAAGTTCCTGGCTTCGCACTTGGTTTATGCGATTTCCGCGTAAGCCAAGTGTTATTGGATTTTCTCAATAAAAGCCCGGATTCGGGACTTTGTGCCCGGTTGATGGCAATAAGCTCGCTATTAGATGGGACTTAAAAATTACTCGATGGTGGATGTACTATAAATAGATGCACCTCTGCTTATCCTCTCGGGGAATAAAGTCGTGATGTTATGTTATAAAACAATGTCTTAAAGCTACATATTTCACAGCCACAAGACTACGAAAGTATTTAAATTCCTGGGATGCAAACAATCCCTCTAACCCTTTCAAGTTGCCCTCACAGACTCATCAAAATTTTATAGACCGTTTAGGAAACGACAAATGTACAAACCGTCATTGCCTTGTAAAATTGGTTAGTTGGAAGATTTGTAAAATAGCTCTGCTGAAAGTCCTTGCTGTATATTTCATTTTAATTTATTTAAATAAACTACTGCCTGGTCTGAAAAGACGTCTTGGCTCTGTGCATTAGCTCATTGGGTACGTTATAGTCTGAGGCTAGTAGTCTTTGGGTAAGTAATAGTCTTGATTGTTTTCGATCATATGGCCTCAAGCGTGACTAGGTATTGGGTTCGAACCCCAGATCGGATAGTTATTTAGAGATTTTGTATTAGGAGTTCTTCAATAGCAGCACGGAGAATGGATCTGTGCCCGATATGGCAATATCGCGAAATCCTTCTACATGCATGTTAGAGATTTATAGTACCGCCTCTTCCAACGTAAGTAGGTAGACATTTTTTGAAAAACCATTCTTTTTATAATCCCTATAAATTATGTGTCATTAACACCATCATTTCAGGCATCCACTACTGGTCTTATGCCTCCCTGGGCCTGTGCTTCTGGCGTGTAGTGGATTACCACGACATTTATACAAATACTTTTTTCATAATTATAAACTAATTTTAATAAACAATTAAAATTGTTTGTTTGTTCTGTAATCTATAAAAGTACTCACTAATCCGATTATGACAATTCTTTCACTGTTAGTTAAACCATCGTTACGGGCCATGGAATACTTTTTCCCCATAAAACGCACGGTGCTTGCAGGATATATTAAAAGAGCTTAACCGCAAAAAAATACTAGTGTAGCTAGTTCTCAGATTACTAAATTAACTAAGTAACCAAACACTAGAACACACAGGTAACTGGCATGACCACAAACCACTGTTTCGGTCAGACGTTGCGGTCGGCTAACCTGTCAGGGCTTCTACAGCAGCGCACATTACCGGATCAATGACCCGTGTGTTTATGCCTTTGTAATAATTTAACGTGTGTGTAGACTAGACCTAATTGCATGTTTAGATACTATACACTAAAGTCAAGTTTTTATCAGTAGTTAACGTAACCTATGGTTAAATATGCTAACCAATGCTTTAAAAATTCTAAAAAATGCGCTTATTCGTCAATTATTAGTCCAACAAACTGTCAAATAATCAATTCTCCAACTTATTTGCCCATAATGTATGAGGCTAACACTTGAAAAAATTTATGTTTTATCGAAAGTTACAACCATTAAGCATATTTGGGTATTTAACCATTGGTTAAGTTAACTACTGATGAAAAAACTGGACCTAAGGGTAAAACTGGATGGATGGCGACGCTGAGGCCACCCAGCCCACGATAAGGTAACGAGACGACTCAGCCGCCTACCACAAGGTCTGGTTTAAGGTGACTTAAGAAAGAATACCTAGAAGAATATGAGGCTTTTTCCCAGTGGTGGGGCAGTGTAGGCTAAATTAAAAATCTATCCCTTTTTTTAAATTTAGCCTACGCTGCACCAGGCAATAGTTCACAGACAGAGCAGGAGAATTATGCCCAGCAGAGTAACAATACAACTATGAAAATTTAAATAACATTTTTAAATATGTTCTAAAGCCGCGAGAGTTGAATCGCTTTGTAGTGTTTTGCTTTAGGAGTCGGTTTAATTTTTTGTTAAAACGTTTTTTTATTTTACTCTTTTTTTTCATTAACCATGAAAATTAATTATTTTTCATGGTTAATGAAAAAAAGCCAGAGTACATCTCATTTCAATTCCAATACAGGATACATTGCTTGATTACGGAGTTCCAGTGCGTACATTTCGGCTACATCATCGAATCAATTGGATGGTAGCATTTTCATCAGTACCACTTTTTTATATGTATTTGTCATATTATCATAGTCGCTTTTGAAAATACCAAAATAACTTTATATATATAGTATGCCTATAATATTTGAGGAGTTCCCTCGATTTCCATGGGATCCCATCTTCAGATTCTGATTTAATGTGACCACCTCGAGAGTATACACTTTCAAACAAAAAAAGAATTTTCCAATTAATTCTATATAAGACGGAGTTATTATAGAACATACATGAAAAAAAATAGAAACATCCTAATCGAGAACCCCTTCTTTCACAGTCACTTAAAAAAACATTAAATTGAAAACTCTGGTTCATTCAATAGGAAACGGGTTCTCTGGCAAGCGATAGCTTGACGAAATGGGAAATAAGCAGCTAATATCAAGGTTACAAGAACAGCCAAGTACATAAACTATCACCTTGATAAATATTAATAACTTGACGTCTTTATATTGCGTATGTAGAGCCCTACAGATGCGCCATATGACTCATTATGGCTCAAGAGGTAAGCCTTTTGTTTACCACCAACATGTATTTACCAAACGCTTATGGAAGCAGCCGGTGCTACTTCGAAAGCAATAAAAACCTTAGGAATATCCTCTTGAAATATGCTCGGTTTCAACCAAACGTAAACAAAGTTATTACAGGGTTGAAAGAGATGAAATAGTATGTGTTGTTAGTTGTTTACATACGCGTTGAAATAATGTATTAAGTTGTTATGTTATGACAGATAAATTAATGACATTATAATGATTGCAACTACAGTTACAGAATATGCGCGTCATAGTATTCATTTGGTTAGAATCAATCTACTTTGGCAAAATTATATTGTGCAGAAACGTACTATATAATAACTTAGCTGATGTTACTTGTGGGCCAATCGCGATACAAATTTTGTTTTAGTTTTCCGTCAATCAAGGAGTTTTCTGTTCAGAAAATTGGTTACAAACAGCGCTTCAAGATCGTGTCGTCAGACCACAACCTCAAAGGATTTCTTCCATCTACAGACATATTTTTAGTTTTTTATGTTACTTTGCTGTGTATTGGCACGTATAATATAATACTAGAACACAAATGCCTCATCCCCTCGTCTGAATAAACTGATTATTTTTTGTACATCGATCGCGATCGGTTCCATTCCACGACGATATATATAGATGGTCTTAGTAGTAACTTGTAAGTAAAGGGGTTTACTCGGTTTATGATTATTTTTTTCTTTACATACAGTGACGGTTTGTTTTATACAATTTTTGCACGTTTTTACAGTTTTATTGCACCAAAATGTGTTACAATACAAATTCAAATGTGTGAAATGCCTCGGAAATTTAAAACTGCGCCATCTATTGGCATCAATTTTAAATGATCCGTTCAAATAATCTTTGAAATGTAAATTAAGTGCCCAATATTCTATAATTTTGTGCTTGGGCTAGTTGATCAAATAATAACATATTTTT
This sequence comes from Orthosia cruda, assembly GCA_964057195.1. Classification (NCBI taxonomy): domain Eukaryota; kingdom Metazoa; phylum Arthropoda; class Insecta; order Lepidoptera; family Noctuidae; genus Orthosia; species Orthosia cruda. The sequence continues at coordinate 14,161,399 of OZ059847.1, forward strand.
TTTTATATTTAATTACAAAAAATGATAATTTTACACACAATTAAAAATTAAATCGGTGCATATCGCGCCGACTGTGAAATTTATTTGAACCAAATTTTCTTTCTTAGCGCTGGGACCCCGTGGTATTGGCCATTGGCACGAAGGTAAACGCACCGTAATGGATACGAATAAGTGAATAATTTAGAGATATAAACGTTCCCAAATCAAGTTTATTCAAGCATATAAATACATAAAAAGCCACACAATTTACTTCTCAAGAAGTAAATTCACGCACTTACTAAACCGTCTCAGGCATTGTTTGATACACGATTTACATACTTATATTGCCGAAGTTCAAATACTTCACCAGTATGTACGTAAATTCAAATAAGAAAATTATTTGAATTTACGTACATACTGGTGAAGTTTGACGCGAGAACTAGCGAAAATAACAAGTCGAGTCTGCGAGTGGAACAATTCGATAGCAGTTAAATGTTAAATGCGTGGTTATGTGAGGGAACTTACGTGCTTTCAAGGAGGCGGGTAAAAGAGGTTTGTACGCGAGATACCTTATTCAAAAACCTATATTAATTCAGAGAGGATCTCATTATAGCTGTACCAAATTGAATTGGAGGCGTGTGCCATCATTCGTGCGCCCGCCGACGGACGGGACGGGACGGGGGGTAGAGAGATGGAGTTTACTCTATACTCGACTATTTTTGTATTTATTTTCAAGCTCACTCGACCACCATCAAAAATATTTCTTGTTTTCAAATCTATCTTTTGTTATTATAAAAAGTTATCTGCCAATTGAATTGGAGAAAAACTTTGGGCTGGCTTATGAAATATTCTGTACCTCAAAGATCGGACGTGGTTGGAGAAGTGAATAGTTTCAGAAGACAAATGATAAACTATCGCTTGGCAGGCAAAGAAACATTCTTCAAGAGTATTTTCATTTTGTGCCGTAAATCTTTTTAACTTTTCCATTTTCAATCACTTATTATGTATAAGGTTCGTATTGTGGCAATATTGCTAGCGACAAACTAGGGGTCATTAAATTCAAGAGTGAATAGATTACTTCTAGTCAAGCGTGCTACGACGTCGACCACATCATCGCTTACCATCAGATGAGATGGTGGTCAAATGCGATTCTATAAATAATAATAAAAATATCGTGTTACTTTTACTAGCTTTATACGCCAAATAGCAGGGTAAGGGTAAACAATGATTTGCTTACCCTTACCCTGCTGATAGAAAGTGTTTTATTCGTGCATTTGGTATGGATTCAGGTATCTTTTATCTAAATTCAAATTCAAATTCAAATTCAAATTTATTTATTTGGAACAAGAAAAACGTACAGATATAAACAGATTGAAACGATGATAACCGCAGTAGTATAAAACTGTGTCGCGGTTATCAACGCCCCTCTCCAGGTAAGGAAGTAAAACTGTTCCAGTTACAATTATATAATAACAACAAAAATGCAGACGTGAATTATTAGTAAAATAAAATAAGTAAAATAAAATGGATTTGTGTGGATCGAAGAGAGGTTGTGTGTGTGTGTGTGTGCTTGTGTAATTTGTGTATGTTTTGTATGTGTGCGTGTGATGGGTTGTGAGAGTTATACTTCCGCAAGTTCTTCTGTTTCGTCATAATTTAATTGTTTTAGCCAGATATTTAATTTAATTTTGAGTTTTTTCCTAGTTAACGAGTAGATATTTATTTTCTTATTTATTCTATTGTACATTTTGGAACTAATGTGTTTAAAGTGACGACGTGCCGCTTCAGTTCTGCGAAATACTATACCACATATCCTATCAGACCGGCGTTTCTAATAAATCTAATAATAATCTAATCTAATAGTAATCTAGGTAAAATACTCGTCTTTAACTAAGTGGGTAAAAGTCACGTTTAATCAACTCATTTATGTAAATAATTATGGCGGCCAAATGACGATAATCACCGAATCACGCCGGATGGAATTGAACCATGGCATTAGGCTTTTTTTATAATATGACGATTTCTACCAGGCAATCATCGCAAGCCATGTTAAGAAACTTTGCTCCTAAAAATCATTTCAAATTTCTTTGACACATTTATTACTTCTCCTTTTACTGAAACCATAATACAAACCTAACTATTACCGTCCTCATTTCATCATAATATATTCGAAACACTTTATTGCTTTATATTACGTGCGTTGAAGGAAAACGCCTACCTAATTCTGTTAGTCAATGATTGCAATAACCAGATTTAGGCCACGCAGAATGAATGTCACAATATTTCTTTTTCCCTAGCGACACTTTCATTATGACTGAGTATATCGTATATATTGTGTGGTTATATATTATATATTATATATGGATATTCTTCGGGATAAAGGTATTCGCAGGTTTATAGTTTATGACTTAACTTATGGATTATGATAGGTTTCAGTTTGATATATACTTTGCACACACGAAAGGGATAAATTCTTTGGTCACATGTCTCGACGATCAACGTTAATCGACGATCAACGTTAATGGCGAGTTCATTACTCACCTTCGGTTTGCCGACGACATAGTGGTCATGGCTGAGACCATGAAGAGCCTCAGTAAAATGCTCGATGTTCTCAGTAGAGTTTACGAAAGAGTGGGTCTTAAAATGAACATGGACAAAACCAAGATCATGGTGAATGCCCATGTAACACCCACTCCTATCAAGGTCGGAGACTCGACTCTCGAAGTTGTAGACGATTATGTCTACCTGGGACAAACGGTCCAGTTGGTTAGGTCCAATTACGAGTAAGAGGTCAACCGCCGAATCCGACTCGGCTGGGCGGCGTTCGGGAAGATGCGTGGTATCTTCTCGTCCAATTTACCGCAGTGTCTCAAGACAAAAGTCTATGACCAGTGTGTGTTACCAGTGATCACCTATGGGACCGAGACGTGGTCGCTCACAATGGGCCTTATCAGAAAGCTCAAAGTCACCCAAAGGGCAATGGAGAGGGCTATGCTCGGAATTTCCTTGCGTGACCACGTCAGGAATTATGATATCCGCAGGAGAACCAAAGTTACCGACATAGCCCGAAGAATTGGCAAACTTAAGTGGCAGTGGGCAGGGCACATTGCTCGCAGAACGGATGGCCGATGGGGCCGAAAAGTTCTGGAATGGCGACCGCAAACCGGAAGACGATATGTTGGAAGGCCTCCCACTAGGTGGACTGATGACCTGGTTAAGATTGCGGGAAGGCGCTGGATGCGAGACGCACGGGATCGGTCAAAGCCGACAGAGATCCCTTCCATATCTGTCGTGGTTTAGCGGCTAAATAAATTACATAGTAAATTCATATCTGTCGTGTATTTTAAAAATCGAACGATCTTTTTCTCCGAACATGGCAACCAAGGAGGTAACTTATCAAAGGTTTTTATTAAATTTCGAACTGGCTTGCAAATAGAAAGCAATTTATTAAAAAAAAAACAAATGAACACTATAACGCGGGACAAATGATTGTTTGTCGATTTTCGTCATTGATTTTGAAAAGTAATTGTATTTGATAAAATGAGTTCAACTACTTTGTTTTAATTTCCACGCATTATTGAGAAAAGTACTATACAAGCCTAGGCCACAGCTAGGCATTGATGGACTTACATATGTGATCCCTTCACGTTGCTTCGTGAGACGAATCATGGCAGTACAGTGTCTCACTGCCACAGTGTGACCACGACCATTCTGAAAAGAGTGTACTGATAAAGAAGAAGAAGGGTCACAGAAAGGACAGTGTAAGGTCAGGTAGTAAGGAACAGTTGAATCTTTTCTCCGGGACTTGTCATGCTTCATTGACTTCGCGTTGTTGTCTGGTGATCACCACTGTTGTTTCTGGTTTTCAGGAGTGGCAATGGTTGGGAGTAATGGGGTGAGTTTGTCCCATGACATCGCATAATGCTAGGCCGTAACTATAGAACGGTCCTTGAATTTAGCTTTGCTTTTTTAGGGTTCCGTACCCGAACGGTCCCAACGGAGCCATATTGCTGTCGCTAACGTGTCTGTCTGTCCGTCGGCTTATCTGTCCGTCGTCTGTCACACAGGTTTTACAGCCAAACGTTTGGAGCTTCAGTCTTCAAATTTTCACAGTACACAAGATTATATATTGTTGATCCAAAACCAAAATTGACAAAAAAATATTTTAAAGGGAAGAATCGAGTAGGATATCGTTGTTTAGAGCTCGTTGAGTAGACAATAAGAAATACAATACTTTTTGTTTTAAAAATTATAACTATTCATATTATATATTGTTATTTACCAAAGTCAGTTTTTATTACAAAATTATGTTCCGAAGAATTTTTTATCTTACCATTGACCTATGAAATTCAAATTTGGTGACAATGTTTATTATTACGCATCCTCCTCTTCGCGTCTTGTTTCTCATTACTTAGGGTCGTGATTCCCCCGACAGGAGATCAACTTTTCCCTGACGTTGATTCTCCATCTGCATCTGTTCTTGGCAACGTGGAGTGCATCATGCAGCTTGGTGTTCAGCGTTCCACGTATCTACTCAGAGCGCGCTGCGCAGCTGCGCCCCCTCGGCCTTTTTCCTTTGACCTTGTCAAGGATCATCACCTGCTTGAGTTTATGACAATCCTTTTGGGCAATATGACCAATGAACTCCAATTATTACGTATATGTTACTAATAATTACCAATATATTGAAAAATCACATTTTTCTTTAAAATGGCCTCATTTTTAGGGTTCCGTACCTCAAAAGGTAAAAAAGTTACCCTTATAAGATCACTTTCTTGTCCGTCTGTCTGTCTGTCCGTGTTTCACCACCGATTTTCTCAGGAACGGGTAGACCTAGCAAGTTGAAATTTATACCAGATACTCAGGTCTATAGTCACTATTAGGTGTATGTAAATCAAGGTCCTGAGTCAACACGATAAAAAGATATAAGCAAATTTTGATTTTCACGAAAACTTGTAAATACCAAAATTTACCTAAATTTTCAACTTCTTTTATTTTTCGGAATTTTCGCGTTTCTTGTGCTGAAAGACCTTGCTTTTAACCAAAATTGACAATTCTAGGTCAACCGGAAGTACCCTATAGGTTTTGGGTCAAAAACCTATGTGGTAGTTCCCGTTGACCTAGAATCACGAAATTTGGCAAAAAGTAAGGTCTCACAGCGCAAACAAAGGAAAAAATCCAAAAAATTAAAAAAGTTTAAATTTAAGATAAATTATGGTACTTTCAAGTTTTCGCGAAAATCTAGATTTGCCTATATCTTTAAAACTTAGCCACCAATAACTAATTTTATTACGGCGGTAAAATTCAAATTCTAAATCTTTATTTCGAGCGAAGACTCTTAAAGGGTTAGTAACAATGTGCATTAAAACTAAGCATTAGTAAACAACACGATACGGTGACACATGTAACTGACTGCAGTGAACTATATACGGACAATCTATCAACAATCATTTTCAGAACCCTGTTAGGGCTGTCCATAACTCGGGTCACTATTGATGTTGCGCGCTTGCGCATTATCGCGTAAAAACATTCCACACGCGCCACCGCAAACATCCCTGACGCACTACAACGCCAAGGCAACCCCATCAGTTTTCGACGCCCGCGAATACTGCGCCCACAGGCTACAAGTGTAGAAGGTGGTACAAATTGTTTTAAAGAGCGTCACCTTTACTTCTTCAGTACAACGTGCAAACCTGCGAGCACGCACGGAAACAGCTCTCCGTTCCGTTCCGTTTTCAATGTCAGCATTGTCCTTTAAAGCTTATTATTGACACATGCACCGTCAATATGCAAACCGACATGTTGACTGCTAAGCGCCTTAATCAGGGCATCCCCCCTGAACTGATTGTCGTGCAGCACAAGGTGTTCCTTTAGCTGTATATCAAGCAGACCACCAAGCAAACCATCAAGCACCTTAGCGACTATGGTTGTTAGATAAATAGGTCTAAAGATTCCCCTATCCAAAATATCACCTGTTTTATTTTTAAGAATGGAAACCACAATCGTCCTCATTAGGTTAACCCTCGGTAAGTGAGGACCGGCGTATTGCAAACGATGAGCTACTGAGCCCGTCATGTCCAGAGGACTTAAGTGTAGACGTAGGCCTGATGGCCCTGGCCACATCTTTGGCACTGAAACGTGTGTCCACCTTGCCACAACGGGGCTAAGCATCCAGCATCTCAAAAAACAAACTGAAGTCTAAAAAGGTTTGCAATATCCTTCGCATTACTCACACCATTCACACTAACAGGTAGGCCTGGCCGAATGCTCAATTTATTAGCGCTCTTCCAGAAACCGCGAAAATCACGCTTTGAATGCTTAAAGGCAATTATGTCCATCTTTATCTGTTTCTTTGCCTGTATAATTGGTAGGTACGGAACCCTTGGCGCACGAGTTCGACTCGCACTTGGCCGGTTTTTTAGGGTTAAACGGGACCCTATTACTGAGACTCCACGATCCGTCTGTCTGTCTGTCTGTCTGTCGGTCTGTCACCAGGCTGTATCTCAAGAACCGTGATAGCTAGACAGTTGCAATTTCTACAGATGATGTATATAACAGCCGCTATAACAACAAATACTAAAAACAGAATAAAATAAATATTTCAGAGGGGCTCCCATACAACACACTTGATTTTTGTACCGTTTTTGCGATAATTATTATTCTTATTATTCTTATTATTTGTTTATTTGAATCAACTTTGGATCATACAGTAAAAGTAAATTAAAAAGTATCAATCAATTTAAATTCAGAATTGCACTAAAATTGAAAATTATACATTATCTTACTTATTCAAAATTAAAACAATATTTTAACATTAGTCAGTACGTGAACCATGCTGCAAAGGTTCACACACTGACAGTCGAAACGTTCCGCAAAAGCGTTCAGGATACTAGACAAGACAAGACAAAGATATTTTATTTCAACTAGGCCACCAAGCGGCACTTATGAACGTTAGATACATTAAAATTTACAAGGAATAAAAATTGATTCTACCGTGCATTCGGAAAGAAGCTTGTTATGGAGAAGAACGCACAAGAAACTCCATATTTACTCTTTTAAAAAAAATGTTTTTTTTACAATATTAAGGGACATAAGTACATACATTAATAAATTTATATGTATGAGGACAATGCACCCAGATTCACTACACACTATACTACGTACAGGTACAAAGTATTAAAAGTACTCACACATGTACTGTGCAGTTACATAATAGGTACTAGAAAAACATTATATCCGTCTCTGTTTGTCGCGGGAATGGTGGGCATCAACACGCTGGAACTGCGACGTAAGTGTGCGCTGTTGATGTACTACTTCTTTGTGCTGAACAATAAGATCGACGACAAATTCAAATAGCCTTTATTTACAAACTTATAACTAATTATTTACATAATGATATCTTTTGTACAGGTAAACAGTTTGTTTTGCTTTTCAGCATAGGCCTCCCCCAGACCTTTCCACAGTGCACGATCGTGTGCTTTTCTCCTCCATGACGCTCCTGCTGTCGTTCGCAGGTCGTCCTCCCACCTACGCATCGGTCTCCCTCTACTTCTCATCCCCTCTCTCGGGTACCATTCAGTAACGTATTTGGCCCACTTCTCCATTCTGCTTCTGATTGTGTGCCCTGTCCACTGCCATTTAAGTTTTTTTATCGTCACGTCTGTAGTATTTGTTTTTTTCCATATGACTTTTAATTTCACTCTATCTTTTCTCTTCAGGTTCAGTATGCTACGTTCCATATTATGTTGGCATGTTTCTAGCTTTCTTATATTTTCAGTAGTAAGAGGCCATGTTTGGCAGCCATACGTCATAACGGGAAGAATGCAGGAGTTGAACGTTTGGCTTTTTAGTTTGAGAGGTATTGATGGGTTTTTAAGAATTTCTTTTAATGACCAGTACCTTTTCCATGACGAGTTAATCCTGTTTTGGATTTCTTTGGCAGTGAGTTCTGTTGGGGAGATAATTTGTCCAAGGTATGGATATTCTTCGACATATTCGATGGTTCCGTTGTTAATCGAGATTGGTACTTTTATGCTGTTGGTCATTAATTTAGTTTTCGATGTGTTCATCTGGAGTCCAACTTTGTTACTTTCTGTTACTAGCTTTTCAAGCATTTCCTGTAAATGTTTTGGGTTATTGGTAACGAGAATGAGATCATCAGCAAAGCGCAGATGGTTAAATGTTGCTCCGTTTATTTTAATCCCATAGCCGTCCCAGTTTAGATTTCTAAATGCCTATTCCAGAGTGGCAGAAAAGAATTTCGGCGACAGTGGGTCTCCTTGTCTAACACCCTTCTTTATTTTGAATTGTTCTCCCACTCTTTCTGTCTTTACCCTAGCTTTTTTTTATTTTTTTATTTGTTTAATTAGTCTTATATACTTCTTAGGTACACCTTGATTCAGTAGTGCTTCCCATATACACGGATGTTTTAGCGAATCAAAAGCCTTGTTGTAATCTACGAATGCAAGGTAATAGGTCATTCGGTACTCGTTGTATTTCTCAATAACCTAAAGCCTAACTAACCTAATATAAGGATAAAGCTATGTTAAATATTTGTGTAAAGTTCTTTAGTTTATAAGTGTTTATGTTTTTGGCTTGCTGTACGCTTTGGTGCAAACTGTTAGTACAGCAAGCAATTGTTATGAAATAAATAAAAATGAAATAAATAAATTAGCATCCGAAGCAGTTAAGTTAAGACCAATCCCAACTGACGGCGCCCGTTTACGAACATGACGCATGAATCGGCACCACCCAGCTCAACCATCATGAAGGGAACCGAATGATCCAACACACGCGCCACCATCAGAGAGACATTTGAGAGAGCATGACAAACTCAACTGCCTGGGCAAACACAAGTCAACGAACGACACCAAGGTACAGCAAATGGTAGATTTACGGTTGGGTACATAGTACTCACACACGTGCTGCGCAGTACTGATAATGGTACGGAACCCTTTGTGTGCGAGTCCAACTCATGCTTGGCCAGGTTTTACTATTACAACCAAATTTATTTTGCGGTTTGGTACGGAACCCTAAATGTGCGAAGTCCGATACGCACCTAAACATTTTTTTTTATTTTCGTAATTTTTTTGATTTTGTCCTACATATGTTTTTGTGCGGCACAAAGTGTAAAGTCCCGCAAACCCCATTGAAAGGGAGGATTCTCCGGCCCGACGGTTGTTTTGTCTGGTCTGGGCAACTGGGTGGCGGTTGTTGTTGGATTATTGTATATGTTGAAATCGTGCCGGAAAGTCTCAAAACGGGTTTAAACAGTTTGTTTATTTATTGGTCGTTATAGAAGAGATGGGTTTTAGCTGGCAACGTGCCCAGTAGCTGGAGTCATTCAGCATACTGCCTAAATGCGTGAACGTGGCGAGCTTAACGTGTTATGGTCTACACTGACTGCATTCGAAAGCTAGTATCGGGTCCGATCATCTTTATATCGGCTTATAGGGCCTTTAATTTAACTCGATGGGATCATGGAATACGAATAACTGTTATTGTGAATGGGTTGTTGGAAAATAGTCGTAGTCACTAAATTTAATTCGAGCAACAGATTGGTTACCTTATACACATAATCAAATATAATATCACCCCCGTATTTCCTGAAGAGTTAGGAAGGGAACCTATAATATTTTTCAAGTTATGTTTTGGTACCATGAACCTCTATGTAATTGGGGGCAAGCTCAAATCGAGACTAAAAACTGTTCTCTTAAAAATCATATAATATTCTTTGCCTAACGCGAGAATCAAACCCAGGATGTCATGATCAGCAACCGCACTTGCGGCCACTACATCAAACTCAAAGTCAAAATCAAATAAATTTATTCTACTAGGCCAAAAAGCGGCACTTTTGAACGTCAAACACAAATTAAAATTTACTTGTAATAAAAGTTGATTCTACCGTGCTATAGATGATCAACTAGACAGTGTAGCTGATTGATTAATGTCTATAGTTTTTGCGCAGATATTTTTTTGCCAAACCCATTTAGGAGATTACCATTGCATGACAAACCCATTATTTCGGTAATCCATAAGTACAATAAGTACGTTTGATTATTTTTGGAAGAACAGATAACCTTTTGTGACTTTCCTTTTAATAATGTGGCCATAAGTAGTCTACTTAGTTTTTTAAGTAAAATTAGACGAAAGGTCACACCGATACAGCCTTAACCTTTATATGTATAGACTAGCCATATTCTGTGAAGGGCAAAACACTTTTCCATGGGTGCCTCCTTATTATTTATTCATGTTTCAACCATGGCCACTTTTCAGACTAACCTTCGTAAAAGGACGAAAAACACTAAAAGACTTGGTGCCTTTTACATTGTGTGTTCCGCTTAATAAGTTTTTCTATATAGTTAATTGATACTTATTTTTAGGGTTCCGTACCTCAAAACGTAAAAAAGGAACCCTTATAAGATCACTTTCTTCTCCGTCTGTCACTCTGTCCGTCTGTTCGTGTGTCACCACCGATTTTCTCAGGAACGGGTAGACCTAGCAAGTTGACATTTATACCAGATACTGGGGTCTACAGTCCCTACTAGGTGTATAAAAATCAAGGTCCTGAATCAACGCCATAAAAAGATATCAGCAAATTTAGATTTTCGCGAAAACTTATAAGTACCAAAATTTATCTTAATTATCAACTTTTTTATTTTTCGGAATTTTTCCTTTACTTGTGCTGTAAGACCTTGCTTTTGACCAAAATTGACAATTCTAGGTCAACCGGAAGTACCCTATAGGTTTTGGTTCGAAAACCTATATGGTAGATCCCGTTGACCAAGAATCACGAAATTTGGCAAAAAGTAAGGTCTTACAGCGCAAACAAAGGAAAAAATCCAAAAAATTTAAAAATTGAAAATTAAGATAAATTATGGTACTTTCAAGTTTTCGCGAAAATCTAGATTTGCCCATATCTTTAAAACTTAGCCACCAGTAAAATTATATTTAATTCTAATTCGAAAACTTTATTTCGTGCTAAGACTCATATAGGGTTAGTAACAATGTGCATTAAAACTAAGTATTAGTAAACAACACGATACGGTGACACATGTAACTGACAGCAGTGAACTGTATACAGACAGTCCAATCTATCAACAATTATTTTCAGAACCCTGTTAGGGCTGTCCATAACTCGGGCCACCATTGATGTTGCGCGCTTGCGCATTATCGCGTAAAAACAATCCACACGCGCCGCCGCAAACATCCCTGACGCACTACAACGCCAAGGCAACCCCATCAGTTTTCTGAACGCGTTATTATACTGACACGAAGGGCTCCATACGACGCCCGCGAATACTTCTTCCACAGGCTGCAAGTGTAGAAGGTGGTACAGAATGCTCTTAAGAGCGTCACTTTTACTTCTGCAGTATAACGTATATACATATTCGCACGCACGGAAAGAGCCCACCGTTTCGTTTTCAATGTCACCATTGTCCTTTAAAGCTTATTATTGACACATACACGGTCAATATAACAACCGACATATTGACTGATAAGCGCCTCAATCAGAGCATTCATATACAAATTGAAGAGGGCAGGGGAGGTCATTCATTCACATTCATGGCCCTCTCTGTAGAAAGTCCTGGCCGAAACCCGAACTGATTCTCGTGCAGCACAAGATGTTCGTTTAGCGTGTATCAAGCAGACCATCAAGCACCTTAGTGACTATGGTTGCTAGATAAATAGGCATATAGTTTCCCCTATCCGAAAGATCACCTGTTTTACTTTTAACAATGGGAACTACAATCGTCCTCATGTCAGAGGGCAAGTATGAATGACCAATAAATCAATTATACAACAGTGCCAAAAGCCTCGGTGGGTGAGGACCGGCGTATTGCAAAGGATGAGCTACTGAGCCCGTCATGTCCAGGGGGCTTACCTCTAGACGTAGGCCTGATGACTCTGGCCACATCTTTGGCACTGAAACGTGTGCCCACCTTGCCACAACGGGGCTTATAATCCAGCATCTCACAAGAGCTCCCTAGCGGCGGATATTTATAATCAAATATTTAGATAAAATAAACATATTAACCGACGAACAGAAAGGCTTCCGTAAAAATAAAACCATTGCCATATTCAATATATGACTTTTTGAACAATGTCATTAAGAATGTTGACAAAAGAATACCTGTTTGTTCAATTTATTGTGACATGACGCAGGCGTTTGACTATGTCGATCACAATATCTTGCTCAATAAACTGGATGCGTACGGTATAAGAGGAAATATCCTCAGTTTAATAAGTTCATTTTTGCGGAACAGGAAACAGTACGTTGAAGTTACCGATATAAATTCCAAAACTAAATGCCAACGAACCTATAGGTCTAATTATCGCACAGTGGCTTATGGTGTACCCCAGGGCAGCGTCTTAGGGCCCCCGCTGTTTATACTATACATAAACGATCTGCCAAAAGTAACAAGTCACCCTATGTCACTGTTTGCTGATGACAACACTGTGACCATTAAGAATACTGATGATCAAAACCACAATGAAGCTGTCTCTCAGACAATAACCTCCATAGTGAAATGGTTAGATAATAATAATCTAAAATAAATTTTGATAAGATGAAATTAATGATGTTTAGCCAGCGTGCGAATACCAATATAACAGTATGCTATAATAATAAACTTATAACACAAGTAGATACATCCAAATTCCTGGGGCTAACGATCGATAGAAAATTGGACTGGAAAGCACACACGGAGGAGCTAACTAAACGAATTAGCAAATCTGCCTATGTTTAAACTGACACCAGTGATTAATGTGGATGCTTTAGTCACAGCATATCATGGTTTAGTGGGTTCGGTATTGAGGTATGGTGTCATTTTCTGGGGTAACTCAACCAATAGGGAAATGGTCTTTTTAGCACAAAAAAGGTGCATTAGGTCAATGTTCAGACTCCACAGATTGGACTCTTGTAAGCCATTGTTTGTCACATACAAATTATTGACTTTTCCTTGCCTATATATTTTTGAGGTAGCTGTATTTGTTAAGACCAATCCAGACCTGTTTACCAGAATATCATTTTATCACGAACGAGCTCGACCACAGAACAATAATTTGTGCGTAAAAAGGTCCCACACAGCATTGATGCAAAAAAGTGTTTTTTGCATGGCACCAATTATATACAACCACATACCAATTTCAATTAAAGAGCTAAACATAAACTTATTTAAGAAAAGGCTTAAATCGTTACTGTTGTGTAAAGCATATTACAGCATTTCGGAATTTTTGTCAGACAAAATGTGATGTAAGTGTTGTTCTCTATAGTTTTTAATCATTGACCTGGTATATTGTTATTAATAAGCTAATTCTTTTTTTTTTACATTGAACGTGACATTTTTGTATTATTTGAATTTTTTCGTAATTGTTTTTTTTTTTTTTTTTATTGACATTCTTTTATATTTTTTGATTTTGACATTTTATACTATATATTTTTGTTTTTTGTGTTTTTTGCTTATCATAATTTTTCGTAATTGACATTTTAATATTTTTTTTATGGGCATTTTTTTTTATATTTTTCCTTTTGACATTTTGTAATATTTTTATTATTTTTTGTGCTTTTTGTTTATTATTATTTTTCAAGAACCTATTGCGAACCCATTCATGTAATTATTATATCAAGTTATCCATAAATATTTGTACGCCTTCAGGCATAACATAGCGCGCTTTAATTTTTATAACAAAATTTTTTTTTTGTACCTATGTTAACAAATGATTAATAGAATTATGAATTATGAAAAAGGTTCGCAATATCCTTGGCATCACTCACACCATTCACACTAACAGGCAGGCCTGGCCAAAAGCTCAATTTAGCGCCCTTCGAGAAACCGCGAAAATCACGCTTTGAATGCTTAAAGGCAATTATGTCCATCTTTATCTGTATCTTTGCCTTTATAATGGGTAGGTACGGAAACCTCGGCGCACGAGTTCGACTCGCACTTGGCTGGTTTTTTTTTTGGATTAAGTGAACTAATCGGTGTGCAGGGCTTCTAGACAAGTGTCATTCGAAGTAAAGGTCTATCCCCACATATCAGAGCCGTGCCCCGGCTCAAAAATATCGGTGTGTACATTTTATATGAACTCGTTTACACACGTCCGTGCACGAAATGTAAAAAAAAAATGCCAAAATGTCAAGATTGGTCACGTGACATTTCGTTTTTAATCGCTATCGCCACGCTTTGGTTAATAGAATGCCACTTGTCTAGAATCTAAGGTGTTATTCCATTAGCAATAGCAATTGCCAAAATGCCAAAATTTAAGGATTTGGTCACGTGACATTTCGATATCGCATGGCAATCCATAAATTTTTGACATTTTAAATATTGCTATCGCGTCGATTTTGTTGAGAGAATGTCACTGTTTTAGAGCTTCTGATGTATGAACCTAAACATACCAAATTAAAGAGTAAGTAAGTATTGTAACCGATGGCATTCTATAGTTTTTATCTTCTCGCATTGGAAAAAGGTTTGAGTTTATGTATGAACTAGAAATAAGGTGAAAAACGGGCAAACAAAGTGATCCAGTTCCTGATAGACGATAAGTTTAATCAAGTTGAAACACGAAATCGCCATTAAAGATACTAGGAAGCGCTCACTGTAAATAAACAAAAACAGAACCATTTGAAAATAACATTTATTTTGGTTTTAGCTACAATATGTATTCAATTTACTTTATTTAATAAACAACTGACAGGTATACATTTCAGTATTTCAAACAGATTCACATTTACTTACACTGTGGCTGTACCTATATTATATAATTTGCCATCATTTACAATATCCTTAATTATTATTGAAATCAATACATAAATTGATAATAACTTTACTATAGGAGCAACTCCGAAAAATTAAAACACCTGTTCAGTGAATTCCTTCACTCAACTAAATGAGTTAATTTTGTTTAAATCAGCTAATTTTGATTCGCGATTTCATGATTGTTTGAAATTTTGTTGAATAATTTCATACACAGCTAGCTTTTACATTATAGTCTAAGATCCCAACTCTTAAACCTGCAAATGATATAAAAAAATGAATGCAGATTTTGGCGGTGGGATCTCTTACTAATAAAAAAAGTCAAACCGAAGGCTAAAAATCTTACTTATCTAACTAATATTATAAATGTGGAAGTTTTGATGGATGCATGTTTGTTACTCAATCACACTAAAGGTATTTAAACAGTTCTTCAAACAGTGACAGCATGATATTGGAAGTAAGCAGCTAGTCTAGTAGAAGTCTTAGTAACCAAAATTGCCTAGTTCAGCTGATTTCAATATTATGTGTGCAATTTAAGTTTGTAAGTGATATTACTATGCAGAACAGGCATGTAATGCAGGCATGTTTCTGTATGGCAAAATCTAGTTCCAAGAAGTTCTTGTTTAGCGTCTGACCAGTGAAATTTCAAGTGTATTCATTCATCATCCAGATCTTCAAAGTCATAAATTCCGTCAAGAAGAGTAGAGTTCGGTGGAAGCCATTCGCAGCTCGTGTATTCTGAAGAGCATACCTGAAAAGGGAAAGCATTTTCAGTAAAGCTGACGAAATTTCGTGTTTTCACGAAAACGTTTTTTTTTTCGAATTAATACTGCCTTGTCTGTTGTCCCAGATCGGGCCAAATGTTATTTTTTTTTCTTCAGGCTGTTCTCTGTAGCAGCTCGAAGTCCGAGCCTGTTGATGGAAATAGTCTCGCTCTTACATTGGACTTGAATATAACTGCCAACATGGGATGTTGCCTGGAAAAAAAAACTTGCCAAGTGCGAGGTGGACGCGAGCACGAAGATATTATCGCAAAAACGGCAAAAAATCACGATTTTTGAATGGGAGCCCCACTTAAATATTTATCTTATTCTGTTTTTAGTATGTGTTGTTATAGCGGCAAAAAAAAAATACATCACCTGTGATAATTTTAACTGTCTAGCTATCATGGTTAATGAGATACATCCTGGTGACAGACGGACAGACAGACAGACAGATAGATGGATCGTGGAGTTAATAGGGTCCCGTTTTCACCCTTTGAGTAAAAATGATAATTCTATTTAGTCCGTCAGTGAGATTATAATATAATATAGGACCGGTATTTTTTACTTTATCAAATAAATAAAAATTGACAAAGATAAAGCGCATCGAAGCCCAAGAGTGGGGTCTTGTGACGTCACTTTGTCAGTATAAAGTGTAGGACACCGTGACGTCGGACGATATTTCAACGCAATGTATGTAATTTTTAGTTTACGTGGCAAAATAAAAAAGACGTTTCTTAATTCTTTATTGTACACTGTGTCGGCGCGGCAGCGCAATATTAGCACTGAGGCACGCCAAAGCACGTAGCGGTTTGCGCTGGGGTTCAAAGATAGGCTAGACCTTGGGAATCTGACGGGTCGGTATACTGAGAGAGATGCTGCATTAAACAAACTACGACTAACCTCAGAGGCGGGTGTGCTCGTGCTTAATCCTGGCAGCGCTCCTTCTCTGTTCCACTGGACGTCTTGATTCGAAGTTCCCTGGGTACTGGCACTATTTGCTGACGCGAGAGTGGACTGTATGCGGTGCGGTATAACGGCGAGCCACGTGACGCTGGCTCAAGGTGATGATCAGAGGTGACCACCACGAATCCGGCGGCGACGATAGTCGATCGCAGACGGTGCGGTTTTATAAAGCGGTAATGCAGCGGTAGGATCTCACAGCGGGTGAGGAATCCAGGGTGAATAGCCAGGCGGTTGACTTATCACGAGCGGTGAGGCTACCCTCGACGAGGGCCGAACGTAGACTGTTCGAGAGTCGAACGTGTAGTTTAATGCAGCGAAAATTGACAAGAAGGGTAGATAAAGTATTAAGAGAAATGTGGGTAACTAAACAATGAGCGCACCTACAAGTGGCGCGAACATGCCCCCGGCTTGAAAACGTTCGGTTTTCATAAAAATTAAAACTAAAAGTAAGAGAAAAGCGGTGGAAAACAACGAAGTGATTCAGGGGCAGAGTAAGTTATTGAGAAGGTAGAGTACAGAGGCGGACAACGGGTCTCTTATAGACACCCGTCGTCGTCCTAACTGAAGCGACTCTTACAACGCCGTCCTTACCAGGATAGGTGGCAGTGACGACGCCGAGAGGCCATGAAAGCGGAGACACATTGTCAGTGACAATAACAACAATAGAACCTATAGTAATAGGATTAGAAAACGTATTCCATTTCTTACGAGATTGAAGCAAATGCAGATACTCTAGTTTCCATCGTTTTGCGAACGATTGTACCATTTGGTCTAGCAAAGCATAACGTTTTAGTAAGCTTGGCGCTTCATTAGATGCCTCACTAGCAGGTAAATGTTTAAGTGGTGTTGACATTAAAAAATGTGATGGAGTTAAAGCGGTAGGTTCCGATGGATCTTCACTTAGTAGGGTTAGCGGCCGTGAGTTGATTACACACTCTATCTGCGTGAGCACAGTTGTCAGTTCCTCATATGTTAGCAATTGCGAACCAACGACCCTATGAAGATGCGTTTTGAAGGCTTTAACATAGATTTCATAGTGACCCCCAAAGTGAGGGCTACGCGGAGGATTAAATTTCCAAGTAATTTTATTAGCGGTTAATTCATTTCTAAAAGATTCTATATGATCTTCAGAATTAATGAGCGTATAAATATCCGATAGCGCAGTTTTTGCACCTATAAAATTTGTAGCGTTGTCCGAGTATAGGACAGACACAGCGCCTCTACGTGATAAGAAGCGTTTAAATGCGGATAGAAATGAGCAAGTGCTCAGGTCACTTACGAGTTCTACGTGAACTGCGCGCACGACCAGACAAACAAAAATACAAAGATACGATTTAATAGAGCGAACGCCGCGTTTGCGATACGGGATAATATTTATTGGACCAGCGTAGTCCACAGCGGTATGAGTGAATGCCTTGGCTTCATTCACTCTACAAGCGGGTAAGTCACCCATTAATGGGAATACTTGATTAGGTTTTGCCCTAAAGCAAAAATAACAGTTATGTATAACATGACGAACTATATTTCGGCATGAAAGTATCCAATACTTTTGGCGTAAAATGGACATCAGAGTGAGCGGTCCAGTATGACAGTTCTGACGATGATAATGAGATATAATCATTTCAACGATATGATGTTTACGAGGCAACAGTATTGGATGCTGTTGGTCATAGCTGAGATCGGAGTTGCGTAACCGCCCACCGACTCGTATTAGACCGTTAGCGTCGAGAAACGGCATAAGCTTCTGAATAGCACGAGAACTACCTTTATTAGACTTTAGACTTTTCATTTCGTCAGAAAAATAACAATATTGTAACGCGAGTAAAACCTTTGCTTCAGCGTAATTAAGATAGTCTGGAGTTATATGATTAGAAGGCTGTAAAATTTTTATAAATCGATAAATGTTTGTGACTGTACGTAGGAGTACCAGCCATTTTGAAATGCGGTTTGATAAGTTAAGAAGCGGGTGACCATTGTCACTTACATTAGTTACAGCGCGGTTAGAGTCAGTACTTTCTTAATCTCTGGTAAACTATTATGAATTGAATTATCATCAGCAATGAATTTGGCGGGCCACTCATTTGTAGGTTGGCATAGCCAATGAGGCCCAGTGAACCACAGTGGATGGTTTATGATTTGAGCGGGAGTTAATCCTCGTGACAAGCAGTCACTCGGGTTCTGATCACCAGGAATGTGATAAAACTTATTAGCGGGAATGGCGGCTACGGTTTTTGTAATGCGCGTTGCTACGAATGTTTTGAATCGATGCGGTGAGGCGCTAAGCCACTGAAGTGCGACCATAGAGTCTGTAAAACAGTAGACATCATTAATAGAATGCCGTTTTTCGTATGTATCGATAACGCGGCGAACTAGTTTTGCCATCAGTAAGCAAGCGCATAACTCTAGCCGGGCTACAGATACAGTCTTCAGTGGAGCGACTTTAGATTTTGCGCAAACCAATCGAGTAACTGGTGTTGAGTTAGAATCATTTATAATGAGAAGGTAAACAACGCAACCATAAGCCTTTTCACTTGCATCAGAAAATGCAGTTATTGAAATTTTTGAATTTTCATAAACATCTAAATGGCGTTTAAAACGTAAACTTTGAATAGTAGGTAACTCATTTAAATAGTTTTTCCAAATGTTTATAATCTCTAACGGTGGTTGTTCATCCCAACCAAGTTTTAATATATAAAGATTTTGTAACACAAGTTTAGCGTATAAAATAACTGGAGCAATGAGCCCGAGTACATCAAACTGACGAGCAATAACAGATAAAATGTTGCGTTTTGTGATTGGACGATTTTCTAAATGTACAGTAAACATAAATTCGTCACATGTGGGTGACCACTTTAAACCCAGAACCTTTAAATTAGTGTCCTGTTCTTCAAAGTTAATGCTATCAGTGTGAAGCTCAGAGGTGGAAAGCGATTCAAGCAACTCACATGAGTTACTTGCCCACTTGACGAGTTCAAAGCCCCCGGCTTTGAGCAAACCCCGGAGGTCGTCTCTGAGCTGCAAACCCATTGACAGGTTTGGTGTAGAGTAACAAATGTCATCCATATACGTATTATGTTTTATGACAGTAGATGCAAGCGGGAAACGGGTACACTCGTCATTGCAGAGTTGTCTGAGTACTCTCATTGCCAAGAAAGGGCTGCTTCGAAGGCCGAAGCAGACGCGATTAAATTGATAAGTAATTAGCTGGTCGCAAGCGTTAAACCGAAATAAAAACTTTTGATATTTGCGGTCATTTGCATGAGTTAAAATCTGCAAATACATCTGTTTGATGTCTGATATAAAGGCGATTTTATATAAACGGAAATCTAGAAGAATTAAGAATAAATCATTTTGCAGATTTTCACCCGTATGCAAAACGTCATTGAGAGACAGACCTGAACTGGTTTTAGAGCTAGCATCCATCACCATGCGCCATTTAGTGGTGGTTTTATCTAACCGAGCCACGGCATGATGAGGTATATAGTAACCAGACATATGGTTATCATTTCTAATGACTGAAATATAACCCTTAGCTATATATTCATTGATGATAGCGTTATATTCAATTCGTAGTTGAGAGGAACAATTTAATTTACGCTCAAGAAACATGAAGCGCTTCTTAGCAGTGGCAAATGACTCACCAAGAGAGTCACGATCACGGGAGAACGGCAGAGATACCGTATAGCGGCCCGTATTGTCACGGGAAACATTCTCAGTGAAAAAGGTTTCACATTCGAGAGCGGCTGGACTCAACGTAGGTTTATATTCAATCTCCTCGAGGAGCCAGAATTTTTGAAGTACCGAGTCTAAGTGCGGTGGTTCCACGGCGGAACATAAAGAAATACATGCGTGTTCAAAGATATTAATCGGAGCATTACCGATTATCAAGTAACCAAAGATTGTTTCAAAGGCTGTAGGTGTGTCAGGCGATCCAGTGACACGACCTGACAATAAGATTTCAGAGAATAGCGGGGCACCAATCAGAATATCTATTTCTGATGGCGAATAGAAATTGTTGTCTGCAAGGGGCAGATTATTTAAATACGAGAGAGCGGAAACATCAACTTCTGCCGTAGGCAATTTATCAGTGATACGATCAATGACATAAGCATTAAGTAATACAGAAGTATTATTTAGTCGCGAAGATAACTCTAGAGAAGTATCCCCCTTAATAGGGTTAGGCGCAGAACCTATGCCCTTAACTACATAGTGAGATAGTTTATTAAAATGTAAATCTAATTTTTGACAACACGCCGAAGTTATAAAGTTATTTTGAGAACCCGGATCTATTAGTGCACGAACGCATTGTTTATGACCATTAGAATCAGTCGCATAAACTTGCACAGTCCCCAATAGACAGGTATTATTACGCGGTAACATAGATTGAATATTACATAACGAAACATCATCAATGTGCGTAGTAATGCAACCGGACAGCTGGTTATGTGACGTAGCAATCATAGCAGTGGGGAAGCGTGGCGGCGACTGCTGCGCAGGAGCAGGCGTAATGTCACTCGACGACGTCTCCCGGGAGTGATGGCTGTTGTCAGTCGTTTGTTTACGACATAACAATGAATGATGACGCGATTGACAAAATCTACATCTTGAGTTAGATTTACATTCACGATTATTATGAATGATACTTAAACAATTAGTGCATGCGTTATGCTGTTTAATTAAATTAAATCGTTCATCGATCGTTAACTTGTGAAACTGAGAACATTTATATAAAACTAAGTGATTGTTTTGTTTACAAAGCTTACAGTTTTTATTTACGTTAGAGGACGTTACAAATGAATGAGTGGCTTTAGTTAACTTATTGTTGTTATAACTATGTGCGGAATCGATAACACTTCGTCTATTCGCAGGAGAAGCAGTACGTTCTAATATTTTAGTTTGCTCACGTAAGAACTTAACTAATTGATCATAAGTAGGCATAGATGTGCCTCGCTTATATAATTCGAAAGATCGTGCGGTACTAGGATCGATCTTTTTTAATGCAAGATGTAGAAGAACGAAATCCAAAAGATTATCTAATTTTAATGAGTTTAAACTTGACACTGCGGAACCAAATGTATCTAGGAACGTGTCTAAGTTTTTATACGATGCGATATTAAATGGCCTAAATTCCAATATTTGATCTAAATAAGCAGAAGCTAAACTACGCTTATCATCATATTTATCGAGAAGTGACTGCCATATAACACGGTAATTGTCCCCGTTGGGCACGATACCCGAACATACTGACAGTGCCCTACCAGAAAGTTTACTTATCAAATATTGAACGCGGTCGTGATCCGTTAAATCAGGATTTTCGTGAATAGTTCGCTTATACGACTCAAAGAATATAGGCCACCTAACAAGATCGCCACAGAAACTCATTATGTCGAGTTCTGGTAGACGAATAGACTTATGTTGCGGTAAAACATGAGAGTGTTGGACATTCTTCGAGCTGTCTAATTTATCAAAGCTAAACTTACAACGACAATACAAGTCTTCAAAGGCGTTAACAGATTGATAATTTACTTTATAAGATGCGTCAATATTTAATTCAACATCAACTAAATCATCAATAATTTCTTTATATTCAGAACGTAAACTGTCTAAAGATGTCATACTACATAAAAACAAATCCTTAGAAATATCGTTATCGAACGCCTTTAAAGATTGATCGTAAACTATTTGTAATCGGGAAAAGATACCATCACGTTTACCTATTAATTTAATACGTTTAATTTGCAAAACATCTAGTGATGTTGCATCTTCAAACTGTTCTTTAGCCTTTGTACGAGACATAGACATTTTGCAAAACGAGTGGTAATCAACTCAAGCGCAAAATAATAAAAGACTGAATTCGCAATAATACCCGTGACATACACGACACGAACAATAACGTGAGCAACGGTGCTACCGGTTCGAGAATGTTCACAGGACGATGAATTTTACTAACACCCTCATTACGAAAATATTAACAAGTTTTATAATTTTACTAGTTAAGTTATTTAACTACGTAGTTATCTCATAAGGAATGGAATAGAATGGTACTTAATATTACAAAGCGTAAGCATACACTTATAGGATAAGCAGACGTACGAGTGTACTATATGAAATAGGCAATATAATATAACTCAATATTAGAGTGAAGCGGGATATTTAGATATGCCTAGGTCAAAGTGACTAGGTGTAGGATTAGGAACCAGAACTAATATCCGGCTCGAAGAGACCAGAAATAATGTGTCGGCGCGGCAGCGCAATATTAGCACTGAGGCACGCCAAAGCACGTAGCGGTTTGCGCTGGGGTTCAAAGATAGGCTAGACCTTGGGAATCTGACGGGTCGGTATACTGAGAGAGATGCTGCATTAAACAAACTACGACTAACCTCAGAGGCGGGTGTGCTCGTGCTTAATCCTGGCAGCGCTCCTTCTCTGTTCCACTGGACGTCTTGATTCGAAGTTCCCTGGGTACTGGCACTATTTGCTGACGCGAGAGTGGACTGTATGCGGTGCGGTATAACGGCGAGCCACGTGACGCTGGCTCAAGGTGATGATCAGAGGTGACCACCACGAATCCGGCGGCGACGATAGTCGATCGCAGACGGTGCGGTTTTATAAAGCGGTAATACAGCGGTAGGATCTCACAGCGGGTGAGGAATCCAGGGTGAATAGCCAGGCGGTTGACTTATCACGAGCGGTGAGGCTACCCTCGACGAGGGCCGAACGTAGACTGTTCGAGAGTCGAACGTGTAGTTTAATGCAGCGAAAATTGACAAGAAGGGTAGATAAAGTATTAAGAGAAATGTGGGTAACTAAACAATGAGCGCACCTACAAGTGGCGCGAACATACACCAAAAACAATATTTAATACAATGTGATAATAAAGTACATGTACAAAGGCGAGCTTAACTCAATGTTGAGTTCTCTTACAGCAAACCCTATAGTGACAGAGAATGACGACAAAAGAGGGTAGGATCCAGTGTACAATTTTAAAATAACAAAGTTATAATCATAAATATATACATACATACATAAATACAAATATATATATATATTTATAATATATATCTACTAACATTGCGTTAAAAGGAAATGCTCTTTAATTTTCCTCTTGAAGACATCGAGAGAAGGGCTATCGCGTAGGGAGTGTGGGAGAGAGTTCCAGAGGTGCACTGCAGTTACAGAGAAGGAGCCATCATAACGGCTGGAAGTGTGACATGGAGTACGTAGGAGAAAATATTCCAATATTTTTATTCTGTCCACGAGAATACTAATACTTAACATATATCGTTTGCAATTACTTCTTCATATGTTTTTGTTATATTCTCCTTAACTACATATCTGTAATATTGAATGATTCTAAAAACATTTTATTACATAGTTACCTACTCTTAGTTTTTCTCTAAGACCATTTATGCTGATACCTATTCTCGATGTCAACACTGCATCTTTCTTTAAAATGATAACATTTAAAATAAGTGTTTTGATTTAAGAAGAAAAACATTGTCACTTAAAATAACAATAGAATTAAAATATAAATAGTCCAAAATTTAAAATGTACTTATTACATTATACGTATGTCAATTTAAAATGACTTTAACATAAAAAAACCCTCCTAGTTACCAAAACTTTTGTGTATTGGAACTTGATCTACAAGTATACTTCAGTAGAAACATTGTTCATTTTTAATTACAATAGAATAGAATATACTTTATTGTACACCATAAAAGTTACACATCTCTTTTATAAGAAAAACTAAAAACGCTTGCGAAATTATTCCATTTCGCAAATGTAGTTCTTATAGTCATAGAAATACGGTTAAAAGGCAGAAATAAAGGTCTTTTCTTGCTGATTTCATATGACTTAAAGTTGTACCAATATGTGACTACAGTTACATTGTTATTCATATTGAGTGTTGATATGTGGTCCAATACTGGACTTTAATACGGTGATTGTTAAAGAAAGGGGATTATTAAAATTCATAGAATCAAGCATTGTATGAGATGACGGAAAAAAGGACTCTGCTGAAATAAAATCACTCACCACACAACATCGTCGTGTATATTTTGTTTTGCTGACTGTACAATACCTAATACCTGCCTACTCGATGCGGGGCTATCGAGAAGTATAACGAAAAAGCAGTAGGTTTAGGTAGGTATCGGCATACCTACTTACCTACCGCTTTCAGGTTCAAATTCGAAACGAATCGAAGCGTCAATCTAAAATACTGACCACATTGACCGTCTTCTAAGCATTAACTATTGGCATTCGTAGGTTAATGAGATTGCAGACGCACGCTTTGTACAACATCGCAAGTAATTATTTTTATCTCTATAGGTTACACATTTGTTCATTACGTAGCGGAGATAAGAGTCAATCAATACTCAACATGATAGGTATGTTATTTATTTATGAACCCTTCGCATCTAAGAATAAATCGTACCGACCGAACGTGTGTGCGTAGGTACTATGGTAGGTAAGAATACGAAGGCCGCCAAGCCGCGTTCGCCAGCTTCGATCGCAACAATTGTTTTTGTGTTTTATTCATTTATATATACTTATCGTGCATGAAAATGACACAAATTTACAATGTCGGTTTTTCATGCATTTATGATATTGATTATGTGAACTCTAATGATTTTTTTTTTTGAAGCGTTTGTAGATTGGCAAAGCAAAATAATTAAAAATCTTAAAATTGCATGCTCTAATTTGGCACAAATTTATTTAATACTCGTAGGCTCGTAGGTTAGTGATCTGAGAAAGGAAATAGTTATTTCATTAAACGTAATTTTTTTTTTGCACTATTTTTACATAATGACCCCATGTCGGTTTGCAATGGACGAATGTGACACAAATTGGATTTGTACACTCTGCAGACTATCCTAGATATGACACCATAATTATTTTAAACATTAAATTAATTTTGCCAGTTTTGATTTGAATAAAAATTGTTAAATACGGGTCTTCTGGTCCCAAGCCAGAAGCTAACGCTGGGGCCCATAGCAGGGTTAGGAACTCCTGGACTCTGTCTGAACCTGTATCCCACGAAACCGCGGTTCGCGGCAGTGGAAAGCTAGGTATTTACAAATCTACAATGCGTCCACGACGCCAATGCAAAAAAAACAAATTTCTTCAAAAAAACAAAGTTCTTTAACAAATACAAGGTCTCCAACTTTGGGAGGGTCAGTTTTGTCAGTCCATTTAACGCGCTGCTGCAAAATATGCAAATATTCCAAAGACCAACGATGCCGGCAACTATGGGACATCTGTTGGAGCAACTCAAAGCGAGTCAATTCCGAAGATTTAATTTCCCTGAAAGGATATTCCGGCAGGGCGTTAAGAGGCTGACCAATCAAAAAATGACCAGGGGTCAAGACTTCCAGGTCATTTGGATCTGAGGAGATCGGACAGAGAAGTCGCGAATTGAGGACGGCCTCAACCTTACAAAACACCGTAACAAGTTCCTAATATGTGAAAATAGTTTCACCAACAACACGGCGGAGAAGCGGTTTTGCTACTATCGCAATATTTACAATAATGCCAATTAATTTCCATTTGCGCCATGGCAAATCTCAAATTCTGTTTATCCTTATTTAGATAATTATAAATATCTATCAGCGCCCTTATAATTAGTACCGTTAGCAGAACGGATCAAAGATGGTAGTCCTCGGCGGGAAACAAATCTACCTAGCGCTGCAACAAACGCATCTGTGCTGAGGGCAGTTACAAGTTCCAAGTGAACCGTCTTGGAGGCCAGACAAACGAACACACAAAGTTAGGCCTTGACAGCCTTGGCGTTCCGAAGTTGAGAAGTCTTCACCAAGAAGTCTTCACGAAATCGGTTCCGACCGAAGCAAATGGTCTGCTCTCCGTCACTCGGTCGGATGGCAAATCACTAATTATGGGTTGAGTGGGATCAGCCTTTAACTTATAACACTGCATACATTTAAAGATGATGCCACGAATAGTGCGTCTGGCCGATAAAATCCAAAATTCACGCTGCAAAATGGCTACGAGAGCTTTGCAACCGACGTGTGCGTTATTAATGGGTCGATCGGACACCAACAATTTCACCAACGCTCCTCCTTTAGGGAGCAACAAAGGATGGCGAGCACCATAAGGCAAGTTCGAATTCCGCAGTCGTCCTCCGACTCGGAGCAAACCAGATTGATTGGTCTAGGAATGGATTAAGACGAGCGATTGATCCTTTCAAAGCTGAGCATTTCTTCAGGGCTACAATAGTTAACAATTTATTATTAGGGTACCCGTCCGTTACGTATGAAACGCTGGACCCAAGCGGTAACTCCTAACAATTTCGACAAAGAACTGTATCTGTCCAAAAGATAATCCAAATTATATGCAGGTTGCGTTTCAACAATTCCAATACGCAAAACTGGCAAAAACTCTGGAGAGGAGAACCTATTCTGGGGCCAGGACGACTTGCGATGCGTCAACCAGTCTGGTCCCCACCAAAGAGAATGGTCAACAAGGGCAGGAGCCTCGCAACCACGTGACGCGCAGTCTGCGGGGTTCAATTCTCCTGGGACATGTCTCCAGATCAGTTTATTCTCAGAGTTCTGACTCTGTGAGACTCTATTCGCCCCAAAAACTTCCAAAGCATGAGCTGAGGTGCGAAGCAAACAAAGGACTTTGCCATTGTCAATCCTTGGTCCTCAATCCGCGGGGCGGAGCCCTTCAACACGGGACCCGTAAGTCCAAAATCAAAACCCGTCGGTACTACTACTAACCCATTCGTCTGCAGAACCCACTTGGTCCCGGACAAAATCAAACCCAAAACATCAGCACCTAAAAGCACGTCTACGGGTCCGGGTACAAACCGCTTCGGGTGTGCAGGAATTAGGTCCGACGTCAATTTCACCACTGCAGGGCTAATGGTTACCTGTGGGTGTCTGCCCAAAATATCATTCAAAACAACGGCCTTGGCCAAGACTCTTGGCCCACAATGAACAGGCGAAACACAAAATTCAATTTCTCCCCGTTGACCAACCGCTTCAATACCACCCATATGGTAGAAGGGTGGAATCTACGTGGGAGACCCAATCTTTCTACTAAACAAAAGGATACAAGACAAGAAACATGATGGAGCAGACTATAAATATATCAGGGATACAAGCTCGTTGGACAGTTTACAATAAATAAAGTAAAAATAAAAAAAATGTATATGATAAGGTATAAGATTGTTAAGCATTTAAATTCGATCAATTAAAAATTTACTACCAGAATGTAAGGGGTATTAGGACAAAACTGAGTGACATTTACCAAAAAGTTGCATGCTGTTCATACGATATTATAATGTTTACTGAAACTTGGCTACTGGATGGTATCTTTGACTCAGAAATCATGGATGGCCGTTACGCTATCTATAGGCGAGACAGATCCAACAATATTTTGAATAATAAAACCGACGGTGGTGGCGTTCTTATCGCTGTATCTACTAAACTAGAATCACACAGAATGATCAAATTTGAAAGTTCTTGCGATGATCTCTGGGTCAAGTTGTCACTAAAAAGAGGTAAGAAAGCTGAATATTTGTATATTTGTACTGTATACTTGCCGTCGCCAATACAGCCCAGAGTACTGGAACACTTTGTTGATAATACAAACAATGTCTTGGAACATGCCAATGAATGCTTGATTATTGGTGACTTTAATATGAAAACTATTAACTGGCTTGGGGCAGGTGGAGATGTGATAAGAGCTCCACAAAATATTTGCAAAGGCTTGGAACAGACTCTTTGGGACTTTGTCCTCCTTAACAACTTACTAGACAATATAATTATTTATGCAATCAAAATAACAGAATTCTAGATTTAGTTTTAACCAACTTGGATCTTGTAGTAGTAAGTGCACCAGTAGATGTACTTTCTAAAATAGATGTGCACCATCCACCTATACTGTGTCAGCTATCATGTACTAGTTTAAAAAAGCCACAAAATTGTAACAATAGAACTAAGTTAAACTATTTTAAGGCAGATTACGTGGCAATTAAAAAAACATTGGGGCAGGTCAATTGGTCATCAGTGCTAGATCCCTGCATGACTATAGATCAGATGGTAGATTCGTTTTATAATATATTGTATGGCTTAATTAAGTCCTACGTTCCACAAGTACCAATAAAAGATGCTAAATATCCGTGCTGGTTCTCTAGACAGCTCATTAAAAGATTAAATGAAAAGAACCGCCTACGACTTAGAGTTAAAAAGTACAATAATCCTTTAGACATTATTGAATTGGATTTACTGGGGAAAAGATGTGACCGTATGGCTACGACTTGTTATAATGCTTACATTGCTGATATAGAGAAAAAAATTACTTCAAACCCAAAATATTTCTGGAGTTACTTAAAAATGAAGAGAGGCGGTACCAGTAACTACCCCAGTTCCATGACAGATGGTAAAAACACTACTGATAATACCAATGAAATATGTAATTATTTTGCTTCCCATTTCTCTAAGGTGTACAGTGGTGGTGGTAATGGTGTACATGCGATCGCAGGTGACTTGGATAGCTGCCTAAGCAATAGCATGTTAGGCCAAATAACTATATCACAAGATCAGATCCGCAAAGAATTAAAAAAAATAGACGTCTACAAAGGTGCTGGCCCTGATGGTATACCTGCTTTGCTATTAAATAAGCTGGCAGATGTCCTATCACTGCCATTAAGTATTATATTTAATCATTCTGTGCTTCGGGGTACTTTTCCGACCATCTGGAAGGAAACCAAAATTTTGCCTATTTTCAAAAACTGGGATCAGACCGATGTGAGCAATTATAGGCCTATTGCTATTCTCTCCATACTTGCAAAGGTATTTGAAGCCCTCATATGCCCTGTACTAGCAAGACATTTATCACAGCTAATAATAGACAACCAATATGGATTTATGAAGGGGAAATCGACAGCTACCAATTTGGTGTCCTGTGTTGAGAGTATTGTTGAGGCGGTTGATGCGGGTGTCCAGGTTGATGCAGTCTACACCGACTTTAGCAAGGCTTTTGACACAGTAAACCACGACATACTCGTCAAGAAGCTTAAAATGTATGGCGTTTCAGATCCTCTCTTAAGTTGGTTCCAATCTTATTTGTCTAGTCGTAAGCTCAAGGTTGTGGTAAATGGTTGCTCTTCAGATTCGTACATTGCAACGTCGGGGATCCCTCAGGGATCTCATTTGGGTCCACCTTTGTTCACTCTTTTCATAAATGATATTTACAAATGCTTCCTGAACTCGAACATATTCTTATTCGCTGACGACCTCAAAGCCATAAAGTCTATAAGAAATCCTGCAGACACGGTTCTATTCCAAAGTGACTTGGATAGGCTGACTAAGTGGTGCGAGTACAACAAAATGTTACTGAATGTAAAAAAATGCCATCACATCAAATTCACAAGAAAAAAATATATCCTGCAGTCAGTTTATAAATTGAATGGTGAGCGGCTTGTGGAAGTTGAGACTATACGTGACCTAGGTGTTCAGCTCGATAAAAAGCTAAGGTTTGTCGAGCATATTGACAAAACTGTATTAAAATCATCTAAGATGCTTGGCTTCGTTATTAGAGAGTGTAAAAGTTTCAAAAAGCCCAATATTAAAAAAATTATGTACAACTCGCTAGTTAGAAGCCATCTCGAGTATTGCAGTGTGGTCTGGTCCCCTGAGTATAAGGTCCACATCAAGCGCATTGAACGGCTGCAAAAACGGTTCTTATGGCATCTTGCCTATACCAATAATATGGGTAAAAAGCTCAACTCGTACCAAGATAGGCTGAAATATTTTGGGATGGTGTCGCTGGAGAAACGCAGGCATATGTTGGATTTAGTTTTCCTTAAGAAATTAGTAACAGGCTCTCTGAACTGCCCGGATTTACTTAGCAAGGTATTATTCCACGTGCCACGTAATCTGCCAAGAAGTTCTAATAGAAGACTTTTCTGCATGCCAAGATGTCACACCAACTTGAGGCAATACTGTCCACTTTCAAGAATGTATGCAGCACACATAAGAGCATGAAGGCGATATTGACATATTTAACTCGTCTGTACCTGCTCTAAAAAAAGTCACGCTTACCATTTAATGGGTAACTCTAGTACCTAATCTAATATATAAATAAATAATTATAAATAATAAAATGTATACTAATTTAATCCATTCTAATTTAATCTATTCTAATTTAATTTAATCTCTTCTAATTTAATTTATTCTAATTTAATTTAATCTGTTCTAATTTGATTTAATCTAGGTTATTTAATTTAATGTACTGCAATCCATTTAGCTTTTAATAGTTGTTGTTATTGTTTTTAATGAATATATTCTGTATTTATCTCCGCATAATTTAGCGCATGCTGTGCTTTTCTATAAGTGATGAGGCACTTAGACTTAAGTTTGAAATGTACAAATTTATAAAGTAACAGTGTACTCAGTGTTGAGAAGCCTAATAATAAATAAATAAATAAGACAGCCTTGACCACCCGAATCCAAAAGAGCACGAACTAACAAAAACTTACTCTTCGGGACCCAGGTCATTACAGGGACAGTTGGCAGAAGGACTGTATCTGGCTGGGCGGCTGTAGCGGAGAAGATGTGGGCGGCTGTAGTGGAGAAGATGTAGGCGACTACCTAATGTTGATAACCCCTCTGGGGTTGGTAGTCGTCCTGAAAGCGGACGCTTCCTCCAATTGAGGACGGGGTGGAGGGGTGCCCCCGCCTTTGCGAGGTATACCCCGTCGAGGATCCACCTGGGGTTGGTAGTCGTCCTGAAAAGCGGACGCTTCCTCCAATTGAGGAAGGGGTGGAGGGGTGCCCCCGCCTCTGCGAGGTATACCCCGTCGAGGATCCACCTGGTGTTGGTGGGGATGCGCTCCCCCGCCTATGGGGGAGCGTTCGGCATCATCAGGGATACCAATACCATTTTGGTCCGGACACAACACGCGGTGGTGCCTACCTTGACAGTGCGGGCAAGGATCCGACCTCTGGCAATCCCGCTGCAAATGCTGTCCCAGACAAGTGTAGCACCACTTGCGGCTATTGGCGATTCCACGTCGGTCCCCTGTGTTCCGTTCTAGGACCTTTGGACAGGACGTGACCACATGGCCATCCGTGCTGCATTATGAGCAGCGCATACTGCAAACCTGAGTCGCTACAAATTGATGAGACTGGCGTCGTGGCTCACCCATCCCACGAGTGGAGGGGAGAGCAACAACACAACGCTGGTCCGGAGACGGCCGCTGTGGGGCTCGCAAGGTACCTTCAACACCAGAGTTATCCAAAACGCAACACTCCTCATCCAAAGACTTCAACAAATTATCAAAAGGGGGGAGGTGTGTGGCATCATCCCCACCATATTTCCCATGTGCAAAACCCCTCAATTTAGCGGTGGCCTCAACAATGTCATCCGAGAAACCGTAAAACTGCGCGAAGTCTGCCTCAACCGCAGCGGCCAACTCAGTGTCTTCGGTGGACAATAGCGCCAAACACTCCGCAAAGCATTCATCCACCCTGGCTTTACTGGCTGGTTTTCACTAAAACGGGCCAACAAAGCCTCTGATCTATCAGATCTACTTATTAAAGAGGCCACCAAGGTCACCCAACTCAATTCCGCTCTAATCTTACAAGCAAATGTATAGGCAGTCATACTGTCAAAATGTAAGCAACGGTGATTAAATATTAATTAATACACAAAATTTTCAACAACTTAAATTAATAATGTATGTTACACACATACATTATTAATTTAAGTTTAAAACAAAACAACAATTTGACAGTAATGAATGCTCTTACCAAATTAAATATCAAATCACAAAGTCTGTAAGAGAAACAACAAGTTAATTCAACAAATAGTACCGAACCCTGTTACATTTACTTAATTATTTTCCAGTACAATTTTATTATGGAACCCCAAATATCAATTTATCTATACCAATATTATAAAGAGGAAATATTTTTTTGTTTGTTTGTTTGTACCAAATAGGCTCCGAAACTACTGGGCCGATTTCGAAAATTCTTTCACCTATGGAAAGCTACATTATTCCCGAGTAACATAGGATATAATTTTGACGGGAGCGAAGCCGCAGGGCTCAGCTAGTAATTTATAAATAGATATTTGGGGTTCCATACCCGCTTTGTTTTTGATAATTCTGATTTGATTGGTCCGGTAGTTTCGGAGCCTATTCGGTACAAACAAACAAACATACATACAAACAAAAAAATATTTCCTCTTTATAATATTGGTATAAATCAAAAGCAAAGTGGGTACCTCAAGAAAATAAATTATCAACACACAAGAGGATGTTCAAAAAAGAAAAATTATCAACACAAAAGTGGGTAGGTTGATTTTACAATAGAATTCAATATTCAATTTACTTTAATAGTTAAAAACAATGACTTTAACTTGAATCAATTAGGATATTACTGTCAATATCAAACAAACTAACCAATTTTCTTGTATAATTGGTAACAATATACTTTACAACAATAACTTCTGTAGCGGGCACTGAGTATGTTTATAATGTAAACAAACTTACCAAACCAAAGATAGAAGGTTCAAAGTCCAACAATAACTATGATTCAATTAAATACAATTAGGGAAGACTATTTAGTCTGCACCAAACCTATATTGTATAGAACAAATAAACAAATTATCCGTCTGATTTATTTATGCCTTAAATGAATGTAGTTGCTTTTATTGTAAGGACACATTGCTTATACATTTTTACCTGTCTGCCGAAGGAGGGTTATGTGTTTATCAGTCTATGTATGTATGTTTATTCCTATGTAGGGTTCTAAAGACCAAACGCGTTGGCCGATGTTGATGATTCTTACGTCAATCGATTTCTCTTAACCCTGCAAGTATCACTGGCTACATTAAAAATTAGAAAAGACAAAAATGGCGGATTTTGGGCGCCATTTTGTGGATGATTTTATTTTTTCCAAATCCGTCGTGTGGGGTATCAAAATAATGATTTCAAAAATATTTATTACTTGTATGTTTAAATGTACCTAATTTAAAAATAATAACTAAAAAGTTGTAAATACAGTTTATTAAAAAAATCTAAAATCCGGCGGCTCCTTAAAAAGCGAACTAAAAGACGTAAACAAGAAGAAAATCATGCTGTACAGTCGGAGAATACATCTGGTTATGGTCAGCCAGCTCGCAAATATGTACCCTCCGACTGCACAGCATGATTTTCTTCTTGTTTACGTCTTTTTAGTTCGCTTTTTAAGCAGTCGGGTGTTTTTTTTTTTTTTAATTCACTTTTTTTATTTTGAAACCCATCGGGTGCGGTATTAAAATAAAGGGTTTTAAGAGGGGATTTCAAAAATATATAACACGTTCATGTTTAAATGTAATTGGAAAAAAATGTTAACTAAAAAGTTATAAATAAACCTGTTCGACATCTGGGTTTGGTCAGCCAGCTCGCGAATATATGTTTAGCACGCAGTATGTTTAGTTGGCTTCTTAAGCAGTCAGGTTTTTTGATATTTTAATAAACTTTTTTATTTATAACATTTTTTTTCCGAATTACATTTAAACATGTAAGTGTGATATACTTTTGAAATACCCTCTTAAACCCTTTATTTTGAAACTTCTTTAAACCCTTTTTTATTAACAATTAGATCACGAGTCATCATCATCTCAGCCGAAAGTCGTCCGCTGCTGAACTTAGGCCTCCTCCAAGTCTCGCAACATTGACCGGTCCTGTACGTCTTGCATCCAGTGGATGGATAGGGAATGTTAACATTATTAATAAAGGTAACTAACAAAACTATCGACCGTACAAGGGTTATACAGGTAAGAGACCTACACTACTTACAACTCACCCTGTATATGTAACGACGTAAACCCAAAATTTCCCTTTTTAAACGTGGTAGGCGTAACTTTTTATTGGTGTAGTTTACTTCATGGATCGTATTAAAATTTACGAACCGTGAATATAAGAAACATTCTATGAGTTTAGTTAACTTTTACTGCTATTTAGTGTCTATTGTGCTAAGTACCTATAGGGATGATAGAAAAAAAACAACCAACTTCAAAATAAAAACACTACAAAGTTAAAAAGAACTTAATTTTCGGCAGTCGGTGTTCCTGTCTTTGATTCTTCGTTTTTTACACTGATTTCCGAAATTGAAGTTATTGGTGACCTTGTTATGTGAAGAGAAGATTGAAATTGTACGTGGACCTGGGATTGAGATTGACAGATTGTCAGTAAGAACGGTTTTTATTTGCGTTTTGATGTTATTTAAAATGTCGATATAATCATATTGAGTAGGTATCATGAATATGTAAGTATACAGTGTGCGGTGTGTGTGTGTGAGAGCAGTGGTGGCCCAGTTGTAACAGCCGCGATTTACAAGTTGTAGGTCTTGGTTTCGAACCCAGGCAGGCGATTTACTTTTTGTAAATTATTTCATTACCACTGCTCTAAGTACGGTGAAGGAAAACATCGTGAGGGAACCGGCATTTCCTAGAACCAAAAATTCTAAGACATGTAACATTCACCAACCCGAACTGGGCTAACGTGGTGGATTACGTCCCATTTACTCTCACAGAGAGGAGAACTGTGTGTAATGCTGTGGGAGCATTACAAGGCTGATGATGGTCGTCAGAATGCTGCCCAATTCCTAGTAATTTTCATCATTTCAGCCGAAGGACGTTAGTATTTAGCCACAAGCAAACACCATATGGATGTAAATATCAAAATAATGTGTGTACTCGGTCAATATAATTGTGCACTTGGCGCTGTAAACTCACTTGACGTTCGACTCTTGCTAGTGGCGCACGAGGCGAACGTGGGGTAGCGGGTTAGGCAGGACTGCGGGCGAGACGCACAGTTATTTTGACAGAGTAGTACCTATATACGTACATCCTGAATAATAAAAATGGTGAAATAGTATATATGTTGCAGTCATAACTCATAACCAGTCAAAAGTACTTTTAGCTAGCAAAATCAATCAATAGAATTTTAGACTGAAATTATAGTCAAAATTTTATTAGTTTTGCCCAATGGAGCTGGTTAAAAAAAGTTTTGACCGACAAATTTCGTTACTTTAAAGTAATTTTGACTGGTTGTATCTGTCAAAACTCTTAAAAGGTGGTTGACATAAATTACGAAAAGAAGCAAAGTTTTTTTTAACT
This sequence comes from Orthosia cruda, assembly GCA_964057195.1. Lineage (NCBI taxonomy): Eukaryota > Metazoa > Arthropoda > Insecta > Lepidoptera > Noctuidae > Orthosia > Orthosia cruda. The sequence continues at coordinate 14,197,001 of OZ059847.1, forward strand.
AAATTACAGACAGATATTCTTGTAAAAAATTTGTGAGTACAAAATGTAATAACGTTTTTAGAAAAAAAAATTAGCAATAGGAGATATGAAAGATATTCATTTCAATTTTATGGACAAAATAACATTTTGACAAGTTTACAATGGAAGTGGCAGACGCAAAATTTGCAGAAAACACCGTCGGTACAGTAGACTAAAATGCTTTAACATAATTGGAGTCTGTGTTTTAAAAAAGTTTTTACCAGCTGAAGAAATCTATGACATAATAAAATTAATGTTGCTCATTTAATATCAGGCAAAATTACGTAGATATCACGTTTTGTACAAAACATGATCAATTATAGCTGTGTTTATTATTCTGGTGGCCATTCCGCGGGATGACTACTCCAGTATTCAGTGCTTTGTACGCAATTCGTTTGGGACGATTGCTGCGGTCATGTGTGCCCTTCGGGAATTATCGGCACTCACGGATGCGATTTTTTACTCATACCAACCATCTATGTATCTTACTTATTTTTTCACACTGCTGGCAAGTTACCTGCTTCTAGTAACTAATTATAGACATTGGATTTATATTCAAATACAAATTAGGAAAATTCCAACTTGTTAATTGGAATTTGTAACTGGAAATAGATCTCCATTTAATAGTTTTTCATGACGGGAATATTTTTAACATAGAGAAATATTATTTTTGCTTAACACTGTGAAAATGACAATTAGATGAAATATTTCTGGTCAATTTAGATAGCTGTTTTACCATCCAAAACAGAAAATTTATGGGTACTGGAAATATAGACCAATTTAATGCGAATAACTATTTTTATTTACTAAAAAGAGCATTGTTATAAAACCCGTGACAGTGAAAATAGATGTCAGCTAAAAAATGATTATAATTGCAACTTTTATTATTTGACCTGGATGTTTCTTGTGTATTTTTTTTTATTTCTACTTATCCATTGGCGCAAAACAAAGAAAAATTGTCGAACCAGAATATAGCCACCATAACAAAAACTGAAAATGTTCGGATATATAGAGTACTTTCAGAGATAAGAATTTTTTTTTTTCTTCGTGCCGTCTTTAATTTTTTCTTCTTTATTATAATATATACTCGTAGTTAAGTTTAGATTGAACAGAAATAGATTTTTACAAAGGTATGAGTGACAAAGACGACAATCTACTAAGCCACGAAAAAAACGACATCTGAAAATGTGCCACATTTACAACCACCACGTGGAGTACCTAAATGGTGGTTGTTAATGTGGCACTTATCTAATTGTGTGTTCCATAAATTATTCCCCCTGTCACTGACATCCTTATCCAACACGACTTATATAGTTACCATTAAAATTGCCCATACGTAGTACAAATAGCTAAATTCATCATATTCTCATTCTAAATTAGACAAAGATTACGCTATCACCATGATAGGTTGATGGTTGCGACTATGCAAATCGCTCTAATTTATATCGGATAATAGGCGTCAATTTAAACCGAAACTAGAGCTGATAAATACCTCGTTTTGATCCCATTCTTACATCAACTATTCAAGCGGTATTATAGGGTTACCTATTATAATTCTAAGTACCGTGAAATTGGATGTGCCGTTGGTATTATTTTGTAAAATATCATAGGTCAGTGATCTATGTGATTGACCTATTACAATAGGTAGGCATGATAATACACGTTTTACTACATATTTTCTCTTTAGAGGCCACTATAAGAGTATTATCAAGAAGGCAAGTCTTAAGGAATTATTGTCTAATCACTACACTTATTTATTATTATAAACTCAATTTCTTAAGACGACGATAGTTGCCAACACACAATACACTTTGAATCGACGTTCTTTCGACTTTACACTTTCTTTGTTTTTTTTTTCATTTGAATTTTATCTGATGTATAATATATGTAACGTCGAAGTACCTATGAATTATAGGACCACTATCATCAACTCCAAACCCTAGGGCAATTCCTTGATTCTTGATAGGAACGGGTGAAATTCAATAACACACATCACTGGATTGAAACTCGAAAGTATTTATTTGACTTAGTTACAGGCACTTTGAGTTTTCATTCGAACTTGAAGCTAAAACCACATTGTGTGGCTCGCTGGGTCGCAAATCCCTTGTCGATCTCTAGAGAAAACCCAGCAAGAAAATCTAGGATAATCTTTTAAATCTTTTTATAGTTTACACAATCACTTTATGACAATTAGCGTTTCATGTTTATTAGGTTTTCAAACATCTAATCAATCAGATTTATTAAACAGTTATTATTCTTCACAGAAAGTACCTACGCGCGATGCGCGTTCTAAGTTCCAAGTGGGCGGAACTTCTACATTGTTTTTGTTTAGACATTAATTACTTGGACAATTGAATAAAGCTAGCAAAAAAATCTTAAATGCTGCTCAGTTAATTATTTTAACATTAAACAACCCCAATACTCACAAATACAAAATAGTTTGTAGATTATTATTGAATTACGAATCTCATCATAAAACTATCCAAGTTTCTGGTGATCTGACAATCTTACTAATCAGAAGGTTTCCCATTATTATATAACTGTGTAAAATAGTCTTATGACTTTTAGTATTTAATCTTTTACTCAAATTTGTTAAGTTCTCGTATTAAATTATTAAATCTAGTTATTGGTCATTAATGTAATAAGAATAGCATTCGGTCATAATTAAACACATTTAATTCGTCAAATGTGCAACAGTTGAAATGAGAACAAATCTAAAAGTCCTACAATAAGTGTTCTCGTTTTATTTAAACATCTCGTATTAATTAAAAATTGAAATTAGTTTATCAAATGATCTTCATTCAAACAGATCAATAACTGATTATACAATAAGCCAATAGATGGCGCTGAACACAAAACCCAACTTAAATAGACATTGAAATAGTTCTACTAGTATCTCAGAGATGACAGGATTAACGAGTTTGTGTTGATTGACAATTAAACTGATTAATTAGGATAATGAATAAGCAAATTCACGCCCACGCGGCGACATATATTATTATGAATGTAGTACCTACTTTTTTTCTTTCCAACAAAATGCGCACACGTTTCACACCTGCGCGACCCAAAATTCAGCAGTTTTTTGTACTTTCCTTATTATTCTACGATTTTTCAAAAAAAGCCTCAGATTAAAATGTAGATAATCAAAATGTCTCTTAGGTGGTGACAATTTCATTAAAATACGTCCGGCAGTTTTAGTGCGATTGTCGTTTTTTTTTCCATTTTAGACATAACTTTACAAATAATTTACACTTTACAAAATTTTTTTCGATCAAATTATTAAGAAATAGGTATTATGTAATATATATTATTTCCGACGGTTAAAATTACCACAAGTCGTTAAGACGTGATTGTCAGTTTAAAATCAGCTACTCTAGGGTATCTGTGCCTTAAGTAAGAATTTCAATTCCAATCTTTGTCAAACTCTGCTTTAGCCAGAAAATCTGCCAAAACTTGGCTTTCAAGTAGGGTTTTGATAGAGATATTTGCACGACGGGTCTTGGAAAATTTAGACCCGACCATATGGACAGTTTTCGCGAACCTATCGTTGTAATCGTCCACGGAGCTCCCTAGGCACTCAAAACGATTCTGGAGTTCGAGCTGAAAGCTTTGGGGGTTTTGGATCTGGATTTGTGCTGGACGGAGCGTAGACTTCATCAGTCGAGATCTTTCCAGCTTAAAATTTAAGTTGAATGTGCCTCCGTCCATCCGGTGATCACTTGCGGTTTTTACCGTGTTGATCACAGAGACATCATTAAATATGTGCTTCTTCGTCGACATGACTATCTCATTTTTCGTAGTACCATCGTGGCTTTGCTAGGTCCACTTCCTGTGCTCACGCTTTCTAAAGAATGAGATCATCATATAGATGCCCTGCTTCTCCATAAAATCGGTCATTTGATGATACCGGCGGTTCCGTCGTCCAAATACAAATTGCCCAACTCGCAGCACATTATCGTCTCATGTACCCAGTTTTGAGTTGAAGTCTCCCATGACCACGGTGAAGTGAGTTTTATGAACATGCTTGGTTCTGGAAATGTCCTCATACATGGTCTCTACTTCGTCGTCGGGGTTTGCCGAGGTCGAGGCGTAGACATGTATGACCTTCAGCGTATTCGCTATTATTAGAGGATATTCTGAGTAAAAGTTATGCCACCCTGGTCGACACACTCTCGATCCTTTCTACGTTGGTCACAAGGGAATTGTGGACGATAAACTCGACAACACCCTGGGGCTGCCAGTCACCCTCTCGGACGTAAAAAAAATATCCGGATTTAAGGATTATCGAGTCCTCCATCTCTCTTCGGACTTCAGATAACCGTATGATACTCCATCGTAACCCGCTCAATTCTTCCTCAAGTTCGATAATCATCTCGTTGATCCGGAGTGTACGCCTGTTAAATGTTGCCAAGGCCAGTCGTCGGTTTGTATTCCGGTAGCCGGTTCCCGTCCGGTGATTCTTCGCACCCCTTGCCAGGCCGTAACCTCGACCGCTACCGTAGTCGAGGGTAGACGCGCTACTCGGCACTATAGGCCATTTTTTTTTTGCGTTGATCATCTGTTTGAGAGGGGGGGGTTTGCCGTAATTGTCACGCTTGGCAGGCGGGTTGGCGATCGCAGTTTGTTATGAAGTATATTATGAATGTGTTCTTGTTAGATTATGAATAACATTGTTTAATTGAAAAAAACAAAAGTTTTTTGTATTCCTTACCCTTCCATTTGGTACCCATATCATAAGAATAATTGGCCCGCCACGTTTGCGAGTCCATCGTATTGGATAAGGAATATGTCACTTAGCTAATCGTGCATTGCCACCTAAACTAAACGGTTAGGGCAGTATATATAATGCACGGTAGGATCAACTTTTATTACTTGTAAATTTTAATGTGTTTGACGTTCAAAAGTGCTGCTTATTGGCCTAGTTGAATAAATATATTTGACTTTGAAATATTTAAGCTTTATCGGTTGGGAATAACTATTTTAAAATTCAGTTTCAAGATTTAACCCATACATACTATAGATAGTTGAACTCAACTGTGCGCGCGGCGCACACACGTCAAAATGAGTACTTTAGGGGGTCAAAAATATTGGAAATAAGAGAACTGATAATTGATGCGCTTTTTGATTTCTATTGCAAAACCTCATCCTATCCTACCACTTGTGACATGATTCGGTTTATCTAAATGGAGTAAAAACCATTATGTCACTTTTTTTTTGTATACCAGCAATATTGATGTCAATTATTGTTTCATTTAAAATAATTTACCAAATAAATTATAAGACTGAGTCTTTATAAAACTGGTATGACTCGCTACTTACAAAAATATAGTGTCTATCTTATGAAAATAAAATGCTTTTTATCTATTTTAAATAATTTTACTTGAATAGATCGTGTTGTGGTTATGATAAAAATTTAACACAAGAAAATTTTAAACAAATTTTTAATAAAAAAATTAACTGCATATTTCACTTTTTAACTTAATCAGTATCATTATCATCACCAATGTCATCATAGTGTGTCCCCTCGTGTCGTCCGTCATCTGCCGCTTCTACAGAAATCTGTGAGTTTTCTAGAAGAGGCATCTCCAGCATTTCCAAAACCTCTTTTGAAAAGGGCTTAGCCAATTTCTTTTTATGAGGCTTGCGCTTTGACGTTATTATTGGGTCAGATGCTATTAGCATCCAATGCGCGATGTCACAGTTCGTATCAATTCGCGAAGCTTTTCTAGCATGAAAAAGACGTATGTTTTTATATTCCTTTTGACTTGACTCTAAAACCTCTTCAGAGAATAATCCAACGTCAACGGAAGCTCCTTTATAATGTCTGCACCATGTAGTAATAATGTATGTACGGATGCGCTCATTCTGTACCAGCCGTAAAGTCTTATACATTCTTTGGCAGTATCTAGGCAGTATGTTTTGAAATTATTAATGTTTACGTAAAACCCGCATGAAATCACGCTTAAAATGTTAGAGAAACGCTTGATGAGGTCTGCATCTATCCCCGTTATAGCAGCTGATTTTGTGTGATCTGCGAAGAATTTCCGGGCAGTATTCCCATCATTAGAATTTCCTCGCTTCGGTTGGTCGACTACTAATCCCATTTCCTTGAAAAACTTTTCAGCTATTTGTTTTTTTTTTCCTTTAATTTATGTTTAGATTCTTCACCTCTTGCTTGCCATTGCTGTATCTCCATCCTATATGCAATGTGCAAAAGGTACTCAAATGTCCTAAGGTAAGAATGCAGAACAGATATACCGAACTTAAAAGATGATGTAGGAAATTCTTTTGTTTGAAGTAGTTCCAAATCATTGAGATCTTTAGGTGTTGCTTTGCATACATTACACGCCTGTGATGAAGCGGTTTCAGTCAACACGTTGCACGTCTTTCCATCCATCATTGTGCAGACAGCTTTATGAATGAAAGAGGCTTCAAATTTCTTGCTTAGAGTAAAGAGGATGATTTTTAATTATTTACTAAGTTTGTAATGTGTTACCTGAACATGTAAGTTGTGGCTTACAGTTTTGATGCGTTTGTGGAAGTTTATGTAAATACTGCTCCAAAATTATAGAAGTACAGGAATCATTTCAGGATCCATTCTCTTTTGGGTAACATAATACTGAAAGCACTAAGAGCAGGTTTTTGAATTGAGTATTTGGAGTTAAGAACGTATCAAACCCTAATAATTCCAAAAGACTTTGCATACTTGATGTTACAAAACTGGGTAAATGAGAAGATAATGAGCTACGAGTCGGGCAATTTGTATTTGGACGACGGAACCACCGGTATCATCTACTGGCCGATTTTATGGAAAAGGAGGGCATCTATATGATGAACTCCTTCTTTAGATAGCGTGAGCACAGAAAGTGGACCTAGCAAAGCCTTTATAATGTCTGCACCATGTAGTAATAATGTATGTACGGATGCGCTCATTCTGTACCAGCCGTAAAGTCTTATACATTCTTTGGCAGTATCTAGGCAGTATGTTTTGAAATTATTAATGTTTACGTAAAACCCGCATGAAATCACGCTTAAAATGTTAGAGAAACGCTTGATGAGGTCTGCATCTATCCCCGTTATAGCAGCTGATTTTGTGTGATCTGCGAAGAATTTCCGGGCAGTATTCCCATCATTAGAATTTCCTCGCTTCGGTTGGTCGACTACTAATCCCATTTCCTTGAAAAACTTTTCAGCTATTTGTTTTTTTTTTCCTTTAATTTATGTTTAGATTCTTCACCTCTTGCTTGCCATTGCTGTATCTCCATCCTATATGCAATGTGCAAAAGGTACTCAAATGTCCTAAGGTAAGAATGCAGAACAGATATACCGAACTTAAAAGATGATGTAGGAAATTCTTTTGTTTGAAGTAGTTCCAAATCATTGAGATCTTTAGGTGTTGCTTTGCATACATTACACGCCTGTGATGAAGCGGTTTCAGTCAACACGTTGCACGTCTTTCCATCCATCATTGTGCAGACAGCTTTATGAATGAAAGTGTAGCATTTATCATTTATAGTAATTAGGGTTGGAAACGCAAACGGGAAAGTTCTTCTTCTATTTCAGCATACATCAACTTAACAGTTTCTTTTTCAATGCGCAAGCGAACTATGCGGCTGTATTTGGATGAAGACGGTTTTGGATTTTGCCAATAAATAAGTTTTCCATTTGGACTCATCTCTGACACTTGTAGTGGTACTATTGTGCATAGCAAGTTGTTAGTGTCTGCGTAGATCGCGTTATTCGCAAAACATTGTTTTTAAATAGAGTGCCCACCACTTCTGTCGAGAACCCATTTGTAAATAACTTCGATTGACGAGTTTGTTTCGTAATCGTGATGTCGTTCAAATACACTTTGCTGTACATGAGCAAGTCGCTTTATTCTTGGATTGGAATTTCGATTGCTGTTTCTGTTATAGTCAAGTTGTCTGGATAACATTGTTTTTTGGCTTCTACAATCACGTTGTACGAGGGATATATATTCGCACCTTCGGATTTGGCTCCTTCCTGAATTCTGACATAAGCTTCTTTTGTCAAATCGCAGTCTATAATCAAAGCTAAAGCTTCCTCAGGGGTATAAGGTGTAATAGAATTAGCTGATTGCTTTCATACGTTTATATGTGCGCGGACTCGTGCTTAGGGCAAGGTCGACTACATGTGCTGCTGTTCTTTTTCCGCTTCGAGTTAAACTTGCCCTAGCAGCTGTGCATAATAATTCCGGACTTGCTTCAGTAATCATAGGTTTGACAATCCTTCTCTGTGTGCGTTCCGAACTTTCTGCGAAAGTTTTGGTTGGCCTTCCTTTTTTTGCACTTTTGGGGTACTTTTGGTAGCAGGGGTAGACACGCTTTTGCTACCCACTTCCGGCACAGAAAAATCGTTTTTCAACCATGTTGAATTAGCTTTGACAAACCTTTCTACCTTCCAATTTGATTTTTTCCATCTCTGAAGTGTTTTCGACACAAATGATTTTAACAAATACTTAATCCTATTAAAACTATCTTCCGATTGATTATAAACACAAAACTTATCCAAAATATAACTAAGTAATCGTTCTTTGCACTGTGAAGGCGATTGTCCCAACAAATTTTCATTTTTTAACACTAAAAACAATTCCATTTTGGTAATGTTCATTTTTTGATTGGTTGATTCACTGCGACTACCTGGAAAAAAAACATACTAGCTTTAAAATGCGTTGTTATGCGGTGCTAGTTTTAACACCACGTTTAGTCAATGCCTTAATGAATACAAATATCATGCTCATACATCGATACTTAGCGGGACTTTTTTTGTATCTCTGAGAAAATCTGAAGTATTTGTTAAAATCATTTGTTTGTTATTACAGTACATTTTGCGACTCAATTAATTTTAATCACAAAAAAACACATTCATTTATTAAATACATACCTGAAGCAATAATATCCATAGTAAATTCGAACACTTTGCAAAAACTGACGAAAAAATGCGGCTTGTAACTTTCGATGTTTGAAGGTAACTATCGACTCGTTATTTGACGTTTACCTGCTCGACCTTTTTACGCCTTTGTTATGAATAGTAACAAAATAAATTGTACTTACTTCGAACAAAGGACTACCTGGCTTTGTAAAAGCAATGAAATTAAGACCGTACGTTCTTGCAAATAAAGCTCATTTTGACCCCCTAAAGTACTCATTTTGACGTGGCGCCATGTGTTCGTGCACTTGTAATTATACACTAGGCATTTATGTGACAGTGACGCGGCAGTCTTCGTCCGAGCAAACAACCACCCACTGATACTTACACACACATAGCGCCGCGCGCAAGGATGATTTGAACTATCTATAACGAACTAACAAGTCAAGTCAAATAAAAACTTATAGAATAGTTCTGACTAATCCACAAATTATCAAAGCCTTTAAATATCTCAATCAATGAGCTAACAACCTGGAATTTACAAGACTTGCTTCATCTTATTATGATTAGCTCCTAACTGTATCAAATATATTAACTGTTAGTTAGTTTTCTCTGCTGCGTGTGTTAAGCTCCCAGTTTATGCCCTAAAGGCTTCAAATTTCTTGCTTAGAGTAAAGAGGATGATTTTTAATTATTTACTAAGTTTGTAATGTGTTACCTGAACATGTAAGTTGTGGCTTACAGTTTTGATGCGTTTGTGGAAGTTTATGTAAATACTGCTCCAAAATTATAGAAGTACAGGAATCATTTCAGGATCCATTCTCTTTTGGGTAACATAATACTGAAAGCACTAAGAGCAGGTTTTTGAATTGAGTATTTGGAGTTAAGAACGTATCAAACCCTAATAATTCCAAAAGACTTTGCATACTTGATGTTACAAAACTGGGTAAATGAGAAGATAATGAGCTACGAGTCGGGCAATTTGTATTTGGACGACGGAACCACCGGTATCATCTACTGGCCGATTTTATGGAAAAGGAGGGCATCTATATGATGAACTCCTTCTTTAGATAGCGTGAGCACAGAAAGTGGACCTAGCAAAGCCACGATGGTACACCTAAAAATGAGATAGAATTCATCATGTCGACGAAGACGCACATATTTAATGATGTCTTGTGGTATTTATTCCACATCTACTTACGTCTCACAACACTATACAAACCATCTTCATATCTTTCATTGAGGTAATAATGATATCTTTAGATATTTAATCAATTTTTGTAACTCTTTTTTTATGTATTCTTTGATATTTTTATTACCTGCAAAGCATATTTTTAGTTATCTCGGATTGTTTAAATATCTCAAACTTAAATTATATTGCTAATTTGTAATTCTTGCAATATTTTTCTACTCTGACATTTTCATCTGACATGACATCTGTCTGTCTATTTAATTTTCTTAAACCATAGACCGTAACATAGGTACCATGGATTAGATCTTCTTTAAGCTAGGTGTACATTATTATAAGGGCAGCGTAGACTGGCCCCCTTTGTGAACAGTTTTATTCGTTCTGGTCTTGATTTCTTAATTGAAATTTGAATTTGAAATTTAGACGATATGAGACAGAACGATGAAACACGGGCGTCAGCTTTTTAGTTTTGAATCTGGACTGAACGCCGAAAGTCGGTTGACCACTCTATACTACGAAGTGTACGATTGTATCTGAAAACTCTTTAAACTATTATATATACGGCTTGTGTAATAATATTTCAAATGCTGTAGTTTAATATATATATAAATATATAGTATAATACTGTGTATAATTTGCCTACCGTGTACCTGCGTATCTATGGCGTGTTACGCCACAGTCCCTGACACACCTTGTTGCCTATCTACCGCACGTGGTGTATGAGCTGTGACAGACAAGTATACAGACACGCGCGCGCCACAGCGCACCCGTTTCAGCACGTGCATATTCCTGCTGCCTACTCATCTACCTACCTGTCCAATTGCCTGGTCATTTGCCTACCTCGGGCATACGACGTCATCCTGCCCGTCCTGCTGCTTGGGTGCGCACGCTGGTAGCGCACCATCAGCCGTCCTATCACACCGTGCCACGTCTTCCTGCCCTACCTGCTACCTGGTTAGCTGCCCACGTCATGCGAAGCCGGGCCTTACTTTTATACCCTATATCCTTTTCCTTAATTTTATTTTATAAAGACTTTTATTTTTATTAACGTAGCTATCCTTACAGTCTTTGTGATCAACGCGGTAAAAACCGCAAGTGATCACCGGATGGTAGGAGGCACATTCAACTTAAATGTTAAGCTGGAAGGATCTCTACTAATGAAGTCTACGCTCCGTCCAGCACAAATCCAGATCCAAAACCCAGAAAGCTTTTAGCTCGAACTCCAGAATCGTTTTGAGTGCCTAGGGAGCTCCGTGGACGATTACAATGATAGGTTCGCGAAAACTGTCCATACGGTCGGGTCTAAGTTTTTCAAGACCCGTCGTGCAAATAGGAATAATAATCTATCCGATCCTACTGTCATGCTCATGATGGAGAGGCGTGAAGTTATCCTGCAGTATTCAGACGATGCGTGGTGGACAAGCAGTTCAATAGACACATCTCGAAGTCCTTGAAAAGCGACCTCCGCCGCTTTAATACAGGGCATATTAAAGACACGATTGAGCGGAATAAGGGCTCCGAGGTGTTTGTAAGAGATCTGGCTATTGGGCAGAGCCAGCTTACGAAACTCAAGACCGACGATGGCAGGAACGTATCCGCCAAACCGGAGCTTCTGAGGGAGATCGAGGGCTTCTATTGGCAGTTGTATACGTCAATCAGCAAACCCGTTGTGAATCTAGCGAACGACCGAAGAGCTAGATAGACCCGACACTATATCGAAGACATTCCGGATGTCAACCTCTACGAGATTAGGATGGCTCTGAAACAATTTAAGAACAACAAGGCGCCTGGTGATGACAGAATTCAAATCAAAATCAAATCAAATATTTTATTAGAACATTAAACATGTTTACAGAGTATTTGTGATCGTTAATAGCTACATTAGTGTGAAACTGTGTTGTAGCCATTAGCGCCCACCTCCGAGAGAGCAGACGTCGGCGTTCCAACATTGATAAAAAAAACAAAAATACAATTACATTAAATTACATTAATTAATATTATCGAAATAAATTATTTAAAACTAACATATCATTAGGTACACTCAAAATAAACCATATTTAACTATGTACTATTATTCAGTAAATTATAACATTAAGAAAAATAAAAATATCAACAAAAATAATTAATAAAAATACAATAAAAATAATCTAATAGGATATCACAATACATTTTAAATCAAATTCAATACATTATAATACTTTAGAAAAAAATAAAATAATAATAGTACAGCAATTACAAAATAATAAAAATTTAAAATTATAATTAAAAAAAAATTAGGTCAAGATTTCCAGTTCGCTTAGTGCATGTCTGTGTGTGATTGTGTGTGTGTGTGTTTGCGTGTGTGTGTGTGTTTGGCAATTTGTTTATAAAAAGGTATGTGATCAGTATTACGGAGGGATACACCAGGCAGACCGTTTATATATATAGTCCATCATAATCTTTGGTTGTAGGTAAGTATCACCCATTCATCAGAATTTCTAGCTCCTCATACATTTAGCTTTGGAGCCACTTGTCGGTGACAGCTTTGCACTCCCTGAAGGTAAGTGGATAGATATTTAAGATTTTATTTATTTTGTTGTATAAAACAGGGCCAAAGAAGTGAAACTGACGCTTCGCCATCACAACATTGGCCCTTTCAGTCTGACAGACTATTTCAGTCCTACGCTTATTTGAGCGGTGATTAGGGTCAAATACAAGTTCTGAGTGTTTACGTAGAATAGCACTCAGGAAAAATGCGTGCCTCACCGTAGACGCCTTACAAAGCGCATAGAGATCGATTGTAGGGAAGCGAATAGGTTTGTGTGCCATAACTTTAAGAATTGCCCTCTGTGCCCTTTCCAGTCTTAGCAGCAAACATTTTCCCGAGCAACCCCAAGCCGCTATACAGTAGGTTATGATAGAGTGCGCCAACGCAGAATAAACCACCTTCAATGTTTGGAAATCGGCAGAAGATCTCAAATTCTTAAATACAAATATCAATTTCCTGACCCGTGATACTAGTGACGCAATCTGTTCATTCCAGGACATAGTACTGTCAATAATGACACCAAGATATTTTATGTTGTTGGTCCGCATGATGACATTACAGCCACAAGTAGTGCTCGTTATCGAACAGCACCTGTGTGCAGTTAGATTGAAGGGGCATGCTGGTTGAGACCTCTGTAATGGCGCAAACGTGATAAATTTGAATTTCGGCCGAACTCCTGAAGGCGGGTGGTAAACCGGTACCTAAGGCCCTTCAGAGGCTGTTTAATTCCGTCATACTCGTAGGAAAAACGCCACAGGCATGCTGCAGTGTGTGGTGGTACTCTTCTTCAAGAAGGGCGACAATGCCCGATTGAAGAATTATAGGGCCATCTCACTTCTTAGCCATGTCTACAAGTTGTTTTCAAGAGTCATTATGAATCGTCTCGCACGCAGGCCTTGTCGGTTTCCAGCCTCCCGTCTGCACTGCAGCTGTACTGCAGTCTCTCCAACGGTGCCAAATCGACTACCGGTACGAGGTGCTGAAGTGTTTGTACTAAAATGCTACCATGTCAGTCCGACTTAAGGACCAGACTTCGGAACCTATTCTTCTGCAGCGCTGTGCGAGACAGGGAGACGTCATATCTCCGAAACTGTTCTCTGCTGCACTGGAGAATGTCTTCAAGGTTCTGGACTGGAAGAGGGCTGGGCATCAATGTCAATGGTACGTACATCACTCACCTTTGGTTTGCCGACGATATAGTGGTCATGGCTGAGATCATGGAGCACCTCCGTATAATGCTCGATGACCTCAGTAGATCTTCCGAAAGAGTAGGTCTAAAAATGAACATGGACAAAACCAAGGTGATGTTGAATGCAATATGCAATGACAACTTCGAGTTGTAGAGTCTCTGACTTTGATAGGAGTGGGTGCAACAATCCACTCCTATCAAAGTCAGAGACTCAAAAACTCGAAGTTGTGGACCCTACTACGACCCTTGTGCATTCCGCCGCCGCCTACTGCTGTGGCCGGAAGCTGCTCTACGCACTCTGCGCTCGCCCCACACCCCGTTCTCCTGTTTCTTCAAGCCCCTGCGTGACGTTACTGCGGTTGGCGTCTACGCACACCGCCACCAGAGATTGCCCGCGGCGACCGCTCGTACCGGTACTTTTCAGGGTAGCGACATTTAAGAATGTTGGGTTCGGGGAGACAAGTGAAAGACGTGACAGCTATAGACACACTGGCTTTATTAACTCTCAAACACATAGCGTGGACGCAGCCACGCTCACATAGAAATACCAGCACAGGCATACACAACAGTTCCTCCCACTATTTATCATAATAAAAAATTACATTTACTTTTTTAAAAGAACTGTTTATAATCAACCCTGGGTATGTCCCGCAGCAGTCTGCCGGCACACCTTGAATTCTGGTGTGAAGGTGAGGATGACAATTTCACCTTATTCCTTTTCCCACCCTCATTGTCAAGCGGTTGAGAACCGCTGGTTTCGTTTTGAATTAAAACGCTGCCCAACATAAAATCGTCGATGTGGGTCGTCGGCGTATCTTTATTTAATATTATTTGATTTTTATGTTTTTGACGTCCAATGAAGAAACATGGTCTTTTATTAAATTAACCAAGCTTTTCCGTGAATAGTTCTGGAAAACGCTATTGCAATTGGTCCTCCATACTCCACTCACCCTTCAAAAAGTTACAAGGCGTCAACTTAAGTTTAAATCTTGATATAAAATCTCAGCCTAATAGCGGTGGTCCGCCATTGCGAATGACTTATATATCCAATGTCTGAGTGTGTTGCATGTACGTTACCTGCAGGTTTACGTACCCTACACATTTCATATTATTGCCGGGGCAGATTTTTTTTTTTAATCTAGTGTCGGTTTTTACTGAACAAGTTTTTATAGGTACCTTCAGATATAACCGTCACCGCTGATCCACTGTCTACTTGAAATTGTACACCCTTTCCGTTAATTGAAACTATTTCTATCATGGGTTCCCCCCGGACTGAGCTTATGTTAAATAATGACTTACCACATCACCCGTCAACACGTAATTAACCTTATTACAAATTTTACGCAAATAACCTTTGGTGTTGCACTTGTTGCATTTGTTGCTTGCAAACCGATATTGGGATGACTCATTATTAATATGACCGCACACAGTACATTTTAAATTAACGACACTAATGGGTTTAGCACTATGTACTTCCTTGGCGATATTGAACACTGGCGTCTGCTGCCCAAGGACAGCCAAAGTAGTGGCGGTGCCCACTCGCGCGCACCGCACGCTCTCCATTAACTTGTGGTATTCTGCTAAACAGAACCACATATTTTGAGTCTACTTACGTTCTATAACACACTATACAAACCACACCTTCTAACTTTTGATATTTTATCAACTTTTGTAATTAATTTTTATCAATTACATCTGCCGGTAGTACTGAAATAAGTAAACCATTTACGTTGTCCGATATAATACCAGGAATTAAGACACTTAAAAATGGTAAAGCCGCTGGTGTGGATGACATATGTGTGGAACAATTAAAAAACCTGGGTCCGGTGGCAGTTGCATGGCTTCTCGCCCTTTTCAACGCATGCCTGCTAGACGCAAAACTTCCCAAGCAATGGAGGAAAGCGAAGGTGACGGCACTTCTCAAGCCGGGAAAATGTCCATCGGATCCCAAAAGCTATCGCCCTATCTCGTTACTTTGTCACACATTTAAGTTATTTGAACGGCTAATTCTAAATCGTCTACAGCCCCTAATCGACCCTGGGCTGATCCCAGAACAAGCTGGTTTCCGTCCTGGAAAATCATGCACTGGCCAAATCCTCCGTCTCACCCAGTACATTGAGGATGGATACGAAGCCAATAAAATAACCGGTGTTGTCCTTGTCGACCTGTCAGCGGCGTACGACACAGTTAATGTAAAAAGGCTGTTATTCAAGTTAACAGCATTAACAGATGACCATGCATTCATACGACTCCTGGGTGAAATGCTACGTAATCGACGCTTTATGGTCAGCTTAAACTCGGAAAGGAGCAGGTGGCGTATCTTGAAGAATGGTCTACCTCAGGGTAGTGTCCTGGCTCCCATTCTATTCAACATTTACACTAATGATCAGCCCAGCACGACCAACACGGAAAGATTCCTCTACGCAGACGACTTGGCGCTGGCCACAAGGACGACAAACTTTGAAGATACCGAAGCAAACCTTGAACTGGCCCTGGCGAATCTCAGTGGATACTACGAAGATAATGCACTAAGACCTAATCCGTCTAAAACGCAGTCGTGCTCATTCCACTTGAGAAATCGTCAGGCTGCCAGAAAATTAAACATCCAATGGCAAGGTGCTGACATTAAACACAATGACAATCTTGTCTATCTGGGCGCTACCTTGGACCGCTCACTGACCTACAAAAGCCACTGCGATAGTACTAAACTCAAGGTTAACACACGTAACAACTTGCTTCGTCGACTCACATCCACTTCCTGGGGCGCCTCCCCTCACGTCCTTCGTACATCTGGCTTAGCACTCTGCTTCTCGGCTGGCGAATTTGCCTGCCCAGTGTGGCATCGATCCGCTCATGCCCGAAAAGTAGATTTAGCCCTTAATGACACGTGCAGAATAATAACTGGGTGCCTGAAACCAACTCCACTTGCTGCATTATACCCGCTGGCAGGAATAGCCCCTCCGGGGGTCCGTAGGGAAGTTGCCTGTTCCTACGAAAAGCACAAGCAGGAGACCGATAACCGCCACCTACTGTACAACGCGGAACAATCACGGGGGCGACTAAAGAGTCGAAACAGCTTCCTTAAGTCGGCTAAAACAACATACGACAACAGCCCTGGCGAAGCGCGTAGGAAATTGTGGCTCCTCAAATACCCCCCTCCAACTGACTATATGGATCCTGCAGAAAAGCTCCCAGCTGGACATAAACTGCCTTGGCATACCTGGAAATCCCTAAATAGGCTGCGAAGCCAAGTGGGCCGCTGTAGGTACAACCTGGTCAGATGGGGATACTCCGATCAGCCACAATGTGACTGTGGAACCACACCACAAACGATGCCCCATCTGTTGTCCTGCTCTCTGTGCACAAACACCTGCACCATGAAGGACCTGTGCGAGGCCAACGCTAGGGCTGTCGACGTGGCTGAGTTCTGGTCGAAGCACAACATCTAATTTAAAATATGAAAATGGAATCATCGACACGATGAAGAAGAAGAAGAATTAATTTTTATGTTTTCTTTCTACTGTTATCATCTGAAAAGCATACTTTTAGTTATCTCTGATTATTTTAAAATCTAAAAGTATAAGTACCGTCGGTAAGTACGCTGAGCAGGATTGCCCGTCTTGGCTCCAGCTGCATCATTCTTCGGGACCATGTCATTTGCAATAAACCATTGCGTAATACGGCCTTTGTATGACTTCCATTCCTGCACGTCTTGGTTTAATATAGACAAAATGGCGATACTGTTCATTTTCCGATAACTATTTCGAGATGTGGGTAAAAAATAAAAATCCTTGTCGTCACTGTTGGGTTCGGGGAGACAAGTGAAAGACGTGACAGCTATAGACACACTGATTTATTCACTGTTAAACATATCGCGCGGGCGCAGCTACTCACAAATAGAAATGATAGCACACGCATACATAAAATATTTCATAAAGTCCCACTTAAAACGCCATACAGACGAAAGAATAAAAAACATAATTTAGAACAAGACCGGAATGTAGGTCATCTCAATAGTTATTAAATGATTAGTCAAAATTTTAATTAATGATATATTGTTCAGCTGCCGGTAAAATAAGCAGTCTTATATTTTTTATTTTACGGCGAAGCAAAAATGAGAGTAAAGGTAGAATAATGCTGAATTTTTAAGGTGCTGTTGTTTCATGAGCTTCGTTTATTATCATACTAAGTTTTGTACTAAAATATTCTATCGTCATGTGTGTGTTTACTATTATGTGTAGGTACAGATTGCCTGTGTGTGAGGGTGGGTGTGTGTGCGACTATATTTTGCTCTCCGTAAAGGCTATGAATCATCCATTTAGTCCCCATGGCTGTCGGCGAAAACCACGGGGGACTGCCCTTGTCCAAACTCCCATTTAAACATAGTGGTCTCTTTTCTACCACTTTTAGACATTCTGTCACTGTCTTGTGAATGTGTAAGCATTTGTTTAGGCCCAATGGAAACTTATTTTAGTCGAGGGTTTTTGTTCACAGAAACTTTTATACTGGAAGAGATAATTGGAGCAAAAATGCTTGTGAGTCGATTAGTAGGTACTTCACTTCAGCGTTTATCTAAGTACTTAAGTGAACATTTACGATTACAAACGAGTTTCATCACTTATTTGCAGCACCTGTTCAAACTTCAAGGACTGCAAACTAAAACTGTTTAACTTTAGCAACTTGTTCTTGATAACCGACCCGATATTAATAGTAATTGTTCTTTACTCCATAAGGTACCTGCCCGAGGTAGTGGTTAATAATTTTTATTAAACCTTCAAATAAGTTTTCCTCTTATACTCTTCTACACTAATATTAAGAATAGGTAAAATTGTTTGATTGTTTGTATGTATAGAATAGAATAATTACAAATAAAAAACCGGCCAAGTGCGAGTCAGACTTGCGAACGAAGGGTTCCGTACTTGGTAAATTGTGCGGACGTATTAAAAAAAAACTACTTACAAGATCTCGTTCAAACCAATTTCGGTGGAAGTGTACATCATATATTATTTTCAGTTTTATCATTCTCTTATTTTAGAAGTTAATGGGGGGGGGGACATTTTGACATATACGGACGGACAGACAGACAGACAGATATGACGAATCCATCCGGGTTCCGTTTTTTGCCATTTGGCTACGGAACCCTAAAAGCACAACACAACAGGAGCAATCATAAAATAACAGAGAAGAATAGTAAAAAAAACAGCCAAGTGCGAGTTGGACTCACGCACGAAGGTTTCCGTACCATTATTGCAAAAAACGTCAAAAAATTACGTTTGTTTTATGGGAGCCCCACTTAATTATTTATTTTATTCTGTTTTTAGTATTTGTTGTTATAGCGGCAACAGAAAAACAACATCTGTGAAAATTTCGATTGTCTAGCTATCACGGTTCATGAGATACAGCCTGGTGACAGACAGACAGACGGACATGCCCCTTTAAACTACTGAGATTTTCTATAGTGGCCACCTTCACCAACTTTACGTTATATAAGGCGGCACTCTATACCAGGCAACCCCTTACGAGGCGTCCGGGACCATCTTCGGTAGGTCACGCCTCCAGAGTACTCGCCCCTGGTACTCAAGAGAAAATGTGAGTCGCATCGTGATTACTCACTACCATTTATCCAGAATGGTACCGGAGCTGTAAAGCCGCTCACAACACGCACGCCAGCACTAGCGCAAGCACCGGCACCAGTGCACCTTGTTGGTGCTAGCGGATTCAATCCCCGCTAGGGACGCCAGAGAAGCTGGCTACCATTTCTCCAGAATTGTCCCGGAGCTGTCAAGCACGCTCACCTCTCGAATACGAATCAACGCACCTACCCAATGCCTACAGCTGGGTTGCCGGAAGACTAATCCAACGGGTAGTCCTCTACTTTCTATCCAGGAAAGTGCCGGAGATGCAGCTCGCTCAGAGGAGCTCACTTGCTTGAGGGTTACTCACGAACCCCGCGTCTGACTACCAGGTGGCCCTTTGCCTTAGGCCGGTAACTTCAGACACTTGTTGCGCGCGAGGAATGATGCTCGACCCACATCTGGCCGAGCAGACAACATGCCACTCCTCTGCAACCACCACATAGACCACCGCGAGTCCAAACCCAATGTCAGGTTCCACCTTTGCGCTTGCAATGGTGGAGGGCCTACCTGACCCCGCGTACCCTTATCCAAACAGCCGGACCCGTAGTTCCAACTGCGAGCCCCATCTGTTCGGGTCATACAGATAGGGACACGTACAGTGGAGTCTTAGTAATAGGTTCCCGTTTTTGCCCTTTCGGTACGGACCCCTAAAAAGTACGAACAAGGTTTAAGAATTGCGCCGGGCGTGCCCATACCGAAAGGATTAACAATTCAGCATTTGCTGGGTGTCAAACACCCAGCGCTGATTCCCACCATCTATTACTTGGGACTTAAACATAACTGATGAAATGTTTGGTGTGCTAATAGGTGACTTCTGCTTGACCCTTTTGTGGAATATAGATGAGATGTTCATGTATCATATTTGAGGAAAATCAAGAATCATTTTCTTTTGGAATGCCATATTATTAGTATATGTAAATAGACCATATCCTACCATGATAGGTATGCAAAATATTACAATAAAATGAATAAAAAAATACAATATTTATTAACAATTGCATCATCTATACTTTATATAATATTAATATTTAATATAACAAAACTTGAGAGGTGTCAAGGGACACCCGGATGGAACGAATTTTTTTAAGTTGAGTTATATAAATATATGTATTATATATCATATATATATATATATATCAATTTATATATATGTATATATATGTCGGAAAGGAGGACTCTCCTCAATCAATTCGAGTTCATGCTCCATGTCTCACTTGGGTCTCTTGGGCGTCATGTTGGGTTTAATGCTGGCACAAAGCAAGTAGCAGGTAACTAATGCTATTGTGATAGTCCTTGGTCCAATTTTAACAAAGCAGCAGCGGATTCGGTCACCAAGCATTTCGCTTTCTCTCAACAAAAACACACTTTTCAAGTTTATACACGCCACTTTTTGGCTACTTCACTTCTCAACTCTTTTCCTCACAACTCTTTTTAACTCCGAAGCGCGCGTCCGCGCGCTTCTTTTTCTAACTCCACGAAAAACATGGCGAAAGGCTCCACTCAGGGCGCCTATCTCGACGCCCCTGCTTTTTATTGGCTAAATAACTAATCTAGCAAGTTACCGCTTTTAAAACATCCAATCAGAATCGAGTATTTTGACATAAGAAGAATAAAGTGTTGTCAATCGAATAAAATCGAACTGAGGTTTGCATCAGAAACTAAATGTTGCCAATTAAACAAAACTGAATTAATAAGTTTACAAGCTATATTTCTTTGTGCCTAATTATTAATCGTATACCTTCCTCCAACATATATATATATATATCATTTACAAAACGAAAATAACTGGCTTGCTTTCTATGAGAGAGAGAGAGAGAGAGAGAGACAGAGAAAAACGCGCACGTCGCACGGCTTACAACTATAGCAAAAAGTGTCGTTACAACTTTTGGTCTTAAGTTTTTCCGTCTAGCCCCCTTTCGCAACGCGTGATAAGGAACTTCGTTCCAACTAGGTTTACTGAATTTTACAAATAATATAAAGAATACGTACATAAAAAATTTGATGTCAAAGTCACAACGACACGTCGCGTTGTCTTATAACTAGTCAAATAACCCGCCCCTAACTGTTTCCGGCGCAAAGGTGCCCATAAAGCTTGCTGCATTGCCACGTTGGATGGCAATGGCTAACCTTTGCACCAAGAAAGAACCGGAGCGGGAGTCACCCGTTTTGTTACGGGGCTTGCGCCCTATCGCACTAATGAGCTTCTTGGCCTCAGTGCCCCAACCGCCCATGGTCTCAACGGCAATGGGCAAAAAATGGTACCGGTTTTGTAAATATGTATATAAATATATATTTGTATTTATGACTTCTTTTATATTATTCTACAATTGTACTCTAGACTAGATACTTCTCTTCTTTCTTTTGTAAACTCTCTCTATAACTATAAGGTTGCTGGTAGAAAACTCTACTTTGAGTTAAGCTCGCCTTTGTACATCAAATTTATAATCATTCTATGTTGTATGTAATTTTTACACAAAAAATAAAGAATTGAAATTTATATATTGTTTTATCTTGGTGTGCATTAAAATATATAAATAAATATTACTGGTAATATTTGTGAAAACTAACATCTGGAAGTGCTGAAAACTACACTATTACTTGCCACATCTAAGTACCATAGAGTGCCTTTTTATCACAGAAAACTGCATGGTTCCTGTTGGAAAAGCCACGGGACGAAAACCGCGAAAAAGCTAGTCTAACATAAAAGTTGAATGAAGTGGCATCATAAAGATTATCGTGCCTCCACTTTATGGCAAGACCTAATTATGTTATATATTGCCCAATTTTTGCACATCACAGAGTAGATGATTATGCAAAATGGTTGCATATTTAATGTGGATAATTGCGTCGCTTCTGCGGGGGTTAGGAAGTTGCAGTACGAAGTTATTTTATTATGCGGCAATTTTTTTGGAGGTATTGCAGTTCTCGAAATATTTTTGGTATGTGTCCCAAGTGGGTGCTTAACACTTCGAAGGATTTGTGTGAACATACCGTTCGTGTTAAACTAAAGTTGCTTTTCTGCCAGAGATGTGCGAGGTTTAGACGGTGCATTTTATCTACTAGCCTGGCTTAGCACAGTACTGGTGCAAAAGAGCTAACGGAGCTAGGTACTCGTATGTGTAAATATAAAAGGTTAGCTAAAAGAGTCCGTCATCTTTGCTCCATTCGGCTACACACTACATCATCATCATCATCATTTCAGCCGAAAGACGTCCACTGCTGGACATAGGCCTCCCCCAGGTGTCGCCACATTGACCGATCCCGTGCGTCTCGCATCCAGCGCCTTCCCGCAACCTTAACCAGGTCATCAGTCCACCTAGTGGGAGGCCTTCCAACGTATCGTCTTCCGGTTCGCGGTCGCCATTCCAGAACTTTTCGACCCCATCGGCCATCCGTTCGGCGAGCAATGTGCCCTGCCCACTGCCACTTAAGTTTGGCAATTCTTCGGGCTATGTCGGTAACTTTGGTTCTCCTGCGGATATCATCATTTCTGACGTGATCACGCAAGGAAATTCTGAGCATAGCCCTCTCCATTGCCCTTTGGGTGACTTTGAGCTTTCTGATAAGGCCCATAGTGAGCGACCACGTCTCGGTCCCATAGGTTATCACTGGTAACACACACTGGTCATAGACTTTTGTCTTGAGACACTGCGGTAAATTGGACGAGAAGATACCACGCAACTTCCCGAACGCCGCCCAGCTGAGTCGGATTCGACGGTTGACCTCTTTCTCGAAATTGGACCTACCCAACTGGACCGTTTGTCCCAGGTAGACATAATCGTCTACGACTTCGAGAGTCGAGTCTCCGACCTTGATAGGAGTGGGTGTTACATGAGCATTCACCATGATCTTGGTTTTGTCCATGTTCATTTTAAGACCCACTCTTTCGGAAGCTCTACTGAGGTCATCGAGCATTTTACTGAGGCCCTCCATGGTCTCAGCCATGACCACTATGTCGTCGGCAAACCGAAGGTGAGTAATGTACTCGCCATTAACGTTGATGCCAAGCCCACTCCAGTCCAGAACCTTGAAGACATCCTCCAGCGCAGCAGTGAACAGTTTCGGAGAAATGACGTCTCCCTGTCTCACGCCGCGCTGGAGAAGGATTGGTTTCGAGGTCTGACCCTGAAGACGGACTGACATGTTGGCGTTTTTGTACAAACACTTCAACACCTCAATGTACCGGTAGTCGATCTGGCACCGTTGGAGAGACTGCAGTACAGCCCAAGTCTCTATCGAATCGAAGGCTTTCTCGTAGTCCACAAACGCTAAACAGAGAGGCAGGTTATACTCTTCGGTCTTCTGTATAACCTGCCGCAGCGTATGTATGTGGTCTACGGTGCTAAAGCCTTTTCGGCATCCGGCTTGTTCGGGGGGCTGGAAATCGTCAAACCTGCGCGCGAGACGATTCGTGGTGACTCTTGAAAACAACTTGTAGACATTGGTAAGAAGTGAGATGGGCCTATAGTTCTTCAACCGGGCATTGTCGCCCTTCTTGAAGAAGAGTACCACCACACCCCTGCACCATGCCTGTGGCGTTTTGCCCTCGAGTATGACGGAATCAAACAGCTTCTGAAGGGCCCGAAGGACCGGTTTTCCACCCGCCTTCAAGAGTTCGGCCGTAATTCCGTCATCACCCGGCGCCTTGTTGTTTTTGAGCTGTTTCAGAGCCATCCTAATCTCGTACAGGCTGACGTCCGGGTTATCTTCGGTATAGTGTCGGGTCAATCTCTCTACTTTACATCTACGGCTACTAATTTACATGCTAACGGAGCTAAATTTTGATTTTCAAATGTTCGATACGCATCTCCGCACCGCTTAAGCTCCTTGCGTAGCTTTTGTGGATTATATCACACCTTTTTAACAGCACCGCTTCCTACATCCTCGCTTCACATAGTTACCAATCACATCACATTTTGGCGTAAAAGGAGCTACCATGGTCAGCTAAAAAAGTCCGTTACGAATCTTAGCTCTATTCTTACACACCGTTTCACAGCTTCGCTACGCATCCTCTCACCGCGTAAGCTCCTCACACAGCTTTGATATAATCATTCACACAGCGCCGCCATAAATTCTTGCATCGCCTAGCTACCTCGCCTTCGGTGGAAAAGTACTCTAAAGGTCGTAGCTGACTTATACGACACCGCTCCAACCCGGCAAAATAATCTTCATTGACATGTGAACTTCAGGGTGACCCTCTGTAGACATATTATACATTGACAACACAAATTAATTAGCAGACAGTTCGCGGCGCGGCGCGGCGGTAAGCGAACTTACCGCCATCGTACACCTCGATAGTTGACGTTCATTCTTTACACATTTTAACAGGGCGCTATACATCCTTGCTACCTCGCATTTGGTGATTAAGCAGCCTACTAACGTGGACGCATTATGCAGTTGCGGTACTGTTTGTAGAAGAGTCCACATGAATGCGTTAGTCACTCGCAGTGCCCGAATTTAGCTAGTTTAATATTTATGCACACTGCGCAGTTTCGCCTAGTTATAATTGCGGTCTTAGAACTAAATGTACTTAATGGTCAGAACATTACAGCGTAGACGTTTTGTGTTCTGAATAGTCTTTAAATTTCTGGTGCGGTTGTGTTTTAGTACCCATCCTTACGTAGTATAAAACAAAGTCACTTCCCGCTGTCTGTCTGTCCCTATGTATGCTTAGATCTTTAAAACTACGCACGGATTTTGATTTTGAATCATATCACACATCATCAGCCTATTAATGTTCCCACTGCTGGGACACAGGCCTCCTCTCTGTGAGAGGGGGCCTATTATATGTATAATACACGTGGGTGAAACCGCTGGCAGAAGCTAGTTATAAATACAAATAAAATTAAATGTGTTTTAAACCACCGTTTTGTTTTAGGTTTTTTTTATCTAGAGAGTGCCTGCTTCTGTCAGTCACCTATTTCAACTGTCAGGCACGATAGCTGTAACTTTTAACCGTATTGTGTAGCCAGTTGACTTATAATTAACGGGCTTTGCCCGCTAAGGCCATCGTTGCACAGGAAGGGTGCATTGTGCGGGATATAAGCTAGCATTATAATCAGTGATATTATAACTTTTTATTGTGAAAGTTTTTTTGAAACTTTGTAGATAATCGGAAGTTCTTGAGTAACTTAAGACAATATTCTCTGTTTCTAAGCAGACAAGCAAACCCTTACCCTCCACAATTTAACCTCTTAATTATATCAAAAAAAGATAAATTATTCTACGAAATACATCGGAACATCTATGAATTATAAGTAGATCATAATGCGATTAGCAGATAGCGTCCACTTCGTATTGATTTTTATATATAGGACACAGCCCATGACTTTGGTATCAATCACTTGTATAAACACCATAGTTAGTAATGACCCAGACATGTTATTTGTGTGGGTAGAAACAAGATAGATATCGATAGTTTTTCTATAAAAGCTGATATTGCGATTAGATTAATATACAATGTACTAAGTTCCAATGTAGGGCGAGCCGAATATCAATATCTCTTGGTTATCCGTTTTATTTGTATAATAAAATTGAATAAAATGAACGGTTTAAAAGAATTATGCCAAGATCAGGCAAATAAATAACTTAAGAAGACCCTTTTTAAAAGGGTCGTCTGGGGAATAGTATTATAGTAGACTTTGTCCTCGATGCTAGGAGGCTAGCTCTCTTTTGTAGTCGTTTATATTTAAAATGTAGTACTACTTTTTTATTTAAATCAGTATAGCAGAAGATTGACAAGAAGTCTTCACCGGGTCATCATTCCGCTTTGGGGAGGTCTTCCAATGGATGTTGTTTAAGTCTTCTCCTTTACGTGTTGATTGGACTCAAATTTTGTCCATCCTGAATGTGGCCACCTGAACAGCTCTGTCGTTGGCATCGTTCAAGTCATGGAAGGTGCTGGTTTGTGCATATTCTGTGAAGGGTCTCCACAGTGATACCGTTTTTGGGTCAAGGATACAGTACAATATCGATCTCGATCGTGATTTATTGTCTATATTGCACCTACCACTATTTGTCTCTGCATCATCCAAAGGTCGACTGGTAGAAAATGCCTAAGGCATTAAGTTCGCCTCTGTTCGTTTGTGTGTTTTGTAAACAGTATTAAATAAATAAATCTATATTTAGTAGATATGTAGTTTTGTGAATGAAAGTACAAAATTTCGGCTCCAAAAAATTATAGTCGCTAATAGCTGTTACCTGACCCACCTTACGAAACGAACAAATTTCTCGAATCTATTGAATAAGTATTTCTTGCGTTATTGTAAAGAACTTCAGAAGGACACATTCTACAAATATAAAATTTCTAAATTGATAATATTTTCGCCTAACTAACATAAGCGGGTAGTGGAAAGACAAATATGCATATCCATTATAAAACTTGTAGTCAATTGTAACTAAGGTTAAGGGTAGGAACATAAAAATGAACCGTGACATTAAAGCTAAAGCTCAATTGCAGTGACTACTGTACATAAACTTTATAGGCCACAACTCACATATTATGTATGACAAAGCTCAACAAATATCAAGTGAGTACAGAGATATATATAAATTCAAGAAAACAAAAACAAAATAATAATAAACAAAAGTAATTTTAATAAAAACAAAGCTATTCCCATGTTTACGACTGTCTTTACA
Organism: Orthosia cruda; assembly: GCA_964057195.1. Lineage (NCBI taxonomy): Eukaryota > Metazoa > Arthropoda > Insecta > Lepidoptera > Noctuidae > Orthosia > Orthosia cruda. Next base: position 14,224,087 of record OZ059847.1, read on the forward strand.
AACTGTTGGAATACGTGCCCGTCCATTAAAGTTTCGCAGAGTTTGCTAACTTTCTTGAGTCGCTTATATGAGTCAGCGTTTTGCATATTGTAGTCTGTGCACCAGCTGCGTAATAAAAGTCGTTCAGATATATTATTAAAGTTATCAAATGGTTTTCAAATTGTTTGCGGGCAGATTATTTCTTAAAGAAATATCTCTATCTAAGGAAATTTTTAAACGGTAAATTTTGTTAACGTTTCTTTTTGTAATTTTTTGATATATTCTGATAATAATAACTACAGTACTGTTACTGTCCCACTATAGTGCAAAAGTCTCTTATCATTCAGAGAAGGTACAAAAATTTGTCACCAAGCTTGCTCAAGGTGGGTTGGTGGTTTTAGACTTGCAATAATGGAATATATTTAAGTCCAGGTTTTCTTACCTAGTATAAATTGTGAACTGCAAGTTCATTAACCGATTGTGTGTCCGTAAACCATAGAAAAGCCATTGTGATCGCGTGTGTCCATATCTTAAACACACGAAAATACGATGTCTAACAGTTAACTATAGGTACTATAAATGTGCAGACTGGCGAGTGAAAGGTTCTGAGTTGGTGATCCATTCGTTGTATTATTTGACTATTCCCCTTTCTTAGCACTTTAGCTTAGTTGGTTAGCCGCTTATATCTTCAGTCAGCGTTTTACATATTATTGTAGTCTTTTATGACGACGCTGGTCGTTGTCATAAAAGTCGTTCATATATATTATTATTGAAGTTATCAAGTGGTATTAAAATTGTTTGTGGGGTGATTATTTTGTAGAATATTTTGATTTTCATTTTTATAGGATTGTAAGTATTTTAACTTAGAGATTACAATTTTCTGACTTTTTATTAATTTATTAATGTTTTTGTACAATAGTGGTACAGTACAACTATTTTCTTAATGCCCCTCGGCAATCATCGCATTTCCGAATATAAACAAATGCTAATTTCCATGTCCATCAATTATTAAATTTATCGTGTGTTTAATAATTTTAATTCAGAACTAAGTACTTTATTGTTACTTTGTTCTGATTTCCGTGTGATCTATATAGAGCTGTGACACTATTTTCCTTTAGCAGCTTTCCTCTTATTCTTGGAATAAATTACATTAACTTAAAAGAGTATTAACAAATCTATATACTTCCAAGTTGATTGAGAGCGTCCGGTCTGCACCAATTGCAAAGGGCAACTGATAAACTGATAGAAATCCGACGACTAACGAAACACGAAGTTTGCCGAGGGTTATTAAGAAAAATAGTTGTACTGTACATAGATGAACTTAATACAGAAAACAATCAATCAGTGATAGATAGCCTCTTCTCAACTATCGTACTCCCCAATATTCTTGGGGAGTACTGTAATATGTATGTACGCGTATTTTAAGCAATTTAAAATCATAACTTTTTGTGACATTTGTTGTTGCTATGATCTAAACCATGCACCAGCCATATTTTCTCTTCACCACCCTTGGTTGGCTGGTATAGAATGCCTAAGGTATTAAATCCGCCATTGTACCTTTGTGCATTAAGTTTAAGTAAATAAATGGGAAGTAAAAAAAAACTTCGAAACAAAATTTTGTGATAGACGACGGACAGACAGACGACCACGTGAGTGAAAGCAATAGGGCTGCAAGGGTTCCGTTTGGGCTCTTCGGGTACGGAACCCTAAAAATGAGATTGCTACATATTGAGGTGAGCTAAATTGTTAATAAGCACACTGGCGAGCTAAAAGCCTTAAGTTCGAACCCCTTTGGGGTATTCAGCTTGAAACCACTCTTGCTGTTTAGCATAATTGCTTAGCTTTAGTCTTTACCTACCTTAATTAGAAGAGTGAATAGGAATGAAAGTACCGTGCACTTTATTATCCTAATTGTGGTAAGTGATAAATAAACCTTACTTTAGTTTATTTAGTATCGGCGAAGTAATTTCTTTCTTCAATAACATCTCTATGATAACATATGATCTTAGCATTATATTATTCTTCTTATAAAATACTCTCTTCAATCTCTCTCACCCCACAAATGACTAAAAGCGTGAATAACGACCAATAAATAAAACCAAAATTGTGTGTGCAACGAGGCTCAACGAACAATATGTCGTAATGACATTACGCATGCCGATAAATTACGCCAACGAGACGAAAACGGGTTCTCCTAGCCCTAAAAAAAATAGTAAACCAAAAAAAAATAAGATTAAGGTTCACAAAAAGTTCATAAATTTAAGCGAAAAAGTATATTGTGAGTAATTCAAATAATGCTGCAATTCAGGACTTTTTGAATATCAAAAGTTACAAAATCCCAGAAACGCCCACCATTCGCAATGACCCAGAATTTAAGCTTGAAAGAAAAATAGCGCAACAAACACCTCAGCACCATCTCAATATTAAATTCTGTCTCCATATACTTAGTACGATCAACTACCACAATGTAAGACCATATTTTAAATCGTGCTTTTTAGGTTTCCGTAATCAACACGGAACCCTTATAATTTCGCCATGTCCGTCTGTCCATCCGTCCGTTCGTCTGTCCCTCTGCAGCTTAGCTCAGAGACTCTTAGTACTAGAAAGCTATAATTTGGCATCGATATACATATTAATTACGCCGACAAAGTGGTAAAACAACACGAAAAATAAAAATATTTTTAGGTTATCTTCTGCATATGTAAAGTAGGGACGTTTTTTTTTCTCATCTATCCCTTGGTGTGGGGTATCGTTGGATAGGCTATTCAAAAATATTACGGGTCCGGGATCCATTTGCGCAAAATTAAGCTATCAATGGCAATTTGTTAGAGTCAAGTGCCAGCGAAATTATTGCTTTTGCATATGTGAAAAAAATTACGGCAGTGCATATAACGAAATTAAACGGAAGGAAGTAGGCTCTACAAGTTCACAAGTAAGTAATAGTCGAACAACTTATAATATGTACATGGAAAAGTAATTATTTCTACAAATTCTATTGAAAAAATTGTTCTATGTGGGCCTGTTTTTAGACGTTGTGTGATACTGAAACCGTTTAAATGTTCATGAAACAACAAAAAGCCCTCTTCTTAGTCCGCATTATTGTGCAATTACGGAACCCTATTACTGCGCGTGGCCCGAAACGGACAAGGCCGGTTTTAAGTATTGTCATAAGTTTCAACCTTATCATTGGGAATAAGCCTGCCCTATTTAATAATGAATGCCATAATTAACATAATAACCAAATCGTCTAGACAAAGTGACATTGTATCAGCAATAACGATTTTCAGAGACTACAAAATTCTCTTCTTCAACTAACACTTCACTTCAAAATGGGATTGACATATACTAAACAACTTTAACTTTTTAACAATATTATGAATAATACAAACTGGCTAGTAAATTCTTAATTCCAAACTTCTCTAAAGAGTTGGAAATAAGAATCAACTAATCAGTATTTAAAATAAACCTATGGTTTTGATAAATAAGGGCCTAAGTTCCAGTATCCAAGTCCGCACGTACGAGGTCTTGTGAAAGTGCCACTAAATGTTATGGTACAAGATAATTACTTTCTGCACTATATACAAAGTTTTGTAGTTAGCAAACTTGCTGAGAACGTGTCTCATCAAAGTATGGTGTAACGGATTATTGTGACAAGTGTTAATGTTACAAGAAGGACGGAGTTATTATCGCCATATAATTCAATTGAATATAAACAGGTAAAACGTATGTTCCGCAGGGACCATGCATTTTTCCGGGTTAAAAAGCCACTCTGTTACAGTAAAAGATTTTTTGGTATCGAAGAAAGAAGTACTTTTAACCTTTATGAATGTATAAACAAAAATACAATTGTATTAGTTAAGATAAGTTTTTCTCTAGCTTTTGCCCGCGAATTCGTCTACGTAGCATAAGACCTTCGAATAGCCAATTTTTTTTATCGCGCCATGATATTGCAGGTGTATAGACCGACTTACTTGAGAATATCGGTTCACCTTATAAACCACCCCCCTCTTCACCCCCTTAACGATGGTTGCCGGGATAAAAATTTCTACGATCTCAAACTATCTCCATATCAAATTTCATCTAAATCGGTTCAGCGATGTAAGCGTAAAAAGGTAACAGACAGAGTTAGTTTTGCATTTATAAAATTAAGTGTGTATTAGTAGCGCAGGGTCTTATTCGAGGCCAGTTAGTGGCCCGCCCCGGTGGGTTCCCGCATTGTCGAGGCGGGGGGCTCAGTAACCGTGGCTTGGTCACCCATGGTTAAGCGAAGAGGTAGGACATCGATAGACAGAGATATAACAGGCGACATCGCAATTGAGGCGCTCCGCGATGTCTTATGGAGCTTCCCAGGTTCCATTCGATATCGCAGCTGAGGGATGCAGGCCGCGGCGGGAAGAGGAGTGTCGGTATAGCGTTGGCCGCTCTCCCTATCCCCTGCGGCCGAAAAATGGTAGGTGGCGGGGCCATTGACCTTGACCCGTCACTGGGGGACCAAGGGTGCCATACACGGGATCGTCTGGCGCCCATGTGCTGGTTTGGTCCCTGGGGTGGTCACGGCGAACATTGTGTTCTGGTGCGCCGGTGATGGGGGTTACTCCCCAGAGGAGGGTCCGCGGGTTCGCGGTGAGTGCTAACGCGTGCCCGTGTTCCCTGTTCCCGCCATAAGCAGCACTGGAGGACACCGTGAAGTTTTAGTGGGTTAGAGTCCCACATAACTGCGCTTTCACCCCGTGTGGTAGCGCAGTATGCATGAGCATTTCACTAGTCTAAAAAAAAGGCCAGTTAGTGGTAAAAGGTTTGCCTCCTGTTTATAACTTGAACAATGAACTGGTGTAATCTCCATTGCACCTGCAGCCGAAAGGGTAGTAAGAGGTATAAAGCAGCTTACCTCTTCGGAATACAAGATAAATTATGTTATTGAAGTCACTGGTATATTATTGTCAGATAAAGCATGTCACATTGAAAGTTAACTGACCATATTTTTAAACATAAACAACAAGTTATCTATCTTCATTTGTGACCTCAATAAGTTAATACTTGAGATATCATTAGCCTTTTACCCAGCTGCGTTATAAACAAAGGGTGACAAGGCGCAAGGGTGCAATATTCGATACCTGATAATAGGATACCACTAGCAGAGATAACTTTATAGTAACATAAAAACAAACACTATTTGTTTAGATGTCCTTTAAAAAGGTCAGGTGCGTAGTACTTGAAACCTGAACGTGTAAAAATACAGTGTTGAACGTGGGTGACGCAAAAAAGTGTGCGGATATAACAAGGCACGTGGCGTTTCATAGTTTACACGTAATCCTCTGAGATGAGAAAATGGCGTGACAACGTAAATTGTTCTATTCAGTTTATGTATACATCCAGAATTGACATAAGTTATTTTTAAGAATAGGTAACAATTAATCTTATTTATCATAATCACGAAAAGAAAGACACAGTAATCACTGATTATAAGCACATGTTCAATTCAATTTTTTTAGAGCAAATCGCCTTTAATTAAAAAAAAATTGGCGATGTTTAGCGACTATGATTATAAGCAGGTGATCAATTAAATTTTTACAGAGATAATCGCCCTTAATTATAAAAAAATCGACGCTATTTAGCAACTGATTATTTTTTATTATAGAAAATTTGAATTTACTCGTAGACTATCTGCTTGCTAAATAGCTCAAAGATTTCTTTAAATAAATAAGTCCCTTTGAATTTAGAATCTGCATATCAGTTGCTATGCAGCTCAGGGATTTTTTTATAAATAGCGCACATTATTGCAACCTACTTAAAAGTTTTCTGAAGTATTCAAGGATCTGCGACAATAGTTTAAGAATGAGTTTTCTTATTTTATTAGAGAAAAAACACTTGCCATTTGTCACACGGTATTGCAACAATGGCCAGCTGTAAAAAAATATATCTATTGAACTTAAAAATACTTTTTCAACTTTCCACTAGCCTGGGATTTGAACTAGACATCAAAAATTCTACCACAATTTCACACGTTCCACGAACAGAACAAATAACAAGTCACTAAAGAATGTATGTTTATTATTGCTTTCACGTAAAGAATTAAAGTTAGAAGTAAAGCGAAAAGTTTCTCCACTGAAGTAACAAAAGAAATTTAAAATATTACTTGTATGTTTTCTACTGCATTCATATTGGATTGTTTGAAAATATAAGAAAAATAATAGTAATAATAGAGCATAATTATACTAATGAACGACACAAAGAGCGATGGAGAGAATCATATTAAAGATAAGAAAAATACACAAAGTGAGGATATTGGACAAAAAACCAAGTAAACTGATGCACTCACGCAAGTTCTAAAACTGAATTGGTAATTGGCCGTTCAGTTAACACGCTGTATGGACAGCAGGTGGATAGTTAGAACAACGCGGTGGAAGGGACCAGTAGAAAATAGAAAGGTAGGCAGACCGGAAAGAAAGTGTGTTGATGACGTATTAGAAAGACTGGAAGACGATTGGTAAAGATAGGGCGTGTTGAAGAAGTTGGAGGAGGCCTTCACCCGAAGCGGGCTCCATGTTAAAAAAGATGAATCCGTACTTATATCTAGAAAATAAGTTACAACTTACAATCAACTACCATACTCACAACTTTTGCAATCTAATTTCAATTTAAGGAAATAAAAGGATTTTTTATTTAATTTTATACAGGTGCGTCTGTTTATAATATGGATCCAAGAATAGTTAGATTAAGGTAGGATTATGAAGCTAGGTAGAAAACGAATTAAACGGACACTTTATAAACAGAAAAGGGATAAAAAGGAGCCGGCGAGAGTCAATTTCCGATAATTATCTGTACGTATTCCTGGGTTTTAAAATTGATTCTGATCGCTTCTTGAAAAACTTTATAGAAAATATCTTCTGCAAGCTGCTTCGTCCACGGGAAAGTATATTATTTATGCTATGGATGAGGAAACCCAGAACATGATCTACCTGTACGCTAAGTTTCATCCAAATCCGTTCAGCCTTAAAGACGTGAAAAGATAACAAACTGACAGACAAAGTGTTAAATTTACTTTCGAGTTTACAATTTTAGTATATACTAGCGGACGCCTCGCGGTTTCACCCGCGTAGTTCCCGTTCCCGTATCCCATACAGGGATAAAAAGTACATACGAGTATATAGCCTATATCATCCGGGGATAGTGTAGCTTCCAAACGGTAAAAGAATTTTTGAAATCGGTCCAGTAGTTTTTAAATTTATTCGTTACATACAAAAATACAAATCTTTCCTCTTTATAATATTAAGTATAGATGGATTGATTAACCAGCTTGTAAAATTCTTGGCAGTTAAATGAATGTAAAGAATAATAATTTTTAAGAATAAATAGTGAAGTGTTCGGTTCTGGAATCATTTTCTCATCGAATTTTGCCACCAACTTTATTGTTAGTGACATTGTAAATTTTGTACTTATACTCTGGAATATGAAGGAAAACATCGTGAGGATGATGGTTTAGAACCAAAATTCGAAGTCATGTGACATTCACCAACCCGCACTTGGCCCGCGTGGTGGATTAAGGCCAATTACTAACCAATTTATGATTCGAACTTCGAGTTATCCGAAGTATGGTCGCTACTAAATTTCATTTATTTTTTTTTGGTGGAAACAAAAAGGGTGCGGGCTTAAAATACGGAAAAGTTTGTAAAGTACATTAGTTTCTTTTTAAAACACTCTTCGTAATTAAGTTAAAAGGAAGAGGTATCCGTTTTGTTCCTCTGTATTGTATTAAGCTGTGCCGTTTATTTTTATTGGTGTGTACGGTACAAACAATGGCAGTACTACTGCCATTCCGTAACAAGGTACGTAATTGAAAATAGTACCTTTATTACAATTTGAGGTCGTAATAGATTTAGCGGGGAACCTAAGTAGTATCGTTATTTTGATTTGTAGACCATTTTAATAGCCAGCTCCAGTTCTAAAACCAATTTTTATTAGAAGTTATAAAATTGGTTTGAAAAATTCAATTTTGCCACGTCCTGCTAGCATTATTTCTGTATCGCCATTGGAATCACCAGCGCTTAGGACGTTTTAAATTTATGTATGTACAAACCTCTTTTGTTTAGCAGATATAGGTATATTAGTAGCAGTACCTATTATTAGATGAACCACGTTTTATCACAAAGACTGTAAGCCTGTTTCAAATGATATCTTTTTTTTTAAACTACGGATATTGACGTTAACCAGGATAACAAATTAGGTTTTTTTCTCGATACGTTTTTCCTGTACCTATCACTTTTTATTATCATTCAAAAACATTGAAAGATATAAAAAACAGCATTCATCTAAGGATTCCCAAAATTAAAAAAAAAACTGCGTTATCATAAAATTATTTACATACGTGAAAGTATTACGTACATAACGAGTTCCAGAAAAGTGTCGTAGACTTTAAGAAAATGGTGGAGAGCACCTTTCTTTATGCTCGTACACATGCAAAAATTCCATTTTATTTTATATCCACTACTGAAGATAAGTTTTTATTTTAGATGTGAATGCGTAGTCTGTGTTCTAGTTACGTACAATGGAATATTCAAATTTGGGACGAAGCCAAGAGCTTTGAACGTTTCATGGTGGAGCGATCGTGGCATATAAGGCCTGTTTAGACGCATCACGAAACTACATCGAAACCTCACCCCAACAGAGTGTTTGTACCAAAATCATTGTTATAATTTTTCTCGACTACAAAGCACATTTTGTGGTGGTAGCGACTGTTAATCTACACCATAAATGATGCACTATCTCTTCTCTTGCTCCTTGTGCATAAACACCTGCTTCATGAAGGACTTTTGCGAGGCCAGTCCTAAGACTGTCGGCGTGGCTAAGTTCTAAGTCAAATCAAAACATAATTACATAAATAATTAAGCATTGTATATGGAATCATCGATATGAAGAGAGTAATAAGTGGTGTTTGTGAAAGCAAACCTTTACAATCACAATGCACCTAGATCACTACTTTGAAGTGCTTTAAAAGAAACCTTAACTTTCCACCTCGTATATATAGGTTAGTACGAACAAAGTATATCTTCCATAGATTTCTGAAAAACAAATTTGCCAACACTAGTATTTCCCCGGTGTCGTTGTTGGTGCGTTTGCGAACGTAAATCTAGCTTGCACAAAGACAGACAGAACAACTATCTGTAGACAAAACAAATATTTGTAACACTGAAGCCAGTTGGCTCAGCTACTGCGTCAATTTGAGCTAGGATGTGGTAGGTTAACTAATTTAAATCTATTTGCCATCCTGCTTTGAAACTGTGATAGACTTGATTGCCATTTTGTCACGTCACTCACGGTATGAGCCAGCCTTTACACGCAGCCAGATTCTATGATACAACCACTTTATTCGCTCGATTTTGAATAATTCGTGATTCCAGTATTGTGATTGGTTAGGCTCTCTCGCAGTCTGAATCTGGGGGAATAGATGTGTGCAGATCAATGCTATACGTAAGACGGGCTTGACGCACGAACGATCGTCCCTGCCACTGATAGATTCGTAATGGATTATGGAAAGATATGGTAAAGAGAGGCTGTGTACATTTGGGTGTAATGAAATTTGCTACCGTGAAATTCGAGGGACAAATAGTATATTGTTCTGTTGTCAGATAAATACGGGTTTTTGGAGTGTCACGAGCAGATGTGATGCCAAATAGTGAAATGACAACGGTGTGGCAAATTCGTGTCGTGTAACGTATTAAACGGTAGTTTTTAATGTTGGAAAACCGGTTATGGTGACCCTACTGGAGGAGAGTATATATATATCAATATCATCAGCCCATTAATGCTCCCACTGCTAGGAAACAGACCTCCTATCTGTAAGAAGGGATGGGCCGTAATCCACCACGCGGGCCCAGTGCAGGTTGATGGATGTCGCATGTCTTCGAATTTTGGTTCTAGGACATGCCGGTTTCCTCACGATGTTTTCCTTCACCGTTTTTGAGAGCAGTGCTGATGAAATAATTTACACAAAGTAAAACGCCTGCCTGGGTTTGAAGCTACTACCCACAACTTGTAGTCGCGGCCGATACCATTAGGCCACCACTGCACTCCAACTGGGCCACTACTGCTCTCCCACTGGGCCACCACTGCTCTTCCACTGGGCCACTACTGCTCTCCCACTGGGCCACCACTGCTCTCAGGAAGAGAGTATAATTATACCTATTGACAACCTAAAACGGCAATAAAAATTGATGACCTTGTAAGGCTGAAAAATATTAAGTGCCAAAAACAAACGATATCCCAAACTAAAATAAAGCACCACTTTTCGCAATTTAAACTATAAATGATATACTATAGTATGTAAGGAAGCCATTTCCTCGCCATTAATTTCTAAAATCCTTTGTTAAAGTAAACGCTTGATAAGATAAAGGAATAATAATAATATAATTTAAAAAAAACATGCCGCGGTCCTTATTACCGCTGCTATTTGGAGAAGTTAAAATATCACTCACTTAAGTTTGCAAAATGATTTTTTCTAGTGGTATATATATAATCCCTTATAAACAGAGGCAGTTAAGTAAAAAAAAGGTAATTAAAAAAACAAACAGTCTGACTGCTGCAGCGAACTAAAAAGACGTAAACAAGAAGAAAAACATGCTGTGCAGTCGGAGGATACATTTGGTTTTGCTGCAGCCAGCTCGTGAATATGTATCTTCCGACTGCACAGCATGTTTTTCAATCATCTCTTAAAACCCTTTATTTTTATCAAAATAAAATGTTTTAAGTGATGATTTCAAAATATGTAACACATTAATATTTAAAATTGCCTAATTAGACAAAAGAAATGTGAACTAAAAAGTTTGAAATAAAAAAAGTTAATTAAAAAAATCAAATAACCTGACTACCTCACAATATGGGATTGGAAGAAAAAATAATTGGGCCCCATAATATTGCGCCCAAAATCCGCCGTTTTTCTAATTTCCAATTTTAATGTAGCCAGTAACACTCGCGAGGTTAAGACAAATCATTTGTCGTAAAAATCATCATAATCGGCCAACGTGTTTGGTCTCTAGAACGCCACATAGGAACAAACGTACATACATACCTACATAGACTGATAAACACATAACCCTCCTTAGACAGTCGGGTAAATACAACTAACATGAAAGATTGAGCACCATTGAAACTTAAACAAACCGTGACCAAAACAATAGTTCTCATAACTCACGGCGCACGATTTTATAAGCTCTGGCCGAAGCCATACATTACTTTTATGACTAGCCTAGTCGTTTCTGAGATAATCAGGTGTAACACATAAATAATAGAGCGGCAATTAAGCCTATAAATATTGCCTTCTTATTTTCTTCTGCAGCAGTCATTCTCAAAGTGTTGGACCCCCAGGGGTCTAAACAGAAATGCGAGGGTGTGACAAAGAAAATAAATTGAAGATGTATGAGAAATTAAAAACGGTGAAGGAAAACATCGTGAGGACAAAGACAAAGACAATAACAAAGACAAAGATATTTTATTTTAACTAGGCTACCAAGCGGCACTTTTGAACGTTAGATACCTACATTAAAATTTACAAGGAATAAAAATTGATTCTACTGTGCATTCGGAAAGTAGCTTGTTATGGAAAATAACGCACAAGAAACTCCATACTTACTCTTTTTAAAAAATAATAGTTTTTTTACAATATTTAGGTACATAAGTACATAGGTAAATTAATAAATGCATATGTGTGAGGACAATGCACCCAGCCTCATTACACACTATACTATGTACAGGTAGAAAGTATTAAAAGTACTCACACATGTACTGTGCAATTACATAATAGGTACTAGAAAAACATTAGCATCCGAAGCAGTTAAGTTAAGACCAATCCCAACTGACGGCGCCCGTTCACGAACATGACGCATGAATCGGCACCACTCAGCTCAACCATCATGAAGGGAACCGAATGATTCAACACACGCGCTACCATCAGAGAGACATTTGAGAGAGCATGACACACTCAACTGCCAGGGCAAACATAAGTCAAAGAACGACACCAAGTTACAGCAAATGGTAGATTTACAGTTGGCTACATAGTACTCACACACGTGCTGCGCAGTAATACAATACTGAAAGAATTTGAGTCTATATAATACAAATATATTCATACAGTCTTCAGCAGGTCCAACAATACTACAAAACAATAATGTTCTGCATATCACTTGTTTTTGCGCCCTAGTGGTTGTAGAACAAGACTAGCATTGAGCCAAGCATTTTTATCAGTGATGTAATCCCCCAACTTAAAATATGCCTGTTTTATACAAGTTTTTAATTTCGTCTCATTCAGTTTTAGAATGTGGGGAGGAATTTTATTGTAACATTTTGTACAGTACCCCATGAAAGATGAGGCTACTTTAGCCAGTCTGATACCTGGTTGAACTAATTGGTCCCTATTTCTAGTAATGTAATTATGTCTATCTCCGTTTTTACTAAAAAGATGTAAATTCTTTCTCACGTACATGATGTTTTCATAAATATATTGACGAGGAACCGTCATGATGTTAATGCCCTTAAACAGTTCCCTTAGAGAATCGCGCCGGCGAAGATTGTATATCGCTCTGATGGCTCGTTTTTGCAGAATAAAAATTGACTCAATGTCTGCAGCCCTTCCCAAAAGTAAAATACCGTAAGACATTATACTATGAAAGTAACTAAAATAGACCAGCCTCGCGGTATCTACATCACTAAATTGACGAATCTTTTTAACAGCATGAACTGCCGAATTTAGCCGCCCTACAAGTGAAATAAGTAATGAGGACCCCATTGTAACCTTGAGTCTAGCGTGATCCCCAGGAAAACCGTTTTATCGACGAATTCTAGCTTCTCCTTGTTTAATATAATGTCACAATCAGTACTTTTGACATTCGGCAAGGAAAATTTTACGCACTTGGTTTTTTTACCATTTAAAACTAAATCATTGGCAGTGAACCAATCCTGAATCTACCGTAGCGCGCTATTTACATCGTCAATCTGACAAGTACGTCTATTTAAAAAAAAAAAGATGGGTCATCAGCAAATAACACCATGTGTAGTTTGTTTTTCAGTAAACGGGGTAAATCGTTTATGTATATTAAAAATAAGAAAGGACCTAAAATTGAGCCCTGGGGTACCCCCATTTTCACGTTTAACCCCGACGAATACACACCATTTATTTGAACTAATTGCTGTCTATCATTCAAATAAGATTAAACCAAACTTAACGCTGATTGACCTAGCCCGTAATGCTCAAGTTTCAGAAGTAATGTTTCATGATTAACGCAATCAAACGCCTTCGACAGGTCGCAGAAGATACCTATAGCATCCTGCGACTCTTCCCATGCATTAAAGATGTGTTTTAATAGAGTGATACCGTCAGTTGTACAGCGTCCTTTGGTGAAACCATAATGTTTATCATGCAAGATGTTATTCGTATTAAAATGAATGAGCATTTGATTTAGCATTATCTTCTCAAATACTTTGCTGAAAACCGATAACACGGATACTGGTATATAATTATTTGTGTCTGTACTGTCCCCGGATTTAAAAAGTGGTATAACCTTACTATATTTCATTAGATCCGGCAAGACTCCTTGATTTACACACAAATTGAAAATTACAGCTAAGTACGACGCTATAGTCTGAATAATGGAGGTACAAGCTTTGATGGACATTCCCCACAGATCTTCAGTCGGTTTGATCTTGATTTGCTTAAAAGCTTTTATTACTGTTATGGGGTTTATATGTGAAAAGTTAAATACATTCGGGCAGGCTGAAACGTTCGCGTTTAATAATCCAAAAGCAAGTGCGGGCGAAGAATTTAAGGTTTCAGTAGTTTTAATTGGCATGTTGGTAAAGAAATTTAGAAACGCTCCTGTTTTCTTACTGGTTTCAGAGGTTGATAAGATTACCAGGCCTGCTTTGATCTAAACATAAACCATAAGCCTTGGATATTTAATATAATACAGTTACAAAAAAGACACATAATATGAAACAAAAGACGTTCGAGAACTAAATCTCACACACTCTTATCTATAATCTACTATTTTCAAAGCCTAGCAACAATCATACATTTCTGGTGAAATATAAGTATATTTCACATTATTATCGCCGGTTCTATAAAGTAGATTTAGAGAGCTCACCCACTGCCGTCTACACAATAGATAAATAACACCGCGTGAAACTTCAAACGGATACTATTTTATTGTAAACTGATGTATATTTTGAACAGCAGAAAATAGACAGACGAATGGATTATCGTATTTTTATTTAATTTGTATATTTTTTCTGTTAAAAAATTGTTACTTCCTCGTTTGTCTAGTGGTGAAGTCGTACTGCGGATTGTGAGGTTCTGGGTTCCATTTCTAGGTAGACAGCCTGGAGTCTGGACATTATTATTTATTTATTATAGGCTTTATTGTACATCTTAAAATACAATAATAAATAGAAACATAAAACTAATACACAATGAGCTAACCTAACCTAACCTAACCCTTCGGCAAATACAGGCGTGATGTTATGTTATGTTTGAAAACATGTTGAAATTGAGCGCAGAGATATCTAAAGCTGAATTAATTATCAGCCGTAGAGTAAACTTATCTTTTATTTACTAATTTTTTTTGCGCAGATCAAAGGTTATGTCTTAAGTGCTAATGAATCAATCGGTCATTGTCTGAAAGCGTCTTTTGTATAACACCCTTTGAGTGATCCTCAAATACGAGAAGTGAATGACAAAAGAAATTTAGTAAGTATTATTATTAAAGCGAATCCTTATAAGTGGGAGAGATCATAACACAAAGAAAAAGAACAATGAATAAGTTTATCAAACGATATATTAAACCCTCCAAACTGAGTCGGCAGCCAAAAGAGAAACACTACAATTCGAGAGCCTTCAATACAGCAAAAAGTGTTTTTAACACAACAAAAAAGAAACATTTCTTTTGTTGTTCGTCATGAATTGCTAAAACCGTAATCCTTCCTCTCAAGATTCTGAGTAAAAAATGGCCTTTTAACGTTCTTAAGATGTAAATAAGATGTAAAACGTCAGGATCTATGTGTTGATTTGTAAAGCAGATGGTACTTCATCCTGCTTCCGACAGTTGCTACCTGGTAGGAGACTAAAGCACCTTGTCCAAGATACATTAAAATTAAATGAGGCGTTTCTCGTGGGACCACTTAAGACACATCGCGAGCGACGACTATTTTAAGAGTTGCATTTCCACGTTTGCCATATTCTTAGTGCTGTATGAAGTGTCAAAACAGTTAGGAACGTGTTCTTAATAGGCGAGCAAAGTGAAGTGGCAAGCAGTTCCTAAAATACATCTAGGACGATCTGATTTGAGTTGTCACCTTAGTTAATGTTGGCACTAAAAGACAGAGAAACGTTATAAGCAGTAAGCATATTTTTTAATGAGCGTATTTTCTAAGGGATAGGTAACAATGTGGGTTTAACAATAAGAACGCATTTGTGAAGGTATCTAGTTACTTTCCAAATGTTATACATACAGGTGTAACGAAAGAGAAACTTAGTGAAGAAACTTGAACTAAATACAGTCTGTAACCGCTAACACGTAGTGCGAAAGTATCGGTGCTTAAGTAGTTATCAATGTTCATTCTTTGTTTGTTTGAGAGGATGTTATTATCCAAAGTTATCATAGCAGGTAATCTATTTAATCGAAAATTCAACTTATAAGCGCAGTTATCCGTTTCACCTTCCGTCATGAAAAAAAAAGTCTCTGCTGAAATACGCGCCACATTATCGAGTTTTAAACCATTCCGCACTTAATTTCAGCAAAAGCCGTCTTAACAATGTAGGTACAACACTTTAAACTTCCATTTAAAATCACTTTAATCTGTTTAATTAAATTAAAATTAAATTAAATTAAATTGTCATTTATTTCAGGAAGTTTTTCCCATATAAAGCATTACAAATAACATTAAATATACATAAGAATTCATATACATTAATTAACACATTAATAACATTGCATGCAAAATTTAAAATTGATTGAAGAGTACAATATTATAGTTATTAGGTTGTTCAATTCACTTAACAGCATTTAATATTTAATAAGTAATTTAATAAAATAATCATAATTATAAAAACAATTGTCACTTAATAAATGGTGAGGAACTGGCATGTAGGTGCATCCACCTCTCCAACAACACCGAGTCCCACCGCTCGGACAATACGCTCAGGATACTGTTAGAGCTGCGTCGGAAGCGACTTAGTAGCGAGGCGCTTCGCTTCCTAATAATAGCATAAAAGTCATCGGTTTGCGCCTGCGCGAACATCGCAGAAGCGCTGCAAAACCGCGGCAGCCCCATCAGTACCCTAAACGCATTGTTGTACTGTACACGCATGGCACCGTATACTCGCTGCACATAGTTGGCCCATAGGCTGCACGTATAAAAAGACTGACAATATGCTTTAAATAAGGTCACCTTTACTTGTTCAGTACAGCGCGCAAACCTACGTGCCAACATGTTACAGCGCACCGACAGCGCCCTACGTTCCCGCTCTATATCCTCATTGTCAGACAAGTTATCTGTGACCCAGTGGCCCAGGTACTTAAAATGGTTAACCCTCTTCAGACTAACACCGCAAAGAGTGATCGGAGGTACAAAAGAGAAACATTTGGCACCAGATTTGAAAATCATGTACTCACTCTTCTTAGGGTTATACCTGAGCCCATGAGCCCCAGCATATGTCTCACAAATGCACAGGAGTTTCCGCAACCCCCCAACCGACGGGCTCAGCAGCACCATATCATCCGCGTAGCTGATGTTATTAATAGGCACTCCGAAGTTTAAGGCGACGTCCATCGCTTTGCTCGCATTGTCTGACTCCACGCAGCGTTCGCTTGATTTTGTACAGAATGCCGGAGAATGGGCCCGCGTCCGCTTGTCGCCCTGTATCTTCTCCAAGGCGAGTTATCAAAACTTTGTGTCTACCCTGGCAATCTGCCAACACAGACTCCACTTTCCCGGCAATCACAACTCAACATGAAATTTCAATTTTTATGCTGGTTAGCACCCGAGAAAAAAGATTCCGCGCTTTAATTTCGTGCGTCAGAAAACATGTAAGTGATGTAAAGAGCGTGTTTTGTACGTACGTTTATCGTTATTTTTAATGCGGGATATGTAGAGGATTTTTGACATTTTTTAACTTTGTCTGACTAGGTAACGAAAATGTAGAGCGTGATTTTTGTATTCTATTTTATGCGCCGAATGAATTTTTTTTTCGTCGTGTCTTTGATCTTATGTTGAAAATTTCCTCAGTTTTTGCCTTTTTACGCTTAAACCGCTGAACTGATTTAGATGAAATTTGGAACGGAGATAGTTGTAGACCTAGGATAGTTTGAGATATAGTATAGTTTTCATCCCGAAAAACATCCTTTAGGAAGTAGACAGGGGGGTAGAAGTTTGTATGGTGAACTAATAATTTCTTAATTAATGCGGCCTACCTATAATATTATACGTGATATAAAGTACATTAACGTGATTCAATGCCTAGATATCCCAATTTTATTTTTATGTCAGTTGCATATTTTAGGGGAATATACAATTACCCTTTTCAAGATCAACCCTACATGATATACATCATCATACAGAACATGTAGGATTGGTATGTGAGATATCACGCACACTTGGGGGAGTCCTATGTTCAGAAGTGAACCCTTTCCGGCTGCAATGATGGACATGATGATGACGATGATATTGTATATTCTGCATGATCCATATATACATCATCAATATGCTTTTAGTGGCCTGAATCAATTCGTCTTGTCAAGTTTTACTTTAGCTTGATGGATCCGTTCACCCTTCACTAAATCCCAGATGAACACATAATATTGATATCAAATCTCGTTTCGTTATGGACTACCAACTTATTAATGTCTAATGAAAACAGAAAGATATGGAGTCGTTAAATAATAATAACTTCAAGATTGCCAAAGTTACTTGGGGAATTTCTTTATACGTTCGAAGAACTTACTGCATAGCAAGTAATTTATATGTGCGCTTAGAATTTTACGATCGGGGAAATTACTTCGCAAATATTGTTCACGTCATTCCGCGATATTAGATCTCTTGCACTTGACTCCCGGGGTAAATCATACCCAGCTCATTTACATCAAATTTTATAACGTTAGATTTTATGGACGGGTTGTATGGTATGCTTTTAACATTTCTACGTTATCGTCAATGTGTTCCTATGACAATCTAGTGTTTTCAAATTTCAATTCAATTCAATTTGACTACAATAATTTAGGTGCGTAGTTATATTGGACATTAGGCTATCCTACGATGTAGCCATTATATGTAGGGCACACATAATAGATGAAGAGAGAATTGGGTGATTCTAGGGCTATAAAGTGTGGTCGTTTCGTCGCAGCAATACATTTTAGGTGTAATTTTCAGTGTGCGTAAGGTTGAATGGATCGTTGGCTTGTTTTGACAACAAACAAAAAAATCTTTCCTCTTTATAATATTGGTATAGACAATGTTGGAAATGCCCTAACTTCAATATTTTTTTTATTCTAGTCAGTAAAAGATGTCAAAGTAAAACTAAATCACCAAATAATTAAATTATCTGGTTTTTAGCATTACATTTGATAGTAAATACAATTTGAATTTTATTACACTTCCAATTTTCATTACCTAAATGTTTTGAAAAATTCGATTAGAAAACCAAAAGGTTATTCGACTTTTGTTGCCACATAAAAAATCAAAACAATTGCCCCAGTAATTTGTCCAAATTATAGTGAGTTTTCACGTAAGCTGTCAAAATTAAATGGCTGCCGAGTACAGAGTACTAGTACTACTACCACGTAAAATATTACAACCATAATAACAAGTTGCGTTTCAATTACCAAATCTTGACACCAAACTAGTAATTTCATAAACAGCCTTTTTTTTAATCATGGCCGTCACGAAACTATTAGCCGGGTTAAATATATTTCATTTGAAAATGGAACTCCGCCTAGATATGATCTGCTCACACTCGAGAAAGCTTTAGCTTAGTTTTATCCTTGACACGTTGGTTTTAATTACTGAATAGAAAGGACAGATATTTACTAATAGTTTTATAAGTAAGAAGCAATGAACAGATAAGTAGAAATGTTTTAATGTTTGTATGAGATAAGGTCGAGAATACTTCAGGAAACTAACCCCCAATTTTTACAGTTTTGTACTGTAAAGACATTTTTTAAGGCTTTGCCCAACACTAGATTTTTTTCCTGTATTGTGGGTGTGTTTACAAACGTATAAACTCACATACACAACACCCAGAGCCGGAAAAACTATTTGTAGATCATACAAATATTCGTTGCGTGCGGGAATCGAACCCGCGACACGCAGCACAGCAGTCAATTGCTCAACCACTGCGCCGACCTTGCGCCCATAAATTTAATTTCAAACCTAATTATAATTTTTAAAAATACCGCAAAATGATGCAGAGCTCTCGTTAACATTGACACAGCGTAAAATTAACTAATTAAGCACCTATTATGAAGGTGTAGGAAGGGTAGCTGTGAAATTACTACATTTTTAATTACTACAAATCTACAGACCACGACGGCACTTCGGTGGCCATGGTAGTTTCGTGCTCTCACTGTTGAATGCTGATCTTCAAGCAATCGCTGACTGGTCTAGCAGATTTGGCGTTACTGTCATTGTCAGTAAATGTCAGGCTATCCTTATTGGTAGTTCTTATTTTCTACGAACCTTGGACACTAGCCTTCTAATGCCCCTTTTTTTTGGCAATACCGTTATCCCTCTCCCGCCTCACGTTAAAGACTTAGGCCTTTACATTGATTACATGTTAAGCTAGAATAAGCAGGTCGCTCAGATTAGCCAGAGAGTCACTTTCTCACTGCGGTCTCTCTATAGATTCAAACATTTTCTTCCGTCCAGCACTAAAACCACCTTGGTTCAAGCTCTTGTATTGCCTATAATCGACTATGCTGATGTTTGTTACTCTGATCTATCCCAAGAACTTCTTAACAAAATGGATCGACTTCTTAACAACTGTATTCGCTTTATTTTTGGGCTTCGTAAATATGATCACATTTCTTCCTTCCGTTCTCAGCTTAAATGGCGGTAGCCATCCATCAGAGGAGATCTCTAAGATCCCACTGCATGCTATTCAACATCATGAGCGATCCTTGTACTCCTGATTATTTAAAACAATATTTTATAGTGTTGGGCAGTTCTCACGATCTTTACCTTCAAGCTTCCAAAAACTTACTTCTCCAAATTCCTTCTCACTGCACTGAGTTTATATTTAATTCTTACGCTGTCTCTACTATAAAACTCTGGAATGTCCTTTCCCTTGACATAAAAAAGCTGATAGTAAATTTTCATTTAATCGTAGAATCCGGAACTATTACTTGTCCTCTCTTACATACTCGTAGCTGGGTCTTCGTCTTAGTTATTATGTTTAAATTTCTGTTTCATTTAGAATATGATAATTATTATAATATTTAGTAGTCAAAATATTTATTAGTCTAAATTATTTATGTATTTTATTAGTTAGATAGTTTATTAATATCCGACTTTAATTATTGTTCATTTTTATTTTGTACTCCTACTACCTGTTGTGTCCTGTTTAACCCAAAGGTTGACTGGTAGAGAATGCCTTGCTGCATTAAGTCCGCCTATGTATCACCATTGTACATGAAGTTTAAATAAATAAATAAATAATAATACTGGTATTATTCTGGGGTAAATAAAATATAAAAGGATCATTATTTTCAATTGCACTGACATTCCTTATCTAACAGACAAAACAAAAACAACCACTGTTTTTTTATTTACACAAAGTATCAATGTTTGTGATTAATGAAAGTATTAAATGTTCATATTATTTTGAGATATAAATAAGTAATATCAAGTTATCTCCATGTTCTAATTTTTTTTTTGTTATTTCAAAAAATAAGGCTTTCAAATCTTAATTTTAGAAATTAGTTCAGAGAAGGATAACGGTGCCGTGATTACACAAAATACTTACCTATATTTGTATTTTGCGTAGTTGTGGGTCAAATCAACTGTATTCTAAAACAGTTATTCCCAACTGAGCCGGAATCTTACATTCTCGTACACGGATCACAATGCACGGTTAGCTAAGTTACATAATTCTAAAGCCAAAATGGCGGTGTCCCAAAGATGGCGGACTAATCCGGAAATATTTGGTTTGCAGCCCATGCTATATCAAATGAAAGGATTTTTTGAGAGAAAAAAGAAAAATAAATGTTTTTGAAAAGTTTTAAAAAATTAATGTTTTTTTGCATCTATATAATTTAAACCAATCCAGTTTTACCAATAATCATAAACAATTAAACACGATCCCATATACTAACTTCACTTTCCTTCTTCCCCAGGTTCACTATGCCTCCGCAATGTCCACGTGGTGGTCCCAGAAGCGGTGGAGCGAGGCTCCAAGGTGGAGATGAAGTGCCTCTATGACCTCGAGCAAGAGGTCTTATACTCCGTCAAATGGTACCGAGGAGACCGAGAGTTCTGTCGGTTCTTCCCCCGGGACGTACCTCCGCTCAAGATATTCCGGATACCTGGCATAGAAGTTGACGTAAGTTTTTAACTCCGTGTTCCGCTGTTCGGTTTTCGTGAAAGTTTTGGTTGTACGGACGGTGAATGAATTAGGGGTTTGCCGTATAGGGAGACATTTTTAATTGCCTTTTTATTTCGTTCAGGGATGGTCAAATTCTAATTCATGAATAATTTCACCGCCTGAATGATTACCAATGAATCAAAAGTCATCGTGTAGTTAAGGCGTTTTAATCATGCTTTACTAGAGCAAGACGTACACAAGCGCCAAAACAAAAATCTACCAAACATGAAAGGTACATTGCGGGTGCCACGCATGCGGGTCAATCCTGCGTGCATGAAGAAATCCACGTTGTACACTAAAACATAAATTTTAAGCGACTTCAAAAAAGAGGAGGTTCTCAATTCGACTAAATGTATTTTTTTTGTTACTAGCATCTGCCAGCGGCATTATTTGCGTTGAAAGTGTTTTCTTATCCCAATCGAACATTATATCTACTGGAATAAAAAATAGGCATTATGCTTTTCCAGACTATAATCCATCTCTGTGCCAATTTCCATCCAGATCCGTTCAGCCGTTCTGGCGTGATTGAATAACAAACTTCCATCCATCCATTCAAACTTTTACATTTAAAATATTAGTAAGATTTGTTTTGGACATAATGGTTTTGGACTGTTCTTTAATCATTTTGGTCAAACAAAAATAGAGAGAGTTAATTTTCTATAGACACTAACAAAAGTTCAAATCTCTGGAAGCAAACATTTAAATTCCGTGCGGGTTCTGCACAATATTCATTATACCTACTGTGGCGAAGACATAATAAATAATTAAGGTAGTTAATTAGCACTGCTTGCACTGAATAGGATTACAAGTTACCTTGAGGTAGGTTATTTTAAAAAGCTGTGTATTGTTAGTTTGATAGAAAAAAAATATTTGCGAGTCACACAAAAATATGATTAAAATTAACAATTATACAAAATACCTGTTTGTGCCCAAACACTAAAACGTTTTGGAGTTCAAAAGAAAATTGAAAACCCGTCAAGTGAGAGTTGGATTCACGCACCGAGTGTTCCGTACAAACAGCTACATTCACCAACATAATTAGGTAACTAGGTCAACGGGAACTACCATATAGGTTTTCGATCCAAAACCTATAGGGTACTTTCGGTTGACCTAGAATTATTAATGTTGGTTAAAAGTAAGGTCTTACAGCACAAGTAAAGGGAAAATGCCGAAAAATAAAAAAGTTGAAAATCAAGGTAAATTTTGGTACTTACAAGTTTTCGCGAAAATCTATATTTGCCCATATCTTTTTATCGTGTTAACTCAGGACCTTGATTTTTATACTTTTTAACTTGCTACGTCCACCCGTTCCTGAGAAAATCTGTGTTGACACACGGACAGACGGACAGACGGAAAGAGTGAAAAAGAAAGAAAGTGATCTTATAAGAGTTCCTTTTTTACCTTTTAAGGCACGGAACCCTAAAAATGGCACGGATGTTTGTCTTTAATCAATCTTATAACACAAGAAGAGTTATTGACTCGAGTCAAATTAGATAACAGTATGCCTAGAATAATATCTTGGTATATGCCTCGTATAAAATTAAAAACAAAATTACCTATATTAAACTTACCACATCGAGAACGCACAACGCTGCGGTATGCGGTGCCGGACATATAATCAAAAAAAAAAACTAGAATAGTTTTTTTCCACCACAGTCTGCGTATATGAAGAGGATTATGTGTTCGGCACCGCATACAGCGACGTTGTGCATTCCATCAAAAGCTTGAATCAAGTCAATTTTCTAAATTTAATCATATCTAAACAACATTTTTATATCTGCACTTTCAAACGCTCATTTACCTATTACACATATATTTATTTTTTATTCATAAATAAAACTGTTCACACGAGTCCCAGCGCAAAACGGTCATATATATATACTTTGTAATGATTGTATTTATGATTTTTTGTTATGTTTATGGAATGCGTGGTGCCTGGCGCTAATAAACAATTTTTCTTTATTTCATAGCGAAGCGACATTTTGCCAGTTCTTTAACCAACATTCGTGTTCACATGATCTCAAGTTTAAAATTCGCAGCAATTAAAACTGCGCGCTTAGATACTCAGATCAAACTTGCCCTGATAAGCTGCATTTCGTCACCGGGCTTTAATGGAGTTTATAATATCTTAACAAAGTTTAAATTCCAACTTCTTAGAGCCCGACGCACAGAAATTTTGGAGTATTTTTGGTGGTTGCTTAATTATCAATTTGCAGTGTTATCGTAGGCTCTTTGGAAACTTCACTCTAATTATACCTACGCCGTGTTGCCTTGAACCCAATTTAAGTTAGGAAGGTGATTCGATGTCTGATTTCGAACTTGCAAGGTCCCAAGACTCTTGACCTGGATTTACTTTGTTAGTCTGTCTGTGAGGTTGGATTGGTTTTTCTTTGTTAACTTAATTTGTTTGTGTCTAATAATATTGTGTAATAAATACACTTTTTTTTACAAAAAAATACTACCGACTTCCAAATAAGAAAACTACAAAGTGAAAAATAACTGGTGTCTTTGGTATGTGCCAATTGTTTGCGTTGTGGACGCCGAACAATTTCCATAATCGGTCCACAATTGACGGAGATATCGGTGAACATACACGAATAAAAAACATACATAAAGTGAAAGTCATAAGGAACATAGAACCTCCTCCTTTTTGGAAAGTCAGTTAAAAATAAGTAATTATTTGTGTAGTTATAAAAACAGAAATAGTAGATTCGTTTTATATTCAAACTAGTTCCTGCCAGCAGATTCGCTCGCGTGAATTTCAGAAATTATCTCTAGACAACGTACTACCCGAATAAAAAGTCTTAATCCAAGACACGGTCTACCTATGTGCCAAGTTTCATTCAAATCCGATCAGCCGTTGAAGCATAAATAACAAACATACAAACTTTCAACCATTAATTGTCTGTTACTTATAAAAATAAATAAAAATAGAAAGAAAGAAAGAACATATATTTATTTGTGATTCTCACAAAAGATACAGAAAAGAACAAATACAAATAAATAAACAAAATATAAAACCGGCCAAGTGCGAGTCGGATTCGCGCACGAAGGGTTCCGAACCATTAGCGCAAAAACAGCAAAAAAATCACGTTTGTTGTATTGGAGCCCCACTTTTTTAGTATTTGTTGTTATAACGACAATAGAAGTACATTATCTGTGAAAACTTCAAATGTTTAGCTATCACCGTTCATGAGATACAGTCTGGTGACAGGCGAACAGACAGACGGATCGCGGAGTCTTAGTAATAGGGTCCCGTTTTTACGTTTTGGGTACGGAACCCTAAAAAGAACCCCGTGCGAAAACAAAAAGGCTCCTATATCCTAAAATTAACAACAAGAAATATTTTATGTGATAGTACCTAAATGTGACTAATAAAAATAACAATTACTAACAATCTAATAAAATAAATTATAGATAAGTACCTCATTCTGTGGTTACACATCAGGGTTAACCTTTAAAACATACGCGAACCTTTTCGCAGTTTTACACCCAGTTTTCTGCAAAATAACTTATATTTCACATAAAATAGAGATTCAATACGTGCGAAAACAGATGCTGAAACTACGACATAAACAATACTGAAAATGAAATGATCCTGAACAAGAATATGAGCTGTTGGCACTTCACAAATTGCTTTTACATTGATCAGCATGAAGCCTGTGTTTCAATACAAAAATTATTCTTCGCAATATGTATTCCATTTTCTCGCCGAAACATATTATTTAAAAGCGAACTAAAAAGACGTAAATAAGAAGAAAATCATGCTGCGCAGTCGGAGGATACGTATTTGCGAGCTGGCTGACCAAAACCATATGTATCCTCCGACTGCCCAGCATGATTTTCTTCTTGTTTATGTCTTTTTAGTTCGCTTTCTAAGCAGACGGGTTTTTTGATTTTTTACATTTACTTTTATTATTTATAACTTTTTAGTAATTTTTTTTAGATTTAGGAAATTTTGACATATCAATATTATATATTTTTGAAATCACCTCTTAAAATCCTTTATTTTGATACCCCAGACGATGGGTTTGGAAGAAAAAAAAAATTGTCGCGCACAAATTTTCTTTTTTTCAATTTTAATGTAGCCAGTGACACTCGCAGGGTTAAAACGAATCGATTGACGTAAGAATCATTAAAATCGGCCAACGCGTTTAGTCTCTAGAACGCCATATAGGAACAAACATACATACATACATATATACATACTTACATACATACATAGACTGATAAACACATTACCCTCCTTCGGCAGTCGGGTAAAAATGCGACACATTTGTTTCAAAGTGTCGTTTTCTTAGGAAATACCACGTAACGTCAAACAATATGAATGAAATAGATTAAAAATGGCGGATGCAAAAAAATGGTTCTGTTTGGATTTTGGACTCATAGATATATCGCTGGACGAACCCATTAATGTCTAGACTATTAACAAATACTATACTCGTTTGCTCTCGAATTAGTCGGGGATATTTATATGCACAATATTAATTGAAACAAAATACCTCATACAATACAAAATTAATTATGATTTTATTAGGTATTTGCTCCTAAAATTCAAGTAAATAAATCAGATTAATCTAGATGTTATTATTCAAAATATTAAAAAGCGAATTTATTTTACGTCACGGACCAGATAATTACGCTGTCAATATCAGTCGAGCCAACAAGTGAATCACTTTGTTTCACAAATTGTTAGTACAGACATGTAAGATTAAAAATGTAACCCTTTTTTGTAGCGTTGAAGTCCGCAATAAAACAAGTAACGAACTGGTCCCATAGACGTGCTACTATGTATATTTAGATTCCAGCCCGCAATGAAGCAAGTTGTATTCACAACACGAGGTCGCCCACCATGTGATTGACACACACAATTCAGCCGCCATGAAATAAAATTTCCGCAGCCATTTCTCTTTTAGCTAGGCAACACGACAAATTATAAAGTATGGAATTAAGTTTTGTAACTTTCTTCTCTGCCATTCAAGTCCCCGTCTGAGTTTACAAACATTGCACGAGATGTAATTATAATTTTAAGTAAAGCCCCCACACAACATTTTCGTATTAATGTAATTCATTACTTCCCTATCTGCGAGGCAGACGCGCCATTTTTTCACTCAAACCTACTCGACCAGCCGTAATATGGAGGGATGTGTAACTGCAAAAAGATTCGACGAAAATTAAATTATAATAACCATTTCCATTTTGGTCGAATTAAAAATTTCCCTCTGAATGAAAACCTCAAAGGGCACTCCGTTTGAGCTTTTAATTTCTTTAGGTACTCTGGTTCTTGACCTTACCATGTGTTCGATGAAAGGAGCTTTCATGTTGGATAAATACCGTGAAATCGTGAGTCAAGGGAAATTGCTAAATATTTCGTGCGCTAACTTATAATTAACGATCATTGTGTGGCTAAATAATAATACAATAAATTGCGGAAACCATCTAAGAAATAAGTATAATAGACAACATTTTTCCAGTGAAAAACATAATTTGTTCCAGTGGTTGCGTTCGGATAACGCGACTTACCACAAATTCAACATAACGTGGGGCTGTATTCAGCATTTAAATACATAATTTCTGCATAATTGCGTGTACGTAACGTTCACGGTGTGATAACGGGGCAAACATTTATTTATTTTGTCGCCGCTTTCCACGTCAAGTTTCTCGAGTTACCATAATTACGGATCCAATCGTTTTTATGGGGGCCTATCGGGAGTGCGTCCTAACGCTAACTATGTAGGCTGTTATCATCTTTATCTGTTGCCGACACTATCCGCGGTGTTGTTTTATATGGGCAATAGTTATGCCAACTGTATGTGAGTATCAACTCATTTTATGTCCGCATGGGCCACTTAAATTTTATCGCAGGGCCGTAACATGGCTTCATTACTGAAAACTGTATGGCATCCTCATTAAAGACTATAACACATACGTTCTGTAGGCATTTATAAACTTTTATCGTGAAGGCTATCGTTCGCCAAGGGATCCTTTGCCGACTGACGATTAAATAAGGTATTACGAGATAGCTTCTTTTTACGAGGAATAATTGTGTAATGTTTTTACTTTAATTTATTGACGTTTAATATTAAATTGACCCTGTAAAGTTATGTGGATTATATTATCAAGATTTCAGTACAATTCTGTTGTCACGGTATAGTCGTGTGACTCCTCGTTGCTCTGCATGAATGAGGAAAACGGCGTGAGTTAAGTTTTGAGTATTTGTAAGCTACCAAAGACACGATGGTCTAGAAAGGGGATGATTGAGATGACGACTAATACAGAAGTAGATAAGCTTGTCGTGCTGACAACGAAATATATTCGGACAAGGGCAACATAATAATGGAATATTAAAATTGATTAATTGCCGACATTGTTGCCGGTTTTTGTCTGTTCATAAGATGCTTAACAACGAACATGATTTGCCAACCAAAACTATGGTTAATTAAGTAGGTAGGTACACCCTTTTTTATTAAAGAAACGAGGGCTATAATAATAATATAATACTTGATGACCTCTACGTGGTATTACAGTAGTTCGCAATAATTTCGTAATTAAACGACGTTATGATAACGCTAAGCATTGTTATAATGCATTAATTAATAGGTCGGTGGGGTAGTCTATCTCATTTTTCGTTGCACCATCGGGACTCTGCCGGATCCACTTCCTATGCTCACGCTTTCTGAAGAATGAGTTCATCATGGGTCATGGGTCCTTCTCCGAATAACTGGCCAGTGTAGGTGACCCCAGTGATTCCTATGACACTCCATCGTAACCTGCTTGATTCTTCCTCGAGTTTGATGATCTTCTCGTCGGTCCGAAAAGTACTCGTGTTAAATGTTGCCTGGGTCATTCGTCGGTTTGAATTCTGGTAGCCGGCTCTCGTCCGGGGATTCTTCGTAGCCCTTGCCATGCCATAGCCTCGACCGCTAACGTAGTCGAGGGTAGACGGGCTGCCGGGCACTAGGGGCCGTTTTTTCTTTTTGTTATTTATTTCGGTTTGGGGGGGTTTACCGTAATCGCCACGCTTGGTAGACGGGATGGCGATCGCAGTTTGTTGTTAAAGTGCACAGAGAACGCTGCTGGCCAGTATCTGGTGTGTCACTTAGTTGCCTCTTACGATACCTTCGGAAAGATATGGGATTTTTAAATTCTTTACGTCCGACACCATACGGAGATTTTTTTTAAATTAAATATAGGCTCGCGTTTGACCACTATCTCGCTTGTTAAGTGATGATATGGTCGAAGATGGAGCACGCTTGCCTAGAAGTAACCTCTTCACTCTTGACTTGAAGACCCCTACGTTATAGCTATCAATAAACTAGGATGCCGGCAGGGAATTCCACTCCTTAGCTGTACGCACAATGAAAGTATTTTCAAAACGCTTTGTGCGTATGGGTGGGATATCCACCATGTACTGTTGGCACATTGCCGTACGTCTTGTAGTCCGATGATGGAAAGGGCTAGGCGGAATCAAATTGTGCAGTTCCGTCGCACACTCCCCGAAATGTAACCGATAAAAAACCGACAGGCTGGCAACTCGGCGTCGATGTTCGAGGCTCTGGCGCTTTGAGGCGACAAGTGCATCGTTGCCAATAAGCCTTTTGGCCCATCTGTCAATCGACTCAAGTGCATCAAGCTGGTATTTGGCAGATCCATCCCAGAGGTGAGAGCAGTACTCCATGCATGACCGAACTTGCGCTTTATACAAGTTGAGCAGCTGTTCAGGCGTGAAGTACCGTCTCACCTTCGCAAGGATCCCCAATTTTTTTGCAGCCTATTGAGCCTTTGCCTCAATGAATGGACCAAAATTGAGGGTCAATGTTAACGTAACACCAAGAAGGTCGAGATGGTCCGTTATCGGCACGGTTACACCACGGAAGGATGGAGCCGGATGGGATTGGCTCTTTTTTGCGGAAAAAGACACGCCTGGGTCTTAGCAGCATTGAAACTGACTAGATTGGCATTGCTCCATTCGGAGACTGCCTCCACCACTGTCCCCATTGTCACCTTGACTATCGTTATCGTTTATAGGTGAAATTTTGCCTAGCTCAGGCAAATTGTTCCCACTTGACAACAATTCGCCAGTCGTTACAATTTAATAAAAGATTTATCATTAGAATACCTCATTCATCAAAACCAAACGACCACTCGTCTCCATAATTAACTTCTACATAACAAATACATATCATTACATTTTATTACGGTCCTATAAAGCCCTGTCAGACTGACACGCACAATACGCGTTGCGTGGGATCAGGTGGGCTCGTACAGATTGAAGGCCCAACTATTACGTCGAATGTCTGAACTACTTTTGCGAATAATGGGTCGATACGAATAAGCTTCTTGGTAGCTGTGGGGAGTGTGGGCTATGTTTTGTCATCATCTGCCTAACCTTTTTTTCCAATTATGTTGGGGTCGGCTTCCAGCCCGGCGTCGGCGTCGGCTTCTAAGTGTGGGCTGTTTTGTATGGAATCGAATTAATTAGTATCGTTAAATCACATTTTGAGGCTGTCGCTACCATTTCGCGGAAACAGAGTCGCTCCTATACGCTTTTAACTGAATTGGTTTAATTGAGTATATTGGAAAACATATTGTAATAAAGAATGGGTAAAGAATATTTTGTTGTGTGAGGAATGATTCAAAAGAAAAGGGAGTAATTGGAAGCATGATTGACTTTGATTGAAATGACAGAAACTCCAAATAACATCGAACAAGGCCTGGAAGATGATGATGGTTTATGATTGGTCTGTTTTAATAAAGAAATCAGTAAGTAATTTTCAACCTTGCTCTTGTCAGCAGCTTCATAAAGAAAAAATAATATGCAGTTTCACTAAAAACAGTAGGTACTCAGAACGTACAGGAGCACCTACTGCAGATAATAATTGGAACAATACCAAGCCATAGCAATTATGACTAAAGACGAAACAGAACTACAATAGGGATCAAAAGTCATAAAATACCTCAGTGATGAAACGAGCTTATTTCCTTTTTTAAGCTTCAATATTAATATGAAGAGACAAGATGTCTCATACAAAGTTCCCTCTCTTGAAAAGTCTGTAGTTTGTTCTTAAGAGGCAAAGTGAACATTCTTGATCATGTTTAGACAAAGTAAGCTTCTTAAGCAGTCTGGAAATTTGATTTATGTTGAGTTAACGTGTGGAAGTAGTTATGAAGATAATTCAGGTGAAAAAGTATTTCTGTATACGGTTAAAATCGTTTGGTTTGGTAAGGTTGGAAACCTTAAGGCAACCGCAGCAAGGGTCTGTGAACTCTCTTGGTAGACGGAGTTTTCTCCCCTAAACCTTGAAGTATAAGGCAAAATGAAGTTACTACGTAATAAGGTCCTTCCTTGTCTGCCTCTTCTCAGATGGACATTTGGGTCTTTACTTTAAAGATTTGGAATACTACTATAATAGAGAAGCTTAACGCTCTACCAACAATAAACACGGTTTTGACGACACGGTTGGCTCAGTGGTTTAGCGATCATCTGCTGCCCTGTGTGTCGCGTGTTCGATTCCCGCACGGAACAAATATTTGAAAGTCCACGTATAGTTGTTCCGGGTCTGAGTGTTTGTGTATTTGAGTTCAAATGATTGTAAGCGCACCTAGGATACAGGTGAAATTCCTAGTATGGGGCAACGTTTTTTAAATAAACTAAACTAAAAATACGTATATAAAAATGTAAGAGCGAGAAACATAGAATGTGATAACAACAACATGACCGAAGCACAAAAGACCGAAACAAAAATTGCTTCCGGTAGAATTCCGAAGGTATTAAATCTTTCTTTATGTTAGATTTCCTCGTACGTCTACCGCCTACTGCTGTACTAATAACTTCCTCGTATTGTTATCAATCTGTCTTCCAATATGACATATTCCCCTTTCCCCTATTATGTCATTGTTCCCCCAGGACTAATAAGTTGACTATATGCTCTGCTCATGTTGGTAGTCATTCAACTGGCTTCGTAGCTAACCTAGATTTCTGAGCAGTCATCATGAATGACCTACTAATTCAATATTTTTATTGCAGATAGAAAACTAAAGAGTACCTTTCCAAATATAATAATATTATTATTAATGTCAACCTCCCCTTTCATTACTAGCGAACATATACGAATTCTTACTCAGTAAAATATGTACAATATTTCATAAATTCAGTTAGGAAGAAAATTTAGTAGGTACTTCAATTTCGCTATGAGTAACATATATTTCTGCTCCCGTCGGCACGTTTATTAATTCCAAGTAGCGTCAAAACATTTGAGTTATGTTTGCATATCAGTTGCAATGTCGCGAAGTATCTCACAAAATTCTTAGTCAATTGTTTTTTACAAAGTAAAACAACCGACTTATAAAGTTAGAAATATATTTAGTGTCGGAAGACTGTTTTTGTATTATTTCTATCAATTGTAAAAAGTTTTTTTTTATTTATTTTTTTTTATTTCTTTTTTTTTTTAGAGGCTTTTAAACTAGAGGTTTATGTCAGCCCCATCGTAGCCTTATAACTATTTTACAACATTAATATGTAAAATATAAAAGTAAACATATATTTATAATTGCTTTGGTAAACATACATAGGTAATAAAAGGCTAGAATAATTCATTACACAAATAAAGATATGACTAGTTCATAAATCATTCCAGCCTCTTTTGAAGTTGGGTAAGATAAAATCCCTTGCATCACACCCAAATTAGCTTCACACACACCCAGGTCTTTAAATATTGTTTGTCTCTCAGCCCGGTTACGGACACATTCCATCAGTATGTGATATACGTCTTCTGGTTTATCACACACTTCGCAATTAGGAGACGTGACTTTTCCCATCATATGTGCAAAAAATCTGAGTGGAATGTGTCCGGAACGCAGTCTGTGTGCCAAAACAACAAATTTGCGACTTACATCACCTACAAACCACGGGGAACGATGAGGTTGACTTTGTATAATCCTATACCAAATACCTTTCGTTTTTGAACGTTCATCAAAATATTCCTTCCAATTTTCAAAACACAACTTTTTATATTTAGGTAATATTTCAGAATATGAATTATGAATGTAAATATCTGTTCCATCTATAGCTGCTGATTTAGCTAAACGGTCAACTTCTTCGTTCCCCGCTAAACCAATATGGGTTGGTATCCACTGTATTTTGATGCAGACCTGATTTTCACGACATTTTTCTAGTTTGCGGATTATGTTATAAGCTATAGAAAAGCATCTGTGTCCGAATATACAACGTGAGATGTGTTGCAAAGCACTTTTACTATCAGTTAGTATTACAATATTTTTATGTAAATCTAATGGTTCAATGTAGGATAACGCCGCCGATATAGCAAATAACTCCAAGGTAATGACCCATTATACATACCTGCGACGTATTCCTATAGCACACAGCTTGTTTACAGGTTGCATCGTAATACGCTGCCCCTGAAGACGCTTCATTACTTTTTGAGCCATCCGTATAGATTTTATGCCAATTACTGTATTTTTCATTTAATTCACAAATAACTTCATTCCTTAGATCATCAACATGATAGTCTTTTTTAGCCTTTTCCATACAAAGTAAGTTGTCATTTATATATGAGTTTAAATTAATATTAGATAACCACACATCATTTGAAAACATTTCCAAAGGATAAGAAGAAGTACACTTTTCTGTTTCAACTTCCTTATAAATTACCATTAACAAGGGTTTCTTTTTATTTACCCAATACCTATCATTGGAAAGAGCGCCGAGATTATTCAAAAGATTTGCTGTTGGATTAAACTTCAGAGGCCATGATTTTGATTTTAAACAATATTTATAGCCTAAATATTTTCTTCTTAAAATTAAAGGAGGTATACACACTTCACTTTCCATAACGTGCACGGGAGTGGACTTTATAAAACCGCCAACGATTCTAAGAGCTTGGTTTTGAATTTTGTCTAATTTTGACGTGTGACAGTTGGCACTATTGTCATATAGAAAACAACCAAAATCAATTCTACTTCTTATCAAACTGATATATAGCCTTCTTAAGTGTTTGGGGTGTACACCCCAACTACCTCCCGCTAAAACTTTCAAGACGTTCATAATTTTTTGCGTTTTTTGACAAATTTCATTAATGTGCTTACTCCAGCGAAGAGACCTATCTAACCAAATGCCTAGGTATCTAATATTATCACTACAAATTAAAGCTGTTTGATTTACTGTCAATTGAATATTATGTCGTCTATGTCCTCTGCTAAATAAACAAAATTTTGATTTTTCTGCTGATATTTGTAAGCCAATATTTTCAAGAGGATAAACTATAGCATTTAGGGAAGATTGGATGTGGGACGTACAAGTATCAATATTTTTATTGCTCGTATATAACACAAAGTCATCGGCGTATTGTCCTATACAAGCTGAGTCAATTTTGCAAACTTCGTTACTAATTATATTAAATAACAACGGTGATAATGGATCCCCTTGGGCCAAACCATTAGAAGTCCATCTGACCATGGAACACCTGTCTGAATTATCTTGTTCCATTATTAGATGTCTGTCACTTAAAAATTCCCAAATATAACTGCAAATTTTACTACTGACTCCTATCTTATCTAACTTAACCGTTAATGCTTCCACTAAAACGTTATTATACGCATTTTCTATATCAAGAAAGCAAGCTAGCGTAGGTATATTTTTAGTAAAACCAATCTGAATTGTTGTTACTAGTCGCGAGACTGAATCTATACAAGATTGTGATTTCCTAAAACCTGTAGTATTAATAGATAGTATATTATTCTTTTCTACATACCATTCTAGTCTCTTAGCCAACATATTATGGAAAATTTTGCAGATACATGAAATTAATGAAATAGGTCTTAATTTTAGTTCAGAGTTTATATTTATATTAGCTTTAGGAATGGGTACTATTTTAATATCTCTCCATTGTTGTGGGACATAACTAGAATTATAGATTTTATTAAATAATTTAAGTAAAAATATTTTACCTACAATTGGGAGATTATGTATCATGGAATATGAGATGTTATCATCTCCCGGTGATGAGTCTTTTCTTCTAATACATGATGTTAGTTCTTGTATGGTAAATTGTTTTTCTAGTAGCATATTATTAGATCTGAATTGAGGTTTAGATACTTTAACATAATCAGGGGCTAATGAACATAGTAATTCTTGTTTTTTGTGATCTGGTGCATGTTTTTTTTTTTGTCGGTAACCTTTGATCCACCTCATTTTTTTCCACATATCCGATAGAGATGTGGCTGCGTCAGTTGAATCGCAAAATTCTCTCCAGTTTACTGATCTAGCCTTAGCTAGTTCAGTCCTAACCGATAAGTTTTTATTTTCTAAAATTGTAAGATTACTAGGGGTAGGATTGCGACGGAATTGCCCAAGTGCTAATCTTCGTTGAGCCACTAAATTAGATAATCTAGGATTCCAGTAAGGCCTAGGCGTAAACTTGCTCTGAGGGTCATTGCTAAATCTAATCCATGGTATATTTTTATCTGCTGAATCATTAACTATTTTGATAAACGCGTCGTAGGTATTTTGAATATCACTACAATCACTATTTATTGTTAATATCGGCAATTTAATTGACTCTGTAAATCCAGGCCAATTAGCTTTTTAAAATTACGTTTTTTTACAAAATGTGAATTGTCTACATAATTAACAGAAACTTTAATTAACATATGGTCACTGCCTAAATTTTCGTTTAGAACCTTCCATGTCATATCAACAAATATATCACTAGAAACAAAAGTGATATCTGGTGATGTTTCCTGTAAAATATTATTTACGAGCTTAACTCTGGTCGGACTTCCTGTATTTAAAGAAATAAACCCCTGATTCAATGATGAGTCTAATATTTGCATACCCCTATTATCATTTTTTACAGACCAATTGGTATGATGACCGTTAAAATCACCTGCAATCAAAGTTTTCATTTGGTATATAGAAAATAATTCATCCCAATCAGACTGAGTCGTTCGCACTGAAGAGGGGCAGTAAACAGAGATTATATGTTCAATAAGTTTACAATTTAAAACTTTTATCGCCACCACTTCGATGCCAGTATTTCTTAAATTAATGTGAGTTACCTCTGTCTTGATTGATTTATGCGTGAATATCGCCACACCCCCATATGAATCAAACCTATCCTTTCTATAAATATTGTAATTACTCACATTTACATTATCTTCTTCGCTCCACCAAGTTTCACTTAATAAGGCTATACTAACTTTATGTTGAAAAAGTATGCATTCGAAAT
This sequence comes from Orthosia cruda, assembly GCA_964057195.1. Lineage (NCBI taxonomy): Eukaryota > Metazoa > Arthropoda > Insecta > Lepidoptera > Noctuidae > Orthosia > Orthosia cruda. The sequence goes on from OZ059847.1 coordinate 14,259,934, forward strand.
CTAATAATTTTGGTTTAATACTCTGCGAATTCCACTGGACTATGTTAACAAAACGTTGCTTTCTATGAGCGCTATCCATGCCCGAGCACAGACAACAGTTTTGAAACACAATCCCCCCTCCTAAATACGTCCGCCACCCATAGGCAGCACTCCTCTATAACTAAATTTAAAAGGTCCGTGAATTTTTCGCTGAGTATGTTCTGAGAAGACATAATGTCTTTTATCTTATGGTATAATCTAATAAAACTAAATTTTTTGTCACTTGAATTTTTATCTTCACACACATTTTCCTTTTGCTCCTTTTTTTTCAATGTATCTGTAACAGCTACTATCTTCTTCTTCTTCGGCTTTTTCTTCTTTTCTTGGCTTTTATTACATAAGTTTTCAGACGAAAACTCTTCACTCGAGTAATTATTATTTATTTCCATTTCTAACGCCCGCGTTTGCGCTCGTTCAGTGCTCATTAGAACTTGGCTATAGCTCTTAGTAGCAGTGGGTAGGATAATCTCTGGCTGGGTCATGCCATTCTTGTTTACCATCGGGGTGATGGTGTTTTGACTCCCAAACGACTCGTTTTTTTCCCTATCGCGTTTCTCCAGATATAATGATAGTGCTTTTTTGTAAGTACAGGTTTCTTGACACATTATATTACGTATTTCTTTTTCTTTCATAAATATGGGGCATTTAGATCTTTCAATTGACATATGGGAGCCCTTGCAGTTTACGCAATTGAAGTCTTTTGTCTCACAATTATCATGATTCGCTCCACATTTGGGACATAAAGTTTTCTTTATAGGGCAGAATTTTTTACTGTGGCCGTATTTCCAACAGCCAGCACACTGTGAAACTGGGAACGTGTAAGGCTCCACTAAAAACCTACAACCGTATGCTGATACATACGCGGGAATAGCGGTGCCCTTGAAACACAAGCGAATTGTTTCGCTGTCGACCCAGATACCTTCACTCGTTTGTCTCTTCAATCTTCTCACTGACACTATCTCGTTTTCACATTCAAAGACTTTTTGTAGCTCCTCAACAGTAGACTCTAAATCCATACGTCGAACAATCCCGTAACATACATTAATTTCATCGGTTTTCTGACACTTATAACCCATCTGAGTTAATGTCTCACAATTAATTAACATATCAGCATTTTCTTTATTATCAAAAGTAATAAATACTGTATATCTGTTCTTAAATTTGATTTTTAAAATGTCATTAATATTAGCGCTTCTTAACAGTTTTGCCAAGGCAATTTGTTTAGGGAGTGATTCCAGTGACGTAACACGTATCTCGTAATTTTGTTTCGACGACTCAGATGTTTTACGCTGCGGCGCGACCTCCATGCTTTCCGTCATAATTACACTCGCACTGTCTCCAGTTTTAAAATTACCTTGAAAACGCCTTGTCTTTCTTCCTCTTACTTCAATAAAATCGTCACCATTTTCTTCTCCACTTACATTTCTTAGTCGCATAAGGTGCTCAGTCTGGCTGTCAGATAGGCGATCTCGATCAGATATCGGAGATCTAGATCTTGACCTCTGTTTGTTTTTATTAGTCAGTGATCTCACCGATCCTCTTCGTTCGCTTCCCGCCGACTCGTCACCCATCGTCCTCGTAAATGCGCTTATCGCGTCGCTGACAATAAACAATACGTGGCGCGCGTGCAATCCTCGCACCGTCCGGCGTGCGACTGAAAAAGTTGTTATTATATTATTTTATAGAATATCTATTATTATATCGATGATATTTTCTTTTCGTAAAAGTTCACAGCGCGGGTCATGGTAGCCAATTTTTTCAGTTTTTATTTAACAATTTCTATATATGTCATGGACGCTTGTAATTAAAATAGTTTCGGGGTGTTTCTGTTTTCTTTACGCTAAAAATTGCTTTGTGCACTATATATATAACAATATTGAGGTTCCTTTAAGACTTCTATTGTAAACAGCAGTTCTTTGAGGTTTTACTTACGTTTTTGAACTACCGCCTTTAAAAATTCTTCGTTACCGTTGCTTATAGAAATGGTTATGATAACAAACTCTGCACTATATTCCTCTCTCAATGAAGTAAAGAAGGAGCTATTGAATTCATAAATGAATGACATTTTGTCGATGTCAGGCAGCCCGGCCCCAGTCTCCATTGAAACATGAGATCCATTCGCTTTGTTTGCTTATTTCAGTATCACAACGCATTGTCTACATTCAGTTCCAATTTCTATTGACAAAAGCATATTTGTCGACGATAAGGCGATAGGTACAATTGAATAATGCCTACTTTAGGCATAGAAGAAAAATTGCTATCTGACAATAGACGGAAATTCTGAATGGTATTTATATTGTCGTGCCAGCTACGTAGAATCGATTAGGTCGAGAGTACTTGTTACCTATGTGGGGATGAGATATCAACCAAAGGAATTGGTTTGGCATTTAAATTGGTATTTTTGTTCAAGACTTCATTGATAGTCATTGTGAGTCTGAAATCGATTATTCTCTGCTTTTAGAAGCCATTTTCTGATGCATGCTAAAGAAATAACAGACAAATGATCACTTTACAAATTTCAGCTGGTCATTAAAATGTATTTTGAGAATATATGCATGGCAGAATACGGTAGTGTAAATCGCACAGACTCAGTGGTGCAAAAGGGGTGGTCTGCAATAACCGACTCACTATGAGATTGTAGAGGACAAGCTTGTGAGCTGAAACGTACTGAGCTGAATGCGAATTGAAATGAATAGTGATCAAAACACTGTACCTAAGAGAAATATTTCAGAAGAGTTTTTATAAGTATCACGTTCATTGCGTACTAGTACCCTCTGCAGCTTCGCTTGCGTGGAATTGCTACTTAGCATAAATATAAATTACTAGCTGACCCCCGCGGCTTCGCTTCCGTCAACTGGCTATCTATCTACCTACCCTACCTACCCTACAAACAAACAAAATCTTCAGCTTTATAATATTAGTATAGATGTTGATAAATAGTGAGTCAATCTTAATAGATAGAAATATGCTATCGCGGATTTTTTTTAGAACTTTTAAAGAGGAACCATTCCATCATACCCGATTGAGGGGCTGGTCTGTGTTAACAAACTTACGCTTTGAGCTGTCAGCGACAAGCCCTGTAGGGCTTGGCTTTGTCGATGCAGTCCTACCTTGCCTGGCTCCTTCAGAGCCGGCAAGGTGGCGTGGTCTTGAGGGAGAGCGCTACGGTCGTGTAGATCCTCAAGGCAAGTGCGGTGATTTTCCTTCTCGTGGTTGCCGCCCTGTTATTGGTCTAATTCCCTCTGAAATAGACGTAACTGAAATCACCGGGCGACGTATCACAGGGGTGGCGAGGTCATGCCCCTGGGTGTCCACCATTGAACAAAGAAAATGTTGGATAGCAATGACCTCCCGCGTGTTTGTGCCGTGCGCGGGGACCCGTATGGAGGGATGAAGGGATCCTGGTGATTGAGTGGAGCAGGCTGCACAACACATCACTTTGGCCCGGATTTCTTCCGACACGGGAGGCCGTAGCCTAGCCAGCTATGGTCAATCGGCTGCGGGGTCCGGTCAGACGGCCCCCAGGCGAGTTCACTCCCATTGGGGGCTTGCAGACGGCGGCGCTCGCTCGCATCGCTAGTGGTAGTAGTGTGAGTTGGTGTCGTGCAGTCTCGTGAGCAACTGATGGGGGAGGGCTATATCTCTCGGCTAATCCCTGGTGCTACCGTAGCATCGCCACTTGGGCACTCCATGGAGGGTGGGGAAAGTCGAGAGATGAAATTTATATCGGGATTTTTAAATGGATTTAACATCAAAAAAAAACCACAAGGCGAAAGGACCGGCGAAAGTTGGGACTGCGCTCCAAAAGGCGGGACCGGCGAAAGCTGGGACTGCACACCAGACGGCGGGACCGGCGCAAGCCGGGACTGCATTTTCCATAGCAGGAACGTCCAGAGGCGAGACTGCAGTGGGATCGTCTCGAGGTGGGGCTGCGGCGGGACTGTCAAATGACGGTACTGCTGCGGCACTGCCGAGGGTCGGCACTGCTGCGGGACCGTTGAAGGGCGGAACTGCACACCAGACGGCGGGACCGGCGCAAGCCGGGACTGCATTTTCCGTAGCAGGAGCGCCCGTAGGCGAGACTGCAGTGGGGTCGTCTCGAAGTGGGGCTGCGGTGGGACTGTCAAATGACGGTACTGTTGCGGCACTGCCGAGGGCCGGCACTACTGCGGGACCACCTAAGGGCGAAACTGCAAACCAGCCCACCGGGCACAAAGGTGCTGCCAAAACTGGCGCGACACGTGACCCTTGTGTCGGAGGTCGAATGACCTCGGACCTTGGGGCCCCGGAAGCGACCGGCAAAGACAGCACCTCGTCGTCTCCCGGCGGCCGGCATGAACCAGGCTGGCTTCCGGTTGGACGATCTGGGGCGCGCAGAAAGAAGCGCCAAAAGCTGAGACAGCAGGTGGCTCTAGAGGGGACTCCTACGGAGGGCCCATCAAAGAGACCGCGTGCTGCTCTCAGCGGCGACAGCGGGGACATGGCGGCCAAGGGGATGAAGACCCAAGGGCAATCATCCTCAACCGGATCCTTTAGGGATGCGGTGGCGACTGTGAAACTCGCTGTCGTCACAGTCAGGTACCCGGAGGAGTACTTGAGGGCGGAGGACTTGGTGCCAATCCAGGAGCTCATAATTGGGAAACTGGAAGTGGCGCCGGATCCTCTGCCTGTTCTAACGGTTGCTCCCGGAGTTGTCGCAGGTGCAGTTCATGTATCCTGCGACAACTCTGATGCAGCTAGCTGGTTTCGGGGGGCCATCCACAATGTGGAACTTGGCTCCTTGAAACTCAAGGTTGTTGACGCCAAGGACCTTCCAAAGCCAGTCAAAATGGCATGGAAGAGTCGCAACTTGGCGTTGCAGGACTCTGCCCGGGCCATTCGACTGCTCCAGCGGCTTAACCCTGCCTTGAGGACGAGCGACTGGAAGGTCGTGAATACTCTCACAGAGCAGACCGGCATCCGTCGTATCGTCCTCATGGACGGGGTGTCCGCTGGGGTCATCAAGGCCGCGGGCTACTCTCTTCCAGGAGGAATTGAACGGTACTCGTTCAAGCTCCTGGAAGAAGATAAGGGAGAGGCACCCACTGCGGAAGCAGAGGCGGAACCCTCCGAGGATGGACTACACCGACGTGAGGAGGCCATCGAGGAAATCTCTGCTTACGGCGCATCGCAGGAGGCAGAGATTGGGACCAGGGCGTCTGAGGCAGACCACGAGGATGACATCCTCGGGGACTTCGACACCCTGGGGATTCAGTCGCCGATTGCTCCTGAGGAGAGCCAGGCGATGGAGGAGGAGCCTCAAAACTAGGGCCCTCCTATATTGACACAGGCCCATCAAATAATCCAAGATGGAGGGACTAAGGTGTGTACAAATTAATTTGCATCATTGCAGAGCCGCTACTGCCCTTCTGGCTCGGCAACTGAAGCTTAACACATTTGACGTTGCCTTGATACAGGAACCTTATCTGTATAAGGGGACTATAAAAGGCTTAGGTGGGACAGGAGGCATGGTGCTCTATGACTGTCCAACTAATGACGCGAGGACTTGCATCTATATCAGGGGCGGTATAGAGGCAATGCCCTTACGTACTTTCTGTTACAGGGATCTCACAACAACTCTGATCCAAGTGGGGATGGGCACAGAGAAAAGGAAAATTATCCTTGCCTCTGCCTACCTCCCATATGAACAAAAGGAACCAGTAACACCACTAATCAGAAGACTGGTTGACTACGGCAACCAAGAAAACCTCGACCTGATACTTGGCTGCGATGCGAATGCACACCATGTCGTTTGGGGCAGCTCAGATGTCAACAAACGAGGGGAGGATTTGTTGGACTTTGTGGTAAGCTCTTCTTTACAAATCCTTAACGCAGGCAATAAACCTACTTTCAGGACCTCGGCGAGAACTGAAGTTATTGACCTGACACTGGCTTCAAACAAGGCCAGCGCTTACATCGAGAATTGGCATGTATCGGACGAAATCTCTCTGTCTGACCATAATTATATATGCTTTAGGTTTAGGACGGCGGCAGAAGCCGAAACTAGACGAAGGAGAAACCCAAGACATACAAATTGGGATTTGTACAGGAGGGACCTAAAAGTAAATCTAGGGAGCCCTAAAGGTAAGCTCAATTCCATACTAGATATAGAATTTGAAGCAGATAGAATCAAGATGGGCACCATCGTTGCATGGGTAGATAACTGCCCAGAGAAAAAGGCCTTTTGCAAAAAGGTACCATGGTGGACTCCTGAACTAGCTAAAATACGTCAGGAAACACGACAGGCCTTCAATGATGCAAAAGTCAGGAAAGACTTCTCTGACTATCATAGCATGCTGACGAGGTATAAGATGGCGGTACGCAAGGCCAAAAGAACTAGTTGGTGGCAGCATTGCACCTCCATCGAAGCTCTGCCGAATGGAATGAGGTTGTGCAAAGCGATGTCCATGACTAAGACAAACCCACTATCATCTGTAAAGGATGAGAATGGGTATCTAACGGAAACTGGACAGGACACTCTGGGCGTGATGTTTAGAACTCACTTCCCGGAATGTATACTACGCGACAGCGATGAAGAGGATCCAGTCACAAGGGACGAGCTCACAAGGCACACGTCCAAAAACAACTGGCTCACGGCAAAGAAAGTGGTAGATGAAAATAAACTGAAGCTTGCCATAGCGGGCTTCCAGCCTCTCAAATCCCCTGGTCCGGATGGCATCTACCCAATACTATTGCAAGAAGGGGCATCTGTTTTGATACCTCATTTGAGTAAGCTCTACAGAGCCTGCATAGCCTTTGGGTACGTACCCAAGGCATGGAGGGAGGTCAAAGTCACCTTTATACCGAAGGTGGGAAGGCCGACTTACGAAGAAGCTAAAGCTTACAGGCCAATTAGTCTATCATCCTTTCTCTTAAAAGCTCTGGAGAAACTGGTAGACAGGTACCTAAGAGAGGGACCACTTAAAATCTTCCCTCTACATAAACTACAGTGCGCCTACAGCCCTGGTAAATCTACAGAAACGGCATTGCACTATGTTGCGAGTCGAGCCGAGGCTGCGCTAGAGGGACAAGAGATCTGTGTCGGGGCTTTCCTCGACATAGAGGGAGCCTTCGACAAGACAACATTTGAGTCCATACGCATCGCTGCAAAGGAACATGGCATCAATGATACCACGTGCAACTGGATTGACTATATGCTGAGAAGCAGAATAGTCAGATCGGAACTGATGGGTGACAGACTTAGTGCAAAAACAACAAGAGGTTGTCCGCAGGGTGGAGTGCTGTCACCATTATTGTGGTGCTTGGTAGTAGACTCGCTACTTACCAAGCTCAATACTGGACCATTCTACACAGTAGGCTATGCAGATGACATAACTATAATGGTTAATGGTAAATTCCCGAACATAGTCTCTGGATTAGTACAACAGGCATTGAGGATGACAGAGGAATGGTGTACAAAGAACCACCTCTCTATCAACCCAAGCAAAGCAGTCATTGTTCCATTCACGAGGAAGAGACAATTAGGAAACCTAGGAGAGCTCTCCCTCAATGGAATAAAGCTGCCCTGGTCTACCGAAGTAAAATATCTGGGTGTAACGCTTGATAGAGAACTCAGGTGGAAAACTCATGTGGAAAATATTACGACGAAAGCCCTACGAGTGTTCGGCATGTGTCGTTCCACCTACGGTAAAACTTGGGGGTTAAAGCCCAAAGTGATACGATGGCTGTACCGGACAATGATAATACCTATTATCACATACGGCAGCATAGTGTGGTGGCCCAGAACAAAGCTTGCCTCGTGCAAAGCGCCACTCACCAGATTACAAAGAACAGTGTGTCTAGGCATCACGGGTGCTTTCAGGACCACACCTACGGCAGCGATTGAGAGATACCTCAATATCCCTCCTCTGCATATGATGGTTGAATTCGAGGCAAGGAAGACATTACATCGACTTGCTGTGGCTGGACTATGGGATGCCTCTAAGCCTAGGACCAACCATACAAAGTTTGACGGGAATGAAGGCCTGGATCGGGTAACAAGCATGTTATCGGATAAAATGCAAACTATGTTTGTGTTTGAATGGTCTTTCAAGGTCCAAATCCCTACAATAGAGGACTGGACGAAGGGAATCGATCCACCAGAACAAGACAGTCTGGTGTGGTACACTGATGGATCCAAAATGGAATCAGGTACAGGGGCGGGAATATACGCAAAAGGTTACAAATGTAGCAAAAGCCTAGGGAAAATGGCAACTGTATTCCAAGCGGAAACTTATGCCATAATAACCTGTGCTCAAGAGAATATAGATAGAGGAACTAGAGGTAAATCCATATATATTCTTAGTGACAGTCAGGCTGCAATCAAAGCCATGGCATCCTACAAAGTGGACTCCGGACTTATTCTGGATGCTGTCCAAACCCTAAACAGGCTTGGGAAGCACAACAGGGTAAGACTGATGTGGGTCCCTGGGCACAAAGGAATCCATGGTAACGAAATGGCAGATGAACTGGCAAGAGAGGGCTCAGCAAATGACTTTGTGGGTCCAGAACCATGTGTAGGCATCTCGACGTGCCTCGTAAAGGCCGCATTTAGGGAGTTTGCAGATCACAGACAGCGAACTCATTGGCAATCTAGCACCGGTCTACAACACTCCAAGAAATTCCTAGGCTCTACGTTCAAAGCCCGGGAATGCATTTGGAACATGAGCAGGGGGCAAATCCGCTACCTGCTTGGGGCCTTTACTGGGCACTTTGGAACCAACGACATGCTCATGAAGATGGGTTTAACCGCGACACCCATGTGCAGGTTGTGTGGGGAACATACGGAACGCATGGAGCACCTTCTTTGCACATGCGATGCACTGGCTGGTAAGCGAATGAGTCTCTTAGGGGTTGGATATCCAAGACCAGAAGACTATAGGCTCATATCTCCCAGTCTCGTTGTAAAATTCATGAAAAGAGTTTTCAACGAGATTGGGGAGGAGTAAGGTATCTAGGGGACCACAATAGATCCCAATGGGTCGAAGTGTCCGAGTTAATTCTCGGCCCCTCCACAAGATAAGATAAGATAAGATAAGATCATACCCGATTTGCGTAACTTAAACCGTTTACGCAGCGCACGCAACGGAAGATCTCAAAAAGAAATAATTTTGCCCGTTTTTGCAACATTTTTCATTTATTCTGCTCCTATTGGTCGTAGCGTGATGATATAGCCTATAACCTTCCTCGATAAATGGGCTATCCAAAACAAAAATATTTTTTCAATTCCAACGAATAGATCCTAAGATTAGCGCGTTCAAACAAACAAACTCTTCAGCATTATAATATTAGTATAGATATTAATCCCTATGTTATTCTGATGTTGAACCTATATAACTGCTAAAGGTCATCAAAATCCAATCGATAGTTTTAAGAAACATCTTAACATTCATATTATTAGGAATACATTTTAATAGAACGTTAATTTTTACAAAAGTCCTTAAAACAATAAAACTAAGGGCTTTACAAGGAAACTATGTCAGAGAATGTCGTGTTGATGTGGCTTGAAATTGTTTGTGTTGTGATATATATTTAGTGAGCTTACGAACCTGAGTATCTGTACAAAGTATAATTAGAAGGACAAAGAACCAGTTTTTATTTTTTATTTATTAATGTTGATAGTTAAGCTAGGTTGATTGGCCGCCTCTGTACCAACCTTCTTTACGCAAAAATAATTTAATAAAGTGAAGATAGTATGTCCGGTCTAAACAGATAATTATGTTTGAGTGAGAAACCAGTCACAACCAAATATAGAAATGGAATTAGAAATGATCCATACCTTCATATGACATAAAGGCGCAATGTAACAAAGTGCCAAAGGTGAACGGCAGCCTTGTATAGGAATTTCGTACAGCTAATAAAATTTTGTGTTTTGGAATATTTTTATTTTAATTGATAGATAATCTCTTTAAAAAATCTTAGATTTTGTAACGTAAAAATTATAACCAGTTTAATTTTTTGAGGTTATGTAACTGTGTACCAATGTAGATTGTCACATATAAGTAAATGTTACATATTGTTACATAATATGTAAAGTAAATGTTCTACATTTCTGTTGCTATCTTTGTAGTGTTTTACTTACCATTAAGTAGGTAGATTGAGATGAGGATCGTTCCTACTCAGTGCATTAGGAGACACCTATGTCCAGCAGCGGACTGCAACAGTTTGATAATTAAAAGTTTGATTACATTTAATGTTATTTCTATTTCTAAATAAATAATTATCATTTCGATATTTTTGTTATTTTACATATAGCAACATATATAAACGTAACTGCGTTTAGTGTAACATTTTATTACGTTTATTTATTAAAATCTCTTTATTGATGTTATTAATTAATCCGAAGTTCTAAAAATTAGGCTTAGTTGCAAAAAATAAGCAATAAGTGAGTGCAATAAGTGGTACAAATTCTGTAACCCAACAACAAAAAAGTATGCTGTGCAAAACCTGCCGTTCACATTTGTTTAAAAGAAATGGTTCTACGGTTATATTATCCATACATCGATCAAAACGAGTCGTCAAAATATGAGCCACATTTGTCTGTGGAAGCCTTAAATGACTCCTAGGAAATGAATTATCCTGCACTCGAAGATAAAAATACCGGCCAAGTGCGAGTCGGAATCGCGCACCGAGGGTTCCGTACAAATCTCAGCTTAAAGGTATTATAGACCTGAGTATTTGATATGAATTTAAATTTAATACCTCTACGCGTTCATGAGGAAAGGGGTAGTAAGTTTAAAATTATTAAAAATATTTTTATTATATGATGTAACTAAAAATTTACGATTTTCGCCATGTTTCCTTTATTTGTGCTATAAGATGTTGCTTCGTACCAAATTTCAAGATTCTGAGTTCACGGGCAGTATCCTGTAGGTTTCGATTCCCTTGTGAGTGTCGAAAATTTGCGGAAATTTGCGGCATAAACGACTGTAACTTTTGATTGCGTTGGCTTATAAGTTTGATGTTTTCACAACTTTAAGGGACAGTAGATCTAAGTATTTGTTATAAATTTCAGCTTGATACCTCCAAGTGTACCTAAGAAAAAGGGTCTTGATAGACAGACGGACGGACGGACAACAAAGTGATCCTATAAGGGTTCTGATTTTTCCTTTCGAAGTACGGAACCCTAAATATAATGAATATTTTAATGATTGAAACTTAAGCTAGTCCTGACGAAACCAAGAAGTAATCATTAGGAATCAATTAACAATCAATATTGGTTTCAAGTATCCACTTGGAATTTAATTTCATATAATTTATGAACGCAGAGATATTACTAAGGGAGGTGACAGGTATATTAATTTACTTGTGAAGTTATTACGTTGTTCCTTTGCTTTCGTAGGTTAAATACCTATCGTTTTTTTCTGCTCTTGATTAGATATGGATAAAGTACTCATTTTGTTGGTCAGCTAAACCCCTACTTGAATTTAAAATAAAACTTTAAAATCTATCGCAGACAGGTCTTCATCATCATCATCAGCCTATAGCAGTCCACTGCTGGACATAAGTCTCTCCAATTGCACGCCATTTAGTTTGATTTTCAGCAACTGTCATCCAACTGCTACCAGCCACCCTGCGAAGGTCGTCGCTCCACCTAGCCTGAGGGCCTCCTACCTTACGTTTATCAGTTCGCGGTCTCCACTCAAGAACTCGTTTACCCCAACGGCCATCGATTCTACGACCTATATGGCCGGCCCATTGCCACTTCAGCTTATTCTGTGAGCTATGTCGATAACTTTAGTTCTCCGCCGGTTCACCTCGTTTTGGATTCGATCCCTTAGAGAGACTCCGAGCATAGCCCTTTCCATAGCTCGCTGAGCACATTTGAACTGATGAACCAGCCGTATTATATATCCTAGACAGGTGCGACGCGACTAATATGTGACAAAGTGTTTTCATAGCATTAATAATTAAACTGTTATATGTAGATTGGACAAATTCTATGCAAACGGGTCACGCTTAGCGCCTCACGCCTGCCTGCGGAAGCTTTTACATTTTACTTATAAAATAGGGTATTTAGGCAAAGTAACACATAAACTCACCTAATTATAGCGACAAGGTTTTGCACAAGCCGACGATTAACTGCGGGCACCATATGCAAGCATTTAACGCGGCGAACTCCTACTCCATAATTTTGTAAGTAGGCAACATCGGTTAAACACACAATGTTGCCAACAATAATAATGTCACAGGATTGCCAGCTCTACGTATCTTTTTTTTTTCCTAGATTAAGTAATGTCTGCGAATTTCAGAGTAAGTTTTTTCGTCACGAAATAAGGTTGAATTGTTCAACGGCTTACTTTAGAACTGTACGAAGTTTTTGTTCCAAACAGTTTAAATTGTGAATAAAACTCGTTTAGTTTAGATAAATCGTTAACTCTGTGGAGTTTTTCTTGAAACTCAACGCATTCTGGTTTTTTTTTGTTTGTTCTTTTTTATTTAAAAACTAGAACTCGTTTTAAAATGCAAGTACTACAGCTGAAATAAAACCTAACATGTACACTGCGTTGCCAAATCTCTTTGAACTAGAGCACATAAAATCTTCCCTCAAATATCAGCTTAGCGCAGAATAACTAGGATATTCTTACTAAATCTATATAATATATTTTGACACAAACAAGACTTACAAAATTCTCGTAACCACTGTAAAATAAAAATCCTCTTAGTATATCAACCCTAATTTATATTATCAAATGGTGGCAAATTTTGCAGTATCTTTATATACGAAGCTCCATAACACCACGCCTGCACTGAAGAGGAAAGCAGAAGAGTATAATGGAGAGTTATGTTTAAAATCCCATATACCTAGGGGTAACCACATTAGATACACCCGGGTACAGAGAATCTTCTGTGCTACTGCCAATTTTCTAATGGAAAAACACGATAACAATTTTCCTGACTCGGGGATCGAACTTAGTAAGTAAAGAGGTTCGCGCTTCTTTAAAGATAACACTAGCTTCTTCCACAAGATTTTACTATCCAATCGTAGAGTATATTCTAATATCAGTATAAAAGTACCCTATATCATAATACAGTTCGACCTGTGAAATAAGTTTTTACGAGTCCGTTTAGCCGTTTAGGTTAGTGTCCGACCGAAACTGGTTTTTACAACCGAAACCGAAACTTCCTTACAAGGATCATGTTTTGGGGGAAAAATAAATAAAACGATAATCAGTCAGTCTTTATTTTTTTATCTTCATCAAAATAAATCACACGAAAACTCATAACAAACAAAACGAACTGCAAACACAAGCCAGTCATGACATGATTAGGCACGTGGACGTGGCAAAATGTCTTCGTCGTAATGCAGTTTCAGTTTCGGTCGTAATTTTGGCAGGTTTTACGCCGAAACCGAAACTTGTTTTTTAGCCGAAACTCGACCGAATCCGAAATCGGACTTTAGATCGGACACTAGTTTAGGTGTTTTTCATGTAGCGGTAACAAACAACAGACAGACAGATTTACTTTCGCAGTTATAATATGAAGTATATAGGTATACTATTACGTAACCTGTGAGTTACGCTAGTCGGTAACATCGTGTGAACAGCCTCATTGTCTTGCCGTGTCATTCATAATCCGTTGGTGCTGAAAGGGTACTTAACGCAAGTATTTTTAGTTAAATATTTGATCGCTCTTTCAAGCGGTGAGTGCGGTTTTGTGAATTCTTAATTATTAAAACAACAATCAACGTAGAATATGCTTCATTAATTTTGTTACAAGTTAGATTCTTAAACTTGATAAAATTTTCTATATAACACCCATATTCTATGTTCTTTTGAAGGCAACTTTCGCCACTATACTTGACTAAGACACGGAGAGTCGAGATTTCGATCTTCTCTGTATGAGAAGAGGCTTTTAACCTGCAGTGGAACAGTAACCAGACTTGTATTATTAGTAACAAGCTATAACTGTCAATTTATCTGAGGGAGGCTGATGGCCGATTTCTGATTTAAGTAAAGCAGCAATAATCAGTTGAGTATTGTCAAATCAGTGTCAAAAATGAGTTTTTTACGTTTCACAATTGAGAATCTACCTAGCTCAGTTAAGTAAGTACCTACATAAGTATGGACCTGTCAAAGATCCATTCACTTTCTCTTTTACCCTTTCGTTCCATTTTACAATAGAAATCCGAGACATCACAAGATTGCATAAAATTTACTAATATAATTTTTATACAGCTATAAAAAGTACGTTAGTATTATATTACTATTACTTCATTCAAGATTTTAAAAAACTAGTTTTTAAATATGTTATAATCTTTAATTACTTGATTTTTCATAATTAAGCAATTTAATAGATACCTATTTGAAATGTATACAACCTTATTATGAAACTATGAAATGGATCGTAGGCACTAGTCAATTACTTCAAGATTGTCATAGCAACCGTATTTATTTTGTCAAAGATGTCTTATCGAAAGAAAATAATATCTAATATAATTTGTTATTGCCAAAATCAAGAATTTAAGCTTATAATCACTAAAAGTGAATGTGTTCAGAGCGAGCAGTTGCTGGTTCTTGTGATACCTCATAGAACTACAGAATATTTTACTCAGAATTTCATAAGATCTCTCAAGAGGGAAGAGAACCGACACACACAGAATCTGCATTGGAATCTGATTGCAATTGTGATTTACCAACAAATATGGACTTTTGTGACAAAAAATTTAATGAGTGACCTGGGTTTTCAATTCAAGACCAAAGGCTTTGCTAGCCATCGAAGAGCCTCCGAAGGAAAACAATATTAGCCAGGGTCGGTGCCATTGGATATGTGCCGATGAAGGATACTGTGTTTTAATATATGTTAACGAAAAATATATTATCTGCCTACTTATTTTGTAAAATAATAAATAAATGAGACTTATCATGCTGATTTTATCATCTTTATTGTAGGTACTGATACCAAAATCGTATCATACAAAAGCCAAATTCTGTACACATTTTCTTCGTTGTAACCTTTTCTTATCGTAAGGAATCTACTAATATTATATATAGGTATGAAAGTCTGTATGTTTAGATATTGGTCTAATCACACCTCAATGGTTGAACGTATTTGATAATATATAATTTGGAATACAATTACACAATGACTAATAATAAAATGATTTAATAATAAAAAATAGATATAATAATAAATAAACGGAATAACAAAGCCTTTTATTCTAAAATCAGAGGTATAAAACTGTAGTCTATACAATACATCTTTATAGTTTATAAAAAGTTCCTAATCTCAAGGAGCCTCCTATCTTATTGGCTTAGGCCTCCACTAACAGTTTCCACTGGGGTCTCTCATGAACTACTCGCCAATACCACAGTGTGCCATCGCTTACACTTTGTGCCTACATCTTGGTGCTTTTCTCCATTTCCTTTGGTTATCGCGAATCATATGACCGGCCCATCTTCACTTTTCACATAGTTCCTGTAGGATAACTCTCGGTTTTCGCGCAGGAAAAGCCACTGGCAACTACAAACACAAAAACTGGCACTTTTAAATATTTTTGTTGAGGATCTCACCCATCATAATAATCATTTCTGCCGAAAGACTGCTGGAAACAGGCCTTCCCGGCACTCAGCATTCAGCGTCACCATATCAACCGGTGCTGTGCGTCTTTCATACATTGGATGCCCGCGACCTCAACCTGGTTATCGGTCTGTAGAGGGAGGCTTTTCAGCCCCATCGACCACCCGTTCTTCGAGCAACAAATCTATCAGGCGTCAAATATTTGCATCCAATCGAACACTCTTCTGCCACGCATCGGTCTTCGTTGAGACATCTCTAAGGAAGACAAGGATGTATCATCAGTCGTTTTATAAGTTTTTATATATTATTTTGTATTTATTTCGCTTGATTAACGTTTAAGCAAGGGCTTGTCAACTATCAACTGCCAAATGTAACCAGTATAGCCAGATTTGACGAGCCCCAAGTCGCCGAAAATTTCGTTTTTCCATTTATAAAAACCTCAAGACGACCACTATTCATTAATACCACGAAACATTCTACGAAACGTAAATTTCCACTGTTGCCTTGAACACCCTAGAATCTAATATCAACTTTAATGCGTTTGACACAATAATCATTATTGGTTCCGCATAAAACATTTTTCAGTATTTCTTTATTTTTCCTGTGTTGTCAAGACTGAAGTATAATGAAAAAAGAGATGAACTGTTAAAAGCATTTTGATTTCCAGTTATTTTCATCATTCCTAAGGATTAGACATTCTTATTCCGAAATCGGCTAAAATAGTCCCATGTTTTTAGGGTTCCGTACCCAAAGGAAAAACGGGACCCTATTACTAAGACTCCACGATCCATCTGTCTGTCCGTCTGTCACCAGGCTGTAACTCATGAACCGTTATAGCTAGACAGTTTAAATTTAACAAATACTAAAAACAGAATAAAATAAATATTTAAGTGGGGCTCCCATACAACAAATGTGATTGTTTTGCCGTTTTTTTAAGTAAATCAAATCAAATCATTCTTTATTTGCTCAAACATGAGTACAGTACACACAACAAATTGTCAATATGTAAGAGATGTTAAAAAAGTAAAATACAGAGCGTCATGTTTGCCTTAGTTTATAATGGCATGCAAATATTAATAATAAAATATAGATCAAAATAATACAATTCAAATCATAATAATAAAAACCAAAACAAAACAATAAAATTCAAATCACAATAATAATTCCAAAATGTCATGTAAATAAATGATTAAAAAAATACAAAAATTACAAATGTCAATATTATCATTCCAGAATGTCATTTAAATTATCATTGTTATAATGTCAAAATTGTCAATATGTAAGAGATGTTAAAAAAGTAAAATACTGAGCGTAATGTTTGCCTTAGTTAATAATGGCATGCAAATATTAATATTAAATTATAAAATCAAAATAATAAATAAAAGTAATTACAAATGTCAATATTATCATTCCAGAATGTCATTTAAATTATTATTGTTATAATGTCAAAATTCATTAAAAAAGTAATGTTATGGAACCCTTCGTGCGTGAGTCCGACTCGCAATTGCTCAGTTTTTTTTTAAGGTAGCCTAATTGGCGATCAGTCGCCGATCGCAAAATCTCCTCTTTTTGTTTTTTTTTTTGGTCGTTTTGATTGGTTGCCTCGGCCACCCTTCCGAGTCTAAGCCTAAATGGCGAAAAGTCGCCCAATCTGGCCACACTGAATATGTAACGTAGACAACGGTTTGAGAATTTGAGAATGATCAAATGTGTTTTTCTCAGTTGTGAAACCCAATTGAACGTCAATGAAGGTTTTTTCGAGATTGAGTCAAGTGGAGGAATTGACTTAGAATATGGATTCAGATTCACATACAGACTCTTTATTTGTAAACATAGGTTACAGATACACAGGTGTGTGGGATGCTACTGGAATGTGGATTTGAATGGAACATTTCTTAAAATTTGCTTTTGTTCTCCACCTAACCATAGTGTTTTCAACGGTTGAATTTTCTTGCCCGGCTATTAATAACAGCGGAAATAGGTCCGCCAAAATAGAAGTGGGATATCTCAAAAATAACAATAAATTGTTTTGGTGAGGGTCTGTCGTTTATCATAATTATCCAGCTGAGGCGCGATCACAAAAAGGAGTGTGATCCCATGAGGGCCTTATGGGCAATTAAATGGTTGGGCTAAGGAAAACGGTAGTATTTTGAGAAGAATATAATAAATACTTGTCGTTGATTAATAATTTTATTTGTGTGTAAATGGAAGATCTCCGATTTGAACGAACTCTTCTTTTTCTTAAGTTAAAACAAGACAAATCTTGTTAATAATAAACGATAAATAAGCATGTATTATAAAATTGGCAGAAAGATGTCTTAAACCGGTTTGTCGCTTCGTTGTCGCATTGCCCCGTCGCACTTTTCTGTGGGAGCCTTTATAAATCCTCCTCTTTAACTTCTTGCATTGAATTTGAAAAGTTTTTTACACAACCTTTCGTAATTGTTCATTCATAATATGTTTGTATTAAATATTATAATATGTAGATGCTTAAGACAACATTTCATCAAATCTCAGATCTAACAAATATTAGCTTATCTCACGAATATGTTTTTTTTCAGAGAAATAATAAAACAAGATATATTGTTTGTTTATAAATGTACTCATAAACATGTTATGTCTACACAGACACAACCGTTGTTCTTCTATTTCTTCTGAAATGTGAAGATTTATATTATTTTATACCCTTCATTCTGCATACCGAAATGTTTAAATTGTTTCTCTCGCTTTATTTTAATAGGTTTCAAATATTCATCGTTTTCTGAAAACATGGGAAAATATATTTTTGAACTGGCTATGTTTTATTAATGGGTGTTACGTATGCTTTCCAGTGGTCATACATTGAGTCTATATTCTTAGTATTTTTGAAGTAACTTCTCTCCACTCCAATCTACTTAGTCACGTTGCACTACCACACATGCTCTCGTACAAGCTCATTCAAGCTGCTGTCAAATTGGAGGATATTACTTAAAATATTAGCATTTGAATATAGGGAAAAATATCGATTAATATTGGAACACAATTGAACTAAATCAATCGTTTAATGATTCACACATATTTGTCTAGTAGATTTCACTGACTTTCAAAGAATTCAGTAAAAGATATTTCTCATTTCTACATTGGCACAAGTGCAAGTTACCTATTCGAAATAGTTAACCTACTCGGAGATGTATGCTTTGAAACAAGCTTATGAAATTAAACTTATAAAGCAATCTAAATTTAAATTTTACAGACTAGCTTTAGTCTGTAAATTTTCACTCTACCTGTGTTGTAAACGTTGTAAGTGTAAATCCAGGATACATTCTGAACTTTCGTAAGTACATGATTATCTAAGTCTTTTAAACCCTTTCTATTGTTAGCAACAATACAATATTTATTTTATGTCTGTCTAGTCCCAAGGCGTAGTACAGATATTCCTTCTTCATTTCATTCCTCGCAGTTATGTCAATGTTTAGAAGTTGAGGTCATCCCGCTATCTTTCCCGGGGTCTGCCATGATGTCACCTGTATTTTTTGGGACCCACAATGTGTTAGATTTAGTTCATCATTCGGTTGATACGCGGCAAAAGTGGCCGGCTCAGTCGCACTTAAGCTTGGCTGATGTTTGAGTGACTTCGGCGATTTGTTTATAACAATCAATGTTTAATCATTTTTTTTATTAGCCTGCTCTTTCCGCTCCTGGGTTAAGGCCTCTGTATCCATTCCATCTTTCGCAAGCAGCGTGTCCTCCTTGCAGTTTCAACTTAATCTGTCCCGTACATCCCGACATCTCTTTCGGAAACCAGTCCAGTTCTATTTTTGTTGGGTCCACCGTTTGTCAAGTAGCTTGTCAGCCCGGTAAACTGTAGGCCCAAACAAGACACAAATTTCACGTGTCCCAAAAAAGTATTTACCAAAATTATTTTAATTTTCATTGTATCTGACAGCAAAATCTTTATTCTACGTGACCAGTTTACAGAGTGCCTTTTAATTCGTGTCACACTATATTCTCAGAGCTGAATTAATTACGAAATGTGTCAAGTCACATCTACGGACTCCATAACGAAGAGAGACAAAATTCACTTTTTATCACCGGCACGTGTCATAATTAAAAGATGCATTCTTTTGTTTTAAACCTTTTATTATAACAGCATTTCATGAATTTTAATTGAATAATGAAGACTGGGACGTAATAAAAATTGCAATTAAATTCTGTCATTTTCCGTGACAGGTTGTCGTGAACAATTGAATTGAATTTAAGATTGCTGAAGCCTATAGCACTATTACAAACTTAAGTGGCAGTGAGCAGGGCGCATTGCTCACAGAACGGATGGTCGATGGGGCCTAAAAGTTCTGGAGTGGCGACCGCGAACCGGAAGATACTGCGTTCGAAGACCTCCCACCAGGTGGACAGATGACCTGGTGAGTGTGGCGAGAGTCCGCTGGATGCCAGACGCACGGGACCTGTCAATGTGGCGACGCTTGGTGGAGGCCTATATCCAGCAGTGGACGTCTTTCGGCTGATACGATGATAGCACAATTATAGATATTGTTACCTTTAAACTGGAGGAGCTTCAAGCTAAGTAATAACAGCCACAATGGCTGATCTGCAAGGTTAAGCAACGCTTGACGAGGATAGTCCGTGGATAGGTGTTCTTTTTAACATACCGAGATTCTTCCGTGCCTCTGTCGTCGAATCCGTTGGTCTTGGCTATTTTTCTTTTTTGTGACATTCCCACCGCACTATTCCAAAACCACTGCAACTTCTGAAAGCCAGAATCAACAGGAGCAACCACCAGAAAAAACGCTGAGGCAATGAAGCTTGACGAAGTCCCGGCGAATGAATTCAACTCTCTTGGATCTCGCAACGAAATCAATCGGAAAAGAATAACGGAGGAGTAGGAGTCGGTGTTGGCGGTCAATTGTACATCTTTGACAATTGTTACGGGTGGTCGAAGCCAGGAAATGTGACACCAGTCTTGCCAAGGAGTATGGTGTTACCCAGTTACAGAGTTATCGAGGTCCTGAATAGGCAATTTTTTCATGTAAAACTCATCTGAATCCGGCTAGAATTTTGATTATCGGTGAGTGAGTCAGTGAGTCAGTCAGTGACGAAATTAAGAAACTTTGACCTGCAATAGTTCCTAAAGTATATGTTTAAATAAATGGTATTTGGAATTCTGACTATTTATACTATGTTCTCTTTGTCACTGAAAACTCAGGCTTCTAGCTTTAACCAAAACGAAGTTACATGGGGGTCGAAAATGTCCTAAATGCCTTCGAGAAAAGGATGACACGTCTGTGTCTTTGGCTATATTCAAGGCCATAAAACACTTGGTTATTGGCAATGTATTGTTAAAAATTTCTGCCCTAGCCATTATTACTGTTTCGAATACCGTTTGTTCTTTGAAATGCGTTTGAATAAATTTGATTATGTAAATGAAACCAAATAACCTTGTTTGGAACTATGAATGTTTACGTTATTTTAAGAATTCAATTAAGTTTGATATCGTTCTTATTCTATAATTTATTTTATTAATTATGTACCCGGTAAATTAATTTGTTGGAACTCAATTGAATATTTTAGCCTTGAGGGAATAAAGTTGCAATCTCGTAAGTTAATTAGAAACAGTGATTCGAATAAAATTATTAATTCAATAAACAACTATAAAATAGTCGATTGTTTTTATTTTTATTTCAAATTAGCTTTTGCTAGTGGCTTTGTCCGCGTGAAAATTATCCAAAAGGAACGTGCTTCTTGAAAAAAGTATCCTAGGTCCTAATCCAGGACATTGTCTACCCGTGTGCTAAGTTTCGTCAAAATCTGTTTAGCCGTTGAGACGTGAAAAGATAACAGACTTATTTTGCATTTATAATATTTGTAACGATTTTTGTCTATTGGTGACACAAAACTTTATTCTGTACTGAAGGATTGCATTAAAATGTTTTGTTGTCTTTTCATTAAATATTCAACGAACTAAAAGTTAGATTGTACTAAATTCAGTTACAGACAGTACCCAAAGTTCTAGATTGTATAAATAAGTACCCTTTTACATTTTCAGTTGTTTGTAGTGTCCGACCGAACTTTCGGTTTCAGTTTCGGCTTCTGCTTTGGCCAGCTTTGGCTTCGGCAGTATTCGCCAAAAGTATTACTTTTGACCATACCATTGGCATCGCCCAAAATGGGCCGAAGTTTTGGCTGAGGCCGAAGGTTTCTAGCAAGTCCTGAATATGAGCGAACTATTACGAACACACAAGAGTGCAATTGAAGAGGCAACGGGTGGGGCACATATTTTGCTGCGCCGGCCATATCAAAAACAAAAAATAAATGCCTGTGAATTGAATTTCTGAGGGTACAAACTTTGGCTTCGGCTTCGGATTCGGCCGATGGTTGTGGCAGTAACCGATTAACGGCTTCGTATTCAGCCAGAAATCGTCCTTCTGTCGGACACTATTTGTTTATTAAATCCCTTTAGAATCACAGGTGCGTTATGCTCCATAACATTTTCGAGAAGTCATTAATCTGGCAACAACGGCGAAACATAAATCTAATCTGGTTTAATGGTGCGAAATCGCATTTGATATAAAGGCGAGTATTATCAATAATACGCTAGGTTGGTTAGGCAATATGCCGAATATGCGAAAATCAATCAGGAATGTCGGATTTATGTTTAGTGCAAAGGTTTGTAGAAATGGAATAGCACCGTTAGGCCTGATACGTTATAATAATGCACTCGGCCTTATTTTATAGGTACACCTGCAAACAAATCAATGTCCCTACAATCGATTCTTTTGAGACATTTTCAATTAGACACGCACGTCACGTTGCAGTATAAAACTGATTTACTTCCGTCACCTCAGACGCGTTATTTGCACCTGCTGAAACTATAGGGGACTGTGGAATCCGACTGCCACCAAGATTGCGTTTGCATAATCTCTTCTTCTTCCCATCCTTGAATATTCTGATGCCAGCTATCTTGACCTTACTCAATAACAACTCGATAAACTTGAGGGGCTTTAACATTTTTGTATAAGGTTCGTATTCACTGCGCCAATATGACCATACATGTTTCCGATTTCCGTGTGAAACTCAAGTGGTTGCCATTTTGCCTTCACTGGAATGCTCATATTCTTTCTCTTTTCTATAATGTGCTCTTTACTACGTCTCCCTCTTTACCTCAAGGATCGTTTTCAGTTTATCTGCGATTCCCACACTTAATCATTTAGGTCATCAGATAACTTGTGACTTAAAATGCCAATGCATTCCACCACTTTATTGGATAAAAATCTCTTACTGTCTATGCTGCTCGTCTGTAGAATGCATTGCCCGACCCATTAAAACGTGCTCAGTCGTTCCTCCATGTAAATTACTAGTAATCAGCTGCATCCGGTCAGACTGGAAGCCAAACCCATGTATATTGAAAAAATACATGTATATTGCCAGACTGATGGGTTTTCATAGATTAATCAATCACTGTAGGTAGGCAATGAACTTGTCAGTCATACAATACACAAAACGAGTAAAATAAATAAAAATATATACACTGTTTTAAGTAACAATATTTTTTCAAGAAGATCAGCAACAGGTGTACACATCCAAAACTCAGCAAGACTCAGTAAAAGCCTCAGGGATCAAGAGATTACAACAAAATTGCACGAAAAACAGTATTTTGGTTTTTCGAAAAACTCTTTACTTTATAATACGGGCGTCTACGTTTCAAGGGCGAAAGTAATCCATTTACGAAGGCCTAGCTATCAAATAACTTTGATGGATGTGTGTTGATGAAATGTTTATGTATACATTTTGAGCTGTTTTTTATCCGACTGCGGCGCAACAGGTAAGAGGGTTGTGTTTTCAGTTCTGAGTTTGCCACCAATACTTATTTTTCTCGTTCTTTCAATTGGATATTATCCTCTACATTCTAAGTTATTTCCTCCACTTAACTCATACAAATTGACAAGAGCTTATATTATTATTTATTGACATTAATAGAGAATATATTTCTGTTGTTATGGCAACTGAGTCAGTTGGAGAGGAATTCAGTCTCATTCTTATTCTTGGCCCTATAAGAATAAGAACGAGACACAACTTTATTTTGGTTTGAACATTAAACTAAATAATTATGTAAATACCTATGCCACCGTTCGAGACCGCGATAGACGACATGTACTAAGTTGGAACTTCGGTATTGTTCTCAAGTACTTATAGATGTATATATTATACAAAGGTCACATTTTAGATAGTTATGTGATTAACTTTGACTCTATATCCCTAGATTGATTTGTATAATTGTGTGTGAAAACCACCTCCATAAGGTACGTTTTCATTTCTCGTTGTCAAATACATAAGGACGTTTTTAGTTTCATCTGCGTGCGCCAATGTTTTAGTGTGTCATTTACTGCGATCAATATGATATTATGTGTTGTAATTCTAACCCAAAAGTTGACTAGTAGAAAATGCCTTGTGGCAATAACTGCGTCTTTGTACGACTTACCTACCGTCCATACACGGAGCCTGAATCAATAAATAGTAAAAAGATTTAGATGTTAAGAAAATGCAAACCAACTGGTAAGTAAATAAAAATGCTATTGCTTTGTTACCTGATACAATTAAAGAAAACCTGCTTCAATGCTATTTATTTAACTGAAAATATATTTTAACAAAATGTTAAGTCGCTTACAGCAAATCTTCTTGAGTGACGTTTCCTAATTTGGTTACCAGGATCGCAGGCCTTGGGCACGCCACAATTGAGGCGGTAAGGCCCCTCTTTGAGGAGTGGCTTGAGAGGCGTCACGGCACCCTCACCTTCCGCCTGACGCAGGTCCTCACCGGACACGGCTGTTTCGAGAGGTTCCTGTTCAGGATAAGGCGGGAGGAAACGCGAGCAGCGGGTAGCTCGCCATCCGATAAGGACCAGGCCCGAGTCGACGGCGCGTAGTGTTCCACGCTCGCCTCAAAGTGATGTCAGCAAAATTGACGGGGTCCATTAGGGTCGATACCTGTCTGGGTCGCGGATAACTTTGAAAAAGAGTTACCGCGCCCCTAGCTTAAGCAACTGAAGGAATACGGGTGGGTTTGTTTTAGTCAGTAAAAGTCTGACACGCCCTCCCGCTTCACCCAGAGCGGGAGAAGTCATAGGATGATTTCTAACACAAAAAAAAAAAAGGATCGCATGCCTACTAAAGCAATCGCTCATCCCTTTGCACTGGAGAGAAGCAAAACCAATTTTCTGAGAAATACTGTGTTAACGGTTCCACCCCAGATCTACTTAAAACTTATTGATAGTCATAGCAAAGAAAACTAATTTCCAAGATGCAAGGATTGGAATGAAAAGGAGAATTTTATTTATTTACAATTTGTTGACACAGAAAGTTGCAATAGGGGTTTCCCGTTTGTCCGGCCAGTGCTCGAGCGCTGGCTCGGGAGGAGGCACGGCTCCCTGTCGTTTCGGGTGACGCAGATGCTCTCGTGGCATGGTTGCTTCGGGAAGTACCTGTGTCGCATAAACAGGGAGCCGGACGCCCGTTGTCACCACTGCGTCGACTGCCAGGAGGACACGGCGTGGCATACGCTGGCAGAGTGTGCCGCTTGGGAGGAGCCAAGCCGTGCCCTCATCTCAGAAGTAGGCAGTGACCTGTCGCTGCCGGCCGTAGTCGAATCTATGGTCGGCAGCGAAGAGTCCTGGGACGCGGTGGTATCTTTCTGCGAAACAGTCGTCTCGCAGAAGGAGGCTGCGGAGAGGGAGAGGGAGATTTCATCCACTCACCCGATCCGCAGCAGACGCCCTGGGCGACTTTTGTATCACTTTTTTAAAATACACACAAAGAGACTCAGCAGTTCTAAGGACCTCATAAATATGAAGATTATACGCTCTTACTATAGGGATGATAACTAAAAAAATATTTTTAGTCCGTCAGTTATAATTCCAAAAAATATTGGACACCTATTTTTTCATTTGTCACGTTTACAAAAAAATATGATGATACAGTGCGTTAAAATATCGCATGACGTCATGCCTTGGTACACTTTTTACATAGAAGTTACGTCAGAAGCCCCCACTCCCGAACTTTGTTGCGCTTTATCTTGGTGGTTTTTTATTGATTTGAATAAGCATAAAATACGTGTCAATTTTTTTTTTTAATTTAACCGGCGGACTAAATAGAATTTGCTATTTCTTACCTCGTCATCATCCCTGTTACTCGTACGTTAACAGAAAAAGTTGAATCAGTAGGAACATCTGAAAAAAACCAATCTATCCTCGTTTAATATTTCTCCATCCGACACATGATCAGATAAGACTCAAAGAAATGGAACCACATTCACTATACGAATAATTACTTGGCTCAAATTTAAAAGGACTCATCTGCCATCCACCATATCTACATCCGTATGAAAGGTCTAATCCGTCCCAGATCTAATGCTTCCAGGTTCCCGTTATTACTCACGTTTCCCGGACATAAAAGTAATTTTCCTCAACTGACATAACCACGTGACAAGTTGAATTTCGTTTGTTTCCGAGTACGTGTATGTTGGTAACCGGTTTACTTTTTGGAGTTGGTAAATTCCAATAGGAAGGTAATGTATTGTTACTATTAGACGCGACCTTTTCGTGCTGATAGTGGTGAATCAGGGATTATTTTCAGGTGGGTAGGGGTACGCTGGATCAGTAGTGACATATATCAAGGTAGATTAGTTGGGTTTGTTTTAATTTAATTTGAATAGTTTAGACCGTGATATACTCCCGGTTTCTGTTTTGTATTCCAAGTTTGTTTAAATACTTTATTTCAAATAAAGAATTTTAAGTATTTGTACAAATACTATCTGAAAACTTGTCAAACTTTAGCATTAAAGTAGGGTATAACACGTTCTTAACTACAAATATTTCATTCAGAAACCGGTCCTTAGTCTAAAATCAACATAATGAGAACTTTTGTTACAATAAGTGAAAATCTTATCACAGTACAGTTTGAAAATATGACAGTACTTAACAACTCAAAATTCAAATCAATTGCTTAGAAAATAATTCATTGTCCGGTGGAAAGAGAAGATACCATAGAAAAGTAGGTGTGGGCATAACCATAATCAGCCAGTACATGATTCTGGATGGTGTTGGAATTTTTCGTAGGTATTTCCCAAGCTTTGAAAAAAAAAACTTTGTCTCTTTTTCACAAAAAAAAATACCAATGAAAATATAAACCTCTCAGCTGATTTCCTACAGTTCACGATAGAGCTCAACGCCGCCGCGCCGGCTAGTACCTACGCGGCGCCACGCCACCGGCACAGTTACTCCTTTTTTTAGGATTAATAAAAAAATGGAATTGACCAAGTTTTCAAAAATTAGGAATAAGTCGACGAAATATTCCAATTTCCAACACTAGGGGTCCAAAATCATGTACTGAATCCATGTTTTTATTTCGCCTTGTCGGTGTCATTCCCATTTTTGTGACACGTGTCTCCGTGAGAGAGAGTTGGCCGTAATCTGCCACTTAGGCTCAGAGTGGATTTCTAACGTCACATGTTATCGATTTTTGGTCCTAGGAATTGCTGGTTGCCTCATATTTTTCTTCAACCTTTGGAAGCAGCTGTGGTGATAATATATCGGCGAAAAGCAGCTCGTTAGTATAGCAGGACCTGTTCCTACATCCATTCTGAGAAGCAGACATGATTGAATAGATAGAAATCAATATGTTGATTAATTTTAGCACTCTAAGAATTATAAAACATACAGTAAAGAAAAGTCGATAACTTATGTCAATAATTGTACCTACATAATATATCGTAACCAGGATTTCGATCGAAATGAAATTGGTATCTGTCATGTTTGAATTTTACGTCGCAGTCTGGTTCAGTTGCCCAGTTATCTGGCCAAGAAGCTACTTAGTTACTTAATTGCCTATTGTTAACCAGATTGAATATGTATGCTCTGATACATATTCAAGTTTGCATTTGCACAATCACTTGTTTTGTGCTGCCATCCGAAGTTGAGGACGAATAATCAAGTGTCTGTTGAAAGCTATCGCTCTGTTTTGTATTGGAGTGCTTTTCTGTTTTATTGTCTTGATATTTGTAACCAATTAGTTATTTTATTCTGCTGTTCCCGTATAGTCTGGTACATATGTGATCGTAGATACGAATGATTGTGATTTTATACATTTGTACTCTATTGTCTCGACGCGTTGTCTTTATGTTATATACTTTGTGTACAATAATTTTAAATAAATAAACAAATATGTAGACAAAGTGAAAAGCCGGAGTCTTTTGTAGGTCAATAATCACGGCTCAAGAGCTGGAAGGATTTGGACGAGGTGCTGGAGTAGACTTTAACCTGGATAAAGACATGGGCTAATTAATGGTTATCCCGATAATTCGTTCCAGTGGGATAATTTTCGAATTTAACACGGGAGAAGCCATCAGCATAAGCTACTTTGTAATCAATTATAAATTCTTCTCCTCTCGTGTAATAATATTATTAATATATATATATATATATTATATAATAATATTTTTTGTGATCATATCTACGAATGATTGTTTGTTTCTGTGCAATAAATAAGCTGAAGACTATATACGGGGGTTTGAGTTGATGAAATTGCCACATGACCCAGTTTAAGCAAAAGTTGGAGTTCTTTTGTAGGTCTTCCAGCGACATGCAGTTATACCTAAATAAATACACCATAAAAGGTGCTTTAGACTAAAGAATAGAGTTTGTAAAAAAATCCAATTCTTTTTTATAAAATTTTTGCATTTAATTCTCGTACCAATACCAATCTTATGTATACTTGAGATACGTTTGAACTGTGGCTGCCACAGTGCATTTAAATATGTACATTTAGTGTTTAGATACCTACATTTGAAACGTGCTGAAACTGCCTTTCGCACGTGCTGAAACTGCCTTTCGCACGTTTCTGTGTCTGCCTCTCTGTAATTTCTCTCTGATGGTGGCATATGTATAGGAGCATTCGGTTCCCTTCATGATGGTTGAGCTTAGTAGTGCCAATCCATGCGTCACGTACGTGAACGGGCGCCATCAGTTGCGATTGGTTATAACTTAACTGTTTCGGCCTGCTTTTAATTACGTACTTATACAGGTTTTAGACAATGGCCATTATCAAAATGCCACAATATTTGATTTGATGATCACGTGATATTTTTGACATTTTAGCAATCACTATCGCGAAGCTTTAGTTGATAGACTGTAACTTGTCTAGAGCTCTTGGTGAAATCCAATCTTACTAATAATATAAATGTGAAAGTTTGGATGGATGGATGTGTGTGTATGTTTCTTACTCAATCACCCCAGATCGGCTGAACGGATCTGAATGAAATTTGGCACAGAAATAGATTACCGGTACAGTGTTCCCCTGGAATAAAATAACACTTTTACGCGGGCGAAGCCGCTGACAGAAGCTAAAAAAGCAATCAAATTTAGGCATGCATTTAAGGGATTCCTTGTATTAGTGGTCTAAAATTGTACGTAATCAATCTTAACTTTTAGAGTTTAAAACTGAATCTAACATAGGTACACCCACAGATATAAATCTAACTAGATAACGCAAGTCCTTCCATCTGTATAAAAACCAAGCGTGCCACTTTTTCACACACAATTTAAAAACAAATTTGCTTACCAATGAAAGAAAACATTTCCAATGCTTCGGCTAACTTTTTCTATACAGTCTTTACAGCTCAATATGGCTTAAAAAGGCATTTTTCTAAATTTTGTTGGATTTCCGCCGATAATGCTAAATGAAAAGCTCAAATTACGATCATTGATCGTAATTTTACACCGTTTTTTGACATGCGAAGTATATACAATCGCGTCATCTAGTTAGATTTATATCTGTGGGTACACCTCTATATATATATAGGCACTTAAATTCCCCAAAGGTAATCTAACTTGATGTTTTCCTAGACCCATGATCTCCCACGGATTAAGCGATTACAATTAGTGTTAAGCATTTGAAACTATGTTCGGGATAAGTGGCGGGTTTAACTCCGATAAAATTACAATAATGTGGTGTCGTAAACTATAATTAAAGAGACATCGTGAACATGAGCAGTAGCTATTACTTGTCAGCATTACATTGCATCCAAACGCCATGAATAGAGATCAGAGATTATTATTGCTGGTTGTTAAGCTGTTTGATGAATTTAATAACAATTTGTACATAACTCAGATGTAGGAATATTGCATCACAAAAATAACAGACTTTATATGTGTAGGATTATGTATATGATTTAAAATAGTTTTTAACTTTATTTTATAGAAGTATTGCCTTACGAAAACTACATGCCACATACTGGACCATGCAGTTGTAGGATTACCATGAGTTTAATTTAAAGTAGTGTAGTGTTTGTTCCATCGTAGTTTTAATTAAGATAACCGAAAAAATATAGCCACATATATATTAACTTTTATGAACTCAAATACGGCAGACCCCATAAAAGGTGGGGGGACGAGCTAAAACAAACAACCAGCAGTCTTGGTAGAAACCGCTGGCTGGCATGGCAAGAAAGAGGTATTTGCCCAGCACTATGATGATGCATGTAAAAGTAATCTGTACTGACTTAATTATTTAAAAATATTGCTCTGACAATTTTTTTTTTTCATCTGTACAGAAAGAAGAAAGCAACGCAGAGAAGCTCACAATCCAGGCAGCTACACAGACCGCGAACGGTCGCTACACATGCGAAGTGTCTGCCGATGCGCCTTCCTTCCAGACCGCGCAAGTACACACGCACAAGTATGTTGTGGGTGAGTCCATGTTCATTTTAGTTTCTATCAGTAATTTAGATGACCACACAGATCGACAGCGACCACAAAGACCAATAGCTAAACAAATTAATAAAAACCACTCAAACTACTAGCAGCCACACAGATTGTTAGCAGCCACACAGGTCGCTAGCAGTCAATCGTACCGCTAGCAGCCAAAACACACAGACCGTTAGCAGCTACACAGATCGCTATAGGCCACGTAAACCACTAGCAGCCAAACGAACCGCTTGCAGCTATACTGACCGCTAACGGTGCACAAAGACCGCTAGCAGCCACACAGGTCGATAGCATCCACACAGATCTCTAGAAGCCACACAGATCGCTAGAAGCCACACAGATCGCTAGTAGCCACATAGATCGCTAATAACCACACAGACCACTAGCAGTCACCGAAGCCGATAGAAGCCGGCACACATAATAATAAGAATCATGATGCACTTTTCTTTCCCGGTAACGCAAAGTCTTTGCGTTACCGGGAAAGAGACTCAACTTTCGTTGAGTACTTTGTCCCGAGGGGTAAACCTTGTCGCACTTCCACTTCTCTTCTCCTTCGTTCCCCACGTCACACTTCCAGCCGCTATGATGGCTCCTTCTCTGTTACTGCAGTGCGTCTCTGGAACTCTCTACCATATTACCTACGCGACAGCCCTTCTCTAAATGTATTCAAGAGGAACATCAAGGATTATTTTCTTTCTTTCGGCATGACATTGTATGTATATTTATGATTTATTTTATATTATTCTAAAATTGTACACCGGACTACTTATCTTCTTCCTTTTTTAAACTCTCTCTATCACTCTAATGTTTGCTGGTTGAAAACTCTTCTTTGAGTTAAGCTCGCGTTCGTACATCAACTTTATAATCACTCATGTGTCATTTTTGTGTACAATAAAGAATAAGGAATCAATCTGCCTAGCCGTTTCGCAACTATGTTGGGGTCGGCTTTCAGTCTAACCGGATTCAGCTAAGTACCAGTGTTTTACATAGAGCGACTGCCTATCTGACCTCCAAAACCCTAACTGTAACTGGGTAACACGGTACCCCTTGGCCATACTAGTGTCAGATCTCAAGCTTCTGACTACTCGTAACGACTGTCAAAGATTTTCAAATGACAGCCGGGACCAACGGCTTAACGTGCTTGCCGAGGCACGGAGGAAACTCGGTATGTTGAAATGGTCACCCATACACGGAACAACCTCTTCAAGCGTTGCTTAACCTTGAAGATCGACCCGTGCGGCTGTTATTATTTAGCCACGAGCACCTGCTTCTGAAAATATGTCATCACATTAAAATAAATGATCAAGCGCGAGCCTATCAATAATAAAAAAAAACTGCCTAGTATATCCCAACTATATTTGGGTCAGCTTCTAATGTTACCAGATGCAGCTGAACCTTGCCTCTACAACACAATCGTACCAAGGACATTAAACTGAATTTATATGGGGGGGCTGAGTCACCCGCGTCCGTAGGAGAGTTACCCGTATTATTGTTAACCTACACGTGGTCCCCGGGTGGTGCTAATCAGGTGACACTAACTGGTGGTAGGCTTCGGCCGAAGGCTTGTGACCACCCACCGGGCAAAGACGTACCGCCAAGCGGCCTAGCCGTGTTCCGGTACGATGCTCGGTGTAGCCACTAGAGGAGTTGGGTCGAGATAGTAGTTCCACTGCATGCTGACCAGTCTGACTCGCGCTGTTTTGGGCGTATCGGGAGACTAGTTGCGGAGGGTAGCGAGATCCGAGGCACGGTGAGCCACTGGCCGACCGCAGGTAGTTGGGGGCCCAAGTAGTGTGCCAGCCACACACGAAAGGCTGCCCCGCCAACTGTCGAAAAATCCCGGAATGCACCATCGTGCTGGTTGGCGACCAGATGGGAGGGCCCGATGGACATCTCCGGGGGAACTCGGGCGTCCCCGCAGTCTCCGGACTAGTGCCCCAATGATGGCGTCCTTTCAGTGCGTGTCTGTAGGTTAGTAGCGTGGAACCTCATCTCACTTCCTTCTCCACTCCTTTTACTCAAACAAAAATGGCAAGAAGTAAAAAGAAAACTGGAGTTAAACAGCGGCTGCACCCCCTCCCCCACAAAGTGCACTTTACTAATATTAGAGGCCTGCACTCCAATCTCACGTCAGTCCACCATCACCTGGAGACTGAAAAGCCAGCACTGTTTTTCCTTACGGAGACGCAGATAGGAAGTCCGTCAGACGTGTCGTACTTATCCTACCCAGGGTTTACCCTGGAGCACAATTTCAAGTCACGCGCGGGTGTATGCATGTATGCCCGAGACGACATTTGCTATCGGCGTCTCCGTAACCTTGAAGACTCCAGGTTCTCAGTGCTGTGGGCTCTGGTGGACACAGGTCTGGATAAGATTATCTATGCCTGTGTCTACCGCTCGCACAGCGGAGATCAGGAGACAACCAGGCTCACAGAGTACCTCAGTAAGGCGGCAGATACGGCACAGCACCGGTACCCCTCCGCCCAATTAGTGTTACTGGGGGACTTTAATGCCCACCACCAGGAGTGGCTCTTCCCATACCAGTGCACTGACCATGCTGGACGGGAGATGCGTAAGCTTGCGCTTGCGCTTAACCTTACCCAGCTGGTCCAGGGGGCAACGAGGGTGCCAGATGATTATTACTCATTCGCCTATTTACCAAATGTTGTTTAACGTCCACGGACAGTTTTCAGTAGAAGCCTTACCTCCGAGCAATTTAATTGAATTGTCAATAAACGAGTGGCTTTACCTAGAATTTATGAATATTAAAAACCTCTTTAAATCTAAAGATACTGAGTTCGCCCCTTAAAAATTTGATTTTCATTTTATATAATAAAAAAATAAAAAAAATCAAAACCAATTTGCGGTCTTGTTTAACATTAACAAAGTTTTAAGTGAATGATCGGGATCGATCACTTCGCGAAATTAAAAATTTGATACAAGTTCATAATTCTTCTTTACGATCGAACAATTTAAAAAAAAATAAAAGCGAGACTTCAGTCGTTTTTGAACTTGATAATCACGTCCTACATAACCGACCCTCAAACACATTAAAACTGCAATAAAATTAAACAAAAGATGGAAGCCATACTCAAGAATTATATTCAGTATTTTTGACTTTATAGTTGGGGAACGAAACGGGCCATATTGGTTACCTGAGCGTTAAAACTGTTTTTTTTTCCGGATCGTGTCGGCTTTTCTTATCTGTCTTGTCACGCGAGCTAACACCTTGTAATACTATCTTCGCAGGCGCTGAGTCAGCATGTCTTACATCGGGTGGATGGCGAAACAGTGGGAGGACCAATGACCGCTTACAGCACCATACAATTCGTCGTACAAAAACATCACTTTATTAGAGGGAAAATTAAGGTGAGCCATACATTTTTACTTAAAACAATAAAATGAGTCATCAAATGAAATCTTATGACTTAATTTTCCGCGTTACTATAAAAAAAAAATGTCAATCAAATACCTTTAATTTCTAAGCAATGGAATGTAAATCTGATTTGATGTAAGTATTGAATAATTTGATCATTCAAAGACATGATAAATACATTTATTTATCTTCATAAGATTACCCATTTTAAGTATAAGACACACACAAGTCTCTTCTGCGTAGAGACGTAAAAAGACGCAATAAACACGCCCCAAAGTCGTAAGCCAATCAAGAATTTTATCTGTTGTTATGACTTTACACCCCTAACTTGTCTATCATGTCAACTATCGTATTTGTCGATCGAAGCCGCGGGAATGAGCAACCAAAAACGTTATACATACATCAATCCACGCCAATTTGTTTAAAGTGGAATCTTCTTTAGCCGCTTTTTAGCGATTTTTGGTAGAGGCAAAACTTATGGGTTCATGTCAGAGACATGCTAATGTGACAAAGTCATCGATACGCTAATATTATTACGGCATAACTATATTATTTTACTTTTGGCAGTAGTGTCCATGACAACCTATTTTTTATAATTTATTGTCTTCACATAAGTATATTTGTATTGTTTTTCACACATAATGCAATTGTGCCATGTTAATATTGTTTGACTATTTCGGTATGCCCTCGTTTCGACGGTTATTTGAGCACTAATACACTCAAACAGAGGTGCAGCTAAATTACTAGAGTTCATGTTTCTAAACGAACTGCGATCAATCAAATAATATCAATAAATAGGCGATATGAGCTTGTGTAGCAGCACTGTGAAAATTTTTGAAAATGTTTTCTCCCGCCAAAGCAGTATGTTGATTTTGTGCGGTGCGAAGATGCGGTAGCGAAGTTGTGAAATGGTATAAAGCTGAGAGGTGCGATCCAAATCTCTCGCTTTTTGCTTGTAAAAATACCTAGCTCCGCTAGCCATTTCCACCAAAGCTAAACATGGAAATTAAAGTGATCCCGTTGGTGATATTTTTTTTCGACCTCTGCATTGTTTCTTCGGACATCCCATCTATTTGAAAACTATCCTTAGTTGGCATAGGCAACGTGTCTGACTTCGTCATATCAACGTTCAGGCAAAGTTATAATTACTTAATTTGTATTATTGATTCCTTAGCTTATACCATATTGTGTACGAGTCAATTATCAAAATGTATGCAACCTATTTGAGTATCGCCACGGTAATGATATCTAACAGTATTGTGACTCGGCCCTGTCCTTGAAATAAGTACATATAAGTGCGCGTCACGTAAAAACGCGTTAGACCTGCCCGCCTCTACCTACTTGAGTTTCTTTCTAGTTTTGTGATTGTAAATATCTCCAGAGTGTTTTCTCTAATCTGAGGTAATTTTTTTTTAGGGTTCCGTAACTTGATGGGAAAAAACCGAACCCTTATAGGATCATTTTGTTGTTCGTCCGTCTTTCCGTCCATCTGTCTGTCTGTCAACACCCTTTTTCTCAGCAACGCGTAGAGGTATTAAGCTGAAATTTATATCAAATCCTCAAGTCTACTGTCGCTTAAAGCTGTGAAAATAAAACTTTTAAGATAACGCAATCAAAAGATACAGCCGTTTATGCCGCAAATGTCCGCAAATTTTCGACACTCTCAAGGGAATCAAATCTACAGGGTAATTTCCGTGAACTCAGAATCTTGAAATTTGGTACGAAGCAACGTCTTATAGCACAGATAAAGGAAAAATTGCGAAAACCGTTAATTTTCAGTAACATCATATAATAAAAACATTTTTAATAATTTTACTTTCCTCATGAACAAGGTCCATTTGAAGGACTAAGTGCGGAAACCAAACCCCCCTAACATAGAACATTTCTCATGAACACGTAGAGGTATTAAATTGAAATTTATATCAAATACTCAGGTTTATAATACCTTTAAGCTGAGGTTTGTACGGAACCCTCGGTGCGCGAGTCCGACTCGCACTTGGCCGTTTTTTATACTTATTTTCAATCTCACTAGGAGGTACCTACCATTTATAACTCTTATAGGTAAACATTTCATGTTGATATTTCGTCTAATTCAATAATATATGTGAGTAGCCTAAGTACATAAATAAGTAGATAGCCTAGCCTAGGAAACTACCCACTAGTTTTTTTACGTGAGCGTAGGTAGGCACTCGTGAGCCACTTTATCACCCTATTCACTTAATAATTTATTTTACTCGGTGGAAAAAGCGACATACCTACTTACCTATTAAAAAGAAACAATTTATGTACTATTATATTATTATTAATATATATATTTTTTTCGTCTTGCCTTTCGGAGGCTCCAAATATTTAATTTAAAAATCTTATTTATGGGTGCGTTATAGAAGAATTCAAGCAATCGAAAACAGCACAATATAGTCTATAATTGCTCTCTGCCATATTAAGTAAGTAAGTACTTATTTCAATCAAATATTCACAAATCGCACGCTTACAGCTTACAAAACCATCACACCGTTTACGTCTAAACAGTCACGCTGTTTGCGACTGTTATGTATCGAGTGTTGGCTGAACTCGAGGCGCGTAAATGTGACTCGCGTTCCGACCGTTTGTATGAAGACAGAGGCCTTAGTGCGAGTTTTTACTCACGCTCACTCGTGATACGTAAACGATCTCTTATGTCAAAATGTATACAAAAAAAGTGGTTTCTCCTTACCGTCACCAGACGGTGCTTATCCAGTTTCAATACAAAATGATGTTTACGTATCACGAGTGAGCGTGAGTAAAAACTCGCACTAAGGCCTCAGAATACACTTAGATATCATTACCGCGGTATCGCCTTCTTGCGTTCCGACTTTGTTTCCAATTTTGTACAGTGGTCACAGCGGATCTTTGTGCCTCGGAAGTTGGCGCTCCGATACATTGCCCAAGCAACAGTTCGTCATCGAATATACTGCAAACAGTAAGTGAGATAGGACGATGCAACAAACGTAAGCGAGTGAAAGAGGCAGTAATACAATGTTATCTTCTACTTCAATATTGACACAAAAATAACAATTGCGCAGGGTCTTGCAGACAACTTCCACCAATTCAAAAGAAAATAAACAGCCTTCACATTAAGTGACTTTTTGGAAATCTGGATCCGTGACTGTAGGCCTCGTATCCGAAACTTTTCACATATATTCTCGGAGTTTTTTCAGCAAGCCACTTACTCAGCTATCAACTTTTCACCCTGGATATTTTTTCTCAAAAGCCCTGGCTGCCAGCTGCCGCTTTCGTAGGTACTGACTTAATTTTAATATTTTATGAAAATATTATTGTTGTTTTGATGTAGGAATGTTTAACTTTCTGTAAAATAAATAATTACACCATACGAAGTTATATAAGTAGGTATCACTTACAAATTGTTGTTAGTAAAGTTAAGAGTAGTCACCATGACGAGGTCGTCATCGTGACTACCCTTAACTTCGGGGGGGAGTAAACATAGGAGTGCAATATTTAATTTTGCACCACAGAGAGAGAGAGAGCCGAGAGTATTCGTTATGATGACGTCAATAATAAAACAAGATATTTTCAAGCACTAACACTATTTTACATATTTCGACTATACGATACAAGATTAATGTGTCAGCATACCTACAGTGTACCTACGTTTAGGTTGTCCAGACACTGTTGTGAAAATATCAATTTGTTTCATCATTATCTAGCCCTGTATGGAAACAAAAAAGTTAAAAAAAACGTGTGTTTGAAAGTTATGAGAATCGATAGTTCCATATTTCAACACTAATTGCAACGCATCTTTGGGCGGAAATAAATACCATAAAAAGAAAGAAAATTGCAAAACAGTCACCATACAGGGATAGACTGGCAGTTAAAAAACGCAAAGAATTTTTTTTAATTTTATTTTAAAAAAATACCATATCCCAAAGACCTTTTTATAAAATTTCACGCGCTCCTTTTCGTTCTAAATCATCATCCATTTATTATTTACTAGCTGTCCCACGCGGCTTCGCTCCCGTCAACTGACTACCTACCTACCCATCAACCCTACCTACTCTACATACATGATTGTTGTGTAATTAAACCGTTTACGCAGCGCACGCAACGGAAGCTCTCAAAAAGGAATAATTTTGCCCGTTTTTGCAACATTTTTCATTTATGCTCTGCTCCTGTTGGTCGTAGCGTGATGTTATATAGCCTATAACCTTCCTCAATAAATGGACTATCCAACACAAAAAGAATTTTTCAATTCCAACCAGTAGTTTCTGAGATTAGCGCGTTCAAACAAACAAACAAACAAACAAACAAACTCTTCAGCTTTATAATATTAGTATAGATATACCATGAGTGTGTATTCGTACGCACGCTAGCTTTTTACTGATCATCACAGGGTCTATCTTTTTCGTACGTGTTGCCGGATGCGTGCATAGCGTGCATTTTAACCCAGACCACAAAATAGTTCATGCCGCCGATTAGGGTAACCTTAAATTGCCACATTGCACAGCACAGACATGCATAGAGATCTCAAACTTTTTATACAATGAATAGCCCGTTGCATCCACAGTGACCAAGGACACATATTACCTAAGATTAAACTACGGCCACATAGGTGATCGCAGTTCAGCACCATTCCCAGAAAACTTTAGCTATTTCAGCAGTAAGTTCGGAAAACACTACATCAGCCAACTTCCCTATAGTTTCAGGCAATAAATAAAGTAGATAGTATTTTAGTGCAGTGGGCTAGTTATGAGGAATGGCATGGACTTCGTGTAATAAGTGTTACCAGCCATTTATGTCGTGACTTAGATTACAATCGCTGCAATTTTGAATTTCGTTACGGTAAACGTGTAATTTGTTACAGTACAGTAACGTGAGGTAGGCCCCAGGTAACTAAATGATAAATTCAGATATTTATGGCTTTTAATTCAAGGAATTGTAATTACCTCCATGCATGCCAAGACCAAAATAATTAAAATGTTGTCTTAATGTGGTCAGGTAAACATGGAAAAAAGCCGAGTATGTATGTATAAAATCGGGCTGTTTTTATAACATTTATTTATGTAAACACAATAATGTAATGGAAGCCCTACTTAATAATTTATTTCATTCTGTTTTTAGATTTTTTGTTATAGCGGCAACAGAAATACATCATCTGTAAAAATTTCAACTGCCTAGCTATCACGGTTCATGAGATACAGCCTGGTAACAGACGGACAGACAGACAGACAGTCAGACAGAGAGACTGACCCCGGAGTCTTAGTAACAGGGTCCCGTTTTACGCTTTGGGTACGGATCCTAAAAAGAAACTTAGAAATAAGAAATATTAAACACGAAGGTTAAGGTTATTGCTATACTTTTTCTCTCTACTTAAAGTAGTGAACCCATCGCGCGTCTAATTAGCAGACACAAATCTTTCTTTCTTTCTTTCTTTTTATCAAACGTTGCCCCTCACTAGGAATTTCTTCCTGTATTGTGGGTGCGTTTACAAACATATAAACTCACATACACAACACCCAGAGCCGGAACAACTATCTGAAGGTCTTACAAATATTTGTTCCGTGCGGGAATCGAACCCGCGACACGCAGCGCAGCAGTCAATCGCTCAACCATTGTGCCAAATAGAATATCAATAGCTTACGCATACATGCTGGGCAAGCGCGGCCTCTGTAATAGGTTTGAGTAACGCATTTCATCACTGTTTTTGCTCCCAAACTGTTATAAAAATGTGTGATTGAAGCCTGTCACAGTAGGCCGTGCTCGCCCGGGTGGTGAGCAAACACCACGTCACGGGAGGGGCGTGCATTGAGTTGCAAGTCTCCCGACTTTTTGACAGACTGTTATTGTCATTTAAGCATGTACCCATCCCATACATCAAGAAACAACCATAAAATTAATATTTATTTTCTTTGTGAAGATACGGTGTACAGCAAGCGTCTACTCAATATACCTGCAAAGCTTAGAAAAGAGTGCCGAAGAGGAGAGGATACCAACCACTCCCGTGTCAAAGTTTGATAACCCTGTTAAGGTAGGTTCACACGGCATTGTACTGCATGTTTTTATTGCAGTATATTGGTGAAATCAGACGCCACACGGCATAACACTAAACGTGTTTTAAGTATTAACAGCAAGATGTTGATTGTACTGCAAATAACGTGCAGGATAATGCCAGGTGCCCTACACCTTATAATATAATGGTAAAATTGAAAGCTTCAAATCACTACGTATTTAAGTTGCACCAGCAATATGCATTTTTTTAATAGTAGAATATCAATCCAAACAATTTTGAATCTTAATGAAGAAAATGAGCGTGCAGCACCAAACACGTGAAAGAAGTGAAACTTCTTAAAATATTAAGAATAAGAGTATCATGTAAGTGAGATATAGCGTGAGATCAGCACCTGTTGCCATGTCGACAATCTACAATGGATAACGCTAGTAGAAAACTAATAATTGTATGGGAATGACACATCTGCACGTTAAGTCACGTGGTCAGACCATACAAATAGCAGATGTTAACGATTGTAGAAGTAGATTCGATACGAAACATTTGTAACTTGTCTAGGGGGGCTGGAAGATGTTTTTTTTTTCTTTCTTTCATTATCTGATGAAATGTGCCTAAACGTTACGTGACCTTGAAATTTTACTATTAACTTTTGTCCAATATCGAGCGGCTGCCTGAAGTTTCACTACAAAATTGTCGTTATACTTCAAAATTCTATCCGAGTTACATAGTGGACCAGATTATAGTTTGGCATTTAGGTATAATGGAAAGAATCGGCCAAATGCGTGTCGGACTTCACACATTTAGGGTCCATACCAAAAAAAAAACATTACTTAACAACTTTAAAGTTCATATGTTAAGTTCTATGGAAAGTTAAAAAAAATCTTCGGAAGAAAATTGTGTGTCAGATGACGGATAGCCAGACAGACAGAGACACGGATACGTGCGTGACAGCAATAGGGCTTAACCCTATTATTGGACCCTTCGGGAATGGAACCCTAAAATTGAAGTAACACAGTATTTAATACAATAATGCGTATCTAGTGGACTATTAAAGACACCATACATTCTGTTTGACAGATCAGTTTTACATCTCTCCATGAACACTTCATCCGATTCGGTTATATTTCAAAGACTTTTTCTTCTACCAGCGCACAAAATAGGAACATACATTTTAAATTCTAAAATAGAATCACTAGATACTATTTTTAATATATTTATGTACATAGAAATTTTGCATTTGCCCCTTTTGTACGCAATTATAATGCTTCAGGGATATTTCATTAATTCTGGATTTACATCATACCCACAATTGTATGCAATCGCATTGTGCTCTTAATCAGCGCTTCTCAGAAACAGCTTCATATTCAGTACAATACTTAATTTTCAATATTACGTTCCACGCGTGAAATATAGGGTTACCGTACTTGGAAAACGTATTGAACATTCTGGCTCAATAGTTCAATTCAAAACAAATATTGTAAAGTAAATATTTTTGTTCAAGCTTTAGCAATGTGACCTTCGCTAAAAATAAATCATTGCCCATAAAGCCTACCCTCACCTTTCAATTTGGAACTTCAATATTTTAATTAAACCGTTATTGATTGAAAATCATTTCTGAAGAGTTAACCTAAAGTACGGTTTATCTATTTTTAGTACTCGTAATTTATTCTTTGAAGAGTTCTTTCATCAGTGTTGGTTTTGAATTGACTTTGGTTATTAATAATTTCATCTTTTCTCACCTAAAGTACAAATTTCCAATAAGTTCTTAAGGTACTTTTTTGACGTTACTTTTCAATAAGCGAAACACATCCGTCAAACGAATAAGGTTCTAGTATAGGTTTTATGTACAAGTCAAATGGTCAGGGTATTTCCCCAGAAGCAGCTTCTCCGATGTTATACGGCGAGGACATCACGAAATTGTTGGTCGAAAATAGTCCGTGCTTTTTGCGTTTACTTGTTCTCTTTTTGAATGGCTTTGGCTTTATACCACCAGCTGTTAGCATAATCACTATAACAAGTAAAAATAAGGACCTCACAGAGATTGATATATTTGTGCTTTCTGCTTAGCATAAGTCTGCTTCCCTAGTTCATAAGCTTCACATCACATCACATCATCAGCCTTTTAATGTTCTTACTGCTGGGACACAGGCCTCCTCTCATAGAGCGAGTGGGCTATAATCCTCCACGCGGGCCCAATGCGGATTGGCAGATATCACATGTCTTTGAATTTTTGGTTCTAGGACATGTCTGTTTTCTCACGATGTTTTCCTTCACTGTGTTGAGAGCAGTGGGAATGAAATAAATTACACAAAGTAAAACGCCTGCTCGAGTTTAATAAACCCACGACCTACCACTCGTAAGTTGGGACCATGACCACTGGGCCACCACTGCTCTCATAAGTTTATCTTCAGTTAAAAAACAAAGAGGTCTTCCCACAGATATTTTCCGATACATAGTTCCAAAGTTGCTTATCCGTGTACAAAACCAGAATCACAGCAATGTGTGTTTGTTGCAAGGTAACGAGAAAATTAACCGCTATTCTAGCTGATCTAAGCTAAACTAGGAATTACGTAGTTCCTCGCTGTGATAGGCACGTTGGCCAAGTAATTAACCATAATAATATTATAGAACAAAATATTGACTAAACTTCATTAAAGGTAGCTCGATCTCTGCGACATATGTCAAACGGACGTATACGTTATTGTCAGCCTGTCAATTGAAATTGTTCCTCGGATTTTATATGATAAATGGGCGTTGCATCGGTATCGTATCGTCGCGTCGAATCCGCCTTAACATTGAAGAATCCTAAGAGATAGTTTAGAAATAAAAAGCTGCAGTTAAGGGTTTTACCTTCACCACCCAATCTCCCGTAAGCGCTTGCTAGTATTCACACTAGCGTTTCCTAGGCCATCCACTGCGGAACGACTCTGGCCCATCCGTTATTGTGCAATCTACATTTATTATATAACCTGCCATCTCCCATATCAGTCTAGCAGACTTGTTGCCCACATCGGTGATACCTGTGTTGGAGCGTATCGCGGTAGGTAAACATCAAGAAGAGTGAAATGCTATGGGGAAAACATTTGCCCAGCATTGGGATAGCATAGCATAGGTTAATAATAAATAAAGGTTACCTAGAACATAATTATATTTTAATCATATAGGAGCATCCTCACTGAGAGCATTCACTTGTAATGAGCATTCGACGTCGAATATTCGAGTGGTGTGGACGTTGAGCCGAGCGTTACAAAGCTTACACGCAAGCGCGAACTTCGGCCGGTGTGGACGTTGCAACGAATTTCGCGGAAACGGCTCGCATTCGAATGTTCGCGCAAATAAAATGCTCGAAAGCGAGTACTCAGATAATGAAATGAATGAGTATGTATGTAGAAAAATACATAAGATACATACATTTTACTTTGGCCACTTGTAAAGCAAGGAACAGTTCTTGTAAGTGTTTGTGAATTTCACGGACAAAAAAAGCTCTGCTGACACAACCACTCTATCCGACATTTTTAAATGAATGACATCTAACGAGATCGTATTCGAATGCTCCAAGCTCGCAAGAGAATGTTCGACTCGAAAGTTCATAGTTTTGCTCGAAAGTGAATGCTGACCTCGCTGGGAAGCATTTGTTGCTCGTCTACGATTGCTTGTTAACGAATGCTCTCGAAAGAATGTTCCCAGTGTGGACCCTCCTTATGAATACATACTTTAGCATAGATAGTTTCTTTAAAATTCACTAAACAAACAAAATGTTTGGTAACTCTGTCAAAACAAAAGGGTGGAGTATCATACCTTTATTCGTAAAACAAACCTCCTCATAAATGCACCGAAAAATGTGAGCGTACCTATGAAGGAGCGTACGCTATTTTAAGTTCATTCCAAATCGATACGAAATGTGCTGAACTCCTCCGATTTCTGCCGAACCGTTTTAGAGGAAGGCATTAATTAGATAAGTCGAACTTGAACTGCATTTTAGGAACACGAGCGTGCGTATTTAGTGCATGTGTTCCATTAAAACACAAAGACTGCCTCCAAAGTTAAATTAGTTTAGACAGTAATAGTTCGTGTATTGAATTTTTTATTCTTATAAAGGCTGTTGTCTGCTACTGATTTCAAAGCTATTTTTTATAACCTTCACTTTAAAAACGGCAGAACAGATTTGGGTGATATTATAACACACATAAAGTTTATAACCTGGAGTAACACATGGAAACTTTTATTTCGGTATAATGTTCTCCTGGGATTGTAAAAACTTTTTACACGGGCGATGCCGCGGGCAAAAGCGTTTTATAAATAAAAAAAATAATCAAAATCTTCGCCATCGAATGAAATGTCTGAGGGCCGATTTCTGATTTGAGTATTTCGAGTTAAGAACGTGTCAAATCTTACTTTAGTGCCAAATTTTGACAGATTTTCAGGCAGTATTTTTTGACAAATACTCAACAACATCATCATCAGCCTTTAAAAATCCCACTGCTTTGACACAGGCCTCCTCTCAAGAGAGGGAGTGGGCTATAATTCACCACGCGGCCCAGTGCAGATTGGTAGATGTCACATCTCTTTGAATTTTTGATTCTAGGACATGCCGTTCCTCATTATGTTTTCTTTCACCGTTTTGAGAGCAGTGGTTATGAAATAATTTACACAAAGTAATCTGCCTGCCTAGGCTCGAACCCACGACCTACAACTTATACGTCGCGGCCGTTACCACTGGGTCACCACTGCTCCCGCTCACTGCTACTCAACA
The DNA here is from genome assembly GCA_964057195.1 of Orthosia cruda. Classification (NCBI taxonomy): domain Eukaryota; kingdom Metazoa; phylum Arthropoda; class Insecta; order Lepidoptera; family Noctuidae; genus Orthosia; species Orthosia cruda. The sequence goes on from OZ059847.1 coordinate 14,304,410, forward strand.
TCAAATGAAATTCAATTATGAAATCAGGGGTACAACTAAGAGATAGGCTTTCCTACATCCCAAAAAAGAATCTCCTTTTTATTTGTTTACGGGGAAACCTTCAAAAGGCACCTGGCGAAAGACCAGGGAGTGTGGGACTTTTACCTCAGTAAAACCACCCCGGTGATCACTATCAGCACTTGGAAGAGGCCTCGTTACTTCTTAAAAATATCCTCTGGAATCCCATCTGTGCAATGCCTGTTAAGGCACGACCCTGGGGATATACCTAATAGCCTTAGCTTCAAAGAGTTCTAAAAAAGTAAGATAAACCTATATTTTTAGTAATTCTCTTATAATTATTATTGGGATTAATGGGTAGAGGTGGACACCAATGAAAGACCGTTTTATAAGGGTTTCAATAATATAGTTTATTTACCCTTTACTTGTTAAATTTGGAAGGTGTGGTTCAGTAATACTTTGTGATACATGTGTTCCCTAGCACGTCCGATACGATTGTGTGTAGTGACCAAAATCACCAGATGGGATTGCGGTCTCAACTAGGTACCTGAGAAGGGTTCGTAGTCAAACCATATAATATAAGGTTAGACAGAGACAGGCTTAGAGTATTTTAGATTTGTTTTTGTTAAACTCCAACACGCCCCCTCAAAAATAAATCCTTTTATCTTTATTTACGACATACTCGTAATAATACCTATCTCATACCATCTTTATACAATAATAAAAACACACACCTTCCTTTTTATCTCTCTGGGGAAAACAATATCATCATGGTCCAACATTCGTTGCACAGGATTATGGAAAACCCAGTAAAACCTAATCAAACCAATTAATTATATCATCTATTATAATTAATGAAATATAAAAGTTATTCATCAACTTATTATAACCAAGCTCTTATAATTAAAACATCCTTAATTATAATCAAGTTTTTATAATTAACTTATTTGTAGCATTACAATCATGCTAATATAATTAACATAAATAATCATCTTTATAATTATAACAAAGCCTTTTTCAGCTTCACATTTAGCCATGTAGTTACCTTATTTTGCTTTTATTTACTATGTTGTTATCATAGTTTACTGCCCATTTGTGGTATAAAAATCACATTGTGCAATTATCAAATACTTTAAAGTTAAACAATTAACTCGTAGTACTTTTTCTATATATTATGTTACAGCCCATTCACAATGAACAAAGCCACTTCCAATATTTTGTTTGAAAACCAACTTGAGATTTATGGTTCTTTAAATTTCTTAAGACCCTTTTAAGTCTGACCATAATAAACTATTGTTTTTGCTTGCATACTGACTTAGAAAGTTTACAAAAAAAAAAAACTTGGGTCAGGTCGGGTGCACAGCATGTCATCAAGCACACAACAAAATTTCTACAAAGGCACTAGTAAGTTCTTACGAATTTAATACTTCGTAATTTAGTTTACTTTCAACTTGGGTACAAATTAATATTGACTGATTTAAGATCTGCTTACATATACTAAACAAAAGTTACTTTGTTTACCAGAAAACCTTTTCTTCCATTTCAGTCTTCCATATTAACAGTATGTTTTACAACTATTCATATAACATATTTAAATTAGCGATCTTTACAAGATCGTTCACATTTATAGCTTAAATACAATTTGAAATATGGTTTAACATACTTAAGATTGCAGCTATATTCCCCAAAAGGTTAAATAGAGGCTTAGTACACTATATTATAGTACAACCACATTTCGTCAGTTACATAAATACTCATCAAAACATGACTTAACATAACATACCGCCTGTGTTCCCCGAAGGGTTAGGCAGAGGCATAGTACACTATAGTACACCCACATTTCACCAGTTATGTTTAGATCCCATATTATAGGGAGACTAACTTTAATCCTTTCACTCCTTTGTACCTGGCAAGAATTATCGATATTTTCTATCTATCAGTACAAGTTTTATTAGAACATTGTTTATTAACATCGTTTGGCTTTAGTATCTATGTTATTAGTCTTTTATCGAGCGAATTATACTACTTTTAATCCATTCATTAGATTCCAAACTATCTAATTCCACTGATTTTAAAACTTCCAATATTTAATCATTGGAATTAGTTCCATCAGTTTTGGTATACACCAGATTTTGGTCTTTATCTGTTTTGATATCGTGTAGTATTTAAATATCTGATATTAATTCCACTGATTTGAACCACCCAATTTTATACTTTTGGATTTAGTTACACCAGTTTTGAAAACACCAGCTTTTAGGATTGTCATAACTGTGAGAATTAATTGACACTGATTTTTGACGTCGTCACGTCAATCAGTTTTGATATGAAAATGTTCGGTTTCATTTCCTTCAAATTGTAACGCAGCCCTCGACTGCTTATAACTCACTTCATTATGACATTCCCAACTGTTTCAAATATTCACTCTTTATGTTTCATACTTTATAGCCATGGTAGGTTCATACCTTACTTACCAGAATATCATTTTAGGACTTTTCATTAAATTTGGTTTTAGTGGTTTTATTATGTACATATACGATAGAACCGAAAACCTTTAAAAACTTAATAGCAGGTATTTTTTCCGTTCCGTATGGTGCCGGACGTAAAGAATTTCACCATCCCATGTCTTCCCGTGGGTGTCGTAAGAGGCGACTAAGGGACAAACCAGAGAATGGGCAGCAGCGTTCTCTGTGCTTCTATAACAACCATACTGCGATCGCCAACCCGCCTGCCAAGCGTGGCGATTATGGCAAAACCCCCCCAATGAATAGCACAAATAAAAAATGGCCCCTGGTACCCGGCAGCTTGCCTACCCTCGACTACGGTAGCGGTCGAGGCTACGGCATGGCAAGGGGTGCTAAGAATCTCCGGACGAGATCCGGCTACCCCAACAATCACCGACGACTGGACCTGGCAACGTACAACACGCGCACACTTCGGACCGACGAGAAGGTCACCGAACTCGAGGAGGAATTGAGCAGGTTGCGATGGAGTATTATAGGGTTATCTGAAGTCCGAAGAGAGGGGGAGGACTCGATAATCCTCAAATCCGGTAACCTGCTCTATTTCCGAGAAGGTGACCGGCAGTCCCAGGGTGGTGTCGGGTTTATCGTCCACAAGTCCCTTGTGAACAACGTGGTGAAGATCGAGAGTGTGTCGACCAGGGTGGCGTACCTTATACTCAGAATATCCTCAAGATATTCGCTGAAGGTCATACAGGTCTACGCCCCAACCTCGGCACACCCCGACGATGAGGTAGAGACCATGTATGAGGATATCTCCAGAGCCATGCATGGTTTCAAAACTCACTTCACCGTTGTCATGGGGGACTTCAACGCGAAACTGGGCAAACGGGACGAGGATGAGCTGCAAGTGGGGCAATTTGGAGTTGGACAACGGAACCACCGGGGTCACCTACTGGCCAGTTTTATGGAGAAGGAGGGCCTCTATATGATGAACTCCTTCTTCAAAAAGCGTGAACACAGGAAGTGGACCTGGCAGAGCCCCGATGGTGCAACAAAAAATGAGATCGACTTCATCATGTCAACCAAGAAGCAAATGTTCAATGATGTCTCTGTGATCAATTCGGTAAAAACCGGGAGCGATCACCGCATGGTAAGAGGCACATTGAACATTAATATTAAGCTTGAAAGGTCTCGACTGATGAAGTCCACGCTCCGGCCAGCACAGATCCAAGTCCAAAACCCCGAGAGCTTTCAGCTCGAACTCCAGAATCGTTTCGAGTGCCTAGGGAGCTCCGTGGATGAATATAGCAACGGGTTCGTGGAAGCTGTCCATACGGTCGGGTCTAAGTTTTTCAAGACCCGTCGTACAGATAGAAACAAAAAGCTCTCTGATCACACCCTCAAGCTTATGAAGGAGAGGCGTGAGATGATCCTGCAGTCTTCAGATGAGGCGTGCAAATACCGGCAGCTCAATAGACAGATCTCTAAATCCTTGAAAAGAGACCTCCGCCGCTTCAATACCGAGCGTATTAAAGACGCTATCGAGCGAAATAAAGGCTCCAAGGTGTTCTCAAGGGATCTGGCTATTGGGCAGAGCCAACTCACGAAACTGAAGACCGACGATGGTAGGATCGTATCCGCCAAACCGGAGCTTCTGAGGGAGATCGAGACATTCTATGGGCAGTTGTACACTTCGATCAGCAAGCCCGTTGCGAGTCTAGCAAACGACCCAAGAGCTAGATTGACCTGACACTATACCGAAGATATCCCGGACGTCAGCCTGTACGAGATTAGGATGGCTCTGAAACAGCTGAAAAACAACAAGGCGCCGGGTGATGACGGAATTACGGCCGAACTCCTGAAGGCGGGTGGAAAACCGGTCCTTAGGGCCCTTCAGAAGCTGTTTGATTCCGTCATACTCGAGGGCAAAACGCCACAGGCATGGTGCAGGGGTGTGGTGGTACTCTTCTTCAAGAAGGGCGACAATGCCCGGTTGAAGAACTATAGGCCCATCTCACTTCTTAGCCATGTCTACAAGTTGTTTTCAAGAGTCATCACGAATCGTCTCGTGCGCAGGTTTGACGATTTCCAGCCCCCCGAACAAGCCGGATTCCGAAAAGGCTTTAGCACCGTAGACCACATACATACGCTGCGGCAGGTTATACAGAAGACCGAAGAGTATAACCTGCCTCTCTGTTTAGCGTTTGTGGACTACGAGAAAGCCTTCGATTCGATAGAGACTTGGGCTGTACTGCAGTCTCTCCAACGGTGCCAGATCGACTACCGGTACATTGAGGTGTTGAAGTGTTTGTACAAAAACGCCACCATGTCAGTCCGTCTTCAGGATCAGACCTCGAAACCAATCCTTCTCCAGCGCGGCGTGAGACAGGGAGACGTCATTTCTCCGAAACTGTTCACTGCTGCGCTGGAGGATGTCTTCAAGGTTCTGGACTGGAGGGGGCTGGGCATCAACGTTAATGGCGAGTACATTACTCACCTTCGGTTTGCCGACGACATCGTGGTCATGGCTGAGACCATGGAGAGCCTCAGTAAAATGCTCGATGACCTCAGTAGAGCTTCCGAAAGAGTGGGTCTTAAAATGAACATGGACAAAACCAAGATCATGGTGAATGCCCATGTAACACCCACTCCTATCAAGGTCGGAGACTCTACTCTCGAAGTTGTAGACGATTATGTCTACCTGGGACAAACGGTCCAGTTGGGTAGGTCCAATTTCGAGAAAGAGGTCAACCGTCGAATCCGACTCGGCTGGGCGGCGTTCGGGAAGTTGCGTGGTATCTTCTCGTCCAATTTACCGCAGTGTCTCAAGACAAAAGTCTATGACCAGTGTGTGTTGCCAGTGATCACCTATGGGACCGAGACGTGGTCGCTCACAATGGGCCTTATCAGAAAGCTCAAAGTCACCCAAAGGGCAATGGAGAGGGCTATGCTCGGAATTTCCTTGCGTGATCACGTCAGGAATGATGATATCCGCAGGAGAACCAAAGTTACCGACATAGCCCGAAGAATTGCCAAACTTAAGTGGCAGTGGGCAGGGCACATTGCTCGCAGAACGGATGGCCGATGGGGCCGAAAGGTTCTGGAATGGCGACCGCGAACCGGAAGACGATACGTTGGAAGGCCTCCCACTAGGTGGACTGATGACCTGGTTAAGGTTGCGGGAAGGCGCTGGATGCGAGACGCACGGGATCGGTCAATGTGGCGACGCCTGGGGGAGGCCTATGTCCAGCAGTGGACGTCTTTCGGCTGAAATGATGATGATGATGATGAGGTATTTTTTATTTTATTTTTTATTAGTTTTCCACAATCCAAATGGTGTTCGACTTTGTTTCTAATATTTGGAACTAACAGCTTGCAGACTGCTTTAATCCACAATAATTGAATGTGACTTCTTTTTCATTTACAAATAATATATTTTCAACTAGGATATGCTGTGGAAATATTCATATATGTAACTTAGATTTCCTTGTGCAATATCCCATTCAATATGATTTAACATCTCTATGATGCACTAGCTAATTAAACTATCTCGCTAAAGATATTAATCTTAAACTTGTGTTTCTTGCAACTAATGCAAAAGTTTCTGACTAGAACCACTAGCCATTTATTCACAGGTTTTCGAAGCTCATCATTTTTTAACCGTATACTTACAGTTTTATTGATAAAATATATTTAATGTGCATATGATTTGGTGTTTCACTTCAGGTATCATTAACAACATATAAATTATATTCTTCATTGACATTTTAGCCGTAGGTCTATGTTTATTATCATTCATATATAGATTCAATTTCTGAATACGATTGAGGTATTTGAAATAGCATAGATTCAGCACACAAATGCATCCTGAGACTTACTAATTTTCTGTTTCATTATCATTATCATATGGTAAAGTTAACACATTTCCATTTTGATATGAAAACTGAATCAAACGCTCCATGATTTCCATGACAGATTTTATTAGCATATGATACTAGGAATTCATTCTTATTTATAGGAATATACAACCTGACTAAATATTTTCAGATTCACACCACTTCAATAAAGTGTAACAAGCCAAAATTATCAACATAGTTATTGCTACGTTTTAGTCATGATCCATTCGGGCTCAGGTTTCGCTGGCCTATTTGATAAGATGTTAATTTCATCCAATACTACATCTCTGAATCTCACAAACCAATTGTCTAACTTCTTACATAATTGTCTACACTTTATACCAACTAGTATCAAGTATAAATAGGGATTTTCACGTTGCGGACACGAAGTAGCGTCCTGCGTCAGGCGACTATTCGCCAGATGTTTTATATCGGCACGACCCGCGCCCCTAGCGTCGGTTCGCTCGCCTCTTGTTACTCAAGCAGGTAAAGACGAACCCTTATTTATAGCCAATGCTTTATTTCCCTTTAGCAATACATTGTCATATTTAGTTTTCTACTATTAACAAAGTAAAACCAAAACATTTAAATACTTTAGTTGTGGCTTCATATTTCATCATAACTTAGAATTTGGGTTTTACAACCTCAATTGTGTTTTACAACCTCAGTAGGTACTTCCCAGGAAAATTTCATCCCTGAATGATTTGAAACATTTAGACCTTAATAGATAGTACAATTTATTACATGCCGATGACGTTAAGCCGTTGGTCCCGGCTGTCATTTGAAGATCTTTGACAGTCGTTACTGGTAGTCAGAAGCCTGAGATCTGAAACCAGTCTAGCCAAGAGGTATCGTGTCACCCAGTTACTGGGTTGTGGAGGTCAGTTAGGCAATCGCTCCATGTAAAACACTGGTACTCAGCTTAATCCCGTTGGACTGGAGACCAACCCGAATATAGTTCGGAAAAGGCTAGACAGATGATTGTGCTGAACTTATTACATGTACTACTCTGTTCTATAATTCATTGTTCTTATTGATCCATTCGGCAATATCATTTAATGCCATTATGCAAACCACTGTTTAATGGTAGGTATCCTTTTCGAGTACAGGACTCTTATATAATTGGATACAATTTTCTTTCCATTATTATAACTGAAGTTAGTTAACAATTCTCAGACCAAAATTAGCTTTACAAAACACAACTCGGCTTTTGTTTTCAATATACGAAGAAGTGTTTCGACCGTACACATCTGTGTGCACTATTCACATATCTACCACTTTTTATTACTAAACTTTTGTTTTGCCAAACAAAATTGTTTTCAATAAATACAAGCTTCACACAATTTTTATTTTATTTTTGTAAAGCACCGCTATTGGTAATTGCATCACTATAGAAAAATAGTTTCATTTATTTTATTTCAAAATTTGCCTTTATGGCCTTACATTTCGTTTCACAATAAATCATAATTATTATTTACGAATGTATATTCAAACATTTGCCAATTAAAGCGTTTATAAGATGCAGACAATTAATGACAATTAGGTACACTCTTGATTATCATCAAAAACTTACCCTATAGAAGCTTACCAACCATCTTTGAACACAATGACACCGCCATCTTTATTAAAACGACAGCCATTCCTGTTTTGCATTTTCTGGAACAGAGCACACCTGTAGCACTCATCTTACAGGTAACCGGAAGATCTTCTTGCTTCGTCTCTTGTTCATCACGCGCCATTGTTCCAGTCTGTTGTAGCACTGCCCGTCACGAAGGTAAAACCATCAGAAGTCTATTAGGGTTTTGAAGTAACCCTATGCACCGTTGTATTGTTTTATTCTTCTTTCTTGTTTCACTTAGATGCACAACACGTTTTTATTATGTAGTGTCCGTATATTATTATTTTCACTTTGGCTTAGCGCTCTGGGCCCATAACCAAATCCACCATGGTGCAAAAAGCAACAATAGATGTTTTCTATTTACCTTTTCTTCAGATTTGAAATCGATACGCTATGGAAAATTACATAGAGACACGTAATTTTCCATAGCGTCTGCCTGGCTGACACACAAACAATGCCTTTCTACTCACGATACCTACAATATGACATTATATTGCTGCCTACACATAAGCGATGATATACACAAGGAGAGTTTCTCGCCCGTCAAGAAGCAAGTATCCTTGGGTCTCTTGTTAAAATGAGCAATCGTCACACTATGTTGGACGTCAATGATGAAGCGAATAACTTAAAGTATTGCCTATGAATATAGCAGAAATAAGATTCACCAGATAATAAACTTGAACTGCCCCCTAATTCACAATGCTTGTTTGTAAATTTAACGCAAACTCAAAAATAAGAGCTTATATATTAAGTAAAAAGTGTTTTATATTTTATGCTTTCTAGTTTTCTTACAAAAGTTTTTGTTTGTAAAAATGATTACAACTTTTCAGAAACGACCGTTTCCTATCCAGTAATCGTAACAAGCTAATTACCTCCTAATCACATAAAATTATTATTATTTAATTCGAGGCAAGAAACTCATCGTGTAAATCAGCCTTCAGTGTGAAATTGCGCATGTGTGTGACGGATATTAGCAACCTTACATAATTACAACCCCTGTATTTGGCACATGGCACAAGTAATTAACTGGAATTGTGTCAACTATCTTACCGTTATTAATATTCAGACCAATCTCACTAGAAGCACAATACCAAGTTTTATTAAGTCAGGATATTCGAGAGAATCTAAGGCCTATATACCAGCGATGTCTAACAACTAGACTCCTCACGGAATCGACAGTTATAGCTTGATACAATCCTACTAGACCAGCGTCTGAGCGACTGAGTCGAGAAGAGTTCCTTCAAACGGACTTAGTTTGGTTTACATTATCCCATTAATTTTAAAGCTATTTTATTAGGTAGGGTAGTTAACGAATGGCCTGCGCTCAACAAAGAGCTACAATGGCTGGATACGAAACGGGCCTACAGTGGTTTAACGTTGCGTTAAGACCCGGGTTTATACAAATTATTTCCATTCCGGAATTTGTTTAAACAGTGCTATTTTTCCTTCTAATAGATCCAGTAGCAGATACGTGTACCTTTCCTTGAAACGCTTTGTAGATTAACTCAACTTTTAATTAGGGAATTTTCTGTTTTGATTGAAAATTTTCATGTTTAGTTTTCGTAAATACCTGATCGAGAGTTTTGGCAATCTTGTTACTTTGTTTTGAACTCCACAATACGCTTATTCTTCCTGTAATAGCCATTTTTTGAAGCCATCATAAAGTTAATTTTATAATAAGGAATTTAATACATACCGTTTCATTTCAGGTAAGTTTCACTTGAACGTACAATATTGTGAATGTAAACGCGTGTTAGAAATTATTCTAATAACTTACGTTAGGTACTCGAGTTTCCTTTGAACTTTCGGCATAAGCTTTTATCTCAGAACTCCGGTATCGCAATGTCTTCTATAATATCGTCAATGTTTGTCGCCCACAAGTCTTAGTAATAGGCAGGCTTTCAGCGGCTAAAATACTGCTAGAGACACGATCTGAACTCATAATTATTACAAATAAGTAAGACATATTGTGCTTTTTGTCACAGTAATCTTACCTAGAATAAGGGCTAAGCCAAGTTAGGGACCGCTATTGTATGAGTAAGATTTATCTGGAATAAACTCTTTTACTCGGCCTTGTAGCAAAAATATTTATAGACACGTGGAGGAAGATTTTAAAGAAAATTCATACCTAGTGGGTAGCAAAGATTTATGGAAAGAAAACGATTTCTCATATAAAAGTTCAAAATCCGTCAGGGATATGACATTTCAGAAAATCCTATTTGAATGCTCACGTCCTAAGCTTGTTCTTAGCGCCTTTTATGTTTCCATCTTCATCGGTTCAGGATACTGGAGGAACTGTTTCATTTATGCATTTTACAAGCTTTTGCCTTTGAGTAGAAAATTTTCCCATGGAAACATACCGGTATAGAAAGTATTCTATGTGGCATAGAATACTTCCCTTTCTTTTTTTTGGCTTAGTATGGCAACTTTTTCATACCAAGCCTTTGTATACATGTGTTTTCATCCAAATTCGTCCAGGCTTTAAAGCGTGATTAATTCCCAAATATCTATAAAAACAGACTTTAACAGTACACAGTGGGAAGAAAGTCGAAACTAGGATAGGATTTACAGTATTCGAGTATTTTAAATACACTGTCACACAGTGTTAGAGACGACGATGTTCTACAAAGCAGAAACCAGCAGGCTCATTACGTGTCTTGCAAGAGCAGTACGATAGCAATAATTGCTCTTCAATCGTAAATCCGAATTATGTATCAGCTATAGCAATTTACAAGATCCATCGCAATTTTTCGTCAGTGCTGCCTCTATGGAACAATTAGTTAACTAAAATGCTTGTTTGAACGCAGGATGATCGCGATTATGGCTAGCAAATTTGGCTGTCAAATTGTGATTACTTATCTTTTGTTATTGGTCGACGGCCAACCGCTCCCAAATTGCCAAGTACAGAAGTTTTAGAGCGGCGGAGCGAGCGATTAGCAAATAATTGATTATGTAATCTCGATCTTTATGACATATAGCGGTCGATAGCGCGATGTATGCGCGATCGCTGCGCAATTATTGCTAATTGTTGTTTCGTACGTAATAAGCGTACCGAAGTGCCATTCACTGCCTAGAACTGCACCTACTCACACCAAACAGCTACGAAACATTTTATTACTAACCACAGAATTACTAAAAGCTTTCCGTGTTACTAATACCCTCATAAACTTCCTCACAATAAAATATGTCTTATTCCAAATGTTCGTTCTAGTACTTTTCCAGATTGGTAAAAATAGGCTTTACTTTATTAGTATGCCGGCTACATAGTATTAAGGTCTAATAGCCTAAAGGTAAAGGTGGTAATTCTCCGCGAGCATTTGCGTGTAATGTAACAAATAACTCGTGTCTTAATGTTAACAGCCTCATGGTCGATCTTCGAGGTTAAACAGCGTTTGCCGAGGTCAGTCGGTGGATGGGTGACCAACTATTACGTACCAAGGTTCCTCCGTGCCTCAGAAAGCACGTTAAGCCGTTGGTCCCGGCTCTCATTCGTAGATATGTAACAGTCGTTACGGATTGTCTGACGCTAGAAAATCAGACAACAGTCTTGCCAAGGGATACTGTGTTATCCAGCTACTGGGTCGTGAAGGATAGATACGATACTACATCACCTCACACGCCACTCTTTTCCCTTACATCTTGGCTGCAATGTTACAAATTGTATAACGCTGCTTCTGCGCTAGGCAAGCCGAGCACGAGCAGAACACAAGGAGAGCGCGAATTCGTTTGGCATAGCAAACCTTTTCGAGGTTTAATGTTTGTTTACGTTACACGTTTTCGTGTTCTTCTCGTGCTCGTCTTCACTAAGCGTGACCGCTTAGTGTAGACGCTTCACGCGGGTACGCGATCGCATTCACTCATGTAATAATTTGTAATACATACATTACAGCCGTATGCATTTGGTATGTGACCACCTTTATATTTCAAATCTAGGCAGCAGCTGAATTTGTATTGAGGAATTCCAGTGATAAATCTCCCTGCCACTCTGGATACGATTAAATTTGCTCCATTTGAGGTATAATTTCGAGCTGGAGTGAGTGCTAAATCCGCTGTTGGCTCATTAGTCTAGTTCTGTTTCACCGATCGAGAGTTAGTAATCCCTAGGTGGGAGTAATAGGGATTAGTATTATCTGATATTGTATTGGAAAAACGTAGTACACACAGAGTAAAAGAGAACAATAGTATAAAAAGTACAATAACAAATTACGCTGAGCGTACCCATACTGAAAGAGTTACCATTTCAGCATTCGCTGGGCGTCAGACACCCAACGCTGGTCCAGCCTTTCCTTTACATAATATAATCGGATCATGATAATCATATGGCCAAATACCATACAAAGGTGGTATGTACCCTAGCAGTGGGTTGTTGTTGTTGAATTAGGTAATATACCTATGTTTCTAATACTTGTAAATATGTGAGAACCATGTTCCGATTTATCAAATGAATGAATTTACCTGTTAGTGCTTGTATTACTTTGTACCTATACATAGTACAGTAGTGCTACTAGTGTATACTAGGTGCATCGTCCTCACGTGGGTATATGAATTAATGTATGTATGTCAATATTGCAAATCACTTTCTTTTTTAAGTAAATGTGGAGTTTCTGTTCCGTTCTTCTCCATAACTATTCACCTTTGCGAATGGACAGTGTAATCAATTTCATTTTTCTTTTCTTCTTATTTATATTTTTCACATTTAAGGTACCACTTATTGGCCTTATTAAAATTAACGATTTTAGTTTGACTTTGTTATTAGCTGAATCCGACGATTTTCCTATTCGTAAATAAATTTTTCACAAATGTTCTTAATCCTTCGCCTCACATACCATGACAAACGATTAACACACAACTTTTCGGTCACTGTACCTAAGTGAATCTTATTCCAACCAATAATTTCACCGTTTCCCTTTTACTCTATGTCACCATAATGGTTTCAAACATGTCATTCATAACAAAAGATCCTCGCCATAATGGAATCTGATATTTGATGATGCAGTTTGCTCACTACAAAGATTTTATACGACTGTCATTTGGACTCACTGGGACGCTATCAAAGGGGTCCAATTGTTCTCACCTGTAATACCTACGGGATAAGGAAGATTAATGAGGAGTATTCTCTTATTCCATCTATCTACAATACGTAATTAAAAAAAAGCTATATCATTATTTTCAGGGAGCAGGGGTGGCCCAGTGGTATCGGCCGCGACACCACTATAATGATGATCGATAATGATAATGATGATGATCGTTATTTTCTGTAAATACTTAACATATGAAACCCTCTTATGGAAAGAAATATTCTGGGGTTGTACACCAATCACAATAACGTTATAAAGGCGAAAGTGTTTGTATGTTTGTTACTTCTTTGCACTCAAACGGCTTTTTTTGCAGTAGCTTTTCACCTACTGTTTAATGGTCAACATTATTACTTTGCATATCTACGGTAAGTTCTACATTTCACACATTTTTACCCCTATCCTTAATTCTGCCCACCTTCCATTGCATCAAACCGACACGATTGTAAACGTGACGGTAATAAAAGATGCCGCTGCCGTAACGGAACATAATGGAATCTGATATTTCACGATGCATTTTTCTCACGACATATATTTTATACCAGGGACGGGTCACTGGGACGCTATCAAAGGTGACTAAGATGCTAACATGTCTTTTGTTGGTGGTTAGTGTCAGTTTTCCGAATATAGGGATGTTATTTTAAGTAAATGACGTGCATTATAGCAGGTGCTTGCATGTTTGTGGGAAGTCTAAAACCCCAGATTCATTTTAGATATTCTATTAATAAAAAAGTCCAAAATGTATTGGATTTAATACATACTGCCTGGCCTTTTCCCAAATATGTCGGGTTCAGCTTCCAGGCTAACCGGATTCAGCTGAGTATTAGTGTTTTACATGGAGCGACTGCCTATCTGACCTCCACAACCAGACTAGTGTCAGATCTCAGGGTTCTGACTACCCGTAACTACTGTCAAAGGTCTTCAAATGACAGCCAGAACCAACGGTTTAACGTGCTTGCCGACGCACCGAGGAATCTCGGTATGTTAAAATGGTCACCCATCCATGGACCTCGTCAAGCGTTGCGTAATCTTGAAGATCGGCCCGTGCGGCTGTTATTATTTAGCCACGAGCTCCTCTGTATTGTATTTATATGCGGTACGGAAATGTGACGCGTTCAATAACTTCCCAATTGCATTTTGACCATCGCTTTCACTAAATCCATGTCACTCTGTCCATGGCCCCTAGGTTGACTTATTTTTTCGTGTTCAATGTACAAGTAAAATCATTTGCAATCAAACTTTTACATTTTGTTCATGGGTAAACTTCAGAAATTCAAATTCTTACTACGTTCACCTTGAATATTTTTCATGTTTATTAATACATCTTAACATAGTTTGATTAAACTTGTGTCGATTTGTAGGTGTAAACTCACAAAATGGCAATAGTTAAAGGCTATAATAAGAGTTTAAAGTAGCTACATAGTCGTCGTGTTAGTTATTATTATAACATAATTGTTTTAAAAAGTTCTGTAAAGATTGTAATTATGTTGTTCTACGAGTTTAATTTTTCTGATATTAATTATTCTGTTCTCGTACGTTGTGGGTGTAATTATTTCTGAGTTCCTTTCTTCTGATTTATTAAGTTAGCTTAGCGGCGTACTTGTGTGTATCGCCTACAATGTTTTCATTTGAATAATATTGGTATCTTTTAAAACAAGAGCATTGTTTGTGCTAGGAAAATGTGGATTGTATTTTTTTATTTGGAACAGTAAATAGAGTGAACGAATGTATTGTATTGCACTTCATGGTTTTTACTTACAGTTATTTAGGTGTTCGAGCCTACGCTCGACCGACTGTGAGATTATCCCCTTGAACTTTGTGCGTTTGCAGCGTGTTTCTACCCTCATTTCCCACACCTTTTTTCCAGATGACAGGTACGTGCGTAGCCGCCATCGCCGGCTACCTTGTCATGTCAGTACGTATTTGAAATTTTCAGGGAGCAGTGTGTTAGGAAATTTTTATTAAATATCTAGTGTACTACATTTAAAATGGCTCTTCACGAAGTAAATGAGGTAAGATCATTATATTTAATAAGTGAATATGAAAACGGAGTGGAGAATTATAATATCACTTGATGTGCACTTCTTGTGAATGCCCGCTCCAAGGACGGCAGACTCGCTGTTATATGTGCAATGGGGTAAGCCCCCAATTATATCCTCACAACATGAGGGATGGATAATTCATACCTGCCCAAATGTTGGCTGCGCATTCAGCCAACATTCACGAAACGTCGGCTGTACAGCCGACACTTAGATCAAGAAGTCGGCTGCACTGCCTACTAGACGTCGGTTGCATTGCCTACTAGACGTCGGCTGAGCAACCGACACCTTACTTTGATCTGGCGATCGTTCAGTTGCATAAAGTATTCTATAAATGCATTGTAAATCTATCTTGTCGCCCACATATCTTGGATCGCACTAACCATGGGCGAACTCGCCAACTGGGAACCTTCTCCTG
The DNA here is from genome assembly GCA_964057195.1 of Orthosia cruda. Lineage (NCBI taxonomy): Eukaryota > Metazoa > Arthropoda > Insecta > Lepidoptera > Noctuidae > Orthosia > Orthosia cruda. The sequence continues at coordinate 14,319,915 of OZ059847.1, forward strand.
ATGACGAGGCAGTATACACCAATAATTTGTGAACAAAATTGACGAAATATACCAAGGAGATTGGAGATCCTGGGTTGTTAACTGCGTAGACTACGAGGACCTCTTACGACGCAAGATATCGTCGAATGATGAGTGCCGACTTCGTTTTGCTTAGCCCACGGTTCAGCTCGTCTAGTTTTTTGCGATAGTCCAACATCCCTAAGTGAGCGAAAGTATAAGGCTATAAAGAGGAAACTAATTAACTGGCCTATAGGGCGCGCTCTAATTTACTCGCCTCTGGCCACAATGAAAATGATCCACCCAATAGACGCCTTTAACGGGTTTTACGAGTTTTTACCAACAATTAAGTCTCAGGTTACAAGCTGAAGCATCTAGGCTTCTTAAGGCTCGTGCTCAAAGGTCAGTTTCACCCTCATCATCTTCACAAAGTTATCGCAAAAGGGCTCATAGCCCAAAGAGGGACGAAAATCCCAGGATAGAGAGACTGGAACGTCTTATGGAACAGCAAACTGAAATTCTACAGCAAGTTCTGCAAACTACCAGTAAGACTCATCCTCATCAAAATTCATCAGTGGACGAGCCAGAGTCTTCAAATGACAGTGAAGATGGTAGTTGGGCTGCACCACCATTAGCTTTAGAAGAAAGGAATATTCAATATAAAAATTTATCGTCTTGTGTGACAAATAGTGTAGAAGAAAAACATTTCAATAACTTCAACCCTGAAACAAAAGAATCAGCAAAAGTTGGTGATGCAGACAAATCTCTCGCGAAGATAAGTATTCAAATTCAGAGATTGAATAGCGAAAAGTGGAAAAATATCCGATATGCAGATGTTCAAAAACAGTTTACCGCAACCCCGGTTGTTACTTCCTTAAAGGTTAATAGCATTCTTGCAAGTACAACGCCTTCTTGGCAAATGATTACGTTGCTAGAAAATATGGATCAATGTTTAGCTGCAGTCTCCGACGGCCTCTTACAACAGAGGCAATGTTTCATGGAAACTTTTAAAAATGCTTATCTGGAAGTGAAATCTCACATCAGCAAGAATTTCTTGGTACCAGAATGTCATTTCCGTAAAACATCTGATGCACTCCTTCAAAACACATGCGGAAAAAGAGCGGAGATAATACAGTATAGGCGAAGTGTTTATAAACCCGTCAATAAAACTTTAAATGAACTATTACACTCAATTCCGCCTTCAGCAACTCATCCTTTTTCGGAACCTCAATTGTCAGACTTAATCAAGGAGCAAGGAGGCCCTAATAAGTTTTTTCCTGCAAAACAACGAAACCATACAAACTCCTATAAACCCAGGCCTGTTAAGACACAGGTCATCAAGAAACCAGAACGAAGACCCTAACCGGAGATGAGACCAGAAGACCTAACTTTAGACAAGACAGATTCTCGTGCCGATTCTCAGGAAAACACTCTTCTACTACACCTACCGCGAACTAAATTTGAAGGACGGAAATACTAATTTTATGGCGGGTGTTGAGACCCGCTCCTCTCAACACCGTCGCGCGCCAGCAGCAGTGAACGAGGGACGCGGGGCAGCGGGGTGCCCGCCGGCCGACGGCCGAGCGAGCGACACACCGCCACGACAGTCAGCTGCTGCACACCTCCACGCACGGCTGCGCTCGCGCATCATTTTCCCTTTGTTTACTTTTAACCGACCGTTGTTCTATAATTTCTCATCTTCTCTATTTCAATATACTTCATCTTGTTATACAGTCCACTTCTCTTTCATTTCCTCTACCACGATCTATCGTCGCGTACATTGGTCCTTCTACCGTTAACTTTCGAGCCAAACGAAGAAGACAACGGAATTTTCGAATTCAAAAATTCAACGGTTCGTCGGTTGAAGAACAAAGGACTTCTTCTTCGGGTTCAAGAGATCTTCATTCTTCGCGTCTCATCGTCTGCATTGGGCATCGTGAACGTCGATACGGCAACAGCCGTCTTCATCGACTTCAAACCAACGGACGGCGCATGAATAGATCGTCGAGACTACGGGACAAGAAGACTTCAACATTCGGCTACAGTCGTCAGAGGTTGACAGCATAAAACCGTGAGAACGTTCCAATTCCTTTTTCCCATCATTTTGCTAAATTATTTTTCCTAATTTGAACTTATTTAATAGTTGCAATTCCGTTAAAATTCAGTCTATCCATAATCTTCAGCCTATCAACTTGTTTAAACAGTTTCCATTTCTTATTTAGTGCCTACACAGGTTTAAAATTTAAATAAAAAGTAAAAAAATAAAAAGATTTTAATAATTTAATAATAGTAGGTAGGTACCAGTCACAATTCCGTTATTTGTAACGGTTTTAACCTAAATCTTACTTATTTTAATTATTAATCGATATATTTTGCATTGTTCCAGTGAATTAAATTGAATTTATTTTGTTTTGTGAAAAGAAAACATTGCATCATTCGCTTAGCATTACTCAGCAGATTCAGTCGGAAACGCCTAGTGCTTTTGTGATAGCAATCTCATTTCTTACTGCTTATAGCTCTGTGCCCACTGTAAATTTTATTTATCATTAAAAAATATCACTGAATAATATCACATACCCTCATTTTTTATTTTTTCTTTCTTTTATTTTCTGCAACTGCTAATTATTTTTTAATTGTCATGGCTGACATGAAAAGCTTAGTTAAGAAGCGAGCTTCAATTAAAGCCAAGCTAACGCAGTTTAATAATTATTTAAACATTTCTAAGACTTGCGAAAAGTTGAGTGAGGTGCAAGTTATCGAAATCGAATATCGAATTAATATATTTGAAAGCTTGTACGAAAAATATGATGCGTTGCAGGACGAATTGGAGGCAATGGTGGATGACCCCAGCGAGCAATATGCGGAACGCGAGGAGTTTGAAAAGCTGTACTGCAGCTTGGTGGCTTCTGCACGCCAGCTGATCACCGGCGCAAGAAGTCTTCTTAAGGGGGACTCCGCAGGCGAGGTGGATTCTTGTACTACTAGTACACACAAACACAATTCAATTCGTTTACCCAAAATTGATTTACCCAAGTTTTCAGGTAGCTATCATGATTGGCTGGAATTTAGAGACACTTTCATTTCAATAGTACATAACAACACATCCTTGGATAAAATAAATAAATTACACTATCTACGTGCTTCTTTAAAGGGTAGTGCTTCTCTTGTTGTTGATAACCTTGACTTCAGGTCAGAAAGCTACGATGCTGCCTGGAAGTTACTCTGTGAGAGGTATGACAACAAAAGATTGCTTGTCAACTATCATGTGCAAGCACTCTTTAACGTTCAGCCCATAGAAAGAGAGTCAAGTAAGTCACTACGGTACATAATTGACTCAACTAATAAAAATCTTAGGGCTTTAGCAACCCTTGGTCAACCTGTTCAAAATGCTTTTGTTGATGTTCTTATCATTTACATAATGACCAATAAACTCGATCACGTTACAAACCGTCAGTGGGAAGAACACAGAAACACTTTTTCTGAACCTCCAGCTTTATCTGCGTTCATTAACTTCATCAGTAGCAGGGCTGACTTACTAGAGACACTTGAGGAGTCTAAGCCTATAGTATCAGCCAAAATTGAACCCAACACACCTGCGGCCAAATCTAAGAGCAGTGCTGTGGTACCTGACAAGTCTTCAAAGTCTTTGTCATGTCCCATGTGTCGTCAGGATCATTTTATTTATGCATGCGAGCAGTTTAAAGGTCTCTCGATACAGGCTCGTATTAAAAAAGCTCAGGGTTCAAATCTGTGCATGAATTGTCTTCGTCCCGGTCATGATGTTTCCAGATGCAAATTTGGTCATTGTAAATATTGTCGACAAAAACATAACACCCTTCTACACACCGATAGTGACAATGTTCTTCCTAGTGCACACAACACTGCATTATCAGCTAGTCAATCTTTTACATCTCGAGTAATTTTACTTTCCACAGCGCTCGTGAGGGTGACCGACGCTGACGGTAACTACCACACTGCACGAGTCTTGCTGGACAGTGGAAGCACAACAAATTTCATATCGGAGGAATTTGTTCGTAAGCTACACTTTCCTACCTACATTACCAAGTCCAAGGTAACAGGTATTAATTTTCAAACTACTAGTTGTACTCAGGGATGCTCAGTGTCATTAAAATCAATTGATGACAGTGAGTACGAACTGAACATCGATTGCCTCGTATTGCCGAAAGTATCAGCATCAGTTCCTCATACTTATGTTGATACTAGCAACATACGTATACCTACGAACGTCCGACTTGCCGACCCCACTTATCACGTTCCGTCTTCCATCGACGTCCTTGTCGGTGCAGAAGTCTTTTGGGGTATCATAGGCACCGGCCGTATCGCATTAGGTACTCATAAGCCCACTTTACTTGAGTCAAAATTAGGTTGGCTCATTTCGGGTGCATATTATCCGTCAGATTCCTCTTCACATGTTTGTATGCACACTTATAACTTACAAGTAGATTTAGATCGGTTTTGGGAGTTAGATTCAGTGACATCCATACATAAACATTCTGGTGAAGAGAGATCCTGTGAACAACATTTTAAAGATACCACATATCGTAATTCTGATGGTCGATTTGTGGTAAGTATCCCCTTTAGAGAGTCACTGGACGTATTGGGTGATTCATACATGATGGCTAAGCAGCGATTTCTATCACTTGAACGTCGTTTGGGTAGAGATCCTCGCCTTAAAAGCCTATACGTTGACTTCATTAATGAGTATATAAAGCTGGGACATATGTCTGAGTCAAGTAAGCGCCCATTACACTCAACATGTTCTAACTATTTACCACATCATGGTGTTCTGAAGGAGTCAAGAACTACCACCAAATTAAGAGTTGTTTTTGACGCTTCCGCCAAAACCTCATCAGGTAGGTCTTTTAACGAAATACAGATGGTTGGTCCCCCTATCCAAGATGATTTGTTGTCAATACTGCTTCGTTTCCGTCAGCATAAAATAGTCATAAGCGCGGACATTGAAAAAATGTATCGACAAACTCTTATTCACGACAGTAATCGTCCATTACAAAAAATACTTTGGAGGGAAGAACCAACTCATCCGTTAAAGGAATACACGCTTGACACCGTAACGTATGGCACGGCATCAGCACCCTTTTTAGCTACCAGATGTTTGCTGCAATTGGCTGAAGAGTGCTCAGATTCTTCAACTAAGTTTTCGATAGCACATGATTTTTACGTGGACGATTACTTGTCGGGTGGACCATCTGTTTCAGAAATTTTAGAAAAAAGCCGCCGTGTTGACGACATCCTTCGGTCAGCAAAATACAACCTTCGAAAATGGCAGTCCAATTCTAGTCAGGTACTACAGGCGCTAAGCGGTGAACATGACGTTTCTGATGTTGTGGACCTGAGCGACAACGAGCAGTCGAAGACTCTGGGGCTTCTATGGAAGAGCTTAAGTGACACGTTTTCCTATTCTATTAACTTAAACTCCACTGACAAAACTACTAAACGTCATATCTTGTCAACCATAGCACAAATCTTTGATCCCATTGGCCTAGTCGTTCCATGCATAGTGGAAGCCAAAATTATTATGCAGCTTCTGTGGCTGGCCAAATGTTCGTGGGATGAGCTTGTTCCTACGCATATTCAGTATGCTTGGAATAATTTTCAAAATAACCTGCACCTTCTAAACGAGTTCAAGATACCTCGGTGGGTGTTGTGTGAATCAGCGTCCTGTCTACAGCTGCATATATTCACTGACGCATCCGAAAAGGCTTATGGGGCGTGTGTTTATGTTCGCAGTGTTTCGAGAGACGGCGAGATCACTGTACACCTCCTTACCGCTAAAAGCAAGATAGCTCCAATCAAATCCACAACTATACCGCGACTTGAGCTATGTGGTGCCTTGTTGGGTTCACGATTATACTCAAAGGTTCGTCAGTCACTTACTTTACAATTTGATGAAGTCCATTGTTGGTGTGATTCCACCATCGTCTTGGGATGGTTATCTACTTCACCAAATCAATTAAAGACATTCGTTCGTCATCGAGTGTCTGAAATTCAGGAAACTGTAGCAGGAGAGGCATGGCACTATGTTCCGTCAGCTGAAAACCCCGCAGACCTCGCTTCGCGTGGGCTTAGTACTGACAGGCTTTTGTCGTCTTCATTGTGGTGGTCAGGACCACAATTTCTTAGCAAAGATACATCTTCATGGCCTCAGTTCCCTGAATCACATCATAATAATTCTGAATTACCGGAAACAGTTGCTTCTTTTCAGGTTTCTAATCACATTATAGAAAATCCAATTAATGCGTTAATTTCAAAATTCTCAAGCTTCAGCACATTACAGCGTGTGACGGCATACGTCATGCGATTCATTAATAAATGCAATAAAAAATCACTTGAAACTGGTTCACTAACTTCTACTGAACTTAACAATTCTTTAAACTTATTATTAAGATTTAGTCAAATGGAATCTTTCCCGGAAGAGTACCACTTACTTAAATCAGGTAAACAGTTACCAGCAAAGAATAAGCTATTATCTTTGTCACCTTTCTTTGATACTGTGGGACTCCCGTATCTACATACTTACGACACATGTAAACACTCGCCGCACGAATAGACGACATGCCAGCCTCGGAACCAAATACGTACTGAGGAGATGCGCCGGCGCCGGTAATATTTATAGTGTGCGTACAGACGGCGCTATACGTCGCGCACGCGCGAGAGTGAGATGGGTGCTCGCTCATCGTAGCTATCATTGTTACAGATTTGTTTTAAGTTTAGGAAATCAGTGTTCTCCCATTGGTCAATTAAATATCGTAACATAGTGTAGCCTGTACGTACAGAATGTTCCAAAATAGTATGTAAGGAAGGATCTTTTACGAATAAACAAGCAAATTATTCCCTGCAACATACGTCTTTAATTTCGCTATTCAACTACCCCCAACAACTGGTGACCCCGACAACTGAACCGACAACCCAGATCGAAGATGTCGCAAGATAACCCAAGCGAAAGCAAAATGTTGAGGCCCGAAGTCGACCTGGCTGCAGTCTCCATCCAATCAAGACTGTTGCCGTTTTGGAGAGAGATACCACGAGCCTGGTTTATCCAATTTGAAGCAGTCGTGGATCCTTTGAAGACATCGGATGATCAAAAGTACCGATATGTGTTGCAGCAGCTACAAACCACCGATCTACAACATATCACGGACATCTTATACAATCCGCCAGCCACGGACAAATACGGAACCGTGAAAAATCGTCTATTGACGGTATACGACAAATCGGACGTGAAAAATTTTCAAAAACTCATCAGCGGCCTGGAACTGGGTGACCAGAAACCTACACAGTTGCTACGCAAGATGCGAGAACTCGGCAGCGGCATGATCACGGACGAAGGTTTAAAGATCGAGTGGCTCAACCACCTACCCGCACAAATGCGCGTTGTGCTGTCGATCAACACGGAGTCGTCACTCGACACACTCGCCGCGATGGCTGACAAGATGGCAGAATATTCAGAACCCTCAACATCGACGATCGCCGCAGTGTCCACGTCACAAGAGCCCGTGATGACCGCACAATTAAATGTATTGTCGAAGCAGATGGAAAAACTAAGCCTAGAAATCGCTGAGCTGCGCGGACGCTCAGCTCATCGTTACAGAGGCCCGTTTCGTTCCCGGTCGCGTTCACAGTCACGGTCGCGACTGGGTAACAAGTCTTCAACCAGACCCGGCGATCCAACGTGGGAATGTAGGTACCATTATCGCTACGGTGACAAGGCAAAGCGCTGCGAATCACCGTGTTGTAGGAGAAACAAGACTCAGTCGTCGTTAAACTAGCTCCGACATCGACGGTGGCGGACGTCGGTGTCCCGTGTACTACCAACCGCCTTTGTGTCTTTGATCGTGATACCAGAGAACGATTTCTTGTGGACACAGGCGCCGATATTTCAGTGATAGCCGCCACAAGCAAAAGAAAAATGAAGACCGCCAGCGAGTACAGATTGTATGCGGCGAACAATACGCCCATAAATACCTACGGAGAAAAAACGCTCAAACTGAATCTTGGTCTTCGTCGTAGTTTCCTGTGGCAGTTTATCGTGGCAGACGTGAAAACTTCAATCCTGGGAGCCGATTTTCTACGTCACTTCAAATTACTGGTAGATCTCCATAGGAAGAAGCTCATCGACAATGTGACCGACTTATCGATCGACGCGTTTGAAATAACGACCGGAGAAGAAACAGTACACGTCATTAGCTCCGAACAAGCATATTTCGAAATATTGAAGCAATATCCAGAGGTTCTGCGACCAATGTCCCTGAAAGAACCGCCAAGACACGACGTCGTTCACCACATAGAAACAACAAGCCCTCCGCTTTACGCCCGACCCCGCCCGCTGCCACCCGATAAGTACAAGGCTGCCAAAGAAGAGTTCGATCACATGCTGGAGATGGGTATCTGCAGGCCGTCGAAGAGCCCATGGGCGAGTCCACTACATGTCGTAAAAAAGAAGGACGGAGGATTACGGGTTTGCGGCGACTATCGCAGACTAAACGCAGTCACTCAACCCGACCGATACCCAATACCCCGCATACAAGACTTCACTTACTAGCTGCGGAATATGAACATATTTTCAAAACTAGATCTCAAAATGGCATACTACTGGATACCGATAAATGAAGAAGACGCTCAGAAAACAGCAATCACCACACCATTTGGCCTGTTTGAATTTAAATGCATGACCTTCGGATTACGGAACGCCAGCCAAACGTTCCAACGATTTATGCACCAAGTTCTACGGGGCGTAAACAACTGCTTCTGTTACATCGACGACATCTTGTTATTCTCGCAGAGTGAGGAAGAACACAAGCTTCTTTTGCGTCAAGTACTGGACCGTCTCAGGGAATACGGCGTCATGTTGAAGGTAGAAAAGTGTGAATTTGGCAAAGAAAATATAAATTTTCTTGGCTACAATGTGTCAACAAACGGCATCAAACCCACAGAAGAGCGAACAGAAGTAATTTCGAAGTACCCGAAACCAACAACAGTCGCTGAGTTACGACGCTTCCTAGGCATGCTCAATTTTTATCGAAGCTGCTTACCCCGTCAAGCCGACTTACAATCAGAACTCAACAAGTTTCTACATAATCGGAAGCGTAACGACAAAACACCCATCGAGTGGAACCCGGAAGCAGAGATAGCTTTTGAAAAGTGCCGTCGAAGCATTTTAAAAGCAACTGAACTCACGCATCCAGTACCCGGCTGCACCCTCGCCATTATGACAGACGCTTCAGACTACAGCCTTGGCGCAGTACTACAACAGAGGATCGATAACGCGTGGAGACCGCTCGCTTATTTTTCAAAAGCGATGAGCATGACACAGCAACGCTACAGTGTATACGATCGCGAGCTACTAGCGATTTATACAGCTGTGAAGCATTTCCGAACGCTTATCGAAGGAGGCGACGTAACAGTGTACACGGACCACAAGCCACTAGCCCACGCGCTAATACGCCCAGCAAGCAGCAGTGACACACCTCGCCGAGAACGACAGCTGAATTTTATAAGTCAGTTCTGCACCAGCATTAAGTACGTACAAGGAGAAAACAACACAGTAGCCGATGCCTTGTCACGCATAGAAGACATACACTGCCCCACTACTATCGACTACGATAAGCTAGCGAGCGAACAAGCAAGCGATCCCGTGTTAAAGCAGTTGAAAAGCCAATCTAATCTAAAGTTTACTGACGTCACAATGCCAGGTATAAACCGACCAATCACGTGCGAAACCTCGACCGGGACGCCTCGACCATATCTACCGAATACATATCGTTTTGTAGCATTCAAAGCGCAACATGATTTATGTCATCCCGGCATCAGAACGACGCGAAAGCAGGCAACATCAAAATTCTTCTGGCCGAACATGAACAAGGATGTCAGCAATTGGACCAGAGCATGCATCGACTGCCAGCGAGCTAAAGTACATCGCCACGTCGTAACTCCACTAAGCGAGTTCCCCTCATCAGAACGCTTTGAACATATACATATGGACATCGTCGGCCCGCTTCGAATATCGAACGATTGCCGTTACTGCGTGACCATCATCGATCGATGCACCAAGTGGCCCGAAGCTGTTCCATTGCTCGACATAACCGCTGAAAAGGTCGCAAAAGCCCTTTATGAAAACTGGATCGCAAGATTTGGATGTCCACTGCGAATATCAACGGATCAAGGTCGCCAATTCGAGTCCCAGCTCTTCCGATCCCTTATGCAGAAATTTGGCATAAAACGAATACGCACTACGGCATATCATCCTCAGTCAAATGGCCAGATCGAAAGATGGCACCGGACGCTGAAGGCAGCACTAATGTCACGCAGTTCGACCAATCAGTGGACAGAAGAGCTACCCACTGTGCTATTGGGACTGCGCACCGCATTACGCAAAAACAATCTCAGCCCGGCAATTATGACATACGGAACAACACTTCGCCTGCCATCAGACTTCATTGAAAAAAACAAAAATAGAAATCAATGAAAGCGACTACGTACGTCGCCTAATGGAAACAATGGCATCAGTTAAAAGTGCGCCGCGCTCGAACAACAGTCATACCGAGCCATTCATACACAAGGACCTCGCGACGTGCACACATGTTTTCGTGCGCAACGACTCAGTACGGTCGCCGCTAACGCCGCCATACGATGGGCCCTACGAAGTTATCAAGCGCTACGATAAGTACTACAAACTTAAATTACCGCTACGCACATCAGTGGTATCTTTGGACAGACTAAAACCGGCCTTTATCTACAACGAGCACATTGAAGATAAAGAACACCACCAGGACATTAGACCTACTCAGCACTACACCACCAGATCCGGCAGAGTCGTGAAGCCTGTATTACGCTTCACTTAGAGGGGAGTGATGTGGGACTCCCGTATCTACATACTTACGACACATGTAAACACTCGCCGCACGAATAGACGACATGCCAGCCTCGGAACCAAATACGTACTGAGGAGATGCGCCGGCGCCGGTAATATTTATAGTGTGCGTACAGACGGCGCTATACGTCGCGCACGCGCGAGAGTGAGATGGGTGCTCGCTCATCGTAGCTATCATTGTTACAGATTTGTTTTAAGTTTAGGAAATCAGTGTTCTCCCATTGGTCAATTAAATATCGTAACATAGTGTAGCCTGTACGTACAGAATGTTCCAAAATAGTATGTAAGGAAGGATCTTTTACGAATAAACAAGCAAATTATTCCCTGCAACATACGTCTTTAATTTCGCTATTCAACTACCCCCAACAATACTCTTTCTAATCTAATTCGTGTTGGAGGAAGATTAAATAACTCATTCTATGACTATAACGTTAAGCATCCAATTCTAATATCTAGTTCTCATACAATTTGCATTCTCTTGTTCAACATGTTTCATTTACGCCTCTTGCATGCTGGGCCACAACTTTTATTGGCCACTGTTCGTCATCACTATTATCCTATTGGGGGTAGGAACTTGGCAAAAAAGACCACACATCAATGCGTGAAATGTTGTAGGATCAAGGCCAACACTATTCAGCCTATCATGGGTAATCTTCCAGAGCAGCGTCTACATTTAGAGTTTCCATTTTTAGACACAGGAGTAGACTACGCCGGCCCCATCATGATAGCTGACCGGAAAGGCAGAGGGTGTAGACTCATCAAATGCTTTATTTGTGTGTTTGTGTGCCTAGCTACGAGAGCCATCCACCTCGAACTTGTGTCGGACCTTACAAAGGAAGCTTTCTTAGCCGCACTAAACCGCTTTATTGCTCGAAGGGGAAAACCCCGTAACATCTTTTCCGACAACGGTACAACCTTTGTCGGTGCTTTCAATGAGTTGGCCCGGCTACTTTCGCAAGACTTAAACCTCAATAAAATCGACCCTGGTATAAACTTTTCATTTATACCTGCATATACTCCACACTTCGGAGGCCTATGGGAGTCTGCAGTTAAATCCACCAAGCATCATCTACGACGCACTTTGGGCTTAACAAACCTGACCTTTGAGGAGATGGCGACTTGTTTAATTCAAGTTGAGGCTATTTTAAACTCAAGGCCCTTAACTCCACTGTCCAGCGATCCTTCCGACCTCGCTCCATTAACCCCGGCACACTTCCTTATTGGTCGTTCTCTAATCATGCTGCCTCATCCACAGATCCAGGACGTCAATGTCAACAGCTTGAAACGATTTCGCCGTATCGAATATCTGAAGCAGCACTTCTGGGCTCGTTTCTCACACGAGTATGTTATGTGGCTCCAAGAGAAAACGAAATGGTGCCGGTCGTCTGGCGAGTTCAAGGAAGGAACTTTAGTTGTCATAAAGGACAACCACTTACCTCCTCTTATGTGGCTTTTAGGACGCATCAAACATGTTCTCCCAGGCAGAGATGGCGTCGCAAGGGTCGCTGACATCCACACAAGAAAGGGTGTCATCCGGCGCGCCTTCAACACCATCTGCCCGCTGCCGGTTTCTACTGTTGAAGACTCTTCAACGGGGGGAGCATGTTGAGACCTGCTCCTCTCAACACCGTCGCGCGCCAGCAGCAGTGAACGAGGGACGCGGGGCAGCGGGGTGCCCGCCGGCCGACGGCCGAGCGAGCGACACACCGCCACGACAGTCAGCTGCTGCACACCTCCACGCACGGCTGCGCTCGCGCATCATTTTCCCTTTGTTTACTTTTAACCGACCGTTGTTCTATAATTTCTCATCTTCTCTATTTCAATATACTTCATCTTGTTATACAGTCCACTTCTCTTTCATTTCCTCTACCACGATCTATCGTCGCGTACAGCGGGACAGGTAAAAAACAAATTGCTAGTTTGGAAAGACCTAGGCGTCTCAAGAAATTAACTGTCTCTGGCTACATAATTCATTTCGTATGCACCCCACCATTAAAAGTGTTCCATGCTGATATTTGTACCCGGCTAGCGTCTAAGACCTCTACGGACATGACGTCGAAAAGTAGAAAGAAAAGTCGCTAGAAGTCGAAAAAATGTTAGCATGTGGTGCCTTTGAAATATGTAAAAGACCTTCCGGATTCTTATCCCCCGTGTTTTTAAGAAAGACATCGGACGGCTCAAACCGGCTAATATTTAATCTAAAGCTGTTAAATGAATATCTGAATCCCCATAAATTTCGCTTTATAAATCACCACAAAATTCCACTCTGTTTTGGCGAATCAGATTATATGATCAAAATAGAAGGTCTATTTTGATCATATAATCTAAATGTTGTATCGCAAGCCTATTTTCACATTCCGATTGTAGAATCTCACCGTAGATTTTTTGCCTTCTATTATATAACAGAACAATATTTCAAATGACCTGTCTGCCTTTTGGCCTTGCAACAGCCCCCTACATATTTGCGAAGATAACTAATTGGATTGCAAATGTTTTCGGGGAAAGTGGAATCAGAGTAGTAGTCTACTTAGACGATTTTATGGTAATGCATCACGATCCTACTATCCTTCTACAACAGAGCCAACTGGTTCAGGAATAACTCACAAAAATGGGCTGGTGCATCAATTTTCAGAAATCAGTTCTTATCACCTGTCAAAGCGTAGAATATCTTGGAATTCTGTGGAATACAAAGGCAAATATAAAATGGCTACCGAATGCCAAAATTTAAAAAATAAAAGGATTGAGTCTAGGAACCCTACGCAATCAAACGTGGTCTTAGTGGGCAGCCAAAGTTTTATTAGGGAATCTAAACTTCGCAACCTTTGTCATCCCACTCGGGAGGCTACATTCTTGTCGCATCCAAATGGAAACCAACCGTCTTCCAAGAGAAGACAAACACGCAAAATTCCCTCTCTCGTAGCTGCATTGCTTCTTTTATCATCGGGCAGTAGAATTCATGACCTGACGCTTCTGTATATAGGACCAGAACTGTTCGAGTCCCATATTAATTATATTGTATTTTGGCCACGATTCGGCTCAAAAACCGACTCTTTTAAATACAGACAATCTGGCTGGCAGCTATATGATAAAGGTGCTGAAACATTAAATATAATTTATTGGGTTAATAGACTGATTACCGTTAGCAAATCAAGACGAGGTAACCTGACTATCCTATTCATATCTACCAAGGGTAAAATAAAGGAAGCCTCCAGAAGCGTTATTGCTGGTTGGATTCGAACTTTATTCAAGGATGCACAAATCAAAGCGTCTCCTGGAAGCTGTAGGGCAGCAGTCAATTCAGATAATTGGATTAATAGAAACCTTAATCTTGATGAAGTGAAGATCAAGAGATACCTTTCTAACAGATTACTTTAAAGAAATCCCGAATCAATCAAAAGGTAATTTAGATAGTTTAAGTCAATCATTTTCTCCAATCTAAGTTTAATGAATATAATAATTAATGGAAGACTGATATTTCTGTTATTTTGATTAAACTTTTATTTTTTCATCAATAGTACTTACTTGCGTCTTTCTTATGTATTATGTACAATATTTTCCTGTTTTATCTAAGTACGTCTAGCCATCGCCGGCAGATTATAAACACATCTCACAGTGGGTCGAGCGTATGCTCGAACACCTAAATAGAACCGTTTTCCCCCCGAAGGGAAGAAAACGAATATTTAGGTTTCAGCCGTAGCCTCAATGAATAATTAATAATAATAAATAATTCTGTACTTGTTAATTATGCATAGATATATAATATAGGCATGTAGGACATGGGCTAAAGCTATTTTTAAATATACCTACGTCAAGCAAAATCCTCCTTTTATCGAAACTCACTTTGATCCGCGCACTCGGAACATTGAAAATACTTAGCAATAATTCTTGTTTCTGATAATTCTTTCCCTTTTCTGGATTATTAGTAGGATTTTGCTCTTGAAAGCTTATATTACGATAATAGACGCTGCCATTCCTCTTGAATTATTAATTAAGTTTCTGGTTATCAAGTCTGATTTCGAAAAGTATTGCTGAGTAAGATTTTCTTTCAATTTTTGTGTTTATATTTGAACGAATGTGTTCGCCAACCAACCTTGGTACCTACCTGAAATTATTCGCCAAGTTAAGATGACTGGCGAAATTGCTTGGAAGTACCTAAGTACTTATTATGTTATGTGGGTTAGATATGAACTTGTGAATTGTTTAATACTGTTCACAAAAAGTTGAGTCCGTGTTCCAAAAACTAGGTGTATCTTTATATCGTTTTAAAATAATTTCGACTTGGTCTATAAAACGAAGTGATATTTCTTATGATCTTACGTACAGCCCACGTTCAAACCTATACCCTCTGCACAATTTGATTACGTCTAACAGTAACATGTTTATTCAAGAAACAAGCCAGGAGCTGTAATACATATTATGTATCAAGTGTCCACAAGCTAAGAAATCAAGCTTAAGACACATAGCTGAGAGCGCAGAAACTGCACTTCTGATTACAATAGTAATATGATATGCAGCTATTTGTTCAAGCCTTGTGCCCCGCACAGCATCTAAAGAATTTATTTTCACACTTTCAACTCAAGGAAAACAGCAAATAAAATATTAATGCAAGAACTCATGAATGATGAATGCAAGTTAGAATTAAATATTACAAAAGGTAAAAATTCATGGAGCAGAAAACTGACATTAAAATCTTCATAAAAGATCTAATAAAAACGAGGAAAAAGTTCAGAATAACAATTAGGTTAAGAGGGAATAGGTGAAAAAAAATCAAGTAAGTGAACAAGTTATCTCAAAATATTCCATTCATTTGCGAATTTTCATATTGTTGGAAAAATAATAAAGTCCATAGTCCGCGACCCCCGGTGTAGGTGTGAGACGGAACACCGGGGTGGTTTTTAGTCAGTACGAGTCTGACTGACTCCTCCGCTCCCGCAGGGCGAGGGACATCCAATGAGGATTTTCCACGCCGGAAAAAAAAAGGGTCCAGCACCTAAACAACGCCCTAAACGAAAACTTACCTCTAAAAAAGTGATGGTCACTATTTGTTGGTCTAGGGCCGGTTTGATTCATCACAACTTCTTACCAAACGGGATCAGCATTACTGCAGATGTGTACTGTAAAGAACTGAACACATTGATGGAGAAGCTCGCACGTCTTCAACCAGCTTTGGTCAATCGCTCGTCTCCGCTGTTCCTGCACGACAACGCGCGACCTCGTACTGCACAGCAGACGGTCTCCTAGGGACACCACGAAATCTCGGTAGACGTCGAACATTCCCGTCCACTACGTCTTCTTAGCAAAAATGCTTAGGAATGTATGTATTCCAATTGCATTGTAGAACATTATCACCCAAATTGTTTGAATTATTATTTCGAATAACATACATTATCATATCATTAGCAACAGTTTACCCACTAGTAACTAAGTGCCTATAGATTGCATCCACAGATGAATCAATTTGCCTTAATTACTCGCTTAATTTTGGCACCACCAGGGGCTCTTCACACACGGGTCTCGTTTGCGCTATTTCAACTTTATTTTCGTAAGTAGAATGATACTATACCGGTCATGCAAACACACAAACTGAAAATAAAAACATGGGTTAGTTGTGCAGAGAACCTTTGCTGATACGCCCCAGAAGTCTTGACGTTTCAGACACAACTGTGGACTTTATACAAGTAGGTTTTATGTTGGTTTTCAGTTGGGTATAACAGTATCCGTGACCTTGCCGTACCCCGAGTCTATCTAAAAAGTTTCTTACTACGCATTATATACCATTTCGTACGCGGGTTCGTGGCGTACCGCAACCGTGCGAGTCTGTATGGCTATTGCACATCGCTGTGACGACGCGGTTGCCTACTACTTAGACTCGGTCTACTTTAATCAACCGCCACAGCGATTGTAAACATTTGCGAAAACCGTTCGAGTGTTTTTTTATTTATTTTAGATGGGTTTGCTCTTGACTCTAGTCTAAGTCATAGATGACAGAGATAGAGTCGACAATGGAGTGAGCTTACCCAGAAGGAGCCTGTTTACTCTAACTTTGAAGAGATTCGGGTTGAATGCATTCGGAAACACAGATGCAGGTAATGAGTTCCATTCATTCGCTGTGCGCATTATGAAGGATGTTTGGAAGCGCTTGGTGCGAATTGGTGGAATGGCAACAAGGTAAGGATGGTAACTTGCAGTGCGATGGTAGAAGGGGGCTGGTAGGATGAGGTCGTGGAGTTCTTGAGCACACTCACCGAAATACAGTCTGTAGAAGACCGACAAGCAGGCAACCTTGCGGCGATGAGCCAAGCTGTGAAGCTTGGTATCCACTAGTTCAATGTCGCCGATGAGCCTCTTAGTTCTGCGTTCCACCGAGTCAAGCGCGGCAAGCTGATACTTTGCTGAGCCATCCCAAAGGTGGCTGCAATACTCCATGCATTATCGGACTTGCGCTTTGTACAGGATTAAAAGCTGTCCAGGCGTAAAGTATTGCTTCACCTTATTTAGGATGTCCAGTTTTTTGGCCGCAATTTGGGCTTTGTACTCAATGGAGGCACCGAAATTAAGACTGGATGTCAACTCCATGCCTATGAGCTCAAGCCGATCAGTCACTGGAACAGACGCACCCCGAAAAGTAGGCGCCCGATCGAAAAGACTCCTTTTAGCGGTAAAAAAGGCCTTACAGTATTGATACAACATGTCGGGCTTAACAAGACGCTCCAATACAGTATTATCTCCCGCTTCTCACTAGATTGCTTTATGGTTTATTAATGGTATCAAGTTCATTATTAAACAAATATTTATTAAGCGGGATCGTTGACAGGCTTGTTCTCATTACTCAATTATCGATGTAGGCAAGACGCGATGTAATAATACCCACATATAATTAATTTGTTATTCACACTATCAATAAAGCTTAGTGTTCTGCGAAGTTAGATCGGTTTGTAGCATATGATTATGATTTGAAGTAGAGATGTTACGGACTTGGTTTCATCGGAACCGAAGTTGGAGCCGGAGTTTATTAATTTGGTTTTTCGGAGTCGGAATCGGAACCGATTAAGTTTGTTATGGGCAGAGGCTCTAGACAAGTGTCATTCGAAGTAGTGATGGCGATGATTAAAATTCCAAAATGTAAGGGATTGATCACGTGAAATTTCGATGGCGACATTTTTCCAATAGCATTCGTTGATATAATGTCACTTGTCTTGGGCCTAAATTCTAATTTTATTTAAAAATACAAATATGAATCAGCTTCTTTTCAACTACAATTAAAAAAAATGTTACATCTACCTAGCTGTTGAAAATAAAAATAATCAAATCTTAAATAATAATATTATTATAATGTTGTCGTTCCCTGTGCTTCGATTGATCTCCGATTATAATCTATGATATATTAATTTCGGAGTCGAAGATGTAATATCAATCGGAAGTGCCGAGGTTCCGCAATCGAATTTGAACCTTTGTAACATCCCTAATTTGAAGTTTGAATGTAGGCGTTGAAGAAAAGCTGTGTAGGTTCACATTTCAATAGCTATTATTCATCGGTTGTAACATAATGATCTGAATTAATTATTGGTTTATTTGGCTGTTGAAGTAACAAAAACAATAGCTTTGATAGCAGAGGTTTTCGGAGAAAATTTCGGTAAATAACTGAATTAGTTATTGGAACTATTACAGGACGTTAAGAGCTCGTGGCTAAATTGTAACAGCCACACGGGTCGATCTTCAAGTTTAACCGGTTGAATGCCATTATTACCGAAACGCCGGTAATTCGGTGTCTTTGTTACCATATTGTATTTCATTTTTCGACACCGACTTCGGAAAAAATAGTTATTTTTCGCTTTGTAGTGTTTTGCTTTGGAAGTCGGTTTATTTTTTATGTTTTTTATTTTTAGCTTTGGAATTTCAAATTATCTTGAAAATTTGTTGACACATATCTCACGACGATTCCAATAAGCCCAAACACGTCTAGGATACATTGTTTTATTTCGGATTTCTACTCCCTATCTTCCGGCTTCATCATTAGATCAGTTCGATGGTATCATTTTTATCAGTACCAATTATTTATAAGTATTTGCTTCATCATAGTCAGGTAACTATTTAAGATATCTTATACCCGTGACATGCTTATAATTTACGAGTTCCAGTTACCCTCTGTGGTCTTCTTCATCAGTTCCACTTCACCAAATGATACTTTTTGAGTCCAAATGCTTGCATTGTTGATGAAAATACAAAAAAAAGAAACCTGGAACTCTGCCGCATCCGTTTAGACTGGAATTCGGCCCCGACATGGTTGGGAACAAGATAGGCAGACTGATTCACTGAGCTTGAAAATAGATCAAAAATATTATCTCGTCAGGATTCGGTAGTAGGATCAGGCATTTAACTGATCTCATTCAAATAATGTCTTGCATCTCTAACACATTCATTAGTGTTAATTACCATTAATATTAATATCCGACCTTATGAAACATTCACATTAATTTTATACCTGCATGAATATTTCAACTCAACACCAAGTGATGCCAAGCGATAAAATCGTAATTAATATCGATACAATATGTAGATTTCATAACCGGGCCCCGCCCCGTCCGGTTACGCTGATGATCCTAATTGAAATCTCAAAATGTTTCCGTTTTAAAACTAATACATATTTCACTTTTTGTTAGTAAAATATAGTGTAGGTAAACCAACTAATTCACAAAGGTAAGTCAAGAAGACTCTTTATATGAACCTATTACTTTTGGTTGGGTTACCCTTTATAAACTCAATTGTTTTGTACTGTTCTATGATAGCTGTCCTTGAAAAACTTTCTCTTGTAAAGCATGTGTCTTTTTACTACTTATTAAAACTACTATACTAAAATTCATAACTTTTCATTTACATATCAATACTTTTTCGATGCTTGTTGAGAGCAATGGTGGCCCAGTGGTATCGGCCGCGACTTACAAGTTGTAGGTCGTGGGTTCGAACCCAGGCAGGCGCTTTACTTTGTGTAAATTATTTCATCACCACTGCTCTCAAAACGGTGAAGGAAAACATCGTGAGGAAACCGGCATGTCCTAGAACCAAAAATTCTAAGTCATGTGACATCCACCAACCCGCACTGGGCCCGCGTGGTGGATTATGGCCCATCCCCTCTCACAGAGAGGAGGCCTGTGTCCCAGCAGTGGGAACATTAATAGGCTGATGATGTGATGATGACTTTTTCGATCCTCCACAGATTTTATTTTTGTAGGGATTTAAATAAGTACAGGTGCATTGTTAAACATATTTTGTTTTTTATAATTTTGACCGTCTTGTTCAATGCTAAAAGCATTAATAAGAGTGATAAAAAAAATGCAAAACTCTGTAAATTTAGAGCTAACATCAATAGGTGCGTGGTGCGAATAGGCTCCAAAACTACTGGACTGATTTCAAAAATTCTTTCACCGTTGGGAAGCTACTCTATCCCCGGGTGACATAGGCTACTTTTTATCCCTTTATTCCCACGGGAACGCGAACTACGCGGGTGAAACGCGAGGCGTCCTCTAGTAATAATATAAGAGGCTATACCTTCTCGTTAGAGGAACGCAACATAATATCATTCTGTACACCTTCCGATTACGTTACTGTAATACACAAGGTGTTCATTAATTATTGCCTTTGCCAAATAAATAATTCTGTTACAGGAAAGCTTTAAGAAAAGTGACACGGACTAAGACTTGTTTACGCAGGAAGTCAAACTAAAGAGGTTGTTGTACAATGTCAGGATGTTAAATATTGTTCAATGTTGTTGTTGTTATTGTTGTTGTTTTTTGAAGGGTTTTGATTACCCAGTTAATTTTTATGTTAGAAAATGTTTTTTTATTTTA
Organism: Orthosia cruda; assembly: GCA_964057195.1. NCBI lineage: Eukaryota > Metazoa > Arthropoda > Insecta > Lepidoptera > Noctuidae > Orthosia > Orthosia cruda. Next base: position 14,340,666 of record OZ059847.1, read on the forward strand.
CCGAATAAAGTCAAAATCAATACATTTATTTCGATTTCGATTAATTTGCACCAAGTGCAACCATGTCGTGTTCAGGCTATCTCTATCCATTCAAGGTTGCCTGGAAGAGATCAGAGTCCGATAAGGCCGCCTGTTGTATGTTTGTTTTTTATTTATTTAATTATGTACACACAAAGTACTTAACAGAGAAAAGAAGGAATAAAGATAGAAGAGCACAAAGGTACTGCTTATTTCAATAGAAATTTATTCCAGCAGACCTGCGACAGCAAAGTTGAATGATAGACGAAGACAGTGTGTAGAAAGAAATAAGGAAACTTAAAATAGACTATCAAAACTTAACAAATTATATTTAAATTACAAATATACCTTAACTACATATATAAAAGATAAAATACATACAACATATTATATAATAATATATAAAATTACAAGATTGTGGAAAGGTAATTGTTCTTTGACCTGTTTCTTGAATATAGATACATTTTTAGAGTCACGGATTTTAGATGGAAGTCGTACTGCATGAACAGAGAAGGAGTGGGAATAAAAATTACTATTATGGGAGGGGAAGTTTAGACGATGCCTTAGGTGGGATCTACACTGGACATCGGCAGCGCGAGTAAAGTAAAACCGTTCGCGCAGATATCGAGGGTACGTAGGGTTTGTTTAGCTGCCCACGTCGTGCGCAGCCGGACCATAGTTTTTATTATCTATATCCTTTTTCTTAATTTTAATTTATATTACCTTTTATTTGTACTAACGTGGCTAACGTTAGCTCGACCGAGCCTAATGTTACGCTACAATAGATTATTAAACGAATAATTTGATTCTACAATGTCAGCATTGCTGAATAAATTGTTGTTGTTATTTATTTACCTACTAATCAATTAGAAGGTAAAAAGATTTAAGGGATCGGTAAACCGGTCTGACCAGCGGTTAGGGGACCGGCCGCGAGATTTTTTTTTTCATCCACCTTGTCCATTACCACCAACTTCTCTAGATTGTCTGGTTTCCGACGGACAATCTGACCAAAGTAACTGAGAATCCTTCGGTAGCCGAGCGTGGTTAGTCTGTCTTTTATGCGTAGTTGATCAAGGAAAGACTTGTTTATTCTCTCGGCGGTCCATGGTTTGCGAAACATTTTTCGCCAATATCACATCTCAAAAGGTTCTATCTTTTTAGTTCTATTGCCCGAATCGTTCACGAAGCCGATCCGTAAAGGAATATCTAGAAAACCAGTGTCCGGACTAGTCGCATCTTGGTAATATTAGAGACCTTTCTGTCCTGCTAAATACGTGTCAGCTTACTCATCGCAGCTTTGGCTATTTGAGTCCTTATCCTGATCTCTCTTTTGGTTCCTCCCTGGTCAGTAAGTAGCGAGCTGAGGTATATAAAATCGCTGACAAATTCTAGGTCCGCGAGTTCTTTCGTTCTACAGAGTTGACCGTTTCTGTCGATGAGCATGACTTTTGTCTTCGACTTATTAACGGTGAGTCCAAGCAGTTCACTCTCATATTTTACTCTGCGAAACAGATCAGCTAGCTCCTTTTCTGAAGCCGCAAAGAGTGTAGTGTCATCCGTATAGCTCTGGTTGCTGATCTTTATTCCCCCGACAGATACACCTCCCACCCATTCTTCTAGGCTTTCCTCATTATGTATTCGCCATTATGTATATTAAAGAGAATAGAAGGAAGAATATAACCCTGTCCTACCAGCTTTTCTAGCTTAAAAGGGCCTAAACTGACGTCATTAACCCTTACCGTGGATACCCCCGTACTATAATTGGGTATTGTTTAGGTAAAAGTAGATACCACTACCGCCTCAGGCCACGTTAATAATATTTGGGAAAAAGTATCGAGTTTCACGGTAGCAATACAATCCACTTAGTGAATTGTCATCAAATATCAAATGTAAATTCGTGTTTACTGTTTAATAAACTAAAATAAACAAAATCCTCTCTCAACTCACGTTTTCAAAGCATATATTTACAACACAACAACATTCCCTTTATTAACAACATTCCCCTTTCATTTATAACGAATAACAAACAATAATAAAAGGAAACACCGCTAAGCTTAGAATTGAAACGGAGATAAGTGCCACAAAAACATGTGGCTCCACATAGTGGCACAAAAGTAAACAAGTTTATACTCGTAATTCTGGAGTGCAACACTGCGGATGTTTGAAAAAAGAACGAATTAAAAGGTTAGCGGTTGTTAAAATAACTAAGAGTGAGCTGTAACAAATCTACGGGTAAGTGCGCTGATATAATAAATTTAAGAGCTAGTCTGTATGTGATAAACTATGTACTATTTAAAGCTTTTAATGGAAAGTAGAACTTTCGTTTGGTACCATGGGAAGTAAATAAATGTACTACAATTATGATTGAGTAAGATTCTATAGATGGTGGAGGAGAGAGGAGTAAATCACAGAATTAAACTCTCATTTGGTACAGACCAATTGTAAGTTTGATTCTGTGATCAAAGTCACAATTTGTGGAGGAGCCACAAATCAACTAACAAATTAAATACCTTAGTCCACATATATTCGTTTTTGGTGAAGTGTATTACGAGTACTTATTAGTTAAATGTCATTTTAATATATTAATGACTCTTGTTACAAATGATAGAGGAACTTTAATACTTCATAATCAAGTATTAAAGTTCCTCTATCAAAGTCCCCATCTGGGTGCAAGCCTCGTCACTAGTACCTTATTAAGTTTAAGTTCAGACTAACAATAATACCGTTTATTCTTTTACTCACAGAATAAACACGAAGGTCATATTTATACATTAAATATTTAAAACAATCAGAAACATGACCGTAGTTGACGTAACCCCGATTTCTGTGACGCAAAACGGGTAAATAGTCCAAAATATCACATGAATATTACAAACGTCCTTAGAAGTCTCATGACCTAGGTCATATCTATTCATATACAAGTTCGAATCACACATATAAGCTATTAAATACACGCTTATTTTTGTACTTCAAGGGTTAGTGGCTTTTAAGTCAAAAGTGTTCTTAGTAAATTTTACCACACCTTAGAGAAATCAACCTTAAATCTGGGTATGTTTATGTGATGTAGTGTTATGGGGCTATTATGATAACCATACACTGTTGTTAATGAATAGGGTTCATATAAAAAATATCGTTATTGTAGCCAAGGAAGGAGATTGTTAGTAGTTATTTTATAGTTTTCCTTATCGTGGTTGTATGACGTAAGGCAGAGATTGTTTTTAATATATAACTACGAAAACAAATACGAATATAAATCGAATAATCTGGCAACAATATTCAATCGAATAACAATCGGCATTATATGATTACGCCACCGCAAAGTAATCTCCTGTAACCAATTGTCTTTGACGTTTACAAAAAAAAAACAAAAAGAAAACAAGAATACGTCATTGTTTATCAAATCAAACGGTTGCGTCGTTGATTTTTATTTCACACTACAGAGGCGATAGATTAAATTGGCTGAACTTGCAATTTTATTCGACAGTTGAAATAGTTATTCGTATAAGACTCTGCTAATTGTTTTTTATTTGATTCGTAATCACATATTGTGTGGAGACAACTTCTTTTAAACAACATTAACGAAAACACAGATTAATAAAGAGGCTCACAAATATTGAAACAAATTAAGTATAAACTTTTTTTTTTGCTAGACCACATTGTTTTACTCCTGGGCAAAGTCATCTCCTTTCTCCTTCCAAATCTTTTTCTTGTGCAAACTCTAGCCAAGTTCACCCCGCAAATATGACTAAATCGTCACACCACCTTTGCCGCAGCCGATCTTGATGTCAACGTCCTTTCTAAGGCAACTATTATTAAATAAATACATAAATTATGAGCACCTTTTTAAATCTCTCAACATTTTAACATTTCTATTGTAATACAGATTTTCACAATAGAGAATTATCCAGATTCTATTCTAACAATATCGATGTACTGATGTAACGATGTAAAGTAACCCAACTCGTTTGTAAATCTTGAATTAATTAAACGTACCTCAGAACTTCTAAAGTCTACTTTTACTTGATTGTATCTTAACTTGTCTGTAACCTGATTAGTCCAAATAAGTATTTCGTTTGATTTAAAAATACATCTTAAGTTCATAGAGGTCTTTGTTTTTCGTAGTTTTGAATCGAAAACATGAATCTTCATAATGTTTTGTTTTCTCTTCAGAAATAATCTTTTGAGATGCCTACACTTGTTTGTTCTAGTTTATTTAACATCAAAAGTTTGTTATAATAAAATTAATTATTTATATAAATTGTGCACGAAAGTGATATTTGTTTTCAATTAAAAGTGGTTTGCTGGATTTAGTTTCAGTTACAATAATAATATCATCGGATTTTGCAATAAATAACGTAAATGTTTGCGTTTAATAAAATTTTGCGTACTAACAATAATTTATTAACGCCCTGTGTACAAAATATAGAACACTAAATTGCTGGACTCTAATTTTGAATGTAGGCTAAGCTAGATTAAAAAATAGAGTGACCATAACATTTAATTTCCATGTCTTAATAGCTGAACTGATTTAGATGTTACTTGACACACGGGTAGACTATGACCTGGATAAGAATAAAGTTTTTATATCGATTACATTTCGGGGAGTGTGCGTTGCAATTGCATGAACTAATTCCTCACAGCCCGTTCTATCATCGGAATCCAAAATCATACAAAAACGTGATATTTTTGCCGTTTTTTTGAGATAATGGTACGGAACCCTTCCTGCGCGAGTCCGACTCGCACTTGGCCTGGTTTTTTTATCCCGAAGGTATGGTCTATTGGGATAATTTTCAAATAACACGCGGCCCCACCGCTGGCAGAAGCTAATATGAATTTTATAGAACTGTATTGAAGCGTTGCTATATAACCGATACCCGAGGTTAGTTAAAGTAACTCTGCTAATCTTACCCATGACAGGGTGTCTTTAGTAAACAATTGACCGAACTATTTTTTTTTAGCCTATATAAAAGTATAAATAATGAAACGAAAATTATAAATAATGAAACGAACAGGAATAAAAGAAATAATCCTGATTACACGCTTGAGACCACACACGGACTTATTAGAGATAACAAAAAAGTTGCGCAAGAATTTGTAAATTTCTTTACCAACATCCCAATTAAAACTACTGAAACCTTAAATTCTTCGCCCGCGCTTGCTTTTGGATTATTAAACGCGAACGTTTCAGCCTGCCCGAATGTATTTAACTTTTCACATATAAACCCCATAACAGTAATAAAAGCTTTTAAGCAAATCAAGATCAAACCGACTGAAGATCTGTGGGGAATGTCCATCAAAGCTTGTACCTCCATTATTCAGACTATAGCGCCGTACTTAGCTGTAATTTTTAATTTGTGTGTGGATCAAGGAGTCTTTCCGGATCTAATGAAATATAGTAAGGTTATACCACTTTTTAAATCCGGGGACAGTAAAGACACAAATAATTATAGACCAGTATCCGTGTTGCCGGTTTTCAGCAAGGTATTTGAGAAGATAATGCTTAATCAAATGCTCATTCATTTTAATACGAATAAAATCTTCCATGATAAACAGTATGGTTTCACCAAAGGACGTTGTACAACTGACGCTGGTGTCACCCTATTAAAACACATCTTTAATGCGTGGGAAGAGTCGCAGGATGCCATAGGTATCTTCTGCGACCTGTCGAAGGCGTTTGATTGCGTTAATCATGAAACATTACTTCTGAAACTTGAGCATTACGGGCTAGGTCAATCAGCGTTAAGTTTGGTTGAATCTTATTTAAGTGATAGACAGCAATTAGTTCAGATAAACGGTGTGAATTCGTCGGGGTTAAACGTGAAAATGGGGGTACCCCAGGGCTCAATATTAGGTCCTTTCTTATTTTTAATATACATAAACGATTTACCCCGTTTATTGGAAAACAAACTAAACATGGTGTTATTTGCTGATGACACATCTTTAATTTTTAAAATAAATAGACGTACTTATCAGGTTGACGACGTAAATAACGCGCTACGGCAGGTTCAGGATTGGTTCACTGCAAATAATTTAGTTTTAAATGGTAAAAAAACCAAGTGCGTAAAATTTTCCTTGCCGAATGTAAAAAGTACTGATTGTGACATTATCTTAAACAAGGAGAAGCTAGAATTCGTCGATAAAACGGTTTTCCTGGGGATCACGCTAGACTCAACGTTACAATGGGGTCCTCATTTAATATCACTTGCAGGGCGGCTAAGTTCGGCAGCTTATGCTGTTAGAAAGATTCGTCAATTTAGTGATGTAGATACCGCGAGGCTGGTCTATTTTAGTTACTTTCATAGTATAATGTCTTACGGTATTTTACTATGGGGAAGGGCTGCAGACATTGAGTCAATTTTTATTCTGCAAAAACGAGCCATCAGAGCGATATACAATCTTTGCCGGCGCGATTCTCTAAGGGAACTGTTTAAGGGCATTAACATCATGACGGTTCCTTGTCAATATATTTATGAAAATATCATGTACGTGAGAAAAAATTTACATCTTTTTAGTAAAAACGGAGATAGACATAATTACATTACTAGAAATAGGGACCAATTAGTTCAACCAGGTTTCAGACTGGCTAAAGTAGCCTCTTCTTTCATGGGGTACTGTACAAAATGTTACAATAAAATTCCTCCCCACATTCTAGAACTGAATGAGACGAAATTTAAAACTTGTATAAAACGCACACTATGCAGGCAGGCATATTATAAGTTGGGGGATTACATCACTGATAAAAATGCTTGGCTCAATGCTACTCTTGCTCCACAACCACTAGGGCGCAAAAACAAGTGATATGCAGAACATTATTGTTTTGTAGAATTGTTGGACCTGCTGAAGACTGTATGAATATATTTGTATTATATAGACTCAATTTCTTTTAGTATAGTATAACTGCGCAGCACGTGTGTGAGTACTATGTACCCAACTGTAAATCTACCATTTGCTGTACCTCGGTGTCGTTCGTTGACTTGTGTTTGCCCTGGCAGTTGAGTGTGTCATGCTCTCTCAAATGTCTCTCTGATGGTGGCGTGTGTGTTGGATCATTCGGTTCCCTTCATGATGGTTGAGCTGGGTGGTGCCGATTCATGCGTCATGTTCGTGAACGGGCGCCGTCAGTTGGGATTGGTCTTAACTTAACTGCTTCGGATGCTAGTGTTTTTCTAGCGCTTATTATGTAACTGCACAGTACATGTGTGAGTACTTTTAATACTTTGTACCTGTACGTAGTATAGTATGTAGTGATTATGGGTGCATTGTCCTCACACATATAAATTTATTAATGTATGTACTTATGTACCTACCTAAATATTGTAAAAAAAACATTTTTTTTTTAAAAGAGTAAGTATGGAGTTTCTTGTGCGTTCTTCTCCATAACAAGCTACTTTCCGAATGCACGGTAGAATCAATTTTTATTCCTTGTAAATTTTAATGTAACTAACGTTCAAAAGTGCCGCTTTGTGGCCTAGTTGAATTAAAATATCTTTGTCTTTGTCTTTGTCTTTGTCTTATAATTTGTAACATAAAATATCCCGTGTTTAATAACAGTATCAACATAGTTATTTTTTTATTAACAACCAGGAACCTGACACATTTAATTTTGTGTTGGGTAGTATTTTATGCTTAAAATCTAAAAATATTATAGTCTTCAAAAATATCTAACCTAATAGGTGCTGATACCTAAAATATCTTCGACCATTAATTCGTTTACTGGCTAGAAAATCAGGTCACCCAGCGACACAAGCTATAATTTTTCACTGGCTGCTAGTTTAAAACAGACTCCGCTGAGATCACTTAGGCCTTTACTGTAACGACTTGTTAAGTTAAAGTTCCCAGTAACATTCTAAGTACTGACAAAATGTTGGTCCTTGGAGCGTAATATTAAATCAAGCTGACTTTCACAATTTGCCTCGACTTGCTAAACAGTCAATTAATTTATTCCGTTTTTTACTTTGAATTATTTTCAGCCTTTTTTATGACTAAGCAAACAACTCTTGTTACAAATGATATTGTTGGTGCAATTTAGTATGAAGTGCTACGTGTGTGCTACGGGGCTACGCCGTAGCCAAGAGCTACGGCGTAGCAATTGCGTAAACTTCATACTTTAAAATTTACTCGATTTTTTTTTGTGTAATATAACTGCTAAAGCGATTATCTTAGCGTGACGTGTGAAATCAATTATTACTGTTACAACAAATGATGTTTCTTTAGTAGTCCAATAAATAACTCTGTTTCTTTCTTCTTCTACAGATGGCAGAACAATTTCGGGAAGCACTTCAACTAGAGTGAACATTTTTCTTCTGTTAATATACCTTCTGCCTAACGTCCTAAGATAATTTGTTGTATTCTAATTAGTTAGTAACAATTTGTAATCGCCTATGTTCTAACGAAGTATAGAACCAAAGATCCTGATGTTTCTATGACTGATAAAATTCTTCTCTATATTTTCACTGTTAATACTTTGTAGTTGTGCCAACCCGAATTTATGTATTTCATTAAAAGGAATACACGAAATTTGATTCTAATGTACTTAATTCCCCCAAGCAATTAGTTCGAAATCTTAAATCTGTCTGACAAACGGATCGAAAAAGAAAATAATTAAAAGTGGTACGAATACAAACATTATTACTTTCTGGTTATCTTTAAAAGTTATTAATATATAATTTGCGTTATATTATATAGTAATTTTAAGAAGTTATTGACCTGGCACGAAGATGTATGTGTATGCCTAGGTATGTATATATGTACATATGTATGTGCTCAAATACTATAAATAAATAATGGCTAAAAATAAATAATGGCGTTTGAAATATTTTAATAATTCGTTGTTTTCAATCACTCTTCAAACATGGATGAGAGTATCATCTCATAGAACAAATATAATTATGATGATTGGAACCTGAATACCAGGAAAAAGCACATGCTTATACGCAGGCAAATTTTCTTCGACGACGTGAGACGTGCATCTATCCATAATATGTTTGGTGTATCAGTATCTTCCCCTATAAGATGGTACGCCTGAGACCCAACGGTAGAAACATTGAAGCTTTGATATTTTAACTGGAAGGCACAACGCTGCGATATGAAATATGCGATGCCGGACACACAACCTTATGAAAAATGTCAAGATTAGTCTTTAGTTCGTATGTTCCAATGGTGAGGAGGATTATGTTTCCGGCTTCGCGTACTTTATTTTTATTTTATTTTTATTTGATATTGGTTTGCTCTTGACTCTAGTCTAGGTCAGAGGTGTCAGAGACAGAGTCGACGATGGAGTGAGCTTACCCAGAAGAAGCCTGTTCACTCTAACTTTGAAGAGATTCGGGTTGAATGCATTCGGAAACACAGACGCAGGTAGTGAGTTCCATTCATTCACTGTGCGCATTATGAAGGATGTTTGGAAGCGCTTGGTGCGCATTGGTGGAATGGCAACAAGGTAAGCATGGTAACTTGCAGTGCGTCTAGATGTTCGATGGTAGAAGGGGGCTGGTGGGATCAGGCCGTGGTGTTCTTGAGCACACTCACCGAAGTACAGTCTGCAGTAAACCAACAAACAGGCAACCTTGCGGCGATGAGCGAAGCTGTGAAGCTTGACATCCACCAGATCAACATGATTAAATTGTGTTCACATACTGCAGCGTTGTGTTTTACTTATGTCTGATTATGTATAGAGGTGATAGAATGGTGATGACTGGCAAGCAAGAGGAAGAACAGGTAAAAGTGAAGGTCACCAACATTGTAATAATACAACTTGAGTAACTGGGTGTAACAGAAACAACACAACTCCTGAAAAGGTGTAGTTGTACTTGTCATTATAAACATCTTTAACTATAAGACTAATATTGAAATAACGAAAAAGAAAATCATCTACCCCATAGATTCATTTTTGCAAGATTCGTTAAAACGTTCTGAGCACTTTTTTTTAAACTTTGCCTCTCACGAGGCATTTCTCCTTTATCGTGGATGCGTTTACAAACATCTAAACTCACTTACACAAACACCCAGAGCTGGCACGACTATCTGTAGGTCATACAAATATTTGTTCCGTGCGGGGGATTGAACCCGCGACACGCAGCGCAGCAGTCAATCGCTTAACCACTGCGCCAACCGTACGCCACCATCTTAATTATATAATATAATAATATTGTAAAGAGAGATCCTGAACTTTGAGAGATTGATCAGACGTGAAAGGTAATCTCTGGAACCTATTTAAAAAATATCTTTCACCTTTTAAAGTACATTATTCCAGATGGTTTTAGGCTACAAATTATTATGACCCAGGCAAAGCCGGGGCGGGCTAGCGGTATAACAAATTGTAACTACAATATGAACTCATATCTAAATTGCTATTTTGAATTACGTCAAGCTTTCTGGAACCGTACTAATAATAAGGATATTCTAGTTAGAGGCAAGTTCAACAACGTAATATTGGACTTTATACCTAAAATTAGCGCTGAGCCTGCGTATTAAGGTCGATGGTACCGAAATTGATTTCATTTTACCAGACATAAAGGTAGAATCAAATTAACACATTAAGAGAGATTAGAGAACCAAATGTATGAACCTGCAGGCTCATTACGCATCTTGCAAGAGCAAAACGATAGCAATGTTTACGCAATTATTGCTCTTCAATACAGAAGCTTTAGACATTTTTGCGGCTTTATTTAGAATTAGGTGCTTTTGACAAACAGCGAGCAATTAGCCAACGATCATTATGTAGGACCTACCATACCTACACTGTAGGTAATGCCAACTTTTATGACATAAAGCGTTTGATCGCGCGATGATTGCTGATTGCTGTTTCTTACGTATGCTGATATGTAGAAACATATCAGTATGACGCGACACGCCACGCCATGATACCTAGTTTGTTTTCAGGGTTAGGACTGCAATGAAAATTGTGTCATCATGTGTAGCTGTGTTTTTTGGTAAGTTTATGAAGAAAAAGATGGTTTATTATAAACTTAAGACAAAGATTATTAATATCAAGCACTATATTTTATGTCAAAAATAAGAACCACTGAAGAGAAAATGCAAAAGGCAATGAAAAATGTGTCGTTGTGTTTATTTATCAGCATCAAGCACTATAAGACAACAATACCCTTTATAAAAAAGAGTAAATTAACGCAAAGACAGCTGCGGTCAGAAAACGTGCGAGTAGGACAGCGAATGTTTATTAGGGTCTTTTTAAGATCATGTCGTCTCACTCACACGTTTGGTAACCATATGTGATCCGAACGTTGGCGTTGAGTTTAGATCATATTTAAGTTAAAGACCACTATCTGAGTTAAAATACTCCCACAATATTCCCAGCGTCGAACCACTCTATTAAAAAGCCTACGAAAATGCAAAAGGCCCGCGAAATCGTTTTAAGTATAATTCGGTACGAACGACTAAATTGATGTGCGCGACGATGAAAATTCTTCGAAATGTTTCAGGGGAAAAGGATTGTTTTGATTTCATAGCTTTCAAATTTCATTATTTTTGATTCCCTTTCAAGTATTTAATGGTATACAGGTACAAATATAATAACTGATTTTATATATTTCACGTATTTATAAGGAAAATGTCAACAGAGGCTGAGAAGAAATTAACATTAGTATTCAGTGATAACGATTGTCGAAAAGTCAAAATTTAAGTCGTAATGCTCTAGAAAAGGAGAGCTACCTGAATTTGCTGCTAGGGGCGCTGGTGTATAGTAAGGTCTATAAAATGTCAAATTTCATACTTTTTTTGGCTATTAGCGCGAGAATATTCACAACTTTTTTTATTGTTCTGAATAATGTCTAAATATGGCGGCATAAGATAGGTACGGGTTTTACCAACCACTGCAGGATAAAAAATAAATAAAAAGATCCTATTTTTTTGAAAAAAAAGGGCCTGTGCGAAACTGCAGCATACATTTGATTTAATGGATTTAATCGCACTTCTACGGCATTATAAATTATTTTAACTCAAAATTGCTCCGTGCGCGTAATAACAAACGGCTATATTAATAAGGAAGTTACTTGCATGTTCCTATTTATAAAATTTATGAATTTACCTGTTAATGATTTAAATACTTTATACCTTTACGCTGTATGTCTGTAGTGCTTTTCTGGGTGCATGGTCTTCACATATATGAATTTATTAATGTATGTACTTATGTAAATATTTTAAGACACATTTTTTATTTAAAAAAGAGTAAGTATGGAGTCTCTTGTGCATTCTTCTTCAACAAGCCACTTTTCCGAATGCACGGTAGAATCAACTTTTATTACTTGTGAATTTTAATTATAATTTGTGTACGACGTACAAAAGTGCCGTTTTTTGGCCTAGTTGAATAAATATATTTGACTTTGACTTTGCCAGTGGCGCCAACTGGAAAGCACAAAATCGAAAGCCCTCAGTGACATTCTATCAACAAAAGGTAAGTAAATTCGGCAAAGAACTCGTATAGGTAAAGGTGACGACACCTTTAAAATGATGAATTTCGTATAGCGTAATACACTCGAAACATAGGTCATGGAAAGAATATGTATATCCAACTCATAGGTTGGAGGACGTACCCTTTTTAAATTATTTACGCAATACTTCAAACATTAAAAGGAAATTTGTCGTAATCTTTCATGGAGTTATTACCTCTGCCCTGTCTCATACTCAGTTACGCCATTTGGCTGCTAGATGAATCATTGGAGAGACCTATGTCATGCATTGACTGATGACGCTATTGATGAGTTGATGACCATCTCTTAAATAGAGAAGTAATAAACATTGTTCAATAAACATACTCAGACCATTTTCACCCATTAAGTCCAGCTACTATTATTCTATCCTGGGAAGCATCAACATAAAAACCTTTCCTACTTACCTACCTGAAAAAGATTTTTTAAACACTACCAAGCTCGAGAGAGTCCTTTAAATTCAAAACCATAACGACGAAAATTGGGAAACTTCGCCTATAAACAACTCTTCAAATATTCAATACATTGAAGTTTCAAACTTGCAATCTTGCACTAGCTAACAAAAATGTTATTATTTTCTTCTTAACCAATATATGTATATCAAAAATCATATCTTTATTATTACTAGTAATATTATAAAAATGTGAAATTGTTTTTAAGAGGTTTTCTCTAGAAGTACTGAACCGATTACCAGAATTCGTTAAGTGCTACTGATTACTTTTTACCCACGGTTTCTATTGGGTAAGCCTATTTCCTAATCGAAGCCGCGGGAAAAACCTAGTAACCATAAAATAGGAGTTAAAATACGGTGACCACAGCTCTGAGAAGAGTCGAAGATAAAGTGGTTTGGAAGCAGCTCGGCAATGATTCCGTCAAAGCTTTTCAAGACGGGCACGACCTTCAGTAATAAAGACAACGAAGAAAATTCTGTTGCCCGGAATATTGTGTATACTTCTTTAGGTAAAGATTTTTTCACCGAATGCAAAACTTGATGGATGAAAAGAAAAACTGCAAAAGTGGAAGCAGGCCACAGCCAACATAATATTTCACGTCTAATTCCCGGATCAATACGGACATAAGACGATTTATTTCTCTTACAAGACCCTAAAATATGCGACAGAGAAGTAAACTTTGCCCATCACTCTTGCTGGGATGCACCTCGTAAAATTTTATGGCTGTTCTCACTAAAAGCACTTAAATTTGTGCTGTAAAAATAGACACGTAGGGTTTCAATTATAATGGTAATTTATGATGCTTGTTTACGTAGGTAAGTATGTATGGAATGACGGTTTTCGATTGAATTTCAACTAACAACGTTATAATGCTCTGTGCATCGATTCCTGGAATGTAATTAAACTTGTTGAAGAACCCTTCAACTGGAAGTTCTGTGATAAGTTTGTGACACTTGATAGATTTACTATGTTTGTAACGATCCGGCTTATCCTGATACTAAACGAAAGCTATCTCTTGAGTCCGCTGGATGTGAGAAATATAGGACGGTCGATGTGGTGACTCTTGGGCAGGCCTATGTCCAGCAGTGGACATATTTCAGCTGAAATGATGATGCTGTCTTAATTAAGCATAAACGATTAAACTGCAGAACTGAAAACAAGTCTATTCATAACAATAAACATTGGATCATTTTGATTTCCAGAAAAAAATGCACATATTATATATTATACAACTATAATCATCGAGTGCGGTTGTGCATAGAAATTTAGCCATACACAAAGTGTAAATATATTATTACCTTTTGAAATATCAATAGAAAACACTACGAAAACATTACGAATACGAATACTTTTCATAATTTCAAGACATATTTTGTAAATGTTTAATTTCCCCCAAATGTATGTATTTTAATAAATAAAACTTAACAAAGCTGTGATTATGGGTCGTCCTTTATCACACAAAATACAGCGTTGTTAAACAAAATTAATAACGGTCATTTATAGTAAAAGATCTAGGTTTCTGATAACTTTCGGACGGGAGGAAGCTATAAAGAAATATAATGTAAAATAATAATGAGGACTACATGATTGTATTGTCTGGAGGGACAAAGGAGGACAAAAATGTACACCGTGTTTAGTATTTCATGCCCAGCCACCTGCACCATTCGAGATCAACGTGGTGAATAACTCTCTCTCTCTTAGTCGGTCCCTCATGTCTGAGGATCGTGGTCAGCATCAGGGTTACTTCTGGAGCGGATGATCTGCTTCCACTGGTTTCTGTCCAGCGCAACCCTTACGACCGTTCAGAAATTGGAGGACGACGAGTCTTTCACTTGATCGGTCCATCTTGTTGGTGAACGACCGCGCGATCTCTTGCCTTCAGTGTTCCCAACCACAATCAGTCTTTCCAAATTCTCGACGCCTCTGCGCATTGTGTGGCCGAAATATGTAAGAATGCGTTTCTGGCATATGGTGGACAAGCGAGTTTTTACTCGGAGTTGGGTCTGGATCGATGCATTGGTGCGTTTCGCAGTTCAGGGTACTCTTAGTATTCGTCTCCAGCACCACGCATCCAAATGAATCAATACTTTGCCTTTCTCGGGCCAGGATTGTCCACGTTTCCACTCCATAGGGGAAAATAGGGAACACCAGCGCTCGTATCAATCTTATCTTGGTTTTGGTACCTATTCCTCTTTTCTTCCAGCTGTTGTTTAAACGGGTCATAGCACCTTTTGCCATCCCGATTCACCTCTTTATCTCGGGGACACATCTGCTGTCGTTGCAGATTTGGGAACCCAGGTATATGTAGCGGTCGACAATATTAATGCCAGAAATGTTGCTGGTGACATTTGAAAGCTTTCTGGCTCGATACACTATTATTAGTTTGGTATTTGCTCTGTTTACTGCGAGACCGATGTTGGCACTTTCCGACTCGAGTCTTTTAAACAACTCACTCATATTATCCTCCATGGATGTACCCCAGTCACCTTGAGGTCGATTAGTAGTAAATTGGGATAATTATTACACAATTGAATGATTACGTAGAATAACCAATTACCTAATCCATGATTGTATATTATGCCAGAACAATCTTGCTGGAACAGTGTTTTCCCATTTCCTGCCCAGTCCTTACAACTTTAAAAAAAATTCCAACACAATTTTCTCTTGGAAAAACCTACCAATAAACACAGGACTTCGACCAACAATTAGCCAGTTCAAAAACAACGGGCCATTTTTTCTTCAATATTTTCCTTGGAATTGTGGAAGCTCTTTGCAGTATTTTCAAATCGCTGTATTGCTGCGATAACTACTGCAGTAAAATATACAACGTAATGTTTTCCTAGTAGTTCCCACATTAAAGTATTGTTGAGGTTTTATGTACGTTTATTGTGTTGGTTTTCATCTATTAAAGTAGGAGAATAGTTTGAAATTTTGTTAAATACTTTGTAACGATTTCTATTAATTTGCCGAAACGTGGACACTCACAATACGGCTGGTCCATCAGTTAAAAGTCGCTCAGCGAGCTATGGAAACACCTATGCTCGGATTCTCTCTAAGGGATCGAATCCGAAACCAGGTAATCCAGCAGAGAACCAAAGCTGCCGACATAGCTAATAGAATAAGCAAACTGAAGTAGCAATGGGCCGGTAATATAAGCCGTAGAACGGATGAACGTTGGGGTAGACGTCTTCTTGAGTGGAGACCGCTAACTGGTAATCTCAAGATCACGATACCCACAGGCTAGGTGGAGTGACGATATTTGCATGGTGGCTGGTAGCAGCTGGATGAGAACTGCCGAAAATCTGTCAATGTCCAGCTGTGGACTGTTGAAGGCTGATGATGATGATGATGACCAGATGGTAAGCGATGAACTACCCAATGGAAAATAAACAAAAACAAATTTTAATTTATAAATCAATTTCGAACTTTGCAAACATAGAATAAGTAAGAAACTTTAATGCTAAGAGAACAAATAAGTACTTTGAGCAAATCCTAATTAAATTGTAATTCTCCATTACAAGGTTTCCCTCTTATCATTTTCAAAGATGAAAAAGGCTTATTTATTCAACTTAAAAAAATATAAAGACGTTGTCAGTTTTCATTATAAATAGCATTTTATACCTTTGTTTTAATTAAATAAAGTATGATCTAAAGAAAATTTAAACATGAACTGTATACAATAATTATCAGCTCTTTGTAAAACGGTCGGTTCGGATGTTAATAATAGTTCGTTTCTTGCAAACTGCGCAGAAGTTGGTAGTTGCAGGACATTTTTATTGCCAACATTACAATGTGAATAAAGAGATTGCCTATTATGCAACTGGCTGCACCAAGAACTGCTGCCGGGTTGTAGTATGCCATTAATATTATAAAATAGTGTGGCAGTCGGGTACATTTACTTGTATGGATTTTTGTTGATCAATTAAGACTCAATGGATGTACAGATTGGATGAAACTTGGCACACAGGCACTAGTGTCACACACACACACACATTCCACAACACATTTACACACACACACACATTACACATTTATTGGTATCTGGTCTTGATTATGTCTATGATAAAGAGCACTTTACAACCCGGAAGTACCTACCACGTGGGATCATTCTCGACTTTCACGCGAAAGGAGTCGTTGCAAAAACTATTATATAATATTTGTATACTTATGCTTTAAAGCAACCTCATCGCAACTTTTTGGGGGGCCGAGTCACCCACGTCCGTAGGAGTTTACCCTCTGATTCCCTACACGTGGTCCCCGGGTGGTGCAAATCAGGTGACATCTGGTGGTAGGCTCCGGCCGAAGGCTTGCGACCACCCACCGGGCAAAGACGTACCGCCAAGCGGCCTAGCCGTGTTCCGGTACGATGCCCGGTGTTGCCACTAGAGGAGTTGGGTCGAGACAGCTGTTCCACTGCAGGCTGACTAGCCTGACGCGCACTGTTATGGACGTATCGGGAGACTAGTCGCGGAGGGTAGCGGGATCCGAGGCACGGTGCGCCGCTGGCCGACCGCAGGTAGTTGGGGGCCCAAGTAGTGTGCCAGCCACACACGAAAGGCTGCCCCGCCAACTGTCGAAAAATCCCGGAATGCACCATCGTGCTGGTTGGCGACCAGATGGGGAGGGCCCGATGGACATTCCGGGGGGGCTCGGGCGTCCCCGCAGTCTCCAGGCTAGTGCCCCAATGATGGCGGCCTTTCATTGCGTGTCTGTAGGTTAGCAGCGTGGAACCTCGTCTCACTTCCTTCTCCTCTCATCCATTCACTCTTCAATTTATGATTATGAAAACGAAAAAGAATACTGGAGCTAGATAGCGGCTGCACCCCCTCCCCCACAAAGTGCACCTCACCAACATTAGAGGTCTGCACTCAAATCTCTCTGCAGTCCACTACCACCTGGAGGCTGAGAAACCAGCGCTGTTTTTTCTTGCGGAGACGCAGATAGCGAGTCCTTCAGACGTCTCGTACTTATCATACCCAGGGTTTACCCTGGAGCACAATTTTAGAACACGCGCGGATGTATGTATGTACGCCCGTGACGACACTTGCTATCGGCGTCTCCGTAACCTTGAGGACTCCAGATTCTCAACGCTGTGGGCTCTCGTGGACACAGGTCTGGATAAAATTATGTACGCCTGTGTCTACCGTTCGCATTCAGGAGATCAGGAGACAACCAGGCTCACGGAGTACCTTAGTGAGGCGGCTGATGCGGCACAGCAACGGTACCCTTCCGCCCAATTTGTGTTACTGGGGGACTTCAATGCCCACCACCAGGAGTGGCTCTTCCCATACCGGTGCACTGACCATGCTGGACGGGAGATGCGTAAGCTTTCGCTTGCGCTAAATCTAACCCAGCTGGTCTATGGGGCAACAAGGGTGCCGGATGTTGATTCGCACACGGCCAATTGCTTGGACCTTCTGCTGACAACAGATCCAGACAGATACTCTGTGTCGATAACTTCACCTTTGGGTAGTTCTGACCACTGTCTGGTGAAGTCTGTGTCCGTCTACTCCCCGCCCGATCCCAGCCCAAGAGGCACCCGGCGGGTTTGGCGGTACAGGTCAGCAGATTGGGATGGCATGCGATCTTTCTTCGCATGCTATCCTTGGCAGCCCACTTGCTTCTCTTCGGATGATCCATCGTCATGCGCTGATGCAGTGTCAGATGTGTTGCGTCAGGGGATGGAGTACTACATTCCGTTCTCTGACGTAACGGTGTCCAGCGTTGACCGGCCATGGTTTGGCGCCGAATGTCATTGCGCCGATGCCCTTAAGCATGAGGCATACCTGGCATGGGCCGACACACGATCGCGCAAGGCGAGTGACGTGGATCAGAAGAAGAGAGCCTACAACAGGGCTGCCAAGTCCTGCAAGAAGGTGTTGCGAAGGGCTAGGTTCGACCACATTAGCCGAATGGGCACCAAACTTGCTTCTTACCCAGCAGGTAGTAAAGCGTTTTGGTCCCTGGCTAAGTCGGTCGAATCGAACTTCTGCCGTCTCTCACTACCACTACTGCTGAAACCTGATGGGTCACTGGCCCACTCCGCTGAAGAGAAGGCAAATTTATTTGCCTCCCTTTTTGCGGAATGTTCGCGTCTGAATCCTGGTGATTCGCGGCTCCCTCCTTCTCCTGATGGATGCGAGACGAGTATGCCGGACATTCGCATCCATCAAAAGGACGTCCGTAGGGTGCTGCGAAACCCCGACGTGAATAAGGCTAGTGGCCCTGACGGAAAACCAGCCATAGTTCTTAGAACCTGTGCGCCTGAACTGTCTCCGATCTTGACACGCCTATTCCGCCTTTCATATGAGACTGGAAAAGTGCCGAATGCTTGGAAGCAAGCCAACGTACAGCCCGTGCCCAAGAAGGGCAGTCGAGCTGACCCGGCTAATTACAGACCCATCTCTGTAACCTCCATACTCTGTAAGAGTATGGAGCGTATACTAAACACTAAGCTCCTGGCATACCTAGAAACTAATGATATCCTTAGCGACCGCCAATACGGCTTCCGCCGAAATCGGTCTACTGGGGATCTTCTAGCGTATGCCATTCACATATGGAGTGAGGCCATCGAGAGGCACGGGGAAGCGCTTGCCGTCTCCCTCGACATCTCGAAGGCTTTCGATAGGGTCTGGCACGAAAGCCTTATTGGTAAGCTTCCTTCATTCGGTCTGCCCGGTGGTCTGTGTGATTGGATTGCAGACTTCCTGAGGGATCGGTCCATTCGAGTGGTTATCGATGGCTGCTCGTCGGACCAATTGGATATTAATGCCAGCGTCCCTCAGGGGTCGGTACTCTCGGCAACATTGTTCTTGTTGCACATCAACGATCTGCTAAAACCCGGCACCTTTGGGTATGCAGACGACAGCACTGTTGCTGAGAGTAACTTGTCCAACGCACGTGCTACCGGGCCACTGATCCGGTCTCTCCGTGAGGCCATGGTGGAGCGTTTGAACTTCTCCTTGCAGGCAGTCTCCGAATGGGGTGATGCCAATCTGGTCAAGTTTAATGCTGCTAAAACCCAGGCGTGTCTTTTTTCCGCTGAAAAGAGCCAATTTTCACCCGGCTCCAACTTTCCGTGATGTAACCGTGCCAATAACGGACCATCTTGAGCTTCTTGGCGTTACGCTGACATCAACTCTCAATTTTGGGCCATACATTGAGGCAAAGGCTCAGCTGGCTGCCAAAAAGTTGGGGATCCTTGCGAAGGTGCGAAAGTACTTCACGCCGGAACAGCTGCTCAACTTGTATCAAGCGCAAGTTCGATCGTGCATGGAGTACTGTTCTCATCTCTGGGACGGATCTGCCAAATATCAGCTAGATGCACTAGAGTCGATCGAGAAGCGGGCCAAGAGACTCATCGGCGATGAAGCACTGGTCAAATCAAAGCTCCAGAGCCTTGAACATCGTCGCCGAGTTGCCAGCTTGTCGGTATTTTATCGGTTACATTTCGGGGAGTGTGCGATGGAATTGCATGATATAATTCCGCCCAGCCCGTTCCATCATCGGACAACCAGACGCACGGTGATGCGTCATCGGTACATGGTGGACATCCCACCCATACGCACAAAACGTTTTGGGGACACTTTTATTATGCGTACAGCTAAGGAGTGGAATTCCCTGCCGGAGTCTGTGTTTCCCAATAGCTACAATCTAGGGGTCTTTAAGTCAAGAGTGAATGGGTTTTTTCTAGGCAAGCATGCTTCACCGTCGACTACATCATCGCTTTCCATCGGGTGAGATAGTGGTCAAGCGCGAGCCTATTGATAATAAAAAAATAAAAAAAACTAAGAAGCAGTTGAAATATATAATAAATCACTAAAATTAAATAGTTGGGCATACTTTCTTTGCTACAAGATTTAGAACACTATTGTCATGACTTTTATAGCGGTATCTATAAAGAAGTGTGCATTGTGGCCATGCCTAAACGCGTTTATTCGTCAGTTGTTAGCCTCACAAATGTTGAAATAAGTTGGAGAATTAATTATTTGACTATTTGTTCGTCTGATAAACGCCTATTACCGAAATTTTAAACCATTGGTTTGCATAAATTTAACCATTAGTTGAGTTACTACGGATCAAAACACTGGGCCTAAGATCTTAAAGGCTATTTTATAGAATTTTATTTCAGATTTGTCTCACACTAGCTTCTGCCCGTGACTATCATCGTAATACAACCATCTATTTAATCTAATCAACCACTGAAGGGTCCTTAACCTTCCCTCTTCCTATGCAGTTTTACCTTCTGCTGATGCGAACAAATAATTTCGGTAGGAGCCCAGTATACCTCCACAGTCTGCCAGGATGTCGTCTGGTATGAAACGGGACTCAAGTTTTTCGCAAATATTCCATCTGGCACTCGGCAATAGAGTAGCTTTCTATCAATTAACAATTTTATGCAATCGGATAAACAGTGCTATACTGTAAAAATCTCAGCGTGATTTTTTTTATGGAGTTAACAAAAACATGAAATTAGCTGTCAAATTATCCGATGATGGTGCAATAACAGTTCCTCTCAAGCTCACTCTAATTAAGCTTTCACCGTGACGTGTTTACTGAATAGGTTGGCTGTAGGTATATTCAGAGATTTATCATATCAGCCGAAAGACATCCACTGCTGGAAATAGGTCTCCCCAAAGGGTCACCAAATTGACCGGTCCCGTGCGTCTCATATCCAGCGGACCTAGTAGGAGGCCTTCCAACGCAACATCTTTCGGTTCGCGGTTGCCACTCCAAAACTTTCTGCCCCATCGGCCATCCGTTCTGCGAGCAATGTGCCCTGTCCACTGAAACATAATTTTGAAAATTCTTCGGACTATGTCGATAACCCTGGTTCTATTGCGGATCTCTACATTTCTGTAACGAAACACACGTGATCACGCATTGAAATGCCGAGCATAGCCCTCTCTATTGTCCTTTGGATGACTGTAAGCTTTCTGATGAGGCCCATTTTGACCGACCGCGTCTCAGAGCCATAGGTCATCATTGTGGTATTCAGAGATTATCTCTTACAAACTAACGAACAGTGAAACCTCTATACAATAATATGAGTTTAGTTTACTCTGTATGAATCTGTACCATTAATAAAGGTTGGTGTCCAATAACTAGGCTCTAAATAGTATTTTACACAAACCAACTCCTGTTTGGTCCCTATTACTGACTAACGAAGCGCTAACAGGGTGATTTACGTCAACGCGCTGGAACTTTATGAAGTTCGTTTTATTTTGTAGTCAGTTGAATGCAGGTACATTGGTCCACCCGACTCCTACAAAATGAGGAATCCTTTTAAAAGCAAACCATCGTTAGCCGTCTATAATCGCAGAATTTGTGAGATTTCCACCTTTAATCTTCCAATTGAATGGCTTTAGGATTAAATACAGAGAGCACTAAAATGAAATTGTTGTGCGATATAAACTAGCTCAAATTATTGAAAATATATTTCTCTTGAAATTGAAACAAAAAAGTTACAATAATGTAGTGTCTAAAGTTGGGTGAACTTCACAAACGTTTTTTTTGTAATTCATTGAAATTGGGTTATACCAATACTGCCTCGAGATTGCACTTTTCATTTCACCGTCGACCACATCATCGCTTACCATCAGGTGAGATAGTGGTCAAGCGCGAGCCTATTTAAAAAATAAATAAAAAAGACAAAAATAGGTAGGTACTGAATAAAGAAATAACAATTAAAATATAATTGCCAAACCACCACTTAAGGCAGTGCGCAGAAAGGATGGTCAATGGAGCAAAAAGTTTCTACAGTGATGACCACGCATGGAAATAAACAGCGTTGGCAGGTCTTCCATAAGGTAGCCCGATGACCTGGTGGCTGCTGAAGGCTGTGGGAATACTTTAGATGCAAGGCGCACAGGACCGGTTGATGTGGCAGCACTTGGGGAGGTCTATGTTCAGCATTGGACGTCTTTGCCTGAAATGATGATGATGGTGGGGTCAAACATATGCTATCTCAAATAAGGTAGGCACAGATTTAAGCAAAATTCAAAACTTTTGATTTATATGCCAACATACCTTTACTTATACCATGATTCGCATGAAAGGTCCTCGACCTTTCAATAGCGACGTATATTGAAGTGCCAATATATCAAAGCTTCGGTAAATATATACTCAACAACCGTGTTTGTTACATACAAAGGGAACTGATTTTATTTGAAAATTGTATGGAAGGTTATTGAGAAAGGATAATAATGTCTCTGGTTATTTTTACAAGATTCTTACAATGCCTAATTTTTTCTTTACAAGTTGTGATGGATGGATGGATTTCCCATCGGCGAAATTGACGATCTTCCATACATAATTATGACACATTGTATATTTATTTTAACCCCTCCTAGGGAATGAATTCTCAAAATCCTTGTTTGACTAAATACCCACCTTTACCGTTTATAGAACCCTTTTTAAAACATGCTTGTAGGGTCATGCGTTTTAAGGCAAGGCGTTAATTTGGTGAATTGATTGCATCAAGATTTTTTAAGTAAAAAATACATGCTTCTCTCTCTTTCCCTCTGAAGAGTCAAATATTACTACAGATTAGCTCATCTATAATCAGAAAGAAATGATAAAAAGATAACCATGATCATAAGATAACATTTTCTTAAAATTTTGTTGAAGATTTTGTCTCATGTATTTTGTTCAGACTTTTTAAATTAGACTATGCACGCCACAACCGCTTAGGGCCATGTATGATGCAGAACGGGCAATTTAACCGCTAAAACGATGCTATTACATTGCTTATGCGAGAAGATGAGCAATTCCAAGCTTTCTCTTGCTCACACGGTAATGTTGTAGCAAAATGCATGTTTTTATGCAATTTGTTGAATGATATTATGGCATTACGATAAAAATAAAATCGTGCAGAATTCTAGAATTAAGTAATTTAATTAAATTTAATTATAATTATAACTGGAATATTTTGGAATAGACTGGATTGTGTAGTGCTCTTAAATATGCTGCTTAGTTAAAATATATAATTATGTATGTATAATTTGGTCGAGCTTTACAAGGTGTAAAGTGCTGACATAACGCAATTCCAGAAAAGTGGTCATTATACCTTTCATCATTAATATATGGGGCAGTTGATTTTTTCAATTGATCATAATTGATGATGAATACTTTTCAGAAATTGCGTTGTTTCTGTTAAATTTTGTATAACGTAAGTAAGTACAAAGGATACGTTTCAATAAGGGAAGAAATTTTGTACATATAGATAGCACAAAAAAAAAAAACAAAAAAAAATGGCTCATATCTCGAAAACTAAAGAACATTAGCGAATTTTATGAAGGAAATTTTTGACCTCAATTGAAAAAGGAATAAAAATTGCCTTCATCACAAACTGCAGTATAATCAAAACTTTACGAGAAAAACTGATTTTTGGACCCTTTGTCAGACCATATTTTTGGTGTGATGGGATTTTAATTCTTTTTTTAGGCAACACATATACATATTATGATTCCGGTGAATACAGCCTTCAAAGGAACTTTGTTCCAAGTCAAGGTTTACATGAATTCTGAAGTTGCAAATTAGATGCACAACAACAACAAAACAATAACTCACATGAACAACCAGAACAACTTTCAGCTGAGAATAAAAATTGTGTAAACTAATGTTATTGGCGATCCAAAATTATTTTGTCTTGTGCCTGCACTGTTACGCATGTCGTTGGTTCGCCATCCCTGGCGTAGGATAAATGTGAGGGGAATGGGAAAACATGACGTCATAAATCAGGGGAGTGTAGGTTTTCGCTCGAGGCTTGGAACATGAGCCGATAGATGGCTCAATATATGGCATAAACAACGCGACCTCTCGCGTAGGTAATACTTGTCGGGTAAAAATGACGTCACTCAACAACAGGTATAATGCGAAGTTGTTTTGTTTTGCCATTAATAACTAACGAAATGCCATGTCGTGAATTAGATTTGTCTATCCTGAACATTCCTACTGATATTTGTTTGGCAGACCCTACCTTTTACAAGCCTTCCGAGGTAGATCTTTTAATAGGTGCTGATCTATTCTGGGACCTATTAGGTACGCGAAGAGTCAAGCTAGGGGTCGGGAAGCCATTTGAAACCAGGTTAGGCTGGATCGTCTCTAGATCCATTTTATATAAGAATAGTATATTATGTAATAGTATGAGTTGTAATTTTACTCAAACTAGTAGTTCCTGTAGTAATAGTGATGACTTAGGATTAATTCTTGATAATTTGACGCGGTTATGGAACCTCGAAGAGGTTATCTCGCAGCATTCTAATTATTTGCCAGAGGAAAAATTGTGCGAGGAGCATTTTTTCAAAAATACGACTCGTTTAGAGAACGGCCGTTTCTGTGTTCGTATTCCAATGAAGCAGAACCCTTCTTTTCTAGGTGAATCATTTCATAGGGCTTCAAAATGTTTATATTCCTTAGAACGCAAACTTAAGGCTAAACCCGATTTTAGTAAATTATATCTCGATTTTATGGCAGAATATGAGTCATTATGTCATATGACCGTAAACAAGGAACAAGATTCAAATGCATATTTCATACCTCATCACGGGGTATTACGTGAATGTAGTACCACTACCAAACTACGTGTAGTGTTCAATGCTATTTGCCCTACTTCATCAGGAGTATCCTTGAATGATTTACAGATGGTGGGTCCTACGGTTCAGGACGAACTCCTGTCTATACTTCTTCGGTTTCGACAGCATAAGTATTTCTTGTCATCTGATGTTGAAAAGATGTATAGACAGGTAGTAGTACATCCATCTGATAGGCAATTGCAACAGGTAGTTTGGCGTGACGACACTTGCAGTCCTGTCAAGGTATTTAAACTGAACACCGTCACATACGGTACGGCGAGTGCGCCATTTCTTGCGACGAGCTGCCTTAAGCAGCTAGGCATTAAGTGCACTAATGAGAAGATTGCCACCATAACTAGGAGGATTGCCATATATTGACTCTGACGAAATAGGTTTTTTAATTAAAGCTAAACTGCCTTCTAATGGCAGTAAGCGTGATTTGCTTTCAGCAATTGTACGCATTTTTGACCCCTTGGGTCTTGTATCTCCTTTTGTAGTGACCATGAAAATGTTGTTGCAAAAATTGTGGTTAGACAATTTTTCATGGGATGAACCGTTGTCTCTGGAACTCAACACAGCTTGGAATGCTATTGTTAAAAATCTCCATCTTCTGAACGATTTGCGTATCCCACGTTTTGTTATGTCCGATTCGTATCAGACGTTAGAACTACATGTATTCACGGATGCATCTGAGCGTGCGTACGGTGCGTGTGCCTATGTACGTAGTGTTAGCAGTGATGGTGAATGCGTAATCCGCTTATTGATAAGCAAAAGTCGTGTGGCACCGATTAAACCTACCATGATTCCGAGGTTGGAACTGTGTGGTGCCGTATTGGGATGTCGCGTGTATGAGAAGGTGGTCAAATCACTTCGATCAAAGTTTGATCGGCTGTATTTTTGGACTGACTCGACCATTGTTTTGGGATGGTTACAGATGTTGCCTTCTAAACTTCAGCCATTTACGCAATCGCGTTGCTGAAATTCTAGATAAGGTAAGAAATTGTACTTGGCGTCATGTCCCATCGACCAAGAACCCAGCAGACTTGATATCTCGTGGCGTGGATATTGATGTTCTGCAAGGGTTACATATGTGGTGGTGTGGTCCCGACTTTTTAAAGAAAGATTAGTCTAATTGCCCATTTCAACCTAAAAGTTTAGGATTCAAGACATTACCCGAAACGCGACCTCAAGTTTCACTAAGCGCTATTGTTGAAAATAGCTCTTGCACTTTATTTATAGATTTTAAACGTTTCTCTAATTATTTGAGACTTGTTCGTTCCATAGCATATGTGTTGAAATTTGTTCGCATTTGCAGAAAACTGCCTGTAATTAGTAAGTTTCTAACAGAAGAAGAATTACAGGGAGCATTAAATGTTATTATCTTGAAATGTCAAATCGATTCGTTTCCAGAGTACAAATTACTTGCAAATAAACAAAGTTTACCTTCAAAAAGCGCCCTTCTCAAATTTAATGTTTATTTAGACAGCAATAAAATAATGCGTGTCGGAGGACTCTTAGAGAATTTTGATTTTACATATAATAAAAAACATCCTATTATTTTACAGTCCACTCATTTATTTACAAGGCTATTGTTTAATTTCGAGCACAAAAGATGCAAGCAGGTCCACAGTTATTATTAGCGTCAATTAGGGAATCGTATTGGCCTGTAGGTGGCCGAAATTTAGCTAAGGCTTGCTATCGTAACTGTGTGCGCTGTTGTCGTATGAAGGGTCACGTAGTTACACCTTTAATGGGGAATTTGCCGCAGCAGCGACTCCATCCGGGAGGTTACCCTTTCGAAAATGTTGGCGTAGACTATGCCGGCCCTATCATGTGTGCCAGTCGGCAAGGCCGCGGTTGTAGGCTAGTAAAGGTAGCTATATTTATTTGCTTCACCACCAAGGCTATTCACTTGGAGCTAGTCGGTGAACTAACTAGTAATAAATATTTACTGGCTTTGTATAGGTTTATTTCCCGAACGGTACCTCGTTTGTTGGCGTGTACAACGATTTATCGAAATTTTTAAAATCAAATTGCTATTCCTTAGGTGCAAGTTTGGCTAATGATGGAGTTAAGATGCACTTTGTTCCCGCTTATAATCCTCACTTTGGCGGACTCTGGGAAGCGGGTGTTAAATCGACAAAGTACCATTTAAAACGAGTGTTGGGCAATTGTAACCTCACGTTTGAAGAACTTCATACCACGCTGATCCAAATTGAGGCAATTTTGAACTCTCGTCCATTGACGCCGCTGTCCGCTGATCCCGCTGACCTTACACCTCTGACTCCCTGGAGTCCGAGTCGAGTCTGTTAGTGTCCTGACACTTCCTTGTCGGTCGACCACTTACTTCACTGCCACAGCGAGATCTTCAGGAACACTCCATCCATCATTTAACTCGTTTCCAAAGAATCGAGCAACTCCGTCAACATTTTTGGGTTTGGTGGAGCAAGGAGTTTGTATCATAGATTGCAACAGAGAACCAAGTGGCGTTCCTGCAAAGATGCATTGAAGCTGGACTCCTTGGTAGTAATAAAGGAGGATAACCTACCTCCCCTTAAGTGGAAGTTAGGTAGAATGGTCGCCGTCCATCCAGGATTAGACGGCATCGTTCGTGTGGCTGACCTCAGGACTACTGCTGAAGTCATGATGGAGTTATAAGGAGAGCCTTCAACAGAATTTGTCCATTACCCGTTTCTGCTGATTCCTGTTGAAAGAGAATCTTTCAACGTCCGGGGGCATGTTGGAACGCCTGATCTATACGTTGTAGCAGCTAGCTGCGACTCTGCGTCCGCTCATAGTTTTAAAGTTTTTTTGTATGTAATAGCCAGTAGCTTTTGTGTCATTGTTCTCAATACACCGCTATTCACAGTAATCCATATTTCACCTGTTTTATTTTATCCCAAGTCCTGGTTGGTCCCAGCATAAGCACGAGCACTATCATCGCTAACGAATGTTTGGCTGCAAAATTAGCAAAGGTGAGCAATTGTGAATTACTGTGATCAATTGCCCTTTTGTTATTTTATGCCAATGTTCCATAATTGGTCCAAATTCTCCAAACATCATCCATAGGTAACGTACAACTGGCAACGAAAGTCGCCAATGCTCCAATTTTTTTTAATTTATGAGGAAATTAGAATCGGATGCAAATATTTTTTTTAAATGAAATGGTAATCGAATCATTTTGTGTAAATTTTGATGATGTGTAAAAACGCAGTGGCAAGTAGGCTAAGCAAAGTGAGAGAGAAACAGTAAAGTAGCAGTGAGAATCGGCTTTTGTTTCTGACTTTATCTACAAAAGTATCTGTACGACCGAGCTCTGCTTGGGTGAAACTATAGATATATCAATTGTATCGAGAAAATATTTTTTTCCCAAATGTAAGACCTAGTTAGATTTTTCGCCCCCATTGGAAGATTGGAAGGTGTATGGGGCATTTAGCTTTTATTGACAGGATCCAGTTTCGGGTTTCCTTTTCGCTATGCTCGTCGGCAAGCGTGTAGCTATTGGTATGAATTTAATATCGTAGCTAAAGTGGTTTATTAACTGTTTCAAAAATAGGATTTGTTAAAACTGTTTTGATTTGTTCTTGTCTCGCCTTCGATTGCTACCATTTAAATTTTGGTATTTGATAAAATTACATTATAAAGAGAATGAGACGAAATAAGAATATATTTTTTTAATAATTCGTTTACAACTTACACCAACACTCTACCATCTATTTGTGAAGATATTGTTTGATTCAATTTTGAAAAATACAGATTCCCTCGATGAAAAAAGTGATAATTTCATCGGTTGGATGTAGAAATTCTAGAAGTTTTGTTATCTAAGTACTTGTTTCTCCCTACTGTCTTAAAACTCTCAAGTTTTCAAAATTTCAGCATATTCAAGAAAGTGAGTGAATTTATTTTAATAACAAACCCCGAAATAATAAAAATCATTGAATCAAGGAACTTGCAATACTTAGAACAGCTATCTAGATGTGATTGCTATATTCCACAGAAAACACGAACAGAATAATTATATCGAAATCGAATGAATGAATTAATACCAACTTGAAATGGTTCAACAATTTTTTTTTTTGTTTTTCTTGGCGGTATGAAATCAGGCAATTCCATCGCACACTCCCCGAAATGTAACTCATAAAAAACTGACAAGCTAGCAACTCGGCGACGATGTTCAAGGCTCTGGAGCTTTTATTTGACCAGTGCCTCATTGCCGATGAGTCTCTTGGCCCGCGTTTCGATCGACTCTAGTGCATCTAGATGGTATTTGGCAGATCCGTCCCAGAGATGAGAACAGTACTCCATGCACGATCGAACTTGCGCTTGATACAAGTTGAGCAGCTGTTCCGGCGTGAAGTACTTTCTCATCTTCGCAGGGATCCCCAACTTTTTGGCAGCCAGCTGAGCCTTTGCCTCAATGTATGGGCAAAAATTGAGAGTCGATGTCAACGAAACACCAAGAAGCTCAAGATGGTCCGTTATAGGCACGGTTACATCACGGAAACTGACCAGATTTATGAAAGTAGAATTAATTATAATGCCTTTTGTAATGTGTATATTCAGTGCTGGCAATATTATATTACCTTGGCAACTCACTTTGATAGAAATTGGCATTTGCAATTAGTCTTTACAGAGAGAGGTAGCGGGCTTTTTGAGCTGAATCTCAATACTTTTCGCCTTATATGCTTTTAGGGCGAGAAGTTGATAACTAGCTTAGCCGCGTAGGTGCAGCTTTCTGAGGCAACACCAAAAATATATTTGGAAGTATATAAAAAGTACATAATTATAAACAACGAGAACATTAATATTCTCTCAGCAAGCCGCACATACTTAGCTATCAACGTTGTAACCTGAATGTGCTTGCTCAAAAACCTTGCGTGCTCACCCTCTACTACTAATGAATATAAAATATGTATGTTGAAGGAAAACGTAAGTCTGTCTATTAGTCTGTCGATCTTCCAGTCATTTGAAATTCTGAGAAATCGATAAATTGAAAGTTGCTATAAAATCGGCGATAAGACTTTTCCTTATTATTAGTATTTTTGTCTCTTTGGTAATAATCTAAAGTGAACGAGAACATTCGCCTTGGAGCTAAAAGTTTCAGAAAAAATTAAAAGAAAATATTTCGTGTAAAAACATGCCTATCTTTAACCTTAGTACAATCAGTAAAATGTCGTTGTATTTTCTTTAAAATAACACTTTACCAACAGCTACATAGCAACACTTACCAAACCAATAAAGGAAAGGTCCTTACTACTTCAACCCACTCAAAACTTTTCAAAGGAACTTTAACCTAACCTCTCAGCTCACTGACCTCTTATTTAAAACCTCAGTTTTTAAAGTTCTACTCTCATATACAACAATAAGGTTCTATTCTCATCAATATGGACCTTTTTTGTTTTCGAAGGGAAACCTTCAAAAGGAGCCTGAAAGATGAAAGAAAGAAATCATTTATTTGCTGATGATATGTTGGAATATTTCTAAATGGATACGATACATTTAACGTTAACGCAAGATATTAGATTTTAATTTAATAAAGTAGTTATTTAATAATAAAATAATTACAACCATTACAATTATTATTAACAACAGTCAGCCTGGGCTTTTGGGGAAAATGAATAGGGAGTGTGGATATTTTCACCTCACTAAAACCACCCCGGTGACCACCATCACAGCACTTAAAAGCTTACTGATTGGGTCTATGCAACCATTTTAAAAGGAACTCTAACCTTCCAGTTCACTGACCTCTTATTTACGAACAGAAAAGGTTCTACTCTCATCAATAAGTACCTACCTACGCGTTTCATTTTTATTTCAATCCGTATACATTCGAAAATAGAAACTGAAAAGTACGGTTGAACAAATTGTTTATCAAATGTTTGCAATCGATCGGATGATTACTGGCATGAAGATAGTCGGATGTTGTAAAAATATATATAAATGCTTTTCTTTTTCTTTTCGAATTTATTGCTTTTTTTCGACGAATTTTCTGTTTTTTTGAATGTTGTTTGATGCAAGTTGCGTGTGAACGGAGCATGATTGCAATTTGGACATACACATTGGAAATAATTTTTCGATTATAATCCAAATTATTATTTTTATTTGCATAGTTAAAAGTATATACAGTGTATAAATACTTAATTGACTAAGACTAAAGACATAAACATTTAAAACAAAACCAACTAGCTACCTAATCCTAAAATTTTACTATTCTCAAATATGGCATCAAGAAACTCCTCCACATAATTGTCCACTGGTAATGTGCCCAAAAGACTGGCAGCATTGTCAAGTATGGCAATGCTTATCCTCTGACCAAGATAAAAGCCAGCCCTTGGGTCACGCGAAGTTCAATTAGGCGTTTGGAAAGATCTTTAAACAAGGCATGAGCCCTCGGACCCCACGGACCAAGAGTTTCAACCTCAAACGGCTCTTTCTACTTATGTACCTACATAGGTAGAAAGAGCCACGCTATCTAAATATATGGCAGGGACAGGTTAAAAAACTAGGGGTAAGCAACTCTACAAAAAATATTAATAACATTGATCATCTTTTGCATAAACTTTGACATTTTCAATTAGGTATTTTAGACGACTTAATTAGTTTGAGCACAATGCAATATATTTAATTTTCTCTTATTAAAATTCAGAAATTGAGAGAGTCATGAAGTTTTAGAAAATAATCCCTATATATAATATGTAGTAGTACTTTACAAAGTTCATTTCGTTGTAACCCATATTTTTAAGTACCTTTTTAAAACAAATGGTTACTTAAAAATCAATTTAAAATATACTACGCCTAATATATGACTTTAGCGTACATAATTATTATTTTAGTATTGTTTTGAAAGTGATTTTTATTTTATTTTTGCTCACAGTAGTACAGCAACCAAACAAACCTTGAATAGAATGCAATGTGGTATTCAAAATTGTTGTACATGTTTTTGCCCTTTTTTTTTTTTTTGTTTACGGGGGGAAACCTTCAAAAGGCGCCTGGACTTTTGGGGAAAAGATCAGGGAGTGTGGGATTTTTACTTCACTAAAACCACCCCGGTGATCACCATCAGCACCTGGAAGGGGCCCCGTCACCTCTTAAAAGACCAAACCGGAACCCCCTTTGTGCAACGCCTGTTAGGGCACATCCCTGGGGAAGCTGAAAGAATAGCTTCCCCTGAGCCACGCTATGTACGGCAGCACGTGACCACTGTGCTGCCATCCTTCCTGAAGTCACTCGGTGGGTGGACAGAGTCCCCAATCTGACCACTCGCGACCCCGGAGTCCCACCTGCTTGTGACGCAGGCGGGGTTTCGGCGTTTTAGGCATCGAGGTGGTTGCCTCCCCGACGCCTTCTTCTTCGAGCGGGATCTGCCCTCTCACGCTCCCGCTCGGCGGCCTCCTTCTGGGCCATCACAGTCTCACAGAAGGAGGCCATTTCCCTCCAATTTGCTGTCTCTGCCAGCATGGTCCTCACAGCTGCTGGCAGAGTCAGGTCTCGCCCGATCCTGGCTACCAAGACCTGCCGCTCAGAGGCCCATGCTGAGTACTCCTCGAGCGTGTGCTGTGCAGAATCAAGGTCGCCTCCACAATGGTGGCAATTTGCCGTGGCCTCTCGCCCAATCCTATTCAGATACTCACAGAAGCAACCGTGCCCGGTAAGTACCTGAGTGAGCCGGTAGGAGATGCGCTCCTCTCTCTTCAGCCAGGCTTCGAAGTGTGGCAGGACGGCTTCGACAACGCGCTTACGCGAATATTGCGGCTGCTGTAGCCGCTCGCGCCACCGCTCGAGTGCGTGTCGCCGTTCCTGCCGCCTCAACCTTACTACAGCGATTCCTGGCACGCTTTCACTATTCTGGCGGATGGCACGAATTCGGTTATAAACCCTCGCGTCCATGTCTACCAGAATGTCCAGCGGAGGAAAACGTGCCAGGAGAGTTGCTGCCTCAAAGGACACCGTTCGGTATCCTCGTGCAATACGAATGGCCATTTTCCGCTGCAGGCTATTAACTTTAGTCCTGCAGCGTCGGACGCCTGATAGTCTGCTTGAACAGACAGGCGCCCCATAAAGGACCATCGATCGCACGACCCCCGCGTAGAGGCGGCGACCTTCTTCCCGAGGTCCCCCGAGGTTGGGCAGCAGTCTGTGCAAAGCACCCACTGCCTTTTCAACGCGGGGGACCAGGCGCTCGAAGTGCTCTTCGATGTTTTTGCCCTGCGGTCGCCACTAATCAACCTTGTCATATTTCAACCACTCGAATTGTTATGTCCACAAAGTAAAACTACGAGTATATCACATATTTTTTTTTTAGAAATATCAATAAAAGAAAAAAAAATACAAAACGCGAACGTATCTATGCGAATATCATGTATCAAAGTATTGTGTTACAAGCGGTTCTTTTTAAATTACTGGTTAACTCCTAATTGTCTCCGAATCACAACAGAACAAGTGTATTTTTCATATTAATGAGACACGGCCGTCTTCGTCTAAAATTCTTAAAAGCAAGTGAGGCCTTATATGCAATCTACTACATTTACCGTAATAGAGTAAAACCGAATCACAGAGTGAACCCTATGTCTACACCAGAGGCTGTTAGGAACGGATTATTTTGTGGATTTGAATGGCTGGAATAAAATTTCCATTCTGATAGCATTTACGCACAAGGTACTACTCAGATGATGGCAAGGGAATCTATCAGCTTAGCGTCTAAACTCAAGCCACATGGCGAACTCCTCCAATCGCATTTGAAGCTGTATTCGGCTCCTCTAATTGTCACATCCCAACGAAAAGCCACCGCCACGAATGGCTAGCTGTAAAGCGCTCTAAAGCGCTGTATTTTTAAACCCCTGTGTTCTGTTGTATCCATAAAGCTTAGACTGCACTGACAGACCGCAGCAAAAGAACAAAAATTCGCTGTCCTGTTCACAGGCTAATGCAACGTGTTGCAGTCGTTTGCGGAAAAGGGAGTAATAACTCATCTAAAGTGTGTTACATTGCAGCGCTGGTGGCGAACCAATTCTGATCATTTTCATACCAAGAATAAAAGAGCATAGTGGGCTATTCTTGTTATTCGACGAGCTGTGCAAAGGTAAATTTAGAAATCTTTTAATGTGGAAAATACCGTATTGCGCAACCGATGATAGAGCTAAGTAGGTATCTGCACGCGTTATAAGATTTGATTAGAACTTATTTGTTTAATAATATGCTGATAAAAGGAAGCCGGAGAATAATAAACCTGAGGTCGCGTATGGGTAAATTAGGTAAGCGTACCATGGGACACCTCTCTCGATCTATGGATCAGCGACCTAAAAGAGTTAGTCGGGACCGACTGGTTACGGCAGGTGAAGGATTGGGTGTAGTGGCGCAACTTAGGATATACCTGCACACAACAATGAACTGCGAAAGGCTGAGTTAATCAATGAAATTATATTAAACTTTATTGTACACCAGACTGTACAAGAACAAAAGAAACTTGAAACTAAAAACTGAGGGCTTATCGCATTCCGCGATCCCTTCCAGACAACCTGGATTAATTAAAAAGAACAAAAACCAACACGGTTTTAAAAAGAAGTCATTGAAATGCTGAACAAACTATTTCTTCGAATTAAAATACACCAATCTTCCCAATACCTATCAACTGAAAGTGCTATTTTAAGTCTCAAGCATACTGTTCAATATTATATAGATCGCGGTACACCGGTATTCGATGTTCCTTGATATCTCCAAGGCATTTGATCTTGTCTCATACGATGTACTCTGGAGGAAGATGGGAGACAGGGATGTACCCACGGAAATATGTGGACTATTTCAGTATTGGTATGGTAATCAGAGCAAGCATGTGAAACGGGATAATATAGTCTCTGAGCAGTACAGGTTGGAGTGCGGGGTGAGGCAGGGGGTCTGACGTCCCCCAGGCTCTTCAACCTGTACGTGAATAACCTCATAGCTGCATTCAGCAGCATGCGTGTCGGATGCAGTGTTGATGGGGTTAGAATCAACAACATCAGTCATCCAGATGACATGGTGCTGCTGGGTCCGTCGGCGGGAGCAATCAGAGAGTTGCTTAAGACGTGTGAAGCCTACGCTACCGCATGGCTTAAAATACAATGTAAAGAAATGTTAATACATGGTCTTTGTGGTCGGTGGCAAACGCCGTGGAGTAGGACCAGAGTTGCTCGTGAACGGGTCAGCAATTAATAGGGTGTCCACTTTTAAATACCTGGGGCATTTTCTTGCCGCCGACCTCAAGGATGATATGGACATTGAGAGGGAGTGTAGGGCTCTAGCGGACCGGAGCAATAAATATTTGCGCGGTGTACAAGTAAAAGTAACACTTTTCAAGGCTTATTGCCAAAGTATGTATACGAGCAATCTATGGGTCAATTATACGAAGAGATCGCTGGATGGCCTGCGCGTCCAATATAACAATGCTTTTAGGATGTTGTTGAGACTGCCCTGTTCCTGTAGCGCGTCGGAGACGTTGACGTTGTTGACGTTTGCGCAAGCCTGTACAGACGGTTTCTACGCTGTTATACGTAAAAAAACGGCGTCGCTACTGAGGAGAGTGAGGGACAGTCAAAACGGCATCGTGAAAACTGTAGCTGAGAGCTTCGGCTCTCCGATTGTGCAGCAGTTTTTGCGGAGGTTTATTGTTACTAACACTAGGTAATAAGACTTTCTATGTTACTAACACTAGGTAATAAGATTTTCTATGTTACTAACACTAGGTAATACGTTTTTCTATGTTACTAACACTAGGTAATAAGTTTTTCTATGTTACTAACACTCTATAGATTTTTGCGTCCGAAATAAAGATATTCTATTCTTTTCTAATACCGAAAA
The DNA here is from genome assembly GCA_964057195.1 of Orthosia cruda. Classification (NCBI taxonomy): domain Eukaryota; kingdom Metazoa; phylum Arthropoda; class Insecta; order Lepidoptera; family Noctuidae; genus Orthosia; species Orthosia cruda. The sequence continues at coordinate 14,376,990 of OZ059847.1, forward strand.
ATATTTACAGGCCATTAAATATTGCTCAAATCCGTGACTTTCCGCGACGGATTACCGTCTTCTTTTATTTTGGAATCTGAACGAAAGGCAGCTTATTTCAAGCCACATACATGGTTTTAAACTTGAATACGTAAATAATGGAAGTCTCAATTGTTAGATAGTTAACCCCAAATGTATAAGTTTTTCAAGTGAATCCAACATCATTTGAAAGAAAGTGTTGTAGAAAATAGAAAAAATAAGGTTGCCACTAGTTAGATTTGTATTATTTATTTATTTATTTATTATATACTTTATTGTACACCACTTAAATAATTACAGAACAAAACATTTATAAAGATAAGTGTATTATGGTTTCAGTAAAAGGAGAAGTAATAAATGTGTCAAAGAAATTTGAAATGATTTTTAGGAGCAAAGTTTCTTAACATGGCTTGCGATGATTGCCTGGTAGAAATTGTCATATTATAAAAAAGCCTAATGCCATGGTTCAATTCCATCCGGCGTGATTCGGTGATTATCGTCATTTGGCCGCCATAATTATTTACATAAATGAGTTGATTAAACGTGACTTTTACCCACTTAGTTAAAGACGAGTATTTTACCTAGATTTAGATAAAAGATACCTGAATCCATACCAAATGCACGAATAAAACACTTTCTATCAGCAGGGTAAGGGTAAGCAAATCATTGTTTACCCTTACCCTGCTATTTGGCGTATAAAGCTAGTAAAAGTAACACGATATTTTTATTATTATTTATAAAATCGCATTTGACCACCATCTCATCTGCTGGTAAGCGATGATGTGGTCGACGTCGTAGCACGCTTGACTAGAAGTAATCTATTAACTCTTGAATTTAATGACCCCTAGTTTGTCGCTAGCAATATTGCCACAATACGAACCTTATACATAATAAGTGATTGAAAATGGAAAAGTTAAAAAGATTTACGGCACAAAATGAAAATACTCTTGAAGAATGTTTCTTTGCCTGCCAAGCGATAGTTTATCATTTGTCTTCTGAAACTATTCACTTCTCCAACCACGTCCGATCTTTGAGGTACAGAATATTTCATAAGCCAGCCCAAAGTTTTTCTCCGATTCAATTGGCAGATAACTTTTTATAATAACAAAAGATAGATTTGAAAACAAGAAATATTTTTGATGGTGGTCGAGTGAGCTTGAAAATAAATACAAAAATAGTCGAGTATAGAGTAAACTCCATCTCTCTACCCCCCGTCCCGCCCCGTCCGTCGGCGGGCGCACGAATGATGGCACACGCCTCCAATTCAATTTGGTACAGCTATAATGAGATCCTCTCTGAATTAATATAGGTTTTTGAATAAGGTATCTCGCGTACAAACCTCTTTTACCCGCCTCCTTGAAAGCACGTAAGTTCCCTCACATAACCACGCATTTAACATTTAACTGCTATCGAATTGTTCCACTCGCAGACTCGACTTGTTATTTTCGCTAGTTCTCGCGTCAAACTTCACCAGTATGTACGTAAATTCAAATAATTTTCTTATTTGAATTTACGTACATACTGGTGAAGTATTTGAACTTCGGCAATATAAGTATGTAAATCGTGTATCAAACAATGCCTGAGACGGTTTAGTAAGTGCGTGAATTTACTTCTTGAGAAGTAAATTGTGTGGCTTTTTATGTATTTATATGCTTGAATAAACTTGATTTGGGAACGTTTATATCTCTAAATTATTCACTTATTCGTATCCATTACGGTGCGTTTACCTTCGTGCCAATGGCCAATACCACGGGGTCCCAGCACTAAGAAAGAAAATTTGGTTCAAATAAATTTCACAGTCGGCGCGATATGCACCGATTTAATTTTTAATTGTGTGTAAAATTATCATTTTTTGTAATTAAATATAAAAAAAAATATGTTATTATTTGATCAACTAGCCCAAGCACAAAATTATAGAATATTGGGCACTTAATTTACATTTCAAAGATTATTTGAACGGATCATTTAAAATTGATGCCAATAGATGGCGCAGTTTTAAATTTCCGAGGCATTTCACACATTTGAATTTGTATTGTAACACATTTTGGTGCAATAAAACTGTAAAAACGTGCAAAAATTGTATAAAACAAACCGTCACTGTATGTAAAGAAAAAAATAATCATAAACCGAGTAAACCCCTTTACTTACAAGTTACTACTAAGACCATCTATATATATCGTCGTGGAATGGAACCGATCGCGATCGATTTACAAAAAATAATCAGTTTATTCAGACGAGGGGATGAGGCATTTGTGTTCTAGTATTATATTATACGTGCCAATACACAGCAAAGTAACATAAAAAACTAAAAATATGTCTGTAGATGGAAGAAATCCTTTGAGGTTGTGGTCTGACGACACGATCTTGAAGCACTGTTTGTAACCAATTTTCTGAACAGAAAACTCCTTGATTGACGGAAACCTAAAACAAAATTTGTATCGCGATTGGCCCACAAGTAACATCAGCTAAGTTATTATATAGTACGTTTCTGCACAATATAATTTTGCCAAAGTAGATTGATTCTAACCAAATGAATACTATGACGCGCATATTCTGTAACTGTAGTTGCAATCATTATAATGTCATTAATTTATCTGTCATAACATAACAACTTAATACATTATTTCAACGCGTATGTAAACAACTAACAACACATACTATTTCATCTCTTTCAACCCTGTAATAACTTTGTTTACGTTTGGTTGAAACCGAGCATATTTCAAGAGGATATTCCTAAGGTTTTTATTGCTTTCGAAGTAGCACCGGCTGCTTCCATAAGCGTTTGGTAAATACATGTTGGTGGTAAACAAAAGGCTTACCTCTTGAGCCATAATGAGTCATATGGCGCATCTGTAGGGCTCTACATACGCAATATAAATACGTCAAGTTATTAATATTTATCAAGGTGATAGTTTATGTACTTGGCTGTTCTTGTAACCTTGATATTAGCTGCTTATTTCCCATTTCGTCAAGCTATCGCTTGCCAGAGAACCCGTTTCCTATTGAATGAACCAGAGTTTTCAATTTAATGTTTTTTTAAGTGACTGTGAAAGAAGGGGTTCTCGATTAGGATGTTTCTATTTTTTTTCATGTATGTTCTATAATAACTCCGTCTTATATAGAATTAATTGGAAAATTCTTTTTTTGTTTGAAAGTGTATACTCTCGAGGTGGTCACATTAAATCAGAATCTGAAGATGGGATCCCATGGAAATCGAGGGAACTCCTCAAATATTATAGGCATACTATATATATAAAGTTATTTTGGTATTTTCAAAAGCGACTATGATAATATGACAAATACATATAAAAAAGTGGTACTGATGAAAATGCTACCATCCAATTGATTCGATGATGTAGCCGAAAGGTACGCACTGGAACTCCGTAATCAAGCAATGTATCCTGTATTGGAATTGAAATGAGATGTACTCTGGCTTTTTTTCATTAACCATGAAAAATAATTAATTTTCATGGTTAATGAAAAAAAAGAGTAAAATAAAAAAACGTTTTAACAAAAAATTAAACCGACTCCTAAAGCAAAACACTACAAAGCGATTCAACTCTCGCGGCTTTAGAACATATTTAAAAATGTTATTTAAATTTTCATAGTTGTATTGTTACTCTGCTGGGCATAATTCTCCTGCTCTGTCTGTGAACTATTGCCTAGTGCAGCGTAGGCTAAATTAAAAAAAAGGGATAGATTTTTAATTTAGCCTACACTGCCCCACCACTGGGAAAAAGCCTCATATTCTTCTAGGTATTCTTTCTTAAGTCACCTTGAACCAGACCTTATGGTAGGCGGCTGAGTCGTCTCGTTACCTTATCGTGGGCTGGGTGGCCTCAGCGTCGCCATCCATCCAGTTTTACCCTTAGGTCCAGTTTTTTTATCAGTAGTTAACTTAACCAATGGTTAAATACCCAAATATGCTTAATGGTTGTAACTTTCGATAAAACATCAATTTTTTCAAGTGTTAGCCTCATACATTATGCGCAAATAAGTTGGAGAATTGATTATTTGACAGTTTGTTGGACTAATAATTGACGAATAAGCGCATTTTTTTGAATTTTTAAAGCATTGGATAGCATATTTAACCATAGGTTACGTTAACTACTGATAAAAACTTGACTTTAGTGTATAGTATCTAAACATGCAATTAGGTCTAGTCTACACACACGTTAAATTATTACAAAGGCATAAACACACGGGTCATTGATCCGGTAATGTGCGCTGCTGTAGAAGCCCTGACAGGTTAGCCGACCGCAACGTCTGACCGAAACAGTGGTTTGTGGTCATGCCAGTTACCTGTGTGTTCTAGTGTTTGGTTACTTAGTTAATTTAGTAATCTGAGAACTAGCTACACTAGTATTTTTTTGCGGTTAAGCTCTTTTAATATATCCTGCAAGCACCGTGCGTTTTATGGGGAAAAAGTATTCCATGGCCCGTAACGATGGTTTAACTAACAGTGAAAGAATTGTCATAATCGGATTAGTGAGTACTTTTATAGATTACAGAACAAACAAACAATTTTAATTGTTTATTAAAATTAGTTTATAATTATGAAAAAAGTATTTGTATAAATGTCGTGGTAATCCACTACACGCCAGAAGCACAGGCCCAGGGAGGCATAAGACCAGTAGTGGATGCCTGAAATGATGGTGTTAATGACACATAATTTATAGGGATTATAAAAAGAATGGTTTTTCAAAAAATGTCTACCTACTTACGTTGGAAGAGGCGGTACTATAAATCTCTAACATGCATGTAGAAGGATTTCGCGATATTGCCATATCGGGCACAGATCCATTCTCCGTGCTGCTATTGAAGAACTCCTAATACAAAATCTCTAAATAACTATCCGATCTGGGGTTCGAACCCAATACCTAGTCACGCTTGAGGCCATATGATCGAAAACAATCAAGACTATTACTTACCCAAAGACTACTAGCCTCAGACTATAACGTACCCAATGAGCTAATGCACAGAGCCAAGACGCCTTTTCAGACCAGGCAGTAGTTTATTTAAATAAATTAAAATGAAATATACAGCAAGGACTTTCAGCAGAGCTATTTTACAAATCTTCCAATTAACCAATTTTACAAGGCAATGACGGTTTGTACATTTGTCGTTTCCTAAACGGTCTATAAAATTTTGATGAGTCTGTGAGGGCAACTTGAAAGGGTTAGAGGGATTGTTTGCATCCCAGGAATTTAAATACTTTCGTAGTCTTGTGGCTGTGAAATATGTAGCTTTAAGACATTGTTTTATAACATAACATCACGACTTTATTCCCCGAGAGGATAAGCAGAGGTGCATCTATTTATAGTACATCCACCATCGAGTAATTTTTAAGTCCCATCTAATAGCGAGCTTATTGCCATCAACCGGGCACACAGTCCCGAATCCGGGCTTTTATTGAGAAAATCCAATAACACTTGGCTTACGCGGAAATCGCATTAACCAAGTGCGAAGCCAGGAACTTAAGGTTGCCCAAGTCGACGGCACGAACTATTTTGTGCGCGGGATAAAATGAATGCTATTTCATCCGACAACACGTGCGAAAGAGATAGATGCTGAGATGAGCAGAAAGAAGCTAGTTCGCGTACGAATTAGCACTTTTGCAAATTTGTATCGAAATGGATGATGATTTAGAACAAAAACGAGCGCGCGAAATTTTATAAACAGGCCCTTGGGAGTATGGATATCATGAAAAAACGACTAAATGTATATTTTCTAAATTTTATTATTTGCATTGCTGAACTACTAATATATCCCTGTATGGTGACTGTTTTACAATTTTCCTTTTTCTTATGGTACTTATTTCCGCGCGAAGATGCGTTAAAATTAGTGTATATCATATACATATCGCACACCCAGATCAACACTGCACTATGTCGAAAAATCTCAAAATCGACTTTTACCTATCAACGAATAGCCAAAAATTTGCCGCATATACCACGATGACAGGCGTATTTATATCTACAAAAATGTCCAAAAGATGGCGCGCTAACTTTCTATTGGTGACGACGCGCTGCCAAAGTCATACCGTCAACACAAAACTATTTCCAGTTGCAACTTGTCCGCTTTAAAAACAGCACGCAGATCCTTTACGCAACAGTTTAGAAGAATTATTTTTGATAATGCGGTGTTGTTGAATGTAGAACGAAAATTACTCGGAATTATTTAGTATTAATTCAATGTTGGTGACTGTGTTTATCTAAGAGTTTGATACTATTTCGAAATAATACTCTGTTTTTGGCAAAGGTATGTATTATTTTTGTATTATTCCAAAATGGTTTAGTTCGTAAAAGGTGAAAATCAGTGAAATGATGCACTATTGATGGTAGATATAAATTATGTCCTACTTTTGTTAAAAATCATAAAAACATATTTTTTTATACAAATAATTGTTCTTTACATTATAAATTAAGAGAAATGTATTTGCGATTAATTTTTTTCGTTATTTACACAAAGATTAATACTTTTTTTTAGATAATGCACTATTGTTGAATTAATTAAATTTGTAATAGTTATTTGGCAGATGATGAGGGGTCGTGGTCTCCTGTTGCTTAAAAAGGCAATGGAAGCAACCACAAAAGACACCAGACCTTCTATTAAACAAAGCGTGAAAAAGAATGTCAAAAATACAACCGTTGCAGCCACCTGCGGTAAATTGGACAATATGTCCAACTTACCTCAGTGTCTCAATACCAAAGTCTATTATCAGTGTGTGTGATTACATACGGGACCGAAACGTGGTCGTAGTCGTGGCCTCATCAGAAGGCTTAAAGTTACCCAAAGGGGTATGCTCGGAGATTCCTTGCGTGATCGAGTCAGAACTGAATACATGCGCAAGTTGTGTATGGGGGCAAGTCATCGGACTATGTCTGTACCCCTGGTTGTTACCGACATAGTCTGAAGAATTGACAAACTTAAGTGGCAGTGGCCAGGGCACATTGCTCGCAGAACGGATGGTCGATGGGGCCGAAAAGTTCTGGAGTGGCGACCGTGAACCGGAAGACGTTGCGTTGGAAGACCTCCCACTAGGTGGACGAAAGACCTGGTGAGGGTTATGGGAGTCCTCTGGATGCGAGACGCTCAATGTGATGAATTTCACTTGGGGAAGGCCCATATCCAGCGGTGGACGTCTTTTGATTGAAATGTTAATTATACAATTTTAAACAGTTTTATTTTTATGTAACGGTGTTATAACATTGTTATTTTTTTATTCCTAACAATTTTGTGTTAAAATTGTTTTGTATTCAATCAATGTTTCCATATTTTTCTTATTTTTTGACTAACAGAAGATTTTGTATTTTGTTATTTACAAGTTTTAATTAACACTATGAGTACAAAAAGAGTACTAGTTTATGTTTAAAATATAAGTACCGATTGGTTTAAGTAAAATTTCGCCGTTTATTTAAGTTTTAATAGGTTTATTACTGAAAAGAAAACAAATAGGTCGCTATTGTATATTAAATAATTATTTTTTATTTCGTTCAGTCATTCCACAACAGTGAATTAAATAAAAAAATACATTTATTTGCTATATTAACGCGTTTTGAATCAATTGAACTATAAAATGCTCATACGGATTGGATTCTTGACATGAAATAATCAAGACATTTGCAATATCTTTGACATAAATTAAGATAACGGTTTTCCGTCGATTCTGAAAAAATTGCTATTTTGACTTAGTGCAGTGTTGATCTGGGCGTGCGATATATAGATACCTACCTTAAAATGAGTAAAATATAATACCTTTTAACAAAAAATATTAACTACCGACTTCTAAAGCAAAACACAAAAAAGTGAAAAATAACTTTGTTTTGCTAAGTCGGTGTCGAAAAACCATAGGTACCAAAGACACCGAATTATTTTTCACTTAGTAGTGTTTTGCTTTAGAAGTCGGTTTATTTTTTTGTTAAAAAGATTTTTATTTTTCATTTAAAATTAAACTTTATTTCAACTCTCGCGGCTGTAGGACATATTTGGGTTAAAAAAATCTTATTTATATTTTCTTAGTTGTATTGGTCCTCTGCTGGGTATAATTCTCCTGCTCTGTCTGTGAACTATAGCCTGTTGCAGAGGAGGCTAAATTTAAAAATGGGTCAGATTTTTAATTTAGCCTACACTGCCCCACCGCTGGGCAAAAGCCTCATATTCTTCTAGGTATTATTTTCTTAAGTCACCTTAAACCAGGCCTTGTGGTAGGCGGCTAGGTTGTCTCGCTACCTCATAGTAGGCCGGCCTCAGCATCGCCATCCATCCAGTCTCACCCTGAAGCCCTGATTTATGATGACCAATGGTTGCAACATTCGGTATAACACCTTTTTTTTTAATGGTTAGCCTCACACATGGTATAATAAGTTGGATAATTAATTATATGACAGTTTGTTAGACTAACCGAATTTTTAAATCATTGGTTAGCATACTTAATCATTGGTTGAGTTAACTACTGATAATTAACTGGACCTTAGTATATAGTATCTAAACATAAGATTAGGTCTAGTCTACACACACGTTAAATTATTACAAAGGCATAAACACACGGGTCATTGATCCGCTAATGTGCGCTGCTGTAGAAGCCCTGACAGGTTAGCCGACCGCAACGTCTGACCGAAACAGTGGTTTAACAGTGGTCATGCCAGTTACCTGTGTGTTCTAGTGTTTGGTTACTTAGTTAATTTAGTAATCTGAGAACTAGCTACACTCATATTTTTTGCGGTTACGTTCTTTAAATATATCCTACAAGCACCGTGCGTTTTATGGGGAAAAATTAGTCCATGGCCTGTAACGATGGTTTAACTAACAATGAAAGAATTGTCATGATCGGATTAGTGGGTACTTTCATAGATTACAGAACAAACAAACAATTTTACTTGTTTATTAAAATTAGTTTATAATTATGAAAAAGAGTATTTCCAAACTACGAAATGTCGTGGTAATCCACTACACGCGAGAAGCACAGGCCAGGGAGGCATAAGACTAGCAGTATATGCCTGGAATGATGGTGTTAATGAAATATAATTTATAGGGATTTTAAAAAGCAGGGTTTAAAAAGTGTCTACCTACTTACATTGGAAGAGGCGGTACTATAAATAAACCTCTAACATGCATGTAGAAGGATTTCGCGTATTACCATACCGGGCAGAGATCCAGTCTTCGTGCTGCTATTGAAGAATTCCTAATGCAAAAACTCCAACTTACTGCCTGATCTGGGGTTCAAACCCAATATCTTTGAAGTCACGCTTGAGGCCACATGTTCGAAAACAATCAAGACTATTACTTACCCAAAGACTACTGAGCTACTGGACAGAGCCAAGAACTGTTTTCAGGCCAGGCAGTAATTTATTTAAATAAAATACACAGCAAGGACTGTCAGCAGAGCCATGTTACAAATCTTCCAACTTAGCAATTTTTCAAGGCATTGCCGGTTTGTACATTTGTCGTTTCCTAAACGGTCTATAAAATTTTGATGAGTCTATGAGGGCAATTTGAAACGGGTTAGAGAGATAGTTCACGTCCCAGGCATTTAAATACTTTCGTAGAGTCTTGAGTCTGTGAACTATGTAGTTTTAACACATTGTTACTTTTCTATTTCGATCTCTTTCATAATGATGAAAAAAAAAAAGAAAATGGGTGGCATAATGATTTCCATCCTTTTATTTTATTATATTTTGAAGCATGATACTGGTACGGTTGACATCTGTCGGGCATGTCACTGTCCGGGTAAATCGATCCGCCACATTATCTATGGTTTTACTCGTCTAGCTAAGGAAGAGTACTTGCATAGGCCTGCCTGCCTTGTAGCCAGGATTATCCATCAACTAAACTTGTGGCGTGCAATGATTGTTGAAATAATGTCCCGCATGATGGGAACCTCGTGAATCCGAGAAAAATTAGCAAGGTAAGTAACTTGACTTGGCTCGCGAGGTTGTCGACATGTGGGATGTGGACACAGCGATCATTGTAGCGATAGTCGTGTCAGCCAATGACCTAATAGCCACGAGCCTCGACCAGCACTTTAGGAGGCTCTCGGTAGGCAGCTGGATCAAGGGCTTTATTCAAAAAGCAGTACTTCTGGACACGGCTCGTATTGTTCGGAGGTTCCTCTCTCTGGAGCCCTGACCGCCGTTAGCTTGGACCCTATTCCCGATAACGGTGGGCCACTATTTAATTTTTTTTATGTTTTCCTTTTTTGTATGTGTATTATAAAAATATTTAAAAACGTAATATATTTTTTTTGAAATATACGAAATTACCCAATTATCAAAGTCTGATTGTTTGCAATATTTCACTTTTGCCAATAAAAATATTAGTTCTGAAATCTAAACGTTTTTATTTCAACAACGTTTCTTCATGATATATATATTTATTTGTTTAGATTTTTTTTATTCCTTCAAAACTAAAGTTATATCATCAACATCGTGACAATTCAGTTTGTAACACTTATCATACTATATATTTGCAAGAACAATGTGACATGATTTCGCCTTTTTCTTAAATAAACCCAATTTCTTGCTAAACTTCTAAATTACCAGTATTTTGGTAAGTTTTCACATAGTTTATTTGTTATAATTTACAATAAATCGTAGATTTACTGTAAAAAAAAGATTCCTTTCGACGCAATTATTTTTTGAAAGTTGAAAAACACTCTCCTCTTAAATTGCAATTTTCAAGATACTACATTATTGAAGCAAAGAGGCGATATATTCATGTTTTAATGTAATAGCAGTACACCACAGACTACCTCCTTTTTTATTCTAAATTCTTTTAGTCCATCTAAAGGTTGTCTGGTAGATATCGCTGTCAGCGATAAGACCGGCTTTGTACCCGTATAAATATTTTTTTCTTGTAAATGTGTATAACTGTTATGGTGTACAATAAAGAATATTCTATTTTCTATTCTATTATATAGCATCACGAATGTATTCCACGAGAGGATAAGCAGAGGTGCACCTATTTATAGTACATCCAGATAATACCAGTATTTTTTAAGCCCCATGTAATAGCCTGTGTAGCCTATTGCCTTAAACCGGGCACAAAGTCCCAAATCCGGACTAGTAATGAGAAAAACCCAATAACATTTGGCAAACCCAGGAATTGAAGCCAGGACCTTAAGCTCAGCAGTAGCTCTTGTGACCACTAGACCAGTAGTCATTATGATGTAATAACGTACTATAGTTGTTTCGTTTAGCATAGCAATTAGCAGTCATTGATCTTTGAAATTCTTAGTTAGTACCCGGATAATAAACCCTGTATATTTGTGCTACAGTAAATAATGTTCAGGATCACGATAGACGTCGATTAAGGGTGGCTGTCTTAATATCTGTTTTGTAGTTATGTCAATAAATATAGTTGGGGACGAGACCACTATTGCCATGCTAAAAACGCAGCAACCATAATACCTAAATATTTCGGGCCTCTCCATTTTATACGCGTTTGATTATAGTTTTTATCTATGTAATTGTGTATGTTATGTCTTAGTTTATAATATTTACCATTGTTGCAATCTGTTGAAAATAATAAAAGCAAATCTTTCATTAGGTAAGTTTGTATGTTTGTGCTTCAATCATGCAAAAATGGCTAAACGGTTTATGGTGGAATTTAGGATTAACATTTATACCGGCCAATTTTTATTCCGATAAATAACTTTTACGGGCAAAACTGCGGGCTAAAGCTATAAAAACATTAAACTTTCATCATTATATATAATGCAGTAAAGTTACAATTCTAGATAGACTTCTAGATAGTCCCAAAATTTAGCTGAATTGAACATTTCACAGAATAAATGAAACAGTCACGTGACGAGTTCAACAGTTTATTCATTAGTATCGCGAATTTTGACTATTACGTTATTCAGAAAGAAATTCCCATGTGTGGCATTCATTACTTTTTCAACGAAACCTTTCAAAAAAGCTGTGTGGGTCTGAGTGTCCTGTGGGGCTTGATAGTGAAGTCAGTGACATTAATAAATTAGCATTACTGTACGAAAATCGTCAATAATAAGTATCTACTGTGAAAGCTACAACCATATCTTCTATGAAATCTACAGAATAGAAAAACTTACCTTCTGTTAAATGCTCTGAAAAAGAAAAGAATCTCTGCATAGAAAGTGACAACAAGATTGGCTGGTTGTGCTCTTGTGGTTTCTAAATGTGATTCATTAGTGGTATCCAATGTCATTTTGTTTTTATTATGATTAATGGCTTGCGTTTGACCACTATATCAACTGATGGTAAGCGATGATATGGTCGCCGGTGCAGCACCCTTGCCTAGAAGCATAAAGTATCATTGCCTAGAATTAGCCTATTCACTCTTGATTTAAATACGCCCAGGTTTTAGCTATCAGAAAACACAGACTAATGCAGGTGATTCCACTCCTTAGCTGTACGTACAATTCATTTAACAAGGGTGATGGTTATGGCTTATTAACTTTGTGGAACGGAGATTAATTAATATAAATATTAACCAATATGGTAAGATTAATAAGTGAGGATAATTTCAGGAGAAAGTATATAAGCAGCATATCCTGTTTTTACAAAGTAAAGAAATTTACGTAAACAAAATAACAAATGTACCGTACAAATACCCTTTATGAGCAAACCTATGGTAAACGGCATAATGATGACAGTAATGACAATTACACACCTTTAGACGTGGTGTCACTACCAAATACGTGACATACAGATGAATTGTTTTTTTTTCAATAAATAAAAGAGCAGAGACTTTTTATACTTCTAGATGTAACGTATTTAAGATGAAAAAGAAACTGTCAGATCTTTCGTTCTTGCTTGTAGCAAAACTCTATGAAAAAAATGAAACAAACATAGACAAACGCTTCCATTTTAAATGTCAGAGTGACAGCTTTTCTATCGTAGTGGTAGTCTTACGGATACCAGCTGCAATTAAAGTTTTTAGCTGTTTTCACGCGTTTGTTTTGTTTTAACAGGAATAATTTTGTTGATTAATTATCTTCATAAACCGTGGCGTTGCTAACAATTGCATGATTAGTATGGCCTTAATATCAGAAAAAATCAAAGGATATGATCTTTCCACAGGTGAGTCGTTTCGTAGTCGATAACTAGCATACTGAAATTGTTGTGCAGGGAATTCATTCCAAAGGCTGTCTCGAATAAATGCATCTTAATTCTAAATACGTTGAGAAAGTATAGTTTCATTTTAACTATTATTTTTAGAGAAACAATAAACTTTATGCGTTCGCTGATAGAGATGTGACAATTTAAGTACTTACGTTTTGATGTTAAAGATGTCACAAGAAAAAATATCAATACAATTTTTGTACAGTCGTACGAGAGCATAACAAAAAACTTTTACTTTAATATCATGATGTAGCTTTTATTTATGATGAAGATTTGCACTAGCTATTATTGAACGGTATATACAACATGTATAATGCACAGAAAAGTGTTACAAAATACTGGAAGTGTACAATGAGTGATAAGTTTACTCTTTGTAGGAGTACACGTCCACTATTCAACTAATTATAAAGAAACTCCAAAGAAAACGTAAAATACAAATCCTCCAGTCAGGGACGAAATTTACTGATTGATTGATTTATTGGATTGAGGTAGAGCAAATTTGTAGATCGGGGCAAACCATACACTTGATACAATATCGATAGGACATTGACACAGATCTAGTACTGATATGTTTATATAGAAGTAACTATACTCGGCCACAATCGGTACAAAGGATGGCATAGACAAACTATATATCGAACTCTTTTTGCTGATGACGTTATCTGTTAGTGCGAAGATGAATACCGATATTGAAATTGCGTTTTAAATATGTTACGTCTAGACGTTTTGTATACGTCTCTGTAAAACAGATATTATATGTTTGTATTTATAAAACTAACCAAAGTTTTATGTCCGAGGTAGGTAAAATATTTCGGTTTACTTTCAAACTTTATACTCGATAATATATTACTCTCTCTGCCCTCCCTAATTTTCGAATGGCCTATATGAAACCGAGTTGTCATCTGTTCGAATATAGTAAAAGCAAAACACAGAAATCAGAATATTTATGAAGAATCAAATTGCTTCCAGGAGGTAGCATCGTAACTAAATTTTGACGGTGTATCGAATATAAACTGCTTGGAAATCCTTTCATCAGGTATATAAAACAATTTAGGTACGTAGTCGGTAAGAAAAATATGAGAGTTAGAATTTGTCAGATATTGTTGGTATGAACAGGGGAATGAAGTATTCTGTGTTGTCTAATGACCTTATTGTTACAAAAAACGTATCTAAAGTAACCGAACCGGAAACTGTCATAACAATAACTACTGCCTTATAAAGTCAGTAAAATTAATAGTCTTGAGTATTTCAGACAAAAATATATTATAACGGTCGCGTATCAGGGGATCATTCATCACGCGAAAGTTGCCACAGTCCCAGGTAAAGTTGGATATCACTACGACTCTCCCGTGACGTACCATAATGTGACTTTCCTAAGGAACTTTTTCGCGTTTTTGTAAGGCGTAATATGATGAACGGAGCGACCATGTCACGGTAATGTTGTTTTGTGATTATATCGTAGAACAAGACGAAAGTAACTGGTATTTTTGTGATCTAATATTTCTTTTTGGTTGAAGAAAACGATAAAAGGTAAGTTTATTTGTTATCCTTGAGCCCCGGATTTTGCTAGCGTAATATTAGTACGTATAGTCAAAGCCATAGTTTTATATAAATTCAGTGGTAAAAATAGACTGTTCCACCATGTGTTTCCAACGCATTGTTATTTTGTTCTGGCGTTCGCTTTACGTTTCCTCTTCTCGGAATAAATAAAGCAGCCACACATCTCCAGGAAACCGTAAGTGAAAGTTTATAGTGACGATAATGTTAGGGTAGTGATAGGTTTTTCCCTGAACACCATTAAGTAAACCGACCCAAAGGTGTTTCTTACATATTGCATGAGACAAGAAACGACTGACACCAAATAAATGGCTTTTTGCATTTTCAGTTGGTTGCCGGCCAATACCTCAATGTCCTCTGCGGCACGAAAGACATGAACACGGAAGAGCATTTTATTCCTCCTATTTATGACAATGAATATGAAATATTTATTATTGTGAGATCTGCGCATGTGTGCTTCTAGTTTTGTTTTGTGCTTCATATGTGCGTTAAATTTGAGTGCCGTATTTGTGCCTCTGCTGAAAATTGGTGATATTGGAAAAAACTATTAAAATGGAACGCGACTGGTTGTGACTTTATATGTTTTTATACATACAGTTTGAATAACAACGCATCACTCATCTGCCTAGCCTTTTTCCCAACTATATTGGGGTCGGCTTCCAGTCTAACCGGATCCAGCTGAGTACCAGTGTTTTACATGGAGCGACTGCCTATCTGACCTCCACAACCCAGTAACTGGGTAACGTTGGAATTTGAAATTGAATATTTTTTAAAGTTACTTAAACCGTTTTTATTTTCACATAGTATTTTATTTACTAACAGTGACAGCACTAGTGGGAAAACACACTTACGAGTTTATGCGAGTCTTACCGAACACAAAATAAAATACGTCAAAATTGTAGTATTTCGACCCTCTGATAGTGAGGACTGCGTCAAAGAAGTCTATTGGAATGTTGCACACCAAAATAATCAAGCAATTCGGTTCTATATAATATTAATATCTATATCACGGCACTTAAGCTGTGCAGAATTGTCTGTCTGATAGAATCTCTACATACCCGGGTACCAGGAAAGCATATACCCATAGTTAATAACTAGCAATATTATGAATCCCGGACGGTATGTCAGTTACTAACAATGGATGTAGCAATAATAAGCTCGTATTACATAGAATAATGACCAGGTATCTGGCAATTTAAATAACATACTAAGTGGGGGGCTGATGAAGTGAATAAGATGAAATACTCGTAATAAATTGGCTGGATTAAAACTTTTTGGCTATCTTTTCGAGGGAAAATGCCCGGGTGCTGTCATTATAATTTTTGGTTTATCTTGAATGTATTCATGCAAATAATTAAATTTTCAATCATTATTTTGCAAGTGAAACCATTGACTGAAGAATATTTTAGCGGCATGTGAAAATGACTCAAACCAATGAACTACCAACCAATAACAAAAAGAGGTATATATAATTGTTTTGTTTATACTTTTATGTCAGTCGGCGGTAAAGGATCGACATGTTTTGATAAGTTAATCTCTGGGAGCACTGACCCGATTACAAAAAAATCTTCACTGATATAAAGCTGCACTAGTAGTGGAGTGTTATGATACCAAAATTATGCGCGATTCCTGAAGGATTAAGTAGATCACAAGAGCTAAGCCACGAGAAGAACTAATTAATGCATTAAATATAACCTCTTAATCGAATTAAGCCACTTTTAGTTTAATCAAGCTATCATAGTCTAAACCAAGGAACCAAAACTTACTCAAACCAACGACGACTAAAAGTACCAGCAAGTGGGCTACCCTACCAGTCTGTAAAAGTTAATATGAGTGCCCAAAAATTTCGACCAACATTCGAAGTAAATCCTAACACCAGGTGCGACTTATGGCCAACTTGAATACAAGTAGACTTTTGGGGCTCATAACGACAGCTTTGAACTTTACATTTCTCTTGGTATCCAGTAAAAAGTGTCAGGAAAGATATTGTGCGAGAAAAGTTACATAGAACTTTTTTTAGAATACAATTGTCTTGGTTTATTGCCGTCGCAAAGATTATTACGAGTTACTACATAACACATACATAAAATCAATCATAGAATCCCCGGAAAGCCAAAGTAGAAGTGCTCCTATAGTACACCCACAATAGAGATGATTCCTGTGAAGAAAAATGATAATTCCATTAAGTCCGTCAGTGATATTACCAAATAATATTGAACGCGCTTTTTTTCTTTATCAAATAAATAAAATATTAAAATATAAAGCGCATCAAAATTCAGGAGTGGGGGCTTCTGACGTTACTTTTTCAGTATAAAATGTAGCACACCGTGACGTCACATGATATTTCAACACACTGTATCGTCGTAATTATTTGTTTCCTTGGCAAATGAAAACTTCGTGCCCAATATTTTTAGGTAATCTAACTGACGAACTAAATAAATATTTTTTGTCAACCTATATACGCGAGTTATAAGTACGAATCGACTATGACAACTTTTATCTGTTGTTTAGTAGAAGACCGAGTAGCGTCCGTGAACTGGAAGAAAAATGGTCGGTTGTCCTGTGAGATGGGTAAATGACATTGTCGCATTGGGAGATTTTAAGCTGGATGAGGTTGGCACAGGAGCGTAGGTATTGTCATGAGCAAAGGAGACCTACTCGTATACCCAGTAGTGGGCAAAGTAGACTGTGTTTGGTTGAATTAAACGCGCGTCTATTATGATGATTCTAAGGCATTTTAGTACACAGAAAAGTAATAAACTTCGAACATGCTCTTGGCTTCAGGCCAATAATATCTCATTTTAATTTAATATCACACAGCCGCATTTTTGCTTACCAGCTTTGAATTTTCATTTGTTTTAGAGATAATTAGTTCCTTATAATGCTCTCACGTTTGTTTTCATCAACATAATATCACATTCTTGAGCGGTTATTTTTAAAAGCACCGCAATTTTTTTTAAATTGAAATAGTAAAATATATAATAATAACGCCTACAAATATTATTTTCTGTGATTATACAAATACCGAGCATATATAGGTATTTAGTAAGTACACTAAACGTAGAACGTCTTCAAATTAAACGTACGGAATCGAAAATTATCCTATCCCGTGCGTTTAACGTTACTATAATCGATCCCCACGTCTTGTTACCTATCTTATCTTATCTTGTGGAGGGGCC
The DNA here is from genome assembly GCA_964057195.1 of Orthosia cruda. NCBI lineage: Eukaryota > Metazoa > Arthropoda > Insecta > Lepidoptera > Noctuidae > Orthosia > Orthosia cruda. The sequence continues at coordinate 14,394,847 of OZ059847.1, forward strand.
AAGAAATAACTCGGACACTTCGACCCATTGGGATCTATTGTGGTCCCCTAGATACCTTACTCCTCCCCAATCTCGTTGAAAACTCCTTTCATGAATTTTACAACGAGACTGGGAGATATGAGCCTATAGTCTTCTGGTCTTGGATATCCAACCCCTAAGAGACTCATTCGCTTACCAGCTAGTGCATCGCATGTGCAAAGAAGGTGCTCCATGCGTTCCGTATGTTCCCCACACAACCTGCACATGGGTGTCGCGGTTAAACCCATCTTCATGAGCATGTCGTTGGTTCCAAAGTGCCCAGTAAAGGCCCCAAGCAGGTAGCGGATTTGCCCCCTGCTCATGCTCCAAATGCATTCCCGGGCTTTGAACGTAGAGCCTAGGAATTTCTTGGAGTGTTGTAGACCGGTGTTAGATTGCCAATGAGTTCGCTGTCTGTGATCTGCAAACCCCCTAAATGCGGCCTTTACGAGGCACGTCGAGATGCCTACACATGGTTCTGGACCCACAAAGTCATTTGCTGAGCCCTCTCTTGCCAGTTCATCTGCCATTTCGTTACCATGGATTCCTTTGTGCCCAGGGACCCACATCAGTCTTACCCTGTTGTGCTTCCCAAGCCTGTTTAGGGTTTGGACAGCATCCAGAATAAGTCCGGAGTCCACTTTGTAGGATGCCATGGCTTTGATTGCAGCCTGACTGTCACTAAGAATATATATGGATTTACCTCTGGTTCCTCTATCTATATTCTCTTGAGCACAGGTTATTATGGCATAAGTTTCCGCTTGGAATACAGTTGCCATTTTCCCTAGGCTTTTGCTACATTTGTAACCTTTTGCGTATATTCCCGCCCCTGTACCTGATTCCATTTTGGATCCATCAGTGTACCACACCAGACTGTCTTGTTCTGGTGGATCGATTCCCTTCGTCCAGTCCTCTATTGTAGGGATTTGGACCTTGAAAGACCTTTCAAACACAAACATAGTTTGCATTTTATCGGATAACATGCTTGTTACCCGATCCAGGCCTTCATTCCCGTCAAACTTTGTATGGTTGGTCCTAGGCTTAGAGGCATCCCATAGTCCAGCCACAGCAAGTCGATGTAATGTCTTCCTTGCCTCGAATTCAACCATCATATGCAGAGGAGGGATATTGAGGTATCTCTCAATCGCTGCCGTAGGTGTTGTCCTGAAAGCACCCGTGATGCCTAGACACACTGTTCTTTGTAATTTGGTGAGTGGCGCTTTGCACGAGGCAAGCTTTGTTCTGGGCCACCACACTATGCTGCCGTATGTGATAATAGGTATTATCATTGTCCGGTACAGGCATCGTATCACTTTGGGCTTTAACCCCCAAGTTTTACCGTAGGTGGAACGACACATGCCGAACACTCGTAGGGCTTTCGTCGTAATATTTTCCACATGAGTTTTCCACCTGAGTTCTCTATCAAGCGTTACACCCAGATATTTTACTTCGGTAGACCAGGGCAGCTTTATTCCATTGAGGGAGAGCTCTCCTAGGTTTCCTAATTGTCTCTTCCTCGTGAATGGAACAATGACTGCTTTGCTTGGGTTGATAGAGAGGTGGTTCTTTGTACACCATTCCTCTGTCATCCTCAATGCCTGTTGTAATAATCCAGAGACTATGTTCGGGAATTTACCATTAACCATTATAGCTATGTCATCTGCATAGCCTACTGTGTAGAATGGTCCAGTATTGAGCTTGGTAAGTAGCGAGTCTACTACCAAGCACCACAATAATGGTGACAGCACTCCACCCTGCGGACAACCTCTTGTTGTTTTTGCACTAAGTCTGTCTCCCATCAGTTCCGATCTGACTATTCTGCTTCTCAGCATATAGTCAATCCAGTTGCACGTGGTATCATTGATGCCATGTTCCTTTGCAGCGATGCGTGTGGACTCAAATGTTGTCTTGTCGAAGGCTCCCTCTATTTCGAGGAAAGCCCCGACACAGATCTCTTGTCCCTTTAGCGCAGCCTCGGCTCGACTCGCAACATAGTGCAATGCCGTTTCTGTAGATTTACCAGGGCTGTAGGCGCACTGTAGTTTATGTAGAGGGAAGTTTTTAAGTGGTCCCTCTCTTAGGTACCTGTCTACCAGTTTCTCCAGAGCTTTTAAGAGAAAGGATGATAGACTAATTGGCCTGTAAGCTTTAGCTTCTTCGTAAGTCGGCCTTCCCACCTTCGGTATAAAGGTGACTTTGACCTCCCTCCATGCCTTGGGTACGTACCCAAAGGCTATGCAGGCTCTGTAGAGCTTACTCAAATGAGGTATCAAAACAGATGCCCCTTCTTGCAATAGTATTGGGTAGATTCCATCCGGACCAGGGGATTTGAGAGGCTGGAAGCCCGCTATGGCAAGCTTCAGTTTATTCTCATCTACCACTTTCTTTGCCGTGAGCCAGTTATTTTTGGACGTGTGCCTTGTGAGCTCGTCCCTTGTGACTGGATCCTCTTCATCGCTGTCGCGCAGTATACATTCCGGGAAGTGAGTTCTAAACATCACGCCCAGAGTGTCCTGTCCAGTTTCCGTTAGATACCCATTCTCATCCTTTACAGATGATAGTGGGTTTGTCTTAGTCATGGACATCGCTTTGCACAACCTCATTCCACTTGGCAGAGCTTCGATGGAGGTGCAATGCTGCCGCCAACTAGTTCTTTTGGCCTTGCGTACCGCCATCTTATACCTCGTCAGCATGCTATGATAGTCAGAGAAATCTTTCCTGACTTTTGCATCATTGAAGGCCTGTCGTGTTTCCTGACGTATTTTAGCTAGTTCTGGAGTCCACCATGGTACCTTTTTGCAAAAGGCCTTTTTCTCTGGGCAGTTATCTACCCATGCACCGATGCACATACGGGTATTTGATACAAAAAACTGGCCAAAAGTCATTTTTACAAAAGTAACCGCGCAGCTATCCTTTGTTATGTTTTAACAATGGGACACTCTATTCATTAAGAAACCGGTACCCAGAAGGGGCTAGAGCGCTCCATGCGCCCTCAACGTCAGTCGGAACTCATCTGTTGTGCTAGTGACACGTTTGTTTTCTCGGCGCTCGCAAATTTCAATTGCTGTTTAAGACTAATCATACTGTTGTGTTTAGTGCAAACCCCAAAAACCATCATGGAATCTTCAGGCACAGGTATGAACTTTATTTTGAATCTATTGTGCTACTGTTAGGATCACTTTTTCATTCTTTAATTGTACCATAAAGTCATGAGTATTTTTATGCAAAAAAAAACACGTAAAATAGGTTTCCTTCGTCAAATTAAGTATCAGATAAACATAGTTAAGCTAAAGTTTATACATAATCGTGTTCTTTGAACCTTCTAGATTTCATATCAAGAGAAAAACCTTCGGCTTTTTCCGCCCCTATGAATTATAGCCTCTGAACAAAAATAGGTTTTTTTCGAAAAAAAAACAGTTACAGTTTGTACATAGCTTTTCATTTATGTATTTTGTAAGGTTATGTAAAAAGTAAGCGTTATTTTTAAATCATTGTGTATTTTTAAATGCTTTTTTTATTAGTTATTGTACAAATAAATCACCATAATGCTTGAAATAGAAAATAATGTTTTATTTTATTTCGATTTTATTTCACACGTAAGTCCCTTTGGAGAAAAGGGTATAGAAATGATTGGGTTATACTAAAATTAATATGAAAAATAACTAGGAGGCACAATTGACCCAAAATTACCAAAAAAAAGGTTTTGGCCAGTTTTTTGTATCAAATACCCGTATGTGCGATGGTGCCCATCTTGATTCTATCAGCTTCAAATTCTATATCTAGTATGGAATTGAGCTTACCTTTAGGGCTCCCTAGATTTACTTTTAGGTCCCTCCTGTACGAGTCCCAATTTGTATGTCTTGGGTTTCTCCTTCGTCTAGTTTCGGCTTCTGTCGCCGTCCTAAACCTAAAGCATATATAATTATGGTCAGACAGAGAGATTTCGTCCGATACATGCCAATTCTCGATGTAAGCGCTGGCCTTGTTTGAAGCCAGAGTCAGGTCAATAACTTCAGTTCTCGCCGAGGTCCTGAAAGTAGGTTTATTGCCTGCGTTAAGGATTTGTAAAGAAGAGCTTACCACAAAGTCCAACAAATCCTCCCCTCGTTTGTTGACATCTGAGCTGCCCCAAACGACATGGTGTGCATTCGCATCGCAGCCAAGTATCAGGTCGAGGTTTTCTTGGTTGCCGTAGTCAACCAGTCTTCTGATTAGTGGTGTTACTGGTTCCTTTTGTTCATATGGGAGGTAGGCAGAGGCAAGGATAATTTTCCTTTTCTCTGTGCCCATCCCCACTTGGATCAGAGTTGTTGTGAGATCCCTGTAACAGAAAGTACGTAAGGGCATTGCCTCTATACCGCCCCTGATATAGATGCAAGTCCTCGCGTCATTAGTTGGACAGTCATAGAGCACCATGCCTCCTGTCCCACCTAAGCCTTTTATAGTCCCCTTATACAGATAAGGTTCCTGTATCAAGGCAACGTCAAATGTGTTAAGCTTCAGTTGCCGAGCCAGAAGGGCAGTAGCGGCTCTGCAATGATGCAAATTAATTTGTACACACCTTAGTCCCTCCATCTTGGATGATTTGATGGGCCTGTGTCAATATAGGAGGGCCTTAGTTTTGAGGCTCCTCCTCCATCGCCTGGCTCTCCTCAGGAGCAATCGGCGACTGAATCCCCAGGGTGTCGAAGTCCCCGAGGATGTCATCCTCGTGGTCTGCCTCTGACGCCCTGGTCCCAATCTCTGCCTCCTGCGATGCGCCGTAAGCAGAGATTTCCTCGATGGCCTCCTCACGTCGGTGTAGTCCATCCTCGGAGGGTTCCGCCTCTGCTTCCGCAGTGGGTGCCTCTCCCTTATCTTCTTCCAGGAGCTTGAACGAGTACCGTTCAATTCCTCCTGGAAGAGAGTAGCCCGCGGCCTTGATGACCCCAGCGGACACCCCGTCCATGAGGACGATACGACGGATGCCGGTCTGCTCTGTGAGAGTATTCACAACCTTCCAGTCGCTCGTCTTCAAGGCAGGGTTAAGCCGCTGGAGCAGTCGAATGGCCCGGGCAGAGTCCTGCAACGCCAAGTTGCGACTCTTCCATGCCATTTTGACTGGCTTTGGAAGGTCCTTGGCGTCAACAACCTTGAGTTTCAAGGAGCCAAGTTCCACATTGTGGATGGCCCCCCGAAACCAGCTAGCTGCTTCAGAGTTGTCGCAGGATACATGAACTGCACCTGCGACAACTCCGGGAGCAACCGTTAAAACAGGCAGAGGATCCGGCGCCACTTCCAGTTTCTCAATTATGAGCTCCTGGATTGGCACCAAGTCCTCCGCCCTCAAGTACTCCTCCGGGTACCTGACTGTGACGACAGCGAGTTTCACAGTCGCCACCGCATCCCTAAAGGATCCGGTTGAGGATGATTGCCCTTGGGTCTTCATCCTCTTGGCCGCCATGTCCCCGCTGTCGCCGCTGAGAGCAGCACGCGGTCTCTTTGATGGGCCCTCCGTAGGAGTCCCCTCTAGAGCCGCCTGCTGTCTCAGCTTTTGGCGCTTCTTTCTGCGCGCCCCAGATCGTCCAACCGGAAGCCAGCCTGGTTCATGCCGGCCGCCGGGAGACGACGAGGTGCTGTCTTTGCCGGTCGCGTCCGGGGCCCCAAGGTCCGAGGTCATTCGACCTCCGACACAAGGGTCACGTGTCGCGCCAGTTCTGGCAGCACCTTTGTGCCCGGTGGGCTGGTTTGCAGTTTCGCCCTTAGGCGGTCCCGCAGTAGTGCCGGCCCTCGGCAGTGCCGCAACAGTACCGTCATTTGACAGTCCCACTGCAGCCCCACTTCGAGACGACCCCACTGCAGTCTCGCCTCCGGGCGCTCCTGCAACGGAAAATGCAGTCCCGGCTTGCGCCGGTCCCGCCGTCTGGTGTGCAGTTCCGCCCTTCAACGGTCCCGCAGCAGTGCCGACCCTCGGCAGTGCCGCAGCAGTACCGTCATTTGACAGTCCCGCCGCAGCCCCACCTCGAGACGATCCCACTGCAGTCTCGCCTCTGGACGTTCCTGCTATGGAAAATGCAGTCCCGGCTTGCGCCGGTCCCGCCGTCTGGTGTGCAGTCCCAGCTTTCGCCGGTCCCGCCTTTTGGAGCGCAGTCCCAACTTTCGCCGGTCCTTTCGCCTTGTGGTTTTTTCTTGAAATAAAATCCATTTAAAAATCCCGATATAAATTTCATCTCTCGACTTTCCCCACCCTCCATGGAGTGCCCAAGTGGCGATGCTACGGTAGCACCAGGGATTAGCCGAGAGATATAGCCCTCCCCCATCAGTTGCTCACGAGACTGCACGACACCAACTCACACCACTACCACTAGCGATGCGAGCGAGCGCCGCCGTCTGCAAGCCCCCAATGGGAGTGAACTCGCCTGGGGGCCGTCTGACCGGACCCCGCAGCCGATTGACCATAGCTGGCTAGGCTACGGCCTCCCGTGTCGGAAGAAATCCGGGCCAAAGTGATGTGTTGTGTGCAGCCTGCTCCACTCAATCACCAGGATCCCTTCATCCCTCCATACGGGTCCCCGCGCACGGCACAAACACGCGGGAGGTCATTGCTATCCAACATTTTCTTTGTTCAATGGTGGACACCCAGGGGCATGACCTCGCCACCCCTGTGATACGTCGCCCGGTGATTTCAGTTACGTCTATTTCAGAGGGAATTAGACCAATAACAGGGCGGCAACCACGAGAAGGAAAATCACCGCACTTGCCTTGAGGATCTACACGACCGTAGCGCTCTCCCTCAAGACCACGCCACCTTGCCGGCTCTGAAGGAGCCAGGCAAGGTAGGACTGCATCGACAAAGCCAAGCCCTACAGGGCTTGTCGCTGACAGCTCAAAGCGTAAGTTTGATAACACAGACCAGCCCCTCTCTTGTTACCTAACTTCTCTAAGGCGATATCTTCCTGAATTTACCAAAATTAAACACATAAATATAAAGTGAAAATCAATTTGTCCGCTTTACGATTCTTTTTCAGTGTTTTTACTACTTTACAGCTTTTCTCGCTTCCTTATATAAATCGTAAATCTATTTACATAACGACTGTCGTTAGGTTTATGAAGGCGGATCCGAATTATCCAATTGAGTTGCTTTTTATGTTGACATTTTTAAAGCGAGAGTGACTCAATTAAGTTACTGATTGAGGGGATGGACAGAGTTCTGTGATTTAATAACAACGTTTCAAATTTTGTATCTTTTGATATTCTTGATGGTTTTGGAAAAATTGTCTTTGTTGATTTATTGTTACTGCACTAGTTCAAAATTAGTTAATTATGAGTATAAGCCGAATGCAGACAGTTTGTCGAAGACTAATCCAACTCCAAATTCATAAAAAAAAAATTGTGACCCACACAGGAGACACGAAATAAAAAAAACAATAATAGAAAATAAAAACGGTATTGCATCTGGGTCAGGTACCTACCCTGACCTATATGCAATACCCAGTGCGTACCTACAAACACTCAACTACTGGTTCTCAATTACCACTAAGAGTTTGCATCACCAGTTGAGGAAGTTCTAAACACCAAATTGTAGGTGAAATAACTTTAGCATTAACTACGCCAGGATTAAGTTAACTGTTTTAGTAAATAGATACATCGTTAGTGAATTCTGAGTACAAGTTTATTATGTTGGTTCCCTATCCATTTGCATAAAAGCTTTAGACATAATATAACATGGCATACTTTTGTTTATCCTAATAATATTTACTCATAACATAATTTTCGCATAACATTTTACGCATATTTTTCTAGCGTAATTACTCTAATCTAAATAACATTTAAGCATAATATTCTAAAGCATAAATTTGTTTACGCATAATGATATTAAATTATATTTTTTAAGCATAACAAATACGCATAATAATTAACTCGACAAATGTAAGACACTAATACACATTTTTATACAATATAAATTAATAATTCTTATTCTATGATTATATGTTTATTTTTCTGGATCCTCGCTGTGCTCGTTACGCTCGAGCTTACTTCGCTTGCATTTTTAATTGTCTCTCGTTTTCTGTCAAAAATGTCGTCGCTCGCGCTATACTGCGCTCGCTCCTTTCTGTCAGCTAGATTCTTGATACCCTGGAGCCAAGTTTTCTTTTGAAAGGTAAAAAAAAAAAAAAATTATTCGAAACTTGCATATTTACAAGCAATTGCTAAAAATATAAACCTAAATAAATAAAGTAATTAGAAAATTAAAAAACACGCCTACCTTGTCAAAAAGTGATTATTGTCAGATGCATGACTATTAATTAATTAATTAATTTGTAATACATGACAGTTACATAATATCCGACAGTTATAAGAAATTCCTAGTGTGGGGCAGCGTTACATAAAAACAATTAAAAATGAAATGAATAGTATATATAATAAATCATTTGCATGAAAATTCAAAATAAAATACGTAAAAATAAACTCAAATTTGTTTCCGTTATTCCTTTTATGTGTTATGCTTTACTACTATTATGCTAATAGTCATTAGGGCTAACATAATGCGAATTAAAATTATGCCAAAACAAATAAGTCTGCATGATAATTATGCCAATATAAACAGTATGGTAAAAAAAATATGGCAAAGAATTATTATGGCAAAATAAATTATGCCAAAACAGTTATGACAAAGTATATTAAGGAAAAGGAATGTATGGGAAAAAAAAGGGATCCCTATTATGTTCTGGACCAAGTGATTAATACGACATTATTCATAATGCCCAGGTAATTTGAAAAATGCCCAATATGAGAAGGCAATTTGGTAAAAAATATTGAAATGATCAAATAGACCGGGCTTTCTGCATCACTTATTGGGCAGGGTAGTAAAATATGTGTTTTATTATAAAATCAGTATTGTAGGGAAGTATGATTACTAATTAAATAACAAAGATGAACTCTTTATTTTTTTTGCAATCTTTAATCATCCAATGAGAAGTTATTGGATGATTAAAGATCACAGCTTCACCCAGAGCGGGTGAAGCGGAAGGGCGTGTCAGACTTTTACTGACTAAAACCCACCCGTGTTCCTTTAGTTGCTTGTGCCAGGGCCGCGGTAACTCTTTTTCAAATTTGTCCGCGACCCAGACAAGCATCGGTCTCAGCGGACCCCGTTAGTTTTTCCTGACATCTCTTTGAGGCGCGCGTGGTTTCGGGCCTGATCCTTATCGGACGGCAAGCTACCCATTACTCGCCGTCCGCAAGCCAGCGCCTACGGTGACCGGGAATTGGTTTGCGACTACCGAAGCCCAGGGCGTCTTCTGCGGTGGCTAGGGGCGTGAGGGTGTCTCGGTTGCGTCTCCCTCACGCGTTCCGCCTCCTTCACGAGTATTACTGCTTCGCAGAAGGAGATGACAGCTTCCCATGCCCTCTCGCTCCGTACCATGGCCTAAACCAGGGCCAGCGCGAGAGGTCACCACCGCTTATCACCTCCACGAGGACAAGGAGGTGCTCCGCCCAAGTAGGGCAGACCTTCACCATATGCTCCACCGTGTCTTCCGCGCGATCCACACAATGGTGTCACCCGGGCGTTTCCTCCCGCCTTATCCTGAACAGAAACCTTCCGAAACAGCCATGTCCGATGAGAACCTGCGTCAGGCAGAAGGTGAAGACGCCGTGGCACCTCTCAAGCCACTCCTCAATGGGGGGCCTAATCGCCAAAATTGTGGCGTGCCCGGCACTTGGTTGCGACAGTCGCTCCCTCCATGTCGCCATGAAATCCTGCCGGAGCTCTGTCCACCGAGCCGTGATTTGTCGTGGCAGCGGAGTTTCGCCCCGGCGTTTCAAATCCACTCGGCACTCCCAAATGTGCGCGAGGACTTTTGCCTCCAGATCCCAAGGGTGCAATCTGGCAAGGAGGTTCGCCGCCTCACCGGAGACCGTGCGGTAGCCCTGGACTAACCATGACCATGACCCTTTCGAACGCGTTTAACGAGCGGGCTGGTCGTTGCCTCAGGGAACGCACTCACACCGGTGTGCCGTAAAAGGCCATGGACCGCACGACCTCCACGTAGAGCCTCCGGCAGGAGGCGTTTGGACCCCCTAGATTGGCCAGGAGTCGCTTGAGGGCAGCCTCGGCCCGCTCCAGTCTGGAAGCCAAACGTCGGAAATGATCCACGTAATTCCCCCGGCTGTCGAGGAGTCCCAGGCACTTCATTGTCGACCCGACGCCGATATGAACCCCTCCTACCATTATTTGGGCACCCAGCGGTGCGTTCCGAGGACCATGAAAACACATGGCCTCGGACTTGTGCAGGGCCACCTCGAGTCCCAATTGTTGGATCCTCTCGACGACTGTCGCAATCCCGCGTATTGCTAATTCAGCTGCCGCCTGGTGCGACCTCCGCTGCGCAGGACCAGCGTGTTGTCATTGTAGCAGATTACTCTGACGCCGCTAGGGATGTCGGCGCGTAGCACACAGTCGTTACCGCTGTGACCCCAGATGACCATGATATGTGACCAGTCGTATTCTCTTTGGTGACCGGGGTAGATGACGGCCCTTTCCGTCAAATAGGCCTCGACCACGCGACAGAGGTAGGGCGGCATCCGGTGATACCGGAGTGCTTCCCTGATGCAACTCCAAGATCCTTCCGATCCTTCCTCCTGTTTCTGTCTGCAGGGTCTAAAGTAACCTAACATGAAGGAATTCGTGACAGGAGCCCTAAGTTCCCAAGCTCGCTTCGCTTGCTCTTGGACGAATTCGTTCATATAAGTAGAGCGATGATGCTAACCGATTGTATAACCCTGGTAACCAAATAATAATTATAATTTTCATGTGACATTGTAACATTTTAGCACAGATATATGAATATTTAAAATAAAAACCATACTAATATACCATAATTATCGAATTGCCCAACAGTTACGTAGCAATATTCATAATGACCGTGGCTTGATTTGACTTGACTTGATTCATATTGCCCGGGCATTATACATAGTAACCTGATTAATCACTTGGTCTATGACATTTGACTGAAGAATATACCTATACATACATATTGATAAAAGTTTTGTAGTTTCTGTCTGCCCCCATGGGAAAAAGTCACTAGTATATGTATGTATGTAAATTAAGTCATGTTTAATTAATCGCTTTACATAACAATCAAGAGTAACAATTTACCTGAGGCAGTGAATGGCATTCCAACAGTTTAAATTAAAATAAATCACATTCTTCCTTTCAAAAACAAAAAACAGTTTTTTTTGTTCTTGAAAGGAAGATATTGGATGGCAAAAATACAATTGCAGTCCACTTAATAGGACTAAGTCAAATAGTGTTTACTTCCACCTATGATCATCTGGAATGAGCTTACGAAAAAAAGAGCTTATTTATGTGTAGGTATTCGCAGGTTCGTTGCCAACTTAGGTATATGATATGATACTCTACACACAATTTTTCCAACTGAATCACAGCTACGGTCCTTCACAAAGATATCTACTACTACTCATTGTTTTAACAACAGTCTTAAACGGTTCATTGCCACACAAATCTAAGCACTGTTACCATTCAAAAAGACCTTTACTGCTGGAAATAAATTTCAATATGACGACTTTACGGCAACCTAATTCCGACCAAGGTCAATCAAATCTAGCCACTACTAACAGGCCTGTATGGTGAAGGTTGTATATATATAGTTTAGAGATTGGTTTCTCAACATACCATAATCAGAATAGCAGCATGGATGGCATTAGACTTGTCTTCTATTTCATTCATATAAAGAAAATGTGTCATGAGCCTGTAAATAATGGGTATATTTATAGGCTCAAACCGAAACATAGCTACGCAAATTAAAATAGACGACGTTTTTTGAACAGACTAAAATCGTTCATATTCATCCAAATCTAGCCACTATTAGTAGGCCTATACGATGAAGGTTTTATAGCTATAGTTTAGCAAGACAATCCCGAGCTTAGAGGTTACGTGATGAGATTAGCACGGCAGCTGTGCTGCAAAGCTGGGCTATTTCTGCGAAGTACCCCACATTCAGAGTGTATTCAAGGGATTAGCCTGTGATCAGTCGATCTTGTGATTTTAAGGCCCAAATACCCCTCAGTGGCTGATTTTAAAATGAGAATCACTCCTAAACGGCTTATCATCATTTTTTGCATAAAATATATGTTACATAAGACTATTTTCTTGATAATTTGATCTATCAAAATTTTGAATTTTATTCGTATACCATAGTGAGATTATTAATAAAGTTATGTCTAACACGGGCAATAAAACGACAATCGCACCAAAACTGCCCGGAGAATTTTAATAAAATTGTCACCATTTCAAAGAAGATTTAATTATCTACATTTTAATCTGAGGTATTTTTAAAATTCATAGCTTAATAAGAAAAGTGCAAAAAATTACTGAATTTTGGGTCGCGCGGATGTGAAACGAGTGCGCGTTTTGTTCCCTCAAGGTCCTTGGTGACTACCGTCGTCTTAAAGGGTGTTATATAGTTATTTTGCTTGTAATTGTCTAGTAAGATATATGATCGCAAGAGCTACAGCTAAGCATGACGATTTGAGTTCATTTCCCAGGTCGGACAGTGTTATTAGGCTTTTCTATCGGGCATTTCTCAGTAGCAACTCGGTGTTTAGATTTGCGTTATCAACTTGCCTCCTGTTACATGGGACTTACACATATCTAACGGAAAAAACGTGGGTGACCTATAGAAATATATCTGCCTAATCCTTCGGGAAGAACAGTTGTGGCCCAGTGGTAGCGGCCGTGACTTACAAGTTGTAGGTCGTGAGTTCGAAACCAGGCAGTTGCTTAACTTTGTGTAAGTTATTTCATCACCACTGCTCTCAAAACGGTGGAAACGTGAGGAAACCAGCATGTCCGAGAACCAATACTTTGAAGACATAGTTTTTTTTCGAAGTTCCTGGATTTCAAAGAATGGATTCTGAATTTCTTATAAAGAGCTTTTCCAAAATAAAATAACGCTTAGACTATTTAGGATCTTTACCACTCCGTTTTGTTTAATAACAAAAGGTTATCCCGACTAAACAAGGATAACCTTCATAATCTTGAATCATATAACCGCTTTAGTGCCGTAGAACGGTAACTTTCTAAAGCATAATCCTTAGTAACGGCTAGGTTAATAGGTTTAAAAAAAAAAACTTATTATTGTTTCATGTACATTATTTGTGAAACATGTTTTTTTTCTTATAACAAATAGTTTTGCTTTAAAAAAAAAATTAACGACACGATATTTTTTCGCTACTTTTGGAACTCCTCCAAAACTACTTTAATGTTTTAGAAAATTTGATAGCTAGAATTTCTTCATAACTGAAATAGCAAATGTAAATATAAGAATATTTTGCAAACAAAACTGTCCAAAAGGAGGTTCAATATTGATATTCTGGTTCCGAGCGGGCGCACGGCCAGTACTGCGTTAACATTGGGGAATATATACGCCTTAAGCGTTAGTCAGGCATAAGGATTGGTTATCACTCTGTTTTTGTAAACCGGAGCTAGTCTCTGATCAATATTTCATACCTTTCAATTTCCATGTTTGCGTTTACCAAATATCAAGAATCGAAAAGCTATTTAGAAACAGATAACATAATTATTTATTTATTCGTTTATCCTCGCACCGGAACACTTTGCAGCAATTACACTAATGCAACTTTTAATAAACAGGTAGTATTTAAACGCACATAAAAAAACATTTTGTATCCAAAAATAATCCGAATGCCAATCAAAATTACTGATTGCACAGCTAAATAGTTACCTCAAAATATTATTTTTTTAGCAACAATTGCAGGGGTCCTATTGCAGGGCTCCGCCGCTATTCTCTGCAGTCTGCAGGGTCTAAAGTAACCTAACATCCCTGTCGAGGTACCCTAAGCTCCCGAGCTCGCTTCTCTCGCTCTTGGAGTTATTTTGTTATTTGTGTGTGAGTATAACGTTTGTACGCTCTGGTTAATTAGCTGTCCAATCAGTATTTCTGATGTAAAAAGGTATATAAATTATGGAAACAAATTAATAGGAGATTATTTATGTGATGTGCAATTACATCAAATAAATAATTACCTATCAATTTATTTAATAATATCCCATAAACTAATTAGAAGTCCATTTCTCAAGATATATTTGCCTTCACTGTTATCAGCGAAACTTATAATACTCGTATCATATTGATCGTCCCGGGAATTGACACCCAGGACCTGACGCTCAGCAGTATCGTTTGCGATCAAGACCAACGAAACAGCCTAGCTGTGGCTTTTTTTTCATCATCATCAGCCTTTTAAATGTTCCCACTGCTGGGACACAGGCCTCCTCTCATAGAGAAGGAATAGGCTTTCCACCACGCGGGCCCAGTGCGGATTGGTACATGTCACATGTCTTCGAATTTTGGATCTAGGACATGCCGGTTTCCTCACGATGTTTTCCTACACCGTTTTGAAAGCAGTGGGGATGAAATAATTTACAAAAAGTCGTGGCCGTTACCACTGGGCCACCACTGCTAACCGTTAACCGTAACCGTTGTGTAACCGTTTTCTTTAATTTGATATTATTATGTTTATCAAAATATATAGAAGCGAAAATTTATTGCATCAGATATAAAATAGACTGCACCTTTAAAGCTAACTTCTAAACCTCTCCACCATAGACGATTTTTTGGGTATATTCACAAACCACAGAAAATTAACAATGTAAAGCGTTCTTTCCACCCTCACTTCGTTCGAAGAGAAATGACATCGCTAGAAATAGAGAAATATTATTTTTCTCAAAAATGGTATGTAATATTCCCATAACATCTCTAAAAAGTCTCCAGAAAGTGAATTCTACCGGAGACTTATTCAGAACTGTCCAGTAAGAAGCGAGATTTTAAATTTGGAATCTCCTACTGTCCAGTAAGTAAGTATGTAATTTACTTACTGGACAGTAGTAGGGATAGGTCCGATATATCAAAACGTAACTTATATCGGATATGTGTTAGATATCATACCATATCGTTATCTATATCAAAATAACCGATATTACAAAAACTATATCTAATCTAACTGTACTACTAATACCGATATCTGAAAACCGAACCAAACCATTTACTTTTCAAAATCAATGACGAACAACGAACAAAAATAATTATGCCCGCGTCTAGGCCTTTTTAATCGCGCGATTTTTCGCCCATTCTGCGGCCTATGGAATTGTATGAAGCTGCACGCATTGCGGTAAAAAACTACGTAAATCCGCGCAAATAAAATCGCAGTGCCTGCTAAGCCTTAAAGTGCTCATTTGTTATTTTTTTCAATAAACAGCTTTCTACTAGCAAGCCAGTTCGAAATTTAAATAAAACCTTTGACAAGTTACCTTCTTGGTTGCCACGTTTCGGTGAAAAAGATCGTTCCATTTTTAAATTACACGACAGATATGAGTTTACTATGTAATTTATTTGGCCGCTACACACGGCAGATATGGATTTTCATACAACTTTTGCCGACCGCTGCTCTCATGTATTAGGTCTGTACTGCAATTTCGATTTTTCTCGAAGAAGGTTGTCAAAATAATGCTCAAATTTCTAAGCATGTTTGAAAAAATATAAATAAATGCCCCCGGTAAATCGATCACAATATCTATCAGTAATTGCCCTAATATGAATGTAACCTAAAATATTAATTAAACGAATTTGTTGTTAAACTTTGTTTCATTTTTGAGAAAAGCATTATACAAGCCTCAACCAGTAAGAAAGACATCCTGGCCTCGTATATAACCGGACCTCACCTGCGGTTCGGTCCGGTTAACTCATACTTGGCCAGGAAGTCTTACTTACTGGATTCTGCAGTAATGTACTATTTCACTTCGTTACTCGTGTGTTTCCGTGTAGCTGCAGCTACGTTGAAACTGGATATCTTAAATTGTTTATTTAACTAACATCTAGATTCTAAACTTTGTAAAGTAAATGTGTTTCTTTTCTTTACCAGTCAAGTCTTAATTAATTGGAGGAATTATCGATTGCTATGTTACTATGGCAAGTCACACTACATATACAATGTGTCCAGGCTTGTTATAATAAAACTTAAAGGTCGGTATATACATTTAATTTTATCTATAAAAACATTATATATATTATACACATAAGTGTTTATTGCTTTTCCTAAAATTCTGAAAAAAAATCTGAAATGCACATGCCAATATTACAAGCAGAGTCACATTTTTTTAGATAATTCGTTTAAGAACAAACAACAACAACTAAATTTATTTACATACAGTTAATAAATATAGTTAAACTTAAGTGGCAGTGGGCATTGGACATTGCTCGCAGAACGGACGGCCGTTGGGGCCAAAAAGTTCTAAAGTGGCGACCGCGTACCAGAAGACGCATCGTTGGCAGGCCTCCCCCTATGTGGAGTGACGACCTGGTAAAGGCTGCAGAAGTCCGGCGGATGCAAAACGCATAAGACCAATCAATGTGGCGACACTTGGGGAGACCTATGTCCAGCAGTAGACGTCTTTTGTCTGAAATGATGATGATGATGAATAAATATAGTTGACTGAGTGTAACTTTCTATTAACGAAATACTTTTTCGTAATCGGATCAGTTCTTCCACAGATCACTTTTTAAAACAATATACAAACAGACAAACAATTTATAAAACGCGTTAAAAACAAACGACAACAATAACATTAAGTGGGTAAGTATTCCCATTTTAATTCTGCCATAATTAACTTTACCAAACCCTAAACGGTTAGGGACTTTCGACTTCCCAAAAACATTAGGTTACCTTTGATTGTGTTTAGGCCGGAAAAAAACTAATTAAAATACGGGTTAGCAAATATGTGGTCACTCAGACCCCAAGTCCTGTGTATACCCCATCTAAATAAATACTAGGGGAAGATCGGTTCAAATAAATCGAAAACCCATGCACGCACATAAGTCCTTTATTTTATTAGTGCAGTGCTTAAATTATTATTTTGACCCCTATCCAGTCCTGTTAAGATTTAGGGAGATAATGTGCCTCTTGTAAGGTCAATTGATCCTTAGAACTATTGTCAGAGCTAGATAATTTATCTTGGGGTGAAATGCCTAAAATTAGAATTAAAATAATGAATGGCTTTTTGATGAAACCTACATCAATTGCACAAAAACCTGTTTAGATTTAGAATATCTTTTGTGTATTCATTTCATTTTACGGAATATACGAGTAGATTAGATTAGATTAGATTAAGACGGGCTGGTGTCCGCAACTCCACGTCTAAGCGCGTATTTTGCGTACGGGGAATATACGAGTAAATGCTTTGCATTTTGTATCGATTATTGGGTTTCTCTTTTAATCCATATTACATAAACAACCTTCCCCTTTACCAAAGTAGCGACACAAGGGTATTTTTTGTTGTACCTCTCTCGGTTCATTCAGAGTGATTGGCTACTGCTAAACCGAGCGATCCCGTGGAGACTAAACTAGAGCCTCCAGCCTGGTGCAAAAATCTTAACCTAAGCGACCATCCTTATGGCGTCGAACCTCGGCTCAGGACGTCGCTGGGGGGGAAAACTATGGCTGGATCATGATTAAGTGATTTTACCATCCGTTCTGAAAGAACCTACGTGGAGAAGAATGGGCAAGAAACTTCTTTATATTAACTAATTATTTAACTTTTAACTACGGCTCAGCACTGCGTGGGCTAGCTAAGGCTGGCTTGGATATCTTGACAGAGACGTCGTGGCGGGCCTTGGCGGCGAGGACGGAACGAATGCGGTTCATGTCTTCTCAATGTGCTGGTCTCCCTACGGCTCTCTTGGAGCAGGGTGGTGGCATCGTCGGGAGCGAGTATGCCTTGGTCGGCGAATTCAGGAGATTTGGGAGGGTTCGTAGCGGTAGACGGGAGGCGGCTTTGATTAGCGGATTGGTATGTTTGACCGCAGACTAATGGGACGGAAACTGGTAGACTCCGATTTGGGTTTGCTCGGTTTCGGGATGCCTATTACAGTGGCCTGTTTCCACGATTGTGGGAAGATATTATTGCTTAATGGAGCGTTGAAGATGGCCGTCATTAGCATAATAATTTGGGCAGGGAGGAGTGTAATCACCTTATTGGTTATGCCATCCAAGCCCGGAGCTTTCCAAGGATGAAGCCTTTTGATAATATGCTCATCGTCATCCATTGAGACGGGAGATAGGGGGTTATAAGGGTTATCTGGGCGGCCAGCGCTCGGGACTCGTCGGTCATCCAAATGGCGTATGGCATATTATAATAGCGAACCTAAGCCTCAGCAGACCGAGGAAGCGGGGTGACGGGAGTGGTAGGAGCCACGTTGAGGCTTTGCACAGGCTTAAGGGGATTAGGGCCCGCAGCTGAGGCCGGTGGGACAGTGTTTTGGACTGGCACTAGGATATTGAGGCCCATCAGCGCTGGAATAGCCACCAGCACTTGTAATTATACATTAGGCATTTGTGTGGCAGTGACGCGGCATACGTCGTCCGAGCAAACAACCACCCACACATGCTTACTCACACATAGCGCCACGCGCAAAGGTGATTTGAACTGTATATAACTAACTAACAAGACAAGTCGAATAAAAGCTTGCAGAATAGTTCTGACTAATCCACAAATTATCAAAGCCTTTAATATCTCAAACTATGAGCTAACAACCTGTGTTCTACAAGACTTGCTTCATCTTATTATAATTAGCTCCTAGCTGTATCAAATATAATTAATGTTGGTTAGTTTCCGCTGCTGCGTGTGTTAAGCTCCCAGTTTATGCCGTAAAGGCTTCAAATTTCTCGCTTAGAGTAATGATGATGATTAGTAATTATTTACTTACTTTGTAATGTGTTACCTGAACCTGTAAGTTGTGGCTTACAGCTTTGATGCGTTTGTGGAAGTTTATGCAAATACTGCTTTACAATTATAGAAGAACAGAAATCATTTCAGAATCCATTCTCTTTTGGGTAGCATAAAACTGAAAACACTAAGAGCCGGTTTTTGAATTCAGTATTTGGAGTTAAGAACGTATCAAACCCTACTCGGATGCTCAGTTTTCACAGATTTTCTGGCTAAAGTAGAATTGGACTAAGATTCAACTTGGAATTCTTCCTTAAGAAATTGAGGGTATACATAAAAATATAAATAAGTGTGGTGATTAGACAATAATTTCATAAGACTTTGCCTTCTTGATGATACTCTTATAGTGACCTCTAAAGAGAAAATATTAGTAAAAAATCTATTTTAAACAAGCTTTTTTTCGCAAACCCTTTCATTTGATACCCATATCATGGCAGTGCACATAAAATAACTAGTCCGCCATCTTGGTCCGTCCGCCATATTGGATTTAAAATGACGCCACTAAGCTTACCATGCATTGTCATCCAAACTAAACGTGTATGCAAAATTTTATTTTAATAGGTGGAGGATAACTGCTTTAAAATTCAGTTGCAAGATTTTCCCCGAACACACTTACATACAACATACATTGCAAGTTACAGGCTGGTAAAAATGTGTAGTAAAACGTGGGACATGTATTATCATGCCTACCTATTCTAAAAGGTCAACCACATAGACCACTGACCTATGATATTTACCAAAATAATACCAAGGACACATCCAATTTCACGGTACTAAGAATTATAATAGGTACAATACCGCTTGAATAGTTGACATAAGGATGGGGCAGAAAGAGGTATGATTTATCGGCTCAAGCTTCGGTTCAAATTGACGCCTATTATCCGATATAAATTGGAGGGACTTGCATAGTCGCAACCATCGACCTGTCATGGTGATAGCGTAATCTATGTCCAATTTAGAATGAGTATATGTTGAATTTACAATTTGTACTACGTATGGGCAATGTGAATGGTAACTTTATTATTCGTGTTGGATAAGGAGGTCAGTTCCAGGGTGAACAATTTATGGAACACACAATTAGATAAGTGCTACATTAACAACCACCATGTAGTAAGTACTCCGCATGGTGGTTGTAAATGTGGCACTTTTTTAGACGTCTTTTTTTGTGGCTTCTTCAGAGTGTCGTCTTTGTCACATATACCTTTCTCGAGTATATATTATAATAAAGAGGAAAAATTGTACGTCGGTTCGTTAATTGTTTCGTGTTTTTCGTTTCTCTGAAAATATATATCCGATGACGATAATTTTCGATTTTTGTTATGGTGGCTATAGTTCTGATTCGATAGTTTTTCATTGTTTTGTGCCAAAGCAATGGTAAAAACAAAAAAAACTACACAAAATATCCTGGTCAAATATATAAATATTACAATTTTTATTCTGCTCTGTTTATTAAATAAAAAATGTTATTCGCATCAAAATGGCCTATATTGCCAGTATCCATCAATTTTTATTTTAGATGCTTTCTAAATTGATCAGAAATATTTCATACAATTCTCATTTTTACTGTTAAGCAAAAACAATATTGCTCATGAAAAACTATAAAATAGAAATCTATTTCGAGTTACAAATTTTAATTAACAAGTTGTAATTTGTCTAATTTGGATTTGAATATAAATCCAATGTTTATATTATTAGTTACTAGTAGCAGGTACCCTACCAGAAGTGGAACATAATAAGTTAGATAGATAGATATTAAATATGAGTAAAAAATGGCATCCAGCCTTTACCGTGATTTCCGATAATTCCGGAAGGTTCGCGGACACACATAACCGCAGCACTCGTCCCACACAAATTGCATACAAAGCACTGAATACTGGAGTAGTCATCCCGCGGAATGGCCACCAGAATAATAAACACAGCTGTAATTGATCATGTTTTGTACTAAATGTGATATTTACATAATTTTGCCTGATATTAACATTAATTTCGGAAGCTAACGGGTATGTTTGAGGAAAACATGTAAAAAATACCATGTAGGCAACAATGGGGAAAATGATCAAAGAAATAAATTCATCAGAAAGGGAAATCTTTCTTTCTTTTGAAGGTTTTCTAATAAGTACACATAAAGTGAAATTCAGGTAATAACAGGTAAACATATTGTGACAAGTGATTGAAAAGGAAAGCCAAAGCTTAGTTGTTGCTATTCCTATAATGAGGCAAAAATCATGAAAGACTTCACTGCTGGCTTTGAAAACAACAAATAATATAAATTTAAAATGGTTTATAAATATTTCACTAACACTAATATCGCCAATATTTTGAGCACCACAGCATAAATTACAACGAGAGGCCTGAGCTGCCTCCTCTTCGCTGCGCAACGTGGTTGAATTCCAGTGCAAAACTCTCATACAAAATGTATGCAAAAGCCAAAGAATCCCAGCATGTGTGTACGAATTGTTGCGTAGAAATAACAATAAACATAATATGAAAACCTTTATTGTTGTCGGGTTTTGTTTTGTAAAACATAGGCCACTTTCTGTATTATATTCTGGTGGCCTGTGGCCTCGAGTCAAACGAGGCAGCGGGGAAGTGTTTACGCTTATACAAATATAATGACTTCCTATTTTGAATATACAAAACCAGTTACGGGCATTTTGCACACGAGTTGCTAAGAAGTCAGTCCGTTGAAAAATATGGTACAAGTTTGATAAAAAAATTAATACCTATGTTTCATAGTTTATTAGGGAAAGCAAATACTTGTATTTTAAATGCTAAGAAATTACAATACAAAATAATATATACTACAGTCACATTACAGTCAAATTAATGAATAAAACTTATTATTTAAAACAAGCTCATTTATCCATCGCAAAATATTGCAATCGACATCTTCTTGGGTCGTCGGCACATCCACGTCAATGTCTTGGTAGGGCCTCTCCATCGTCGAAGCCGAATAACTTGGCTATTGGTTTAAATTTATGTCTTGTGCCGCGAATGCACATCCTAAGTTGCACGGATTATTGAGATGATGATTTTTGATCTTAGCCTACCCATCACTACAATAAAGCACCTATTCTAGCGGTCAGCGATTGCAGCTCCAAGATGTTTTACGAAGGTAGACATTTGTGAAGCGAATACTCCATCAACGTATGTAATAAGAGGGGTGAATGTTGCATGTAGCAATTCACAAGCGTTTGAATATTCTAATTTATTCGTCTTCGGCGGATAGAGGCGACAAGGATATAAGAAGGAGCGTCAGTGTCTACGACACGGATATCAAATAACGCCTCCCTCTGAGCATCCCAAACGCCACGGCAAGAAAGGTCTCCACATAATCCGCAGTCTCTTTCGGAGATGATGGGTTCTTTGATGACATTTCCCCAAGCATGTTGACATAAGTCACAGAAAAAATCTCTAATTTCAATATTACGACGTGTTATAAGACCACCCTTATTAAAACATAGAGCATGATCAACATTGAAATTATAGCAGCCACAGACATCACATGATTTTGGCATAGAGGCTGGTAATCTGTGGTAACGTAATGCAAGTGCGTCTCTGACCTCTAATGGGGACAGATCAAAATGGTCTTTCTTAGTTGGTATGATAGATAGCCAGTTGGAGGATTTCGTTTTAATTTTTTGATAAAGGATTCGTTGTCAACTTGTTATATACTTTACAATGATATAACAAAAAGCCTTTATAAATTATTTCATAAAGATTCAAGCTTAATATTAAAAAACTCTGGTTTATCCGCTTAAGTCTCTAGTGTTTGACTCGCTTTTCTTAAGCCCTAAATTAAGTAACATTAGGCATTCGGTTTTGTAGGATCACTATGTAATTACCTAAACTGCAGATCACGATGCCCTTTAATAACTACAATTAAAATAATCCCTGCACAGAGGAAAGCAAATTAAAAATAATGCAGCATTTGCAGAGTAGCGACCATCACTCTAATAGGATCTAGAGCATTGGAAATATAGACTTTAGAAATAAAAGTGCTATCTGTGTCCTAAAATGAAAATAAATGTTTTACCTTTGCTCCGTTAAGTGATAAAATAAATTTCATAAAAACAAAATCTAGTCTAAATCATTTCGCTGATCTTAGCTTTATTTCTCGAATCTTTCTTATTACGCATTATTGATTTGATGGTACATAATATACTTAGGTACTAGAAGTTTTATGCAGTCTCTCTCTTAGTCTTTCGTCTAGAAGTAATTTTGTAATGAATAAAATAAATAGTGTGAGATCTATAAGGTCACTTTTGCAGTTATCGTGCAAGGGCATGTAATCGAACCGTCCAATAAGAGTGAGGTCACCCGACCGTAGCACACATTACGTTGTTCAAAGAGAGATGCCAGGAATACGCAACATTTGGTAGTTACGTAAACAGTTTATCAGTTTTATTAATAAAAGAAAAAACCGGCCCAGTGCCGGGCTGAGTCGCGCGAAGAGGGTTCTGTACAAACAGCTACATTCACCAAAACAAATAGATGAAAATACTAACGTTCATAAACAATGAAAGTACCGAACATTGCTCTAACGAATGTACAAAATTAACTTTGCCGTTCGAAAACTGTAGTCACCATACATGAATACACAAAATGTTTACTTTTGCCAGTACATTTTATAAGATGGTCAACTATTACTCGTTAACTTGTAAAGCTTACTTAGCTGTGATAGTTTTCCTTTTAATTTCGTTATACACTACTGTAATACTACTGCGGTGAATTTTTCACATAACCAAAAACAATCATTTAACTGGCTGGGCTTCCTTGCTCATTACGGAACCCTAAAACCTCAAGATTTTGTGTATTCTAACAATTTACTGCCTATCGATCACTTTACTTTAATTACAAAGTAAGTATTAAACTTCTAGATCGTGTGTGATTTGGTAGCCAAAGTGATAACCAAAGGTTTACTTATTTTAATCGAGGCTTTTAATCACTAAATTAAAGTTTCATACAAAATTTATGAAAAAGCCTTGACAGCCCGGCACGAGGCAGATACAAATAATAATGTAGGTAGATGACGGACTGGGTGTTAATTTATACTAGTTTTTATTCATGACTTCGCTTGTATCACCATTACTTTTGTGACAATCTCTGGACCGTGGAGTCCCGGTCCTTTGAAAGGCGTGCGAGGGGCGAAGCCAACTCGCAGAGGCCTTTTTAGGTATGTATCAGGAAATGTGACTCCAACCGAGGATTTTCCCTGTATGCACTACGCCGAAGGGTACTCCCTGGTTGGTGCAGGCCTATTGCAAAATATGGAGAAAATTTATGGGGATATGGGTTTGGTAGGTTTGGTGGATCGATTGTTTAAAAATATAGGAGGACGGACTACTGGCCCCTGCCTGACCACTGTTGAAATACACGGCTACAAAATAATTGTATATAGTATTTGACCATTCTTATTATTAAGAATATACGTTGTAGATATTAATCGGTCAAAATAACTTTGCACCTCGCCCGTACTCCTGGCTACCGCGCTGCCCGCACGTTCGCCTCGTGCACTAATAGCGAGAGTCAAACGTCAGAGTGACTTTACAGCGCCAATTGCACTTTAATTTTGACCGAGCAGTACACACATTATTTTGATATTTGATGATGATGTTTGCTTGTGGCCAAATAATAACATAAAAAATTGAAGACATATAACATCTACCAACCCACATTGGGCCCGCTTGGTGGATTACGGCCTATTCCCTCTTACAGAGAGGAGGCCTGAATTGCAGCAGTGAAAACATTAAAAAGACTGATGATGATGATGAAAAATAATAACGGCCTCGAATCATAGGTCGATTTTAAAGGTTAAGCTTGCCGAGGCCGTATGTGATTGCGTGACCATCTTTCACAGCCATTACAGATAGTCAGAATCCAGAAAATTTGTCACCAGAATAGCCAAGGAATATCGTGTTCTCCAGTTACTGGGGTTGTGTAGGTCAGTCGAATCGTTCTATGTAAAATACCTACTGGTTCGATTCCAAATAGTTGGGGAAAAGGCCAGGTAGATCGATTAGTGAAAAACCAGTTCACTTCCACTTAATACCACACACTAGGATGTTACAGACATTGAACCAAGAGAGGGTTCACATGAACAACCAATTCACTTCCACTTGACATTACACACTAAGATGCCACAGACATTGCATAGCACACAAACTTGTAATTGTTGTACTGGGATGATGTTAAATAAAACAATCCTAACTTCTTCATATGAATTGAAAAACACACTGAGACTTATTAACCTAATGACCCTAGCTAATCGTCGGATAATCTTAACACCACGATACAGGATTCCACCAAAACTAAACACCGCCATCTAACGGCACAACGAGCAACAACTTGCACAAATAATTGGTTTTTGCTCGTTCTCTCACATTTCACACCAAGCCGTTGCAAGTAGTTCGTTCGGTGTATATTCAAGATGGAATTTATTCGAGTGAATCGAGCTTTCAAATACGCGTAATAAGATAAAAGCAACATCCATGTCCCATATTTTTATCAATTCTAAGATATGCATATTTTATTGCACATATAAAATGCGCATCTGTTGGTTTACGTATAAAACAAGGGAATACACTAGCTATCTACGTTTTATAGCGGAATAAAAATACTCTTGTGATGGTTTAGAAAAATACAGTTTTTTATCAGGCAGTTTGATATATTACTTGTAATGCCCTGCCTGTTGAGATATGGCAATGTCCATAAAAGACAAATAGTCGCGTGGTGAAGGTTAAGTGAGGTATAAATGATATCCAATTGATTTGGCTAGCTAGTGTGATAATCAAAATCTGAAAAGAGTTGGAGTAAAGTTGCGAGAAGCATAACTCTAGTCGATATGGCAACGCTTGCAGTGGACGTCCTTGGACTGAAATGATGATAATGACTAGGAGTTGGGAACTAGGGGTCGGGCGAACCGCGCGGTTTTTGACGTTCAATCTGGTCCTTCAGAGGTAATTCTAGACCGAAGTGAAGTCGCAACGTGGTTGATTATCTTAGGGAGCGGTTGTGTGCCGAGATATTAAAAATACCGTATTTTTGTAGGGTGTACCCCAAAGCCGTGTTTTTTTATCAGCAAACGTTCGGAAAGCCGCGTCTGGTATTTAATAAATCTATGTTGTGTCGATTTTATGTGAAATTCTGAGATTTTGAAATATTTTTTTACCTGACCATGGCTTAAAGAATAGACTATTCAATTACCTACCACTGGAGACTAAAACATATATTTTATTTACTTGATAGCTAGCTGAATGGTCACCTCGTATAAGGCAACATTAGGACGGCCGCATCTTTATTACATAAATCTATGAGAATGGCCCCGATTCTCAATAATACCCCGTAACAATACAATATGGGACATGGAGGGGGCCAAATCCGGAACTAATACTCCACTTGTTATTAGCTGTCAACTTGTCTACCAGCCAGAGACTTTACTTCTAATAAATCTTGCTACAAAATTTTCTTCTCCACAATTTTCAGTGAACTTTTGGTAATAATGAGGCGATTATTTTTGATTTATTGGGTTTTGTTTAGGGTTATTAAGAGGTGGAAGTACCCACTGTGTATTTTTGGATTTATTGCTATTGAGCTTTAAGACCGTCATACGTCAATTGAATAATTTGGGTTCGACATTTCAAAGGCCTAATATTGTGTTCTTGTGGTACAAATTATATATTTCTTCAAGTAAACAGTCGTGTTGCTCATATGTTACCAATCATTACCGCTTCGAATGTTTACTTACTTATATAACAAACAGTATGGTGGACCTAGTGGTAAAGGGTCGGACAAGTTTAGGTCGTCGTGGTTTTATTTTACTACTTGTATGTGTGCGTGTAGTTTCTTTTTAAATCTCATTAATAACTTTTTAATGTGGTGATGAAATGTAATGCACCAAATGAAGTAATATAAACTATTATTATAAAAAAGTGAAACTGTTTGTTTGCTAATGGTAATCATCATCATCATTTCAGCCGAAAGACGTCCACTGCTGGACATAGCCATCCCTCAAGCGTCGCCACACTGATCGGTCTTGTGCGTTTCGCATCCATGGGACGCCCGAAGCCTTGACCAGGTCGTCGCTCCACCCAGAGGGAAACCATCCAACGCTTTATCTTCCGGTACTCTAGAACTTTTCGGTCCACACGGCCATCCTTTCTGCGAGCAGTGTGCCCTGCCCACTGCCACTTAAGTTTGGCAATTCTTCGGGTTATGTCTGCTAATAATAATATGTTATATATATAAATATGTTAATAAATCTGCTTATAATTTAATGTATGTTTCTGGTATTATAACGAAAATAATTCGGGCAAAAACTACACTATTATTGAGTTATATCTCGGCTACTTTCTATCCTGGATGGATACGGGAGCGAAGCGAAAAGCTAGTTATTAAAAAATTGTGTCACTAACGCAGCCTTTTGCTACACATAGAGTGACTTTCATCCTAACTTAGCGCGTAAGGGTTACGTGTGAGTCATAAGTTATGCGACAGTGTACGGAACAGTTAAACTTTGGACAGGGTGAGGAACTGAGGAGCTTGCGCGAGTGCTAAGTAGAGTTGAAAATTGCGAATGAAACATTTTTTTTTGATACTTTGTATGTGTCCTATAAAAGACACGTATTTTCCAGAAAAAGCATATTTGACGTTCGTCTGAATAATATTATCATACACGTACACGTATAGTATCTACTTGTTTATACTGTGTATTTTTAATATTTAACAAACAAAGGGAAGAAATCTTGCTTATTAATATTAGTTGAACACATTGAACATTTGGAAGTCACTTATTTCGAATAGGGTGTAAAGTCTCGCAAACCTCCATAGAAAAGGGAGGATCGACCGACCAGACGGGAGATGTGTCTGGTCCGGGCAACTGCCCAACGGTTGTTGTCGGACTGTTGTATGTGTTCTAATCGCGCCGAAAACTTCACTTGCGCGATGCAGGATTTGCGTGACGTCATGTCATTAGTTCGTAAGTGGCGGCGTTGGTGCCGCTACAAACATTTACCCTCAAAGTACCGTCTTAATCTAATATATTAATGCGTTAAATACGCCGTAAAATACAATATATCACAGGAATTTAACGCGAACTTACAGAATAAGGATACGGTCAGTGTTGTGTGTAGAAATGTGAGGGCAGAGGAAGAATTTTCTGCCCCAACGGAGCGAGTACTCCAAGACACCAGTCTACCCGGGACCACAGTCGTTGCAACACGGCCGAAACGTCGGGTGAAATAGGTAAATAAACAATTGAAATCATCGCGTTAAATTCCCATGATATATTGTTTCTCGATTATGAAACTCGAAAGTTTTAAAGTTAATACCGTAAAATACATTTAAATAACTTAAACTTGCGAAAGATTCAAACGAAGATCTGCAAGGAAAGTTTCTGTATTATGCATTTGAAAAGTACATGTATTTTACATGTTATTTTCAACGCTAGTGCTGAGACGGGCGCGATGTATCAAACATGATACACCGCCATTTGCGTCCAATTTGAGGTTATGGTTACCTAGTGCCTGTGGTGGCCTAGCGCAACCGTCTACTGTTTTACCACGAGGACACACGTCTTGCCTTTACTGCTCGCTACAACAACTCGCGATGCTTTGTAAAGGCTCGTTCATACAGAACATCCGTTTTTATTGGATCGTTTTAACGGATCCGTTGCTACTGGGTGTAACTGTACACACCACATTTACAGTACCGTTTTAACGGATCCGTCGCTATTGGGGATAATGGCATTCGAGCCGATAAAACAGATCAGTATTTTAATACCGCCGGTCGATTCTGTAAAAAAACTCTCGGTGAAAACCAAGGTGAAGTGAGCTGTCTTTCACCTTAGTTAAAACGGTGAGACTGTTACAGAACAGCGCTACAGTTGTGTGTGTGAATTATTGCTTATACGACCATCTACGCCATTGTTGAATAAAAAAGTAAACGATTAAGCGGACCTGTTAAACGGACAGCTGTATATTTTGTCGGATCGGTATTTTTTACTGGATCTGGAATACTGTCATATATGTGTACTCACTTATACAACTACATATATCAGCGCCGAATAAAAGCGTATACGATAAAGCAGACCTGTAAATCGGACCTCTGTGTTAACGAGCATTAATATGAGGCTCTCTAGACAATAAATCGCACCCACCACCGCGCCCGCACCCGCTTTAGGCATCGGTTCACTCTAGACAAAGCCTTAGTAAGAGTTACGTCGGTGTAACGTATGAAGTCTACATTGCACAAGCTTTGGGGCTGAAAAGTTCTCCAGACTGACTTTTTTGTAAAGAGCAACAGATATTGAAGTTCTTTAACCTTTTTTCAATTTTATTTTTTATTTTTTTTATTTGAGATGTGTTTGCTCTTGACTCTAGTCTTAGTCATAGGTGACAGAGACAAAGTCGACGATGGAGTGAGCTTACCCAGAAGGAGCCTGTTTACTCTAACTTTGAAGAGATTCGTGTTGAATGCGTTCGGAAACACAGATGCAGGTAGTGAGTTCCATTAATTCGCTGTGCGCATTATGAAGGATGTTTGGAAGCGCTTGGTGCGAATTGGTGGAATGGCAACAAGGTAAGGATGGTAACTTGCAGTGCGTCTAGATGTCCGATGGTAGAAGGGGGCTGGTGGGATGAGGTCATTGAGTTCTTGAGCACACTCACCGAAATACAGTCTGTAGAAGACCGACAAGCAGGCAACCTTGCGGCGATGAGCCAAGCTGTGAAGCTTGGTATCCACCAGTTCAATGTCGCCGATGAGCCTCTTAGCTCTGCGTTCCACCGAGTCAAGCGCGGCAAGCTGATACTTTGCTGAGCCATCCCAAAGGTGGCTGCAATACTCCATGCAGGATCGGACTTGCGCTTTGTACAGGGTTAAAAGCTGTCCAGGCGTAAAGTATCGCTTCACCTTATTTAGGATGCCCAGTTTTTTGGCCGCAATTTGGGCTTTGTACTCAATACTATAATAAAGGACAATGATTTACATGATTTGATCCATACCTACATAGAATACTATTAGCTTGTTTCCGTGGGATTCGGCCGTGTGAACAAAAGTATACTATGTCCTAATCAAGGCTATAGTTAACCTGTATTACAAATTACACCCAAACATGTTTAGAGCCATGATTGATTAATGAACATCCAAAGTACTAGTTTATTCCCAGCAGCTTATGTCTCTCGTTTCATGTGCCAAATTTCCATTCTCTACTTTCCTGTGCAAGCCTCTTTCCCACCGACCCACGATTGAGACAATATTTTCTGCTCAATTCACCGCCGGATGACCAACACTGTCCATAGTCCATGGATGCCTATCGGCCACCACGGTGGTATCCTATCCAGTTCCGTTTGAGTTTTAGATTAGATTCAGGATGTAACAATTGATGCAAAATATTGGACGGTAGCAACACATTACACAATATAAAGGTAACCACACTTTGCAGCCAATTAGTCGCACTAGTACCAATTTACAGTACAGTTTATATGGATAACAAGAAAAATTTCAAAATTTTAGAAACCCCGACACGTTTTTATTTCATGCTACATAATTCATCTAGTACATAGTACATACGCTAAGATCAGCAATCTATCGAACACATAATTATGACACGATATCTTGCGAAAGCACCCCGATTCAAACAGTAAAACGCCCATAACTTTTGAACGGCTGAACCGATTTTATTCAAACATAGCTTAGAACACTTTCGACAAAATCAATGTTCAAACAAAAAAAAAACAAATCAAAATCGGTTCATCCGTTGAGGAGCTATAATGCCACAGACAGATACACAGCAACACACGTCAAACTTATAACATCCCTCTTTTTCCGTCGGGGGTTAAAAATTATTTGCCTGCCAAACCGCTTTAGAGCCGTCGCGTCGTTTCAGTTTAACCACGCTATGGACTATTGATATTTTTACACGGAGCGACTGATTTAATCTCCCCCACGTTACCAATGAGTCATTATACTGAATAGCTAAAATATTTCTTTTTAATAGTCTGTTTATAGGAATTATTATTATACAGAGCATGATTAGAGTCTTAATTAATTAATTCTTTATTGTACACCAAAAACAATATTTAATACAATGTGATAATAAAGTACATGTACAAAGGCGAGCTTAACTCAATATTGAGTTCTCTTACAGCAAACCCTATAGTGACAGAGAATGATGATAAAAGAGGGTAGGATCCAGTGTACAATTTTAAAATAACAAAGTTATAATCACTAATATATACATACATACATAAATACAAATATATATAATATATATATCTACTAACATTGCGTTAAAAGGAAATGCTCTTTAATTTTCCTCTTGAAGACATCGAGAGAAGGGCTATCGCGTAGTGAGTGTGGGAGAGAGTTCCAGAGGTGCACTGCAGTTACAGAGAAGGAGCCATCATAACGGCTGGAAATGTGACGTGGAGTACGAAGGAGAAGCGAAGTAGCCGTGCGACAAAGTTTGCCCCTCGGGACGAGGTACTCAAACCGTTCGCGAAGGTATTAGGGTGAAGTAGGATTGTGCAGGATATTATAGAGAAGGGATATGGATATCTCGTCGACGCCGAATCGGCAGCCACTTCAATCTGGTCGGAAATTCTGACACATGGTCTGCAATTCTGCAATCGCTCGAGTTCGTTTAGGAGTACATCCGTTGCATCTAGAAAACAGACATTCGCATAGTCTATGAGCGGTAAAAGAAGAGATTGAGCAAGAGTAACCTTAGTGTGAAATGGTAAGATTTTTTGGAGACGTTTAAGAAACTGAAAAGAATAGAAGACCTTCTTAATCACATCAGCAATATGAACCTCCCAAGAGAGGTTAGTGTCTATATGGACGCCCAAGTTTTTTGCGCTTTTGGAGTAGTATATGGGCACTGAGTTATACATTAATGGCGGAAGAGACTGGGGATCCAATAGATTGAGCATGTATCTGCCACCAATAATGAGCGCTTGAGATTTAGTTGGGTTCAGGAGGAGTCCACAGGATTGAGTGCACTTGTTGATATTTTCAAGGTCATCATTGATGGCAGCCACAGACTCGGCGAGTTCACCCACCTTAAAATGTTGATACAACTGCAAGTCGTCTGCATAGAGATGAAAGTTAGAAATTAAGACCTTAGTGATAGCATTTATAAAAAATTGAGAAGAGAAGAGGAGAATGAACACCACCTTGAGGAACGCCCGCAGCCAAGTCACACCATTCAGAGGAATCCTCATCAGATCAAACAGACTGCGAGCTACCCCGGAGATAAGATTTGAACCATTCAATTACCGGAGCAGAGACATTAAGGGAGGAAAGGATTCCTAAGAGAATGTCAAAGTCAACTGAGTTAAAAGCACTGCTGAAGTCCAATAGAACCAATATAGTTAGACATTTATTGTCCATAGCCAGTCGTATGTCATCGGAAATTTTGACTAGAGTCGTAACGGTGCTACGGCTAGGTCTGAAACCAGATTGGTAAGGACTCAGCAGGCTATTAGAGGATAAGTAACAGGATAGTTGCTTCTGAACAATACTCTCGAGGACTTTGGAGAGGTTTGGTAGGATGGATATTGGACGGAAATGGGATGGTGAGGAGGGATTTGAAACTTTGGGAAGCGGTAGGACGTGTGCCTTCTTCCAAACTGAAGGAAAGGAGTTATAAAAAAGAGAAAAATTTACAATATGAGTTACAACAGGAACTATTTCACTCAAAATAGGTAGGAACAATTGCAGTTGCAGGCCATCGTGTTGCAGGCCATCGTCACCTATCGCCTTAGTGGAGATGGATTGGATAAATTTCTTAATGTCTAGTTCAGGAAAGAGAAAGAAGTATTTGCTGGCAATGGAAGATTACAGAGATCGTTGAGAGTGGAAGATTTAACATGGTCGTCGAGGGTAATTGGTGACTATAAAAATGAGCATTAAGTGCATTTAAGTCCATTTTATCAGAAGAACTCTTGCTAGAGGCTTTGCCAATACCGAGAGTCTTTAAAAACTGCCATACTTGTGTTGGGTTGAATATGTCAGTTGAGCTGTGAATGTGGCGCCTTTTTGCATTCCTACACAAATGACTGCAGCGATTTCCCATCCCTTTATAAATGTTCCAGTTTTCCTCAGTCAGCTGCTTCCTGGACAAGCGCTTGGCCTTGTCTCGCTTAGCCATCTGGTTTTTTATTGCTGGAGATAGCCATGGCGCAGGAAGGTGTTTGACTCTCACCTTTTTTAGGGGAGCGTGTGCATCATATAAGTCCAACAATATCCTGGTGAAAACTGACACCATGGTGTCAATATCCTCGCAGGCCAACACAGGAGACCAGTTAATGCCACCCGCATCAGCTCTCAAACGCTCCAAATCAATGTTTTTAAAACTACGAAGAGAGAAAAATTTGGCCTTGCGTTTAGGAGGTCGAATCTTATAGGAGAGTCTGATGTGAGTCTTAGCCCCGCTTTCTGAATTGAGGGTTTGGAACTTGTCATACTCCACTTTACTATGAAAATTTGACAACCTTAGCGTTTATGTGGCGTTTGATAACTTGTTAACGTCACATTAAGAAACTGGAGGCTTGTTTTTTTTTATTTGTCTTCTAACCCAGTGACCTCAACAATATCTGTAGAATTCTGTTTAAAAAAACTTTTTAACAAAAAATACAACCGACTTCCAAATAAAAACACTACAAAGTGAAAAATAACTTGAATTTCGGAAGTCGGTGTTCCTGTTTTGGGATCTTCGTTTTTTGACACCGACTTCCGAAATTGAAGTTATTTTTCACTTTGTAGTGTTTTTATTTGGAAGTCGGTTGTATTTTTTGTTAAAAAGTTTTTTATTTTTCACTTTTTAGTTGTGGGTACATAACGGACCAATTCTCCAAAGTGAAGCCAGAATAGATTAACCCAGAAACATGAAACTTAAACATAAACGGTGGATTTAGAGTATACAAGGGTGAACTGTTCACACCTGCGTACCCCTTTAAAGCGTTCTAGTGTGATGTTATGTTATGAAATGATGTAAACAATAAACAGAGATCCGATTGCAGCTATCCCGAGTGATCTGCTGTCATTTATTGAAGAGTTCTGATGTATATCTACGAAGTTCTTCATCAGATCTTGACCAAATTTAAATGGGACTACATGACAAGCACCAGCTTTCAAATAAAAAAAGAATCATCAAAATCGGTTCACTCAGTAACAAGTTCTGAGGTAACACACATAAAAAAAAAAAATACAGTCGAATTGAGAACCTCCTCCTTTTTTGCGAAGTCGGTTAAAAAGAACACATTTTCATTTGTTTTTTCGTCATTTTATTTATTTATTGGCCTACCTACAAATGTTACACTAATATTAACCTTATAATAGAAGCAATAATACAATATGATGCGATAGACATAGCATGGACTAAATGGTTCCGGGATTTTAATTTAAAAAAAGAACTTTCGTATGGTAGGCCATTCCAAATTCCCAAATAAACGGTCATTTATTTCTGTACGGCCATATTTCTAAACAGACGAAGAGCGATAGTTGTTTTTAGTTTTAGTTTCCGTAACTTTTTATGGAGCCTGCAGCACACGCTACTAAAGTTTTTTCAATCAATTCAGACGACCCACTTGATATTCAGATGGTTATTGAGTGTGGTGAACTTTTCCGGTGTGCGGAACCCGGAGATAGGTGGCCCACTAACTTTAGCTTTGAAATATGTACCGAGCTTTTTATACGAGCTCTTATACAGGCTGATCTAGAAAGGTGATATTTATCGAACGTTTTGGGTGGTGAAATTTCGAAATTAATTCCAATTTGTGACATTATCCTTCGGATTTATTTACCGGTCGAATGCCGTTATTACAATCAATTAAAAAGCCATTGTATCTGGCGTGGACCCACGTTTCGCATTATTGTATTGGATACGCAGAGCACTAGCAGCCCGTTGGGTCTATATCACCCACAAGCTGCTCAAGTAGAAGGATTGGACAATACGCCTTAAAAATAGTTATCTTGACTTCCCTCGAGCAGCGAGATCTCCCGAGATATCCCGAGAGAATTGACGTATTTATTGAAGACTATGGTTGTATATAGTGACATAATTCTCTAAAAACTGTAAATAAATCGCATTTGGTCGCAGATAACTTTTACTGCTTATAATAATCGACGTGCCAGTCCGGTACGTGTTGAAAGAGTTGCATCAATCAAGTCTACAGCGACGCGCGTGGCCTCAGCGCGCCCGCCAGTGGCACGCGCATATTCTGAACCCTTCTTGACCGTCTGCCTCAGACTCCATAACCCAGCACATACTCATAACTTGTTGCCTGCCTTCCTGTCCGCTTGACTACTAGCTTATCCGGCTACATGCCCAATTGCCCGCTTATCCATCGAGGTTCCTGTTCACCGCCTGCCTACCTCGAGCATTCCGCGACTTCTGAAGAGTTCCTGACCGTCCTGCAGCCTGACCTGCTGCCTGGTTAGCTGCCCACGTCGTGCGAAGCCGGACCATGGTTATATATACCCTATATCCTTTTCTTTAATTTATAATTGCTTTTATTTTATTAACGTAGCTAACGTTAGCTCTCCGGAGCATACGTAACGCTATAATACATTTCACCGAACTTCGTCATCAGATCTTTACCAAATTTAAATGGGACCATTTCCGAATAAATTTCTTCCAAACAAAAAAATAATTTGGCAAACCCCTTAATATATGACGAAGTTAAGCCCGCAAAAACAAAACAGAAAATAGAATCATCCGAATTGAGAACCGCTCCCTTTTTGGAAAGTCGATAAAAAATTAAGTTTTATCAAAACCAATTTACTAGCAGATTTTAGCAGTGGGATCTTAGGCTGTAATAATAATAAC
Source organism: Orthosia cruda (assembly GCA_964057195.1). Taxonomy (NCBI): domain Eukaryota; kingdom Metazoa; phylum Arthropoda; class Insecta; order Lepidoptera; family Noctuidae; genus Orthosia; species Orthosia cruda. The sequence continues at coordinate 14,430,498 of OZ059847.1, forward strand.
ATTTGTAATGAGTACAGTTCTTGTAAAATTTAAACCTCTATCCAATCTCTTTAGAAACACTCACGGGAATGAGTTTATAAATGACTGTATAAACCTCTTTGTTAACTACTGTTACGTAATCTATGCACAGCTTTATCTATGGCTTTTGTTCTCAAGCACAAGCAGACTTGTGTAACCCCAGCTTAACGCAGACAATGAAGTAATCTTGGATATTCATTTAACATAGCTAATAGATAAATTATTACTACACATTATATTCTGAAATATATACTAGCTATCTAACGCATTAGCTTAATGAATGCACACAAAAGGCTAGATTTTGCCCCGAAGGATTAAGCTTTTGGTACAAATTACGTAAGCAGCGTCGCGCCGCAGACATAGGGTCCACTACGAACAAAGCGTCATTTTGCACGCACACATTGACATTGTGTCGCACCTGTTTTAAGAACCTTCATATAGTACCAACCTGTTACTGTCCCACTGCAGGGCAAAGGCCTCTTCTCATACAGAGAAGGCACGGCCATCAATAAAAAATAATAATTTTGTGCAATAATAGTGTTGCAGCAACTGTTACGTCCATAGTACTGCAAACAACAAAGGTTGTCTGTAAGAGATTGCCCTGTGCGATAAGACCGCCCATTGTACACTTGTTTTTGTGAATGTTTTCCTGTACATATTTTGTGGTGTACAATAAAGTATATAATAAATAAATAATAATAAACAACGCCCTTTCCTTCATCGGACAACAATACGTACAGCAATGCGCCACCGGTACATGGTGGACTTCCCACCCATAAGTACAAAGCGTTTTGCAAATACTTTCATTGTGCGCACAACTAAGGAGTGGGATTCTGCCAGTCTTTGTTTCTTGATAGCTACAACCTTGAGATTTTTAAGTCAAGAGTGAAAAGTTATTTTTAGGCAAGCGTGCTTCACCGTCGACCACATCATCGCTTACCATCAGGCGAGATAGTGGACAAACGCGAGCCTATCGTTAAAAGAAACAAAAAAAAAACAACTTGATGCTGCAACAATGTGACGAAAGCTTTCCTTACCATGATAACAAAGTTTAATGCGTCGAAAAACAGAATTCCCTCTTGTCCCAATAAACACAATATTCCTCTACAAATTCACATAAGTAACATCAACGAAAACGACGATTCCATACACATGAGATATAGCTGTGACGCTACAAGACATGGACCCGAGGATATAGCAAATGGAAATGCATGTTGGTCCGGACATAAGTTACATAAAGGTCTATGGATAGATGAATGTTGATCTCCGTTGTTGATGGTAGTTTGTGAGAGTATATTTGTATAGCTGCTGTTACTAGAAAATGTGTAAATTTACTTGTTTAAATTTGAATATTTATTTTAAAAGGTACGAACTTAAATAAAACTACAGAAATTGAAATCAAATCAGTATCTAATCTAATAAGTTTAAACGAGCAATTTTTGTAAATATGTATCTAAATATATAATCTGGGTCTCGGAAACGGCTCCAACGATTTTCATGAAATTTAGTATGCAGGGGGTTACGGGGGCGATAAATCGATCTACTTAGGTTATTTTTTAGAAAGCGTCGTTTTCTTTATTTTCAACCGAGCCCAGCTCGGTCGCCCAGGTAATTTATATTAATATAAAACAAATGATGTAGAGTTATTTGGAATCCTGATTTCATAGCTAAGTAAAAATTGGTGTTACAATGAGTGTTTTTCCCATTAATCAAAAACGAAACTACGAAATTACATACAAAGATAGTTGAGGGAATTGAAACTAAAAGTACTATTTAATTTAAGTAGGTATAAAACATGTGAAACTTGATGAAACTATAAAAAGCAAAAAAAAAGTTCAAGAACAATAAAGCAAAATTAATAGAGAGCCATATTGATCATAAATCTCAGAATAGATAAACAAGAATTTTATTTTTCAGCCACGATTTTAAAAACTGTCCCAAGCTTTATTCACGATGCATTTTGAACGCATAGTCAATTCAAAATATGGACTCTGAAAATCTTTTCAACATTTTGACTTCATTAAAATACAAAACATTATTTTTGTTTTCAGTTTAAAATGGCAGTTAATAAATAACTGGCGTGCAGTTAAATCAAGAGTTGCGCACCCACATACTTATTTTTTGTGAAAAAAAAAGTGTAAAAAATACATTATTCATAATGTTAACGTTTTCACCGTGAAACATTTACTGCGCAGTTCTGCGAATTTACATTTTAGGCCCGGCTTTGGCATAACGTTTATTGGGCAATAAATAAAAATCCAGCCTGTATTTATGCACTATAATGGTGGTGCTGGTTCTGTCATATAATTACATACTAAACGTAACGTAATAATTATTGTTCATATTATCTCAACAATTTTAAAAACTTACCAAATAATTCAGGCTGGGGATAAACTCTTAATTCTTGACCGTGTCAAGCGCTTATAAACTGCTGTGATTGGTCGAATGGATTGCCATTCGAGAATTTTACGTACTTTTAAAAATTTGCCACATTTAATTTACTACAGATATTTTTCGCAGTAAGTCCTACATCTGTCAAGAAGCTTATTCCACTTGTCATACTATATATACCAATAAAAATCATTTCCCATTCGTGGCAAACTTACCAAACTGACCAAGGGTGCGTGTGGCATTCATTGAGAAATACACACAAAATTATTTAGCCACGCCAAAAGTTTACAAACAAAAAACTTTACAAAACACATACACAATAACTTTACACACACATATACTGCCTCCAAAATACTATACTATTTAACCTCCAAAAAAAAAACAACAAAGTGAAAAATAACTTCAATTTCGGAAGTAGGTGTTCCTGTTTTTGTTTCTTCGTTTTTTGACACCGACTTCCGAAATTGAAGTTATTTTTCACTCTGTAGTGTTGTTTTTGGAAGTCGGTTGTATTTTTTTGTTAAAATGTTTTATCTTGCACTTTTTTGTTGTGGTACCTTATGAACAAGTTCTATAGTAAAAACTTGAACATAACCGGTGAAATGAGAGTGCACCAAATTCAAATTATGTCTTTGTAAAAACATAGGTACAATATAATAAGATCTAATTATTCTAATGTCATGATCGCTATATTTAACCGAATATGTTGAAAAAAAAAGGGTGTACTGTGCACAACTGCGTACCCCTTTAGAGCGTACCAGCGTGATATTTGTTATGAAATGGAGAGTCCTGTTGTATATCTGCAAAGTTCTTCATCCACATGAAAAGCACCAGCATTCAAATAAAATTAATCATCGAATTCGGTTGACCTAGTAAAATGTTTTACACTAAATCCATTATTTTAGTTAAAAAAACTTTTTTGCAAAAAAATATTACCGACTTCCAAATACAAAACTACAAAGTGAAAAATTATTTTAGTTTTGGAAGTCGGTGTCTTTCGTAGGTACTATTTTTTTTTGCGTTATGGACACCGACTTCCAAAAATAAAGTTATTTTTCACCGTCAATATGGTTAATATGGTTATTTTCACCGTCATTATGGTTGGTATTGCCTATTAAGTAGGTACCTACCTAATAGGCAAGTTAGTAAGTTTCCTATTACGCCAGAATAGATTTCATGAAACTTGAACATATCCGGTGAAATGAGAGATCTGCGTACCCCTTAAGAGCGTACTGGCGTGATGTTATGTTATGAAATGGTATAAACAATAAACAGACATGCGATTGCAGGAATCCCGAGGAATTTGCCGTTATTTATTGAAGAGTTCTGTTGTATATCTCCGAAGTTCTTCATCAGATCTTCACCAAATTAAAATGGGACCAATTTCGGAACATACTTTTTCAAACAAAAAAATATTTTTTCAAATCGGTCCAACATTGACGGTGAAAATAAAAAAAAATTAAAAAAACTTAATGTTGAACATAGAACCTCCTCCTTTTTGGGAAGTCGGTTAAAAATGGCGATTAAATTAGTTATTATTACTCTAAGTTTTATACTCACATCCATTTATGACTTTCATTATTAGATTTATTAACCCTTGTAGTCCAATAGCCAGAAGAATATGCCCTTCGATAATTCAAAAGTTTTTTATTTTTGCTGGGTGGTTTAATTTTACCTTATATGAATTCACTGCTATGTACAAAAACACTAACAGTTTAGATTTATGCAATAGGTATGACGTAGGTATTGCCTATTATTTCGTATTATAGCAATAATATAAAATTTAAATTTAAATAATTTGCTGTTTCTTTGTTAGTACTATCTAAACTTTATGTAAGTGAAAATGCTAACAGATAGGTACTGGGCATAATGAAAAACTTAAAAACGCTCGTAAATCTTTCAATAAAAGATTTAAGTTTTCAAATTATTCCCTATGTGCATAGAAGGATAATAGTTATACCTTACAACAAAAGTTCTAACAACTAAGTATTATGCTGCGCAGAAAATTGTATTTTTCTTTGCGATATGCGAAATATTGAATTTAAATTTATAATTTTGCGCCTACATATTCGAAATAATAAACTCTGCCACCATACAAAAGTTTAAACACTTACATGCTAAGCCTTTAGTTTAACAAATAAAATACAATTTGGGAACGATCAGTATTAAATTCTTTGAACTATAGAATTAACGGGCTCAAGTAGAACAGTTGACAATCGACATCTGAGGTTTTGAGCTACACCACTGTCATCGATAGCTATGGGCCACACATAAATTGCAGCGAAAATTATATGAAAATTAAATATACAAGACCGACCACAGAGGTCCACATTATAAACGGACTCTGCCGAATACTTCCGATGATTTTTAGAAAAACATTACCGCGCAAATTCTTATTTCAAACTGGCGTCTAGTATCTGACAGACCGTAAATTGTTATTTTACCTATGAATGCAACCTTAGTGCTATGAAAATAAAGATCACTAAAATAGGTAATCTGGCATGTGTTAAACTAGCCTTCGCCAGGCGAATTGAATAAATATCAAAATTATGTCTTGTACTTTACGACTGCACTATATAAGAACGCAGTAGGTGACATTTTTAAAATGGTTTTATACCCTGATAACCATATTTTTTTATGAGATTTACTAACCTGGGATGGACTGTGTGATTTTAACCTGGGGAATTTAAAATTTAAATAGAGTTGTGGTGCTTTAATTAATCAATTATATCATTATACACAATAGGAAATTCTATTCAAATTGTAAAAAAACCTTAAATACCAAATATCCGGCACTTAATAGGTAGGAATTGAATTGTCTTGTTTAGAGATATGTAAAATATTCAATAGATTTATAACTTTATTTATATAATTTGTGTTATTTATTACCTACAGGTCTTCCTTAAACCTTGTTTGGTACACGCTTAATTATTATTTTTTCGTTTAGTTACCTAACAATAGATTTGTCATAGGCTAATTCAAATCATATTTTTTGCGCTATCTTGGAATATAATAGTTTGAGGCATTTACTAGGTTTTGATGTAAAGCAGCCGTGTGGTAAGGTCACGTGGTGCCGATTTTTCTGTTTAATAGAGTTTGAAAACAAATAGACAGGCCGCAGAAAACACGATTATGTAAAATGTATCTACATTTAAAATAAAAATGCTCTTACTGTTGGTAAGCGTACCACAAGGGAACGGCTGAAACGATTTTTTAATTTTTTTACACGACTGCAAGTGTTAAGTTTTGCGCTCGTATCTGTATGTATGTATGTAATACCACTAAATAGAAAGTTTACAGATGGACGATAAATATATCGTTTCGTCTAAACATAGCCGTGTACCTTTTGTCGACATATTATAAGTGCCTATGTAGGCCTATGTGAAATAAAACAGTTTGATTTTGTTTTTTTTTTGATTTCATACTTCATAATATCATGCTTACAGTGTTAGACTTAATGGATAGCACGGCCTTTATTTTATTTGTTCTTATGACCAGCGATGCAGTCAATTTAGTTTTGTTACAGTTGCACTGGTTATAAGATGTGTATACTTCTATAGTCACATCTGTTTGGTAAAGGGATTTGCTTGGACTTTTCCCTAGTATGTTGGGTTTGGCTGTTTTCAGGCGAACCAGATGCATCTGAATACCAGTGTTTTATACAAAGTGACTGCCTACCCTGCCAAACCAGATTATACGGTAATCCTACTGGATAATACTGTACCCTTTTGTTAGGGTGGCCGTAGACTTTCCGGTTTCTGACGCCCCGTAACGTCTGTCAAAGATTCACGATACGGAGAATTTTATTATTTTTGTCATCTCAAGACACTTTCAGCACGGCAGGTATGATCATTCCGTGTTCTGTGAATATTTCCATGTTATTATTTTAATAGGAACGAAGAAGGTAGAAATCGTATTCGACCTCAACATAAAAAAAAACAAATTGAAATAAAATTAAATTTTATCAACGAGGTTCTACAGGAACAGTGTAGTGATTTGTGAGAAGTGACAGTAATGAAATTTTTTCACGCCTCATTCAATACGTTCGGAGTGGAGTGTCACCGCGCCGCGCCGCTCGAATGCTCGTACTTACCTTACACCGCACCCCGCAATACCCAAACTAAAGGCATAGCACGTAAATGTTTAAACTTTTGTATGGGGGTTGAGTTTATTATTACGAATACGTACGCGCAAAATTATAAACTGAAATTTAATATTTCGCGTATCGCAAAGAAAAAATACAATTACCTGTGCAGCATGATACTTAGTTATTAGAATTTTTGTTGAAAGGTATAACTACTCCCTTTATGCATATAGGAAATATTTTGAAAACTTAAATCTTTTATTGAAACGGTTACGAGCCATTTTCAGTTTTCCATTGTTCCACATTATCCATCTGTCAGCATTTTCACTAATATCAAGTTTAGATTGTACTAATAAAGAAACACTAAATTATTTAAATTTGAATATAATATTATTGTTAAGTCACGAAATAAAAGGAAATACCTACGTCATACCTATTGCATAACTATAAACTGTTAGCATTTCAATACATAGCAATGAATTCAAATACGTTATGCACGCAGCGAAAATAAAAAACTTTAGAATTATCAAAGGTTATGTGAAAAATAATTATATCCCTACTGGACTATTGTGCAAGCTACGAGTATATAGAGTTCTTCATTTCATTCTTTCACTTCAAAAGACTTCTAAATTACTCATTTTAAAATATTTGAAATGAAAATAAAGTTTTGCTTCCAAGCAATTTGCTAGCTCTTTAAAATAAAAATGTGTTAAATCACTTCAATTTATTCTACCCTATCTGTACTAAAATAGTCTTTATGGATGACGTAATAGATATCTGATTAGGTCGAAAAGTAGTGATGAGTTGAATGGACATAAGGCGTATTTTTCTCTGCACTTTTCTGGGTGCATTAACCCATGCTCGTAGGATTCTTTGAAGACTGCGTGGGCTGCATTGTCTTGCTCTGTGGGGTCCAATCTTCAAACAAATACCAATTGGTTACTGATTACTAGGTAACTTCTAGGCAATCATCGACAACATTATCGTTTACCATCAGCCGTTCTATTCTGTAAACATCTCATCGTAAAAACATAGGTGCAGTCAGGGCCTGATTTAGAGTTCTGACCGCCCCAGGCTAACTTACAATAATTTAAACTTAAATAAATCGCGAGTGTCTCAGTTACAATCCCGGTAGTGTATAAGAGATCGTCAGTGAGACAAACTTACAAAGCATGTTAGCGCTCTTGCCGCGATGCTCGCCATTCGACCAGCCCGGCGAGCACGGCCTACTGTGACATGGCTTAAGTCACACTTTTTATCACAGTTTGGACGATAAAGCCATTTTGTATTTAATGCTAGCACGGCGGCGTGAGATATTTTCTTGACTTGTGGCATAACTTCTTGAAGTTTATTTTTTTCTTTTTCGGAAATTTTTCAATTTTATTGCAGTTTCGGGTTAAAAAAATAACCAAAAATTAGCCCCCCCTTTGCAGTCCCCATGCTAGCAGCATCCCAACATGAAATTAGGGAAAAAATATATTTTTCCTTTGCATGGTAGGTCCTTTTTCTAGTGACAAGATATGATAAAATATGTCATGTCTTACAATTTGTCTTAAATGCTAACACGGGACAACCAGGCGCGACATGCCTTTCTTGTTGCTAAATTCATAGTGCGACATATGAATAGACGATCAAATCTTGAAACTTGTTTAGCAAAAGCCGTACAAATTGCCAAAATATATAGCTTTTTAACCTTCCATTGACCTATGAACGTATACTTACGTATATTTTACTTAAAATTTCTACTTTGAAGTGCCCTCAGTTTTCCTATTACAAATATCTTTATTTTGCAGTTTGGTACGGAACCATAAATGTGCAAAGTCCGATAAGCACTTGGCCGGTTTTTATAAAGAATTGCTAGCGCTTCATGGTAAGATAGTGGTCAGACCCGAAACAATATTGTTTTCTATTTCAACTGCTGACAGAGGTCATCTTGTCAATGATAACATAGATTGAAAAATATAATTTTGGCGTACTATTGCCTGAAATTATCCATTCCATGAAATCAAACCAATTTTATTTTATTTAGCGAATTCATTCCGAAATGTTAACAGTTTCTGAATGAATTCTCCGAAAATTACTCCTTCAAGAAAATCATGTCAATAATAAAGAACCAAAACACTATTACCACAGAAAAGTAAATAACCTTGCTTATTCGACCATAATCATATACATTTACGATGCTTTCAATAGTAAAGCGCCAATAATAATGATTCATAAACGTACCAATAAATGTACAGCCGGTTAAACAAGATATAAAAATAGTTATAAACGAGGAAAACCACCAACAAGTAGTTTATGATTTGAGCTAGGTCGTAATGCCCTCAGGGATCATCCCCATCCTTGATAACATTCTTTCTGTCATTCTTTACATCCTCAACTTCTCTATTTCCATTGGTGTCTTCCCACAAGCCTGGAAAGATTATTAAGCCCAAATTATTCCTTTACCCAAAAAATCACATACTGCATCATTCCCTGACTATCCCATTTCTATTCTTCCTTTCCTATCCGAAGTCCTTGAAAAGATTGTTCATCATCAGCTTAACACATTCCTTTCCAAAAACAATCTTTTAAATCCTTTCCAATCTGCTTTTCGACGTGGCCACAGCACTACCTCAGCACTTGTGCACATCACGGATGATATCAGGTCAGGCATGGATATGGGTAAGTTAACAGTACTAGCTCTGCTTGACTTTAGCAATGCCTTCAATACTGTTGCCTTCGACATTTTGCTTGGCGTCCTATGCTCTTTTAACATATCTTCTTCGATAATTGACTGGTTTCATAGTTAACTGTTTGGCCGTTGGCAGCGTATTTTCACTGATGAATCTTTCTCCTCTTGGTGTCATACCTCTGCCGGTGTGCCGTAGGGTGGCGTTTTATCTCCTCTTCTCTTCGCACTCTTTATTAATGCTATCACATAACGACTATCTTCTTTCTACCACCTATATGCTGATGATCTCAAAATTTATACCCAAGCCCCTCTCGGAGAGTTATCTAATGCCATTGAGACAATTAATACAGACCTGGCTCGAATAGGTGACTGGAGCACTGAGTTCGGGTTGAAGATCAATCCAATGAAGACTCAGGTAACGGTTGTTGGTAGTTCCCGGTCTGTCTCTAGGATCGTTTGGTCGATAGTTCCCCAGGTTTCTTTCAATAATACTATTATTCCTATAAATCATATTGTGAAGAACTTGGAGATTTATAACGACAGCACCCTTTCCTGGACCAAACAACTACAGGAGGTCAGTCTAAAACTGTTGCGTCTGCGGGATCCCTGAGACGTTTTCGTAATTTTCTTCCCATCACGACTAAAATTGCGATAGCACAATCTATTTTTCTACCTATTCTAGACTATGCTGATGCCAGCTATCTTGATCTCACCCAAGACTAATTGGATAAGCTTGAGTGACTTCAAAATCTCTGTATCAGGTTCATATTTGGTTTGCGCAAGTATGATCACGTTTCCGAATTTAGTACTAAGCTCAAATGGAAGAAGATCGGAAAATCTAAAATTAAGTATTCGTATGCATTCACTTCCTTTTTTGACAAATCTTTCACGATTCAAGCAGCTAGGTTGTGGAATGTATTACCTATTGAAGTGCGACGTGCTCAAACACTGCCAACGTTCAAGAAAATGGTGAATGAGCATTACCTTTCACTATAATTTTTATTTTTCTCGTTTCTTTGATATGTATTAGTATATTATGTAATATTGTATGTATGTATTGTATGTTATTAAGTCTAAGTAATATTATTTTTGATATTTTGTACACTGACAGCCCTAAATTCTTCTCCTATCTTTCAGTCCATCCAAAGGTTGTCTGTAAGAGATTGCCTAGTGCGATAAGACAGCCCATTGTGCACTTGTATATTTGAACGTTTGTCCTGTATGTTTTTTTTGTGGTGTACAACAAAGTATATAAAAATCTTTTCATAAATTTTTGGTAGCCTATGTGCTATGCCAGACTATAATCTATCCCTGTACTAAAATTCATCCAGATCCGTTAGGCCGTTCTAGCGTGATTGAGTAACAAACATACACCCACACATCTTTCTCCGCCACCGATACCGTTGCGGTACGAGACCGTCACTAACGACTCATCTTCAATTCAATTTCAATATTCCAACATTACCCGAAGACTATTGCCAAATTTAAGTGGCAGTGGGTAGGGCACATTGCTCGCAGAACGCATGGCCGATGGGGCCGAAAAGTTCTGGAGTGGTGACCGCAAAACGCAAAAAAATGCGTTGAAAAGCCTCCCACTAGATGGATCGATGACTGAGGCTAGTGATAGCACAATATCCCTAGTAGAGAAGAATCCTCTCGGAAGAGGTATGACTCCTAGTAATAAATCTGCCTAGCCATTTGCCAACTATGTTGGGGTCGCTGTTAGTCTAACCGGATTTTGCTGAGTACCAGTATTTGACATAGAGCGACTGCCTATCTAACCTCTACAAGCAATAACAGGGTAACACGGCCCCCTTGGTCAAACCGGTTTTAGATTTCGGGCTTTTGACAACCCAAAGCTCTTCAAATGACAGCCGGGACCAACAATCCCACCGCACAATTCCCAGACTTCTGCAACTCCTGAAAACCAGACTCAACAGTGGCGACCACCGGAAAAACGCCGAGAAAATGAACCTCGACGAAATCCCGGAGAATTAATTTCGCAAGACAGTTTGAATCCCACAGCGAAATTAATCAGAAAAGAATAACGGAGGAGCAGGAAAAATACAAATTTCTAATTCCCTCCATACCAAGAAGGAGACAGAACAAACAAGGCCAATAGGCACAAAGGGTTGTTTGCAATTGAGAGAAGCCCAGTTGCCTAGCACCACGAATAAAATTATCTTTAATATTAATGGGTCCTAACATAGCCGGGATCAACAGCTTTACATGCATTCCAAGGCACGGAGGAAACACGCTCCATCCATAGTTCAACCTCGGCAAGGGTTGCTGAACCATGAAGATCGACCCGTGCAGCTGTTATTATTTAGCCAGGAACTCATAAGTTATGATTCCCAATAGATTTATTATATTCAAAGGAGTCACAGCAGTTCAAAATAAACAGGTAATTATTCTCAGTGTTAGCTGGCTGGGTTAAATTACGAATTACACTGAGTTATTTACATGTACACATAGATATGCACTGCTTTGCAACGTCATCTTAAATGATTTGCAGAATAACGCAACTTGAGGAAACCGACAAGCTTTAAAACTAAATGTTTGAAGTCATATGATGAGTATAATCCTTTACTTAGTTCAAGAATAACTCTACAGCCTGTGAGAGAGGAGCTTCCTCTCAGAAGAGACATGAGTCGCAACAATTCAATACGAAAACACCTGTTCTGATCCCTAGAGGAACAATTAACAGAAACACAATAGTAGGAACAATTTGGTGTAACAGACAGACATGAGGGGCTAGAGAATTGGGTAATTAATGAGGTGAAAGCGTCTTTCGGGATTCTTTATGTATAAGTAGTGTTAGGATTGGAGCAAACTACTAAATCTTAGTTGTATAATTGACTTACAAAAAAGCTCAGCTATGTCCTTTGACCGCAGCCTAACAACACTATTTTTTTTAAATTTCCTTTGGCTTTTCATAATATTTCTACCGGCCTGCATGCTAAAAGGTGCGTTTCCCTTTGTTGTCACAGTACCTACTATACATATTTATATGTAAAAAGTAACAATAGTTCAAAAAAAAAAAAACAAAAGTTATTAAAATATAGTTATGTGAGATATAACTATATTTTACAATCAAATAAAAGCATACATTAATTTTCAATTTATAAATGCGGTTCGCTGCAAAAGATTACGCGATTCACCGAACTACTCGTATATTTAATATCACCTCGAAATTTAATCCTTAAACTATATGACAGACACAATAGGATATCGGGTACTGGATACTGGATATTGGAACTTTAACAGAATTATAGCTCGGTCGAGCTAAGTTGGCCCGATGCACGTAGTGCACTTGCTTTGATTAAATTCCGATTCCAAAGGGTTCCAATTGATTCGGACTGCATCAACACTGCATTGTTAGCACGGATTATAAATACTCGTAGATATTACTGTGCAAGCTTTCCGATACGGCGCGGTGCAGAGATTGAAGAAAAATATGAACGGATTTTTGAAAACTGCATGGTTTGTTCGTTTTAAAAATGAATGTGTTTATCAATTTGGTTTTTCGATGGTTAATAAAGCAAGATGGTTATTGAAAAATCAACAAGATAAATAATATAATATAAAAAATAGTAAACATAATTATCTAAATAGAAAAATTATGTGCTAGTTTCAGAAAGAAATAAAATCTTCAATTAACAAACTGAAAAAATGCTTATTGTCTGCAATAAAGACATGCTGCCAAGAGCTATGAAAAGCACAATTAGAGTAGCTTGGGACGCTGTGGTAGAACACTTTCGATGTTATTTTGTAATGTTATATTATATTTAAAAAAAGAAACGGCAAAAAGAACAAAAATGTATAGTATACAGGGTGTAACGGAAAGTTGTAATCATTTTAAAACTGCATAAACCCATGTCTATAAATAACTTTATCCATATTATTTTAAAAAATATACACGCTTCCGTTACAGCCTGTATAAAAAGACCCTAGCAGCGAATACGGATGTTTCCTGGGTAGTTAAATAATAATTACATTGAGTCCGTCAGTGAGAATATCAAATGGTATTGGACCGTTGGTGTTTGCTTTATCAAATAAATAAACATTGACAAAGATAAGGCGCATCAAAGTTTAGGAGTGGGGGCTTGTAACGTCACTTTATCAGTATAAAGTGTAGCACACTGTGATGTCACACGATATTTCATCGCACTGTATCGTCGTCACTTTGTTTCGGTGTCAAAAGAAAAAATACCTGTACCTGATGGACAAATAAGTAATTTTCAGTCAACTACCCTATTGCCTAAAAAATATTAATACCTTCACAATTCACATAATATTCTTCCAAATTACCAAAAAAGACACATACCTGTTCCTATACTTTTTACTTATGTAAAACTTCAGTGTTTCCCTTGTACACGGAAATTGTTTCCAAACATGCGTTTCTTTTTACGGATGTGGCAGTTACGCCATACTTATTTAATAAGCCGCCCTACAGCCAAATGAACGAACCTTTTTACGATGTGTTTATTAGTCTTTGTATGTATTTAGGTATGTATGTTTGTATGTATGTATGTTTGTTGCGCGTTGGCCGATTTTTATGATGCTTACGTCAATCTATTCGTCTTGATGCTGCGAGTGTCACCGGCTACATTAAAATTGGAATATAAAAAAATGGTGGCTTTTGGGCGTCATATTGTGGGGCATTATTTTTTTTTTCTTCTAATCTCTTCGTGTTGGGTATTAAAATAAAGAGTTTTAAGAGGTCATTAGAAAATATATAACTTATATGTTTAAATGTATCTACTTAAAATAAACTTAAAAGTAAATTAAAAAAATCTAAAATCTTTAAATGAATTTGAAAAAAAAAATTAACTAAATGATATAAATAAAAGTTAAATTAATGAAATCAAAAAACGACGTACGGCATCAAGTTTTGGTCAGCCAGTTCGCGAACACGTATGTCTTTTTAGTTCGCTTTTTAAGCAGTCGGAGTTCCTTTTTTATTAACTTTTTATGCGAGTTGGTAAATATGACATATAAGGGGCTCACACAATGATGGCTTGAAACGAGACACTGGAGAAGAGTGATCGGGCTTTAATTTTTAAGTTAAGATATAATATTGTTGTTTTGTATGATCTTTGCTCTAATTTTCAGCGGTGTTTTAGGATGTTAAATAAATATAATATGCAAAAATGCAGTAACAAAAGGTATTAACAAGGCCAAGGCCAAGGACGTCAGTAGAACGCCCTTGAAAGACCTACACGGATCTTAAGTTATGTTCGTTAGAAAGGCCAGATGCGTAATGTTCATAACCGGCGTGTATGGCCAGACGTATGAACGTAAACAAAGCATAAGGAGTATGAAAGGATTGTAACTGTTGGTGTTCTGTAGGTTCTGCGTGGTTGCGTGGTTCTGTGTGATATGTATATCACAAAAAAATATTTTTGTTATATACATATTTGCGTGCTGGCTGACCAAAACCAGATGTATCCTCAGACAGCACAGCATGATTTTCTGTTTGTTTTAAACATATCACATCACATCACATCATCAGCCTATTAATGTTCCCACTGCTGGGACACAGGCCTCCTCTCTGTGAGAGGGGATGGGCCATAATCCACCACGCGGGCCCAGTGCGGGTTGGTGGATGTCACATATCTTCGAATTTTTGGTTCTAGGATATGCCGGTTTCCTCTAGATGTTTTCCTTCACCGTTTTTGCGAGCAGTGGTGATGAAATAATTTACACAAAGTAAAGCGCCTGCCTGGGTTCGAACCCACGACCTACAATTTGTAAGTCACGGCCGATACCACTGGGCCATCTCTGCAAACATAAAAACCATTTAAACATATAATTGTTACATATTTTTGAGATCACCTCTTAAAACCCTTTATTTTGATACCCCACACGTTGGGTATGGAAGAAAAATAAAATTGGGACTCCACAATATGGCGCCCACCATGGTCACCAAAATCGGCCAACGGGTTTGTTCTCTGGAACGCCACATAGGAACAAACATACATACATACATAGACTGATAAACACATTACCCTCCTTCGGGAGTCGGGTAAAAATGCAATTGTTTTCAACATAAACTTGACTTCGTACACGTCTGATAGAAAATGAATTAGGTCTACAATGGCCTGTTCACTCATGCTTTAAAAATGATTTTTGAATTCAGCAGAATTAATTCAACAACAGCTGCACGAGTGAATACAAGTTTTTGGGAACATAACAATTTCACACAATTTGTATTTGATACGGCTGCATTTACACTACGATCACGCTTTAGTACCCGGTATCATAATTATTGTACGTACCTTTGCCTTGCTAAAATCCATTCTATTGACTAATCGTTTGGTGGATCCCACTGTAATATATTTTATAATTATATTGCTAGATTAAGTAATGACTTGGCCATGAAAATTAGAGGACAGAAACTATGTAACTTTGGTATACAGTCTAGCAAGTTGATTGATGACCCTTTCGGCCGATAATTCGTTTGACAACTTCAAAACATTACCGTTTTCTTGTTATACCACTAATGGTGCACTTAAGACGTTTTATATAATGTTAAAACTGTGTCAATGCGGCTAGCCCACAAGCCATACAATTTCGAGCATTGCGCTCAATGCAATAGATTTTGAATAAAAAAATATTTTTGTGATATAACAGAAATTATGGTTTGAGTTTGGAATTAACTGTCGCATGTCATCCAGCATTGTTTGCTTATAGATAGAAGGATAGAAAAATATGTTTTTTTAAAACATATACTAACTTTTTCGGTTTCAGAAGCTTAATTTTAAATTAAAAGAAAAATGCCAAATAGTAAAACGTCAAGTACCTTGATATTAAAATGGTGGCATGTCATTTCAATGCCAGTGAGATGGGTAGAAAATTGTCACTTTCTTATTAAATCGATAACATGTTGGTTGCTTAGGAAACATTATATTTAAGCTAAATTTGACCTTATTTTATTATTATGATGTCTTTAGTAAAATACGCTTAGGATGGGTCATGAAACAATGTTGTCGACCGTACTTACTCTAAATTCCATGATCAGTATTCATCAGTCACACCACTACTTTTTGAGTAAAATAACATAATTATTTACATGTAATTTAGCATAAGAACTAGTTACTTGATGGTTGTAAACAATCTGATTCATTGGCGATGTTTTATGATGTGAGCACAAAGCAATAATAATATATTATGCAACACTTTCTTTACATTTTCCCGAATAAAAAAATAATTATTATATATTCATGTACTCGTACGATAATCTCTTATTGACAGATCCCCAATGAATTTAATGTCACTCTTTGTGTGTCTTTAGTCCTAATCTGCTTTAAGTATTTTTCCTTTTTATTTTGGTTTGGTTTTAATTAAGTGTAAACTATACATTTTCTTTGTAGCAAAGGATTATAAACGTTAAGATTATCAAAAATAATATATTATGGAACAAAGAGTTACTCATATTACTATTCTATTTCTAAGTAGAGATGAAATAATAGCTACGGAATTAATTAGTTATGATCATCCATTGCAGGTCATTACTGAGAATCCTGTTCCACCATTCATAATTATTGTGGGAAAACTAAGCAAAGATTCTTTTGCTAATTAGAGGATGCATATAATAAAACCTTTGTATTGTGATGAGAGGTCCTTTGTGCTTTGTAAACTAAACTGATATTTATAGAAATGAATTTAAAAAAATAAACAAAACCTTTTAAAGTCTGAGTAGTGGTTACTGCCCTAAATTACGAAAGGTTTTGGAGTCGAACCCAGGCAGGCACTTTTGTTTTTTCATTTCTTTCAAAACGGTGAAGGAAAACGACGTAAAAAACCGGCATGTCCTAGAACCAAACATGTACCAACCCGCACTGGGCCCCCGTGGTAGATTACGGTTCAGTCCTCTCCCAGAAAATGTTCTCCCGTAATCCAGCAGAACATTATACACTGGCTGATAATGTTATGGTAAGCAAACGGCTCAAAATAAGGTCACGATTTACTCACATAAACTCATGCATTTTTCCCATGGTGAGTCGTAGGCAGAAACTACAGAATGCCACCTGCTACTATCCGTACGTACTCTTTTTGCTACATTTGCGTTCATACATTTTTTTTTCTTTCGCGAGAAACCTTTAAAAGGTGCCTGGACTTTTGGGGAAAAAACCCTGGTCTTTACAAAAAGCCCATACTCCCTGGAGTGCACTTCACTAAAACCACCTCGGTGATAACCATCAGCAACTGGCCTCGTGCCATGGCCTCGGCCCGTTCATAGTCACACACGCACGACAGGTATGAGTAATGCGCACCTGGCATTTCTGGTGCAGATCACCAATAAGATCCGTGTATGTCTTATATGGGCGTCTCCTCCCAGCGTTTCCACTCCCGTCTGCCGTGATACCTTTTTGTTAGTCGCGTTTCAATTACTTACGTTTTAATTGGGGTTAATTTTACACACACGGAATTATTTCGAATTTACATAGTGGTCAATGCTCTGGAGAGCCTCAACCTCATTATAATTAACTGTCCTGATTTCACAAAATAAACAAAATTGTTCACATGACATCACGCTAGTATGCCCCAAAGGACTAGGCAGAGGTGCATCTATATATAGGACACCCAAATTTCATTTAAGTATCATCATCATCATATCAGCTGAAAGACGTTGACTGCTGGACTAAGGCCTCCCCCAAGCGTCACATTGGCCGGTCCCGTGCGTCCCGCATCCAGCGGTTCCCCGCAACCTTCACCAGGCCATCGGTCTACCTTGCAATGTGCTCTGCCCACTGCTACTTAAGTTTGGCAATTTTTCGAGAGCCATAGGTCATAACTGGAAAAACACACTGGTCATAAACTTTCGTCATGAGACACTGTGGTAAGATGGACGAGAAGATACCGCGTACTTACCCGAACGCTGCCCAGCCGAGTCGGATTCGGCGGTTGACCTCTTTCTCGAAGTTAGGTGGATTCCCGCATTGTCGAGGCGGGGGGGCTTAACCGTGGCTGGTCAACCACGGTGAAGCGAAGAGGAACCCGAGGAGGGGCCGCTCGTCAGGGCTTTTGCCGATTAAGCTGACGACGTAGCAGCCAATTAGTAGGTTGCGGTGCCGCTTAGTAACAGGCGACATCGCAACTGAGGCGGGCCGCGATGTCTTATGGAGATTCCCAGGTCCCATACGATGTCGCGGCTGAGGGTTGGAGGCCGCAGCGGGAGAGGAGTGCCGGTATTGCGATGTGCCACTCTCCCTACCTTCCGCGGCCCGGACGGGGTCGCCACCGTCTAATGGTGGACGTGGTGGGGCCGCAGGGGAGGAGGAGTGTCGGTATTGCGTTAGCCACTCTCCCTATCCCCTGCGGCTGAAAAATGGTAGGTGGCGGGGCTATTGACATTGACCCGTCACAGGGGGACCAAGGGTGCCATACACGGGGTCGTCTGGCGCCCATGTGCTGATTTGGTCCCTGGGGTGGTCACGGCGTACAGTGTGTTCTTGTGCGCCGGTGATGGGGGATACTCCCTCGAGGAGGGTCCGGTGACGGACAGCCGCGGTGGATTCGCGGTGAGTGCTAACGCGTGCCCGTGTTCCCGCCAGAAGCGGCACAGGAGGACACCGTGGAGTTGTAGTGGGTTAGAGTCCCACATAACTGCACTATCTCCCCGTGGTAGTGCAGCATGCATGAGCATTCCTAATAGCAAAAAAAAAAAAAAAGTTAGACATAGTCGTCGACAACTTCGAGTGTAAAGTCTTCGACCTTGATAACAGTGAGTGTAACATGGATATTCAACATCACTTTGGTTTTAACCATGTTCATATTCGGCTGCTCAACTGAATTCTTTACGTCGAACCCGTGAACATACGGAACAGTTACGTTTAAATCCCACGTTTTAAGGGGTGAACTTACTGCCATTAACCGGGCGCAAGTTCAGGCTTCGGCTTGTTAAGGACAAATTCCATGCGAAACACTTTTCTCGAACCGGTAATCAAACCAACCTCATGCTCAGTTATCGCGTATGACTACATCAACGAGGCAGTTTTTAATATTCACATTTATTTAAAAATATTACCAACCTGCGTGTCACAATGCTGTACAAATGTAATAACATCGTAATTCAGAAGTTAATCTACTGAAACTTTAAATAATATCATGAAAATATTTTATATTTATGTAAGAGCTGTTTTAATTCACACTGTATAACATGTATATTCCGTGAAGTCGCATAAAAAGCATTAGTTATCATGTATTAATACAAAGTTTATGAGAATATGACTGTTAAACATGGGTTGATATGCTGGCAAGTATTAAAAATAATATCACTAACCAGGCTATACTGAGTTTCATTAATATCCTATTCTACTGCCATATTAAACGCGAAAGTTTTTGAGGATGGATTAAAGTTTTTACTCTTTCACGCAAAAACTACTAAACATATTCTGATCAAAGTTTACGGTAACTTAGCTTATACGTCAGAATTACACATGCTATAATTTATAAAGATATTGGGAGAAATACTAATGTCACGCGGGCGGAACCGTGGGCGGCAGCTAGTGTAAACATCTACATGACAAGAGATATCAAATGAAACTAATAGATACATTTCATATATATAACCAATATTTTTAGAAGAGTGTCCATGAAGTTTCTTGCATGTGTCTCTCCTTACAAATGATAGAGAGACATTTTGGAACGTGCACACAGCATCAACATTCTGGCTAGCTGACCAACTCCTTGATAATTTCAAAAGCACTTTTAAATGGTTCAGATGAAATAAATGCTTTAAGTTTGAGTGCTCAAATAATTCAGCCAAGTCTAACATGGTTCCAAAAGTAATTTTAAGGATCCTTTTTTCGTCTGTTTACATTCATTCATTTATTTGGCGATTAGGCTACACATAGGTAGGTACGTATAGTATTCTGAATAACCTGTGTTTCCGTCGTTGGACATACCTTTCACGCCCACATATATGCGATTGATACAAGTTTGGTTCCATAGAAATCATCTGTATTTTTTTTACTTTGCTATAGTCAAATAATCGATGGTACGGCCATGTAGTGCGGAGACCCGATGTTCACATCGTGAAAAAGTGCCTTTTCATAACGACACCAAGGAGAGACCACTGACATCTTGGATGACGAGTGTCTAGAAGGACATGAAGAAATGATGCCTATCTACTGACGATGCTTATCAGCGGGTCTATAGTCTTAGAGCCTCTGATTTACAGTCTCAACAAAGCGTCTTTCTATTAACTATGGCGATGGTTGAAATCACACTAATATTATAAAGGCGAAAGTATGTAAGTGTGTGTGTGTTTGTAACTTCTTCAAGCTCAAACGGCTGGACGAATTTGGAAGAAATTTGAAAAAGAATAGAAAGATAATAAAAAATAAAATAGGCAAAATTTTATTTCGGTATAATGTTCCTTTGGGATGATAAAACACTTTTCACGCGGGCGAAGCCGCTGGCAGAAGCTAGTGCCAAAATAAAAGCGATTTATCACGTGATATTTCTATAGCGCTTAACACTACTATAAATTTTTGACATTTTCCGATCGATACGTTATCCGTTGGTAAAATAATTTGTCAAAAGCCTCTGGAACTCATGCTTAACAGTCACGCTTGTAACCAATACATAAACGAGGCAGCCAACTGCTAACACAAAATCAATATTCCGGGTCCGAACGGCCTTCATAATCTATCTCCATGAAACTATGCCCGTTCATTAAGCCTAGCACCATCCGCAACGATAGCCCAAAAGTTTTACATGCCCGACTCCAATTACTAAGCTGACCTATCGATCGTACTAGAAGCGATAGAGCTTGAAAGGGGCACTTTTCACCGCCAAATCCTACACTATCTAGATACTTGGTGCTCGACAAAGATCTAAATTTTATGAGTTCCCTCAATAACGTTCTTACGTCGTGTTGGCTGATTTATTTGCCTTTAGAAGACGTAATGTACGTGCTACGTATCTAGAAAAGTGCGTCCGTTTTGGTGAAATATATCTACCTATATCATGTTCCGCTTATATAGCAAGCTGATGAACTAAATAAAAAAAAAAATATCTAATAAAGCTTTCGAAGGGAAACAAGAAAATTTAAAATCACAAAAACAATCAAACAATAGCATGAAGTGTTGCAAGTGTAGTGCATATCACTGAGATAATGCGACATTATAGTGCATTACTGCAGCGGCCAGCAAGAGGCATTGATAAACGAACGTGTGAATGTGGGCCGAGGCGAATCCGAGGCACACATACGTACGTCCATCAATGCCTAGTTGTGGCCAAGGCTTGTTAAGTACTTTTCTCAAATAGTGCGCGGCAATTTTAACTAAGTAGTACCTAGAACTCATTTTGTCAAATACAATTTCTTTTCAATTTCAATGACGAACAACGAAGAAGAATTATTCAACGTTAGGCTTGCGCACTGCAATTTTTATTCGCGCTATTTTTTCCACCTATTCTGCGGCCTATGGAATTGTATGAAGCTGTACGCATTGTAGTAAAAAAATCACGCGAGAATAATACTACAAAAATCCGCGCAAATAAAAATCTCAGTGCTTGCTAAAGTGTTCATTTGTTTATTTTTTCAATAAACAGCCAGTTCGAAATTTAAATAAAACCTTTGATAAGTTACCTCCTTGGTTGCTGTGTTTCGGAGTAAAAGATCGTTCCAATTTTAAATTACACGACAGATATAAGTTTACTATGTAATTTATTAGGCCGCTAAACCATGACAGAAATGGATTTCCATACAACTTTTGCCGGCCGCTGCTCGCATGTATTTGGGCTGTACAGCAATTTCGATTTATCTCGAAGAAGGTTGTCAAAATAATGCTCAAATTTCTAAGCATATTTGAGAAAAATAATATACAATTAAAAATGACGATAAAGCGTCGATTTTAACCCAGTATGACCTTTGTCCAAAGGTTAGAATTACTTTAAAACAGAATCCTTCGGTTTTTCCTGGAAGTTCAGTCTTTCAGTTTATTTTTAAACTATTATCTATTGAAACCACTCAATGTAACAAACAGAGCTTAGACATTATAAACCAAAACCATGTATACAGCATGTTATTTTCACAATTTTTTGGCATATTATGGCGCCAAAAATCCGCCAGTTTTCTTTGTTTAAATTTTATTGTAGCTATTACACTTGCAAGGTTAAGACGAATCGATTGACTTAAAAATCATCAAAATCGGCCGTCGCGTTTGGCCTCTAGAACGCCACATAGGAACGAACATGTACACATAGTCTGATAAACACATGATCATTCTTTGCGTCGCACAGTCGGGTAAAAACAAGAAGTATTGCAAATTAGTTACGGCATACCTCTGTTTCTGAAGTCTTATTAACTAAGATAATATAAAGAGAAAAATTACGATAAAACATTGGTCCTGTACAGTATAACCTTGTCCATTTCGAAAAAACTTCATTGAAACAGCATCCATCGATTTTGCCGAGAACATCCAAATTCGCGATTCCTTGAATTTATTTTAAGCTAATTTCCGGAGAAACCACTGTTCAATGAAACAGACAGAACTTGATAAAAACAAGAAAAAAAAAACAATGGCCGAATTGGTCAAGACTTTTAAAAGACCCTCTCGTTACCTTTGGTATTGTTTTGACACACCCCAAACTTCTCCTTTTAGAGAATAATAATGGAATACGTGATAAATCTTCTGGAATCTATTTCGCCGCGCATTACACCCGCAAATGTGAGGGGAATCCACACAGCATTAGATGGATTCTCGAGTGAGACCGCTGCTTTCCAAGGTTTTGTATGTTGATAAAAGCTTTCGTGATCATTTTATTGATTCAGTAGAGCTTTTGAGATGGGATGAACCGTTTGCGAAACTAAACAATACAAACACACCATAAGGATTAAAAATAACTACTTACTTAACGTAACGTAAAGTAACGAACTTTGGAGCAATTTATTCCAGTCGAATATCTCATATATTGTGTTGATAATTATTCAAAAACTACCTTTTGTAGTTGAAAAAATAAAGTCTAGATATTTTATCACACTTCTTTACTCTCAAACGGCTGGACGGGTCTGAATGAAATTTGGCACAGAGATAGCTTATAGTCAGGAATAGCATATAGGACTTTTTATCACGGGAATATGTTCCTTTGGAATAATTTTCGACTTTCACGCGGTCGAAGCCGCTGGCTAAAGTTAGTTGTTAATAATACACTCCGATTTCTGAAATAAGATTTTAATAGTTAAGTTAATAGTTATTATTTTTCGAAATCTACTTTAGCCTGATATCTTGTATTATTTTTTGCATTTATGTACGGTGACATGTTTTTAAGGGGCTGAATTCCCAAAGTAGGCAAAATTAAAAAAAAAAATTGCCAAATCTATTGAAGATGTGGCAGCGGAGAAAAGATATGTTAATCTTGATCATATTTCCGAAAACTTTGTTGTGGCCGAAACACGTTTACGCACAAAAACCTCGATACAATTGAATGGCAAAGTAACCTCTTACCGTGATCTTCAAAAAAAAATGCCGTTACTACTGACAAAGCGTACATTTGTACAATTAACAACAATAACGAATCACAAGGAATATTGTCAAACTCTGTAGTATTTTTATTCTTTGGCACTACCGCTGCCACTAGCATCTACATTTTTGTTATATTAACGACTCATGTCGTTTAGTTTACTTACTAAGTCCATAACCAAAAAGTATTTAAACCTCTTTAAAAATAGAACGAATGTTATCTCAAAAACGGCACCGAGTGACCTCCTCACCCCAGAGGGCTGGTGTATATCAAAACCCAGTAAGTGCATTAAAACTATTATATTACAGGATAGCGCAAAAATATATTATGATTTGAAGTAGGATATGGAATGTCATGTTGTATTAGTAACTAAATGACATCTGAATATTTCAAGAGAATACTAAACAAGGAATATGAACCTACACTATTACCACTACTATATACCGGCAGCGTATTTGCATTGAGGAATCTGTCTCTTCTTGGTGTTACAACTCTGCCGGTGTGCCGCAGGGTGGCGTTTTATCTCCTCTACTTTTCGCACTCTTTATTAATGCTATCACTCAACAGCTATCTTCTTTCTACCACCTTTATGCTGATGATCTTCAAATTTATACTCAAGCTCCTCTCGGTGAGTTATGGATGCTATTCGGACTATTAATACGGACCTGGCTCAAATTGGTGACTGGAGCACTGAGTTTGGGCTGAAGATCAATCCGACGAAAACTCAAGTGGCTGTTGTGGGAAGTTCCCGAACGGTCTCTAGGATTGATTGGGCGCCCTTCCCCAGGTTTCTTTCAACAACACCATTGTTCCTATAGCTCACACTGTGAAGAACCTGGGGATTTATATCGAAAGCACCCTTTCCTGGACCAAACAACTGCAGGAGGTCAGTCGTAAACTGTTTGCGTCTGCGGGCTCCCTGAGACGGCTTCGTAACTTTCTTCCCTGGACTATGCTGATGCCAGCTATCTCGATCTCACCCAAGACCAATTGGACAAGCTTGAGCGACTTCAAAATCTCTGTATCAGGTTCATATTTGGCTTGCGCAAGTATGACCATGTTTCTGAATTTCGAATCAAGCTCAAATGGCTTCCTATTCGCCTTCGCCGGAATGCCCACATACTTTCTTTGCTATATAATGTGCTCTTTAATCCTTCTAGTCCTTTTTATCTTAAAGAACGTTTTCAGTTCCTCTGTGACACACATTCTCGGTCCTTGAGATCATCGGAAAACCTGAAATTAAGCATTCGTATGCATTCCACATCCTTCTTCGACAAATCTTTCACGGTTCAAGCAGCTCGTTTGTGGAATGCATTACCTATAGAGGTAAGGCGTGCGCAAACATTGCCGACATTTAAGAAAATGGTGAAGGTTCATTTCCTTTCTCTGTAACTATTCTTCTCCTTTCTCTGTTCTGTATTTGATATTTATTAGTATATTATTTTATTTGTATGTATGTATTTTATGTAATTTCTAAGTTATATTATTTCATGATAGTTTTTGACAACCCTATGTCTACCTCCTCTCGTTCAGTCCATCCAAAGGTTGTCTGTAAGAGATTGCCCTGTGCGATAAGACCGCCCATTGTACACTTATCTTTATAAATGTTTTGTTCTGTAATTATTTAAGTGGTGTACAATAAAGTATATAATAATAATAATAATAATGGCAACCCTAAAATGTCAGCATGTAATATTTTTTTTTCCTGCACTCTTTATTTAATTACAAATTCATACAACTATCAAACTTAAACAAATTATACAGCAGAAGAAACCAGTTATAAAATACCCATATATAATATACAGTTTAATAAAACCACAACAAATACCATAAAATATCAGAAAATTACAAGAAACCGGTTGTCGTTGTCACTGACAAACGTCAACAAAACAAAATTTCTACTATGGAAAAGTGTAAGGAAAGATAAATAATGTTGACGAGAGCAGCTGCCTGTCGCGCACGCCTTCCACCCCCGGACTCGTCGCTCAGCTCCGCCTCGCCGCCGCCGGACCTCGGATCGCCAGTGTCATCAGCGGCTGCAGTTGCGTCGAGCTCGAGCGACGAGTATTTTTCCCCGCCGACGTCGCCAACACCTGTACGTCGGCAGGGGAGAGGCCGGCCACCGAGGAGCTTGGGATCTAGGGGCCAACCGGCCCCGAGCCGGGTCCGGGTGGTTGTGTGCAGCGCATGAGATGGACTCAAGGTATGAATGAGAACGTCATGCGCGCATATTACGGGTCTACAGAGGGGGGAACTAACCTCACTGCGTACCGTGTTAGGATGCTGTCTCTGTTTCGGGACATAGAACCAACCATTAACATCTCGGCCCAACGATTATCGGATCAGGTGCGGGTCATCCAGCGTAATCACAGGTTGGATGACGCCGCACTTGATAGGCTGCGCTCAGAAGTGCTGAGCAACCAAATCGTCTCAACCCCGACACTGACCGCGGCACCGCCAGCCACTATTGTGATCCCGCCGCGGTCCAATCCTGTTAACGATGTGGCAGATGATAGGGTTGCCACAGTAAGTAGCCAGTGCAACGAAAGATTGAGGAGCGCACTGGAGGATGCGCTTCGCGAGTATAGGTCAACACCGACTGATCTTAGGCCCCGATTACCACGCTTGCCTATGCACAAGAAGAATAGGGCGCTGGTGTGTGCCTTGGACTCGCTGCTTAAGAACATCTTTGAAAGCAGCGAGAACCTTGTTGATACGCACTCGATCCTGTATTGTGGGGCTGTTGCGGCATGTCGTTTGGCCAATGTTAGATTCCCAAACGAGGCTTTTCGGCCGAGGCCTGCCGTGCCAGCCTGGCAGTGCAGGATCGAACGGCGTATCGATGGGGCCAGGGTACTCATCGGCAAACTATGCTGTTTCAGGGAGGGCAATACACGACCACGTGTGATGCGCTTCGTGAGGCGGGCATTTTCGGGGACTGGAATCAGCCCTCGAGAATATATGTCACATATCACGGAGCGCATCGACTTCCTGAAGCAGAAAGTTTGTGCATGGGCCAGCCGTATTCGGCGGTATAAGCGGCGGGTTGACCGCTACTCGCAGAATCGCATGTTCCAGAGTGATGAGAGGTGGGTATACAGAACTTGGGAGCGACCTGAACAAATTGTGACTGACGTGTGCCGCCCGGATGATGTCGCCATGAGTACATTCTGGCGAAGCATCTGGTCGGTACCCGTCTGTCACACTGAGGGTGGCTGGATGCGTGATGTCGAGCGCGTGTGTGAAGCTATACCAGAAATGGAAAAAGTCATCTTTAGTCCATCGGATGTAGCCAAAGCAGTTCATCCGCTACCGAACTGGAAGTCTCCGGGACCGGACGGACTGCATAACTTCTGGCTAAAATGGTATAGCAGCTCACACGCGTTTCTGGCATCTCAATTCCAGTCATGTTTAGAGTCTGGGTCGCTTCCGCAGTTTTTAACTACAGGCGTTACCCACCTGCTCCATAAGACAGGTAGTCCCGCGGAACCCATGAATTATAGACCAATTACTTGCTTATCAACGGTTTATAAACTTCTTACATCCATCCTGAGAGTAAAAATTGATAAACACATTGAAGGTAACTCAATAATGTCTACCTCTCAGAATGGATCTAGGAATGGGTCCCGCGGCACTAAGGAGCTACTCCTCATTAACATGGCCATAAGCCAGCAGGTTCGACGTTCCCGCAAGGACCTGTCGACATGCTGGATAGACTACAAGAAGGCCTACGACTCTGTGCCACATACATGGCTCATGAGGGTGCTGGAGTTGTACAAAATAGATGCAACTCTATGCACCTTCCTTGAGTCATGTATGGGGCAATGGAAGACAGTCCTTCGATATCCAGGATGTCGACCGATTCGGGGGGATGATGAGCCTGTATGGATTAAGCGGGGGATTTTTCAGGGCGACAGTTTGAGTCCACTTTGGTTCTGCTTAGCCCTGAATCCTCTAAGTACACTTTTGGAGGATTCAGGACTAGGCTATCGGTTAAGAAGAGGTGGTCAGGTCATATCTCACCTCCTTTACATGGATGATCTGAAACTCTTTACCCCCAATAAATTCCAACTGACGGAGCTACTGAAGGTAGCTGAAACCTTCAGTAACTCCATCAGGATGGAATTTGGTGTGGACAAATGTGCAGTCATGCATGTAAAGCAAGGGGAGATTATGGAATCCGAGGACACCTTAGACACCTCTCCTCGACCGAAACATACAAGTATTTGGGTATGTCGGAAGCGTTGGGCATCAACAGTACTGACATGAAGCAACTGCTGAAGGAGCGTTTCTTTGGCCGCCTGAAAAAGGTATTAAATAGCCTTTTGTCGGGCGGAAATAAGGTGCGCGCCTTCAACAGTTGGGTCATGCCGGTTTTGATGTACTCTTTCGGCATACTCAAATGGACTCAGACCGAGCTCGACGCCCTCGATAGGAGGGTCCGGACACTGCTGACCGCAAACCGGATGCATCACCCACGATCATCGGTGATGAGACTGTACATCCCGCGGAAGTGTGGGGGTCGCGGCTTTTTAAACGCCAAGACTCTTAACGGCCGCGAGGTGTGCAGCCTCAGAGAATACTTTTTAAAAGCTGAAGTGGGTATGCACCGGGATGTGGTCGCAGTGGACAAGGGCCTCACCCCGTTGTCCATGGCTAAAGAGAACTGGCGCAAGCCTGTAATACTATCGACCGATCAACGCAAAGAGGTATGGCAAGGAAAGGAGCTACACGGGCGCTTCTATAGGGCTCTCCATGGGCCCGATGTAGATTTCCCAGCGTCCGTATCCTGGCTACGTTTCGGCGACCTTTTCGGGGAAACTGAGGGCTTTGTCTGTGCAATTATGGACGAAGTTATCCTGACGAATAACTACCGGAGACATATAATGAAGGACGGGACGGTTGACATATGTCTATCAGACATATTATCTCTGGTTGTTCTCGTTTGGCTAACGGCGAGTACTTGCACAGGCATAACCAAGTGGCCAGGATTATTCACCAGCAACTTGCATTGAAGTACAATCTAGTGGAATCGGAGGTACCGTATTACAAGTATGTGCCCGACCCAGTTCTCGAAAATGACCAGGTCACGTTGTACTGGGATCGGTCTATCATCACAGATAGGACTATTGTTGCCAATAAGCCGGATATAGTGGTGAGAGACCGATTAGCGCGCCGCACAATGATAATCGATGTCACCATCCCGCATGACGAGAACCTCGTGAAAGCTGAGAAAGAGAAACAAATCAAGTATCTCGACTTAGCACACGAGGTTGTCGACATGTGGAATGTGGACTCGGCGATCATTGTGCCGATTGTCGTTACGGCCAACGGCCTGATGGCCAAGAGCCTCGACGACCATCTGTCGAGGCTGTCATTGGGCGGTTGGATCAAGGGTCTGATACAGAAGGCAGTACTCCTCGATACGGCTCGCATTATGAGGAGGTTCCTGTCTCTGGAGCCCTAACCACCGGTAGCTTGGACCCTGTTCCCGATACCGGTTGGCCTCTATTTTTTATATTTTTAAATGTTTTTAAGTTTTCTTTTTTTAAATATTTAAAAATGTATTAAATAAGAATATAAATCAATAAACGAAATAATAATAAAAAGAACAATTCCGAACCCAGAAAGTTCTGGATATTTGTATATTTAAGGTGTTTTACAATTTGATGGGACTTTCCTATTGTAAATAATGATTAGATTGATTAATGAAAGCACCAAATCTCAATTCAAATTTAAAGTTTCCATTACACAGTTAAAATTACACAGTCCATTTCAGTATAGTAGAACTCATAAAAATAATAGAAATAAAATTATCAGGCTATAAAACCATTATAAAAAATGTCACCCACTGTGTTCTTATATGTGGCAGTCACAAAGAAGCAGACACTGCACGGCAAAGACTCGTATGACACTAGCCAGATTACCTATTTTAGTGATCTTTATATTCGTAGCAATAAGGTTGCATTCATAGGCAAAATAACAGTGAACGATCTGATGTCAGATGCTAACCGCCAATTTGAAATAAGAACATGCGCGATAATATTTTTGTAAAAACCATCGGAAGAGTCCGTTTATGATGTGGGCCTCTGTGGTCGACCTTGTGTATTTAATTTTCAAATACTTTTCGCTCCAATTTAAAGTTTCCCCTAAGCTATCAATGAGAGTGGGCGTGGCATAGAACCTCAGATGTCGATAGTCATCTGTTCGTCTACAGCCCCTTAACTCCAAATACTCAATTTTGAAATTGTTCCTTAGTCCTCATCCCGAACTCTTGCACTTTCCTCATTCTGCAGCAAATATGAGGCATACCAGGCATATTTGTTTCTCCCGTGATCAGACGATGCACATGAGATATTGCCTTGTTGGTGGCATGTGGCCTTGACGACGCAAAACAGCAAACGATGGGACGGCACATTATATTTTATTTTCTCCTTCCTCTTTCATTGCACCCAAGGTATTTTCTATCGCTTTATGTTCTAAAATCGAAAATTGTAAGGCTAATTTTCATTTTATTAAAGCCCTGCTCGAAAATAGTAACTTTTGTAGTCAGTTTTAAGATTCTGGCTCTCTGAAAATGAAGGTTTAATACCTGCAGTTAATTATGGAGGGCCGCTTGGAAGTTGTTTGACTGATAATTTACAGCTGATGTCCTTTTGACCTAGAAAGTATTCTGAATAAGTTATTTTATAGGATGAGGAGAAGATTTTTTTTATATTCTTCGTCTATGTATGTTTATTTATTCAACACTTTATGCTGCAGTCAACACGTAATGTTTAAACCACAACTAGGTATATTGTTATCTTTTGTATTCTTTCTTTCAGTAGAAGAATAAAAACGTTTACTAATAATATAAAAATATTATTTTTGTTAGTTTAATTTGGCGATTATTTTATAGGTATTTACATATTGAAATATTCGATCGAAACAGCCGGTATCGTTTCTTATAAATAATGGGTATCAAAATGAAGATTACATCCTTCCGTTTCTGTGAGATACATAAAAAAAAAAACTATTAATATTGGAAGAAAAAATAATTTGGATCGAATGGTCTGTGGATCTTCTTATATAAGTTCACTCGTGGAGAAGATGTTGGTCGGTTGAATAAAATTATATGATACTAATAAAAGTTAGAGTTAGTCTAGAAACACTTTCTCAAATAAATACGTCTTCCTAACTTTATATTGCTGTGTTCGTACTGATTACCTTCGATATTATCATCATGGTCATCATCGCCCTATAACATTCCACTGCTAGAGATATCAATGGATAATGTTCATTTATTGAAAATTATTCACATAATTAATTAACCTACTTGATTGATCACCTCCGAAGCTAATTTGAGGTTTGATATCAAATTATAATAATGCCGTCTTCTGTAATTATGCAAAGGGTGTATACTCCCCTCTTCCTCTATCCTACTTTTGCAGTGCCCGACAGGGTCCACAATGGTCTAAATTTGTAACCTACCATTTAAGTTCACATGTGGAAGCAATAAATGTATTGAGTATTGATAAAAATTTGTTGCAGGACATAGTTAACCCGTCTGCACCAGCCCTATTGCTAAACGCCCATCAAAGCGATGCAGACGATTCTGTCGATACGTCCTGTGCGGTACTGTGATAGCGTGCATATTTCACGCCATGATTATATCGAACGACCCCAATGGTGGCCATGACATGAAAGTTTTTGTTATAAGTCGGGTTTTTATAAACTAACAAACTTTTTAACTATGTGCGTAAGGAAATCTTGC
This sequence comes from Orthosia cruda, assembly GCA_964057195.1. Taxonomy (NCBI): domain Eukaryota; kingdom Metazoa; phylum Arthropoda; class Insecta; order Lepidoptera; family Noctuidae; genus Orthosia; species Orthosia cruda. The sequence continues at coordinate 14,461,893 of OZ059847.1, forward strand.
AACTGTCAATCTGTAACTTTGTTGGAAAGGTAATCACTGGAATGTGAAACATTTTTAAAAGTCTTACAAGAAATGTTGTTCGACATTATTAAAATGTGCCCCTATAGGAATCATTCACCTACGCTCTAATGATTATCATGATACCTACTGAATTTAATCTAATCCAATACGTCTTTTGGTTCAAATGATGATGATGGTATTTAGTAAATCTCCGGCAGGTAGGTATATGCGACAATGCAACAACGCGTTTTCATAAAAATATTTACACTCTTAGAGCAATTTTAGAACTATTTCTATTAAAACATGCTGATGCATCGTTTACACAAGTAGTTTTCCTAATTGTCCAAATCTATTCGAAATCTACTTTAAGATTCTATCCTCTTCCCCCGGACCGCCGCAAGGTGTAGACGTGTACTCAGTGCCATAGACCATATTATTAGAAAGTTATAGGTAATTTAAGTAAATTTAATTCCATAATAAAAATAGGAGTGCATAAAACAAGAAGAGCTATTCAAATAAACTCAGTGTATCGCTGTAAACGTAGCTGTTCATTATACCCTGGTACTTGATCTATGCGCATTGGCCAAGGATTTGAGCCCCACCTACGTATCCAAAACATACCTGCCCTCGGCTACGCCCTGGACGACGCCACGCCTTGTGTACGGGGCTTTGGACAATTTGCAACCTCCTCACAACTTCTGCTGCCCTGGTACTTCGTGTACTTTTTGGCTGACGGGAAAACCTGGTGAGCGTCTTTCCAACTAACGCTATTCAAATACAAAACGGAGTTGACTTTAAAACCTATATCCTAATTGCTTATACTACCCTAGTGTAAAAATGGACAAGTCACTCTCTGATTCTAATCTAGCCAACCAGGAGGAGAGATACGATTCACCACTGAGTCATGTCTCTCAAAGAGCTAAAAGAAGAAGAGGGGATGACCTAGACGGCTTTAGAGAAGATATGATTCAAACGATTAAATCGATGTTATTAACTCAAGAGATGGAGCTTAAAAAAATTACCCCCACGCTCATGGAAATAAAACTCACAAATTCTATAATATAATATAGAGAACTCAGTGGCCGCTATAACTCTGCAGAATGAAGAATTTAAGAGGAAAATTGAACAGATGGAGATACAAGCTCAGAAGGATAAAGAATATATAACCATTCTGGAAGAAAAAGTCGAGGATCTTCAGCGAGGTAGTCGAAAATCTAACATCGAAATTAAAAACGTGCCCAAGCAAATAAAGGAAAATAAAGAAGACCTTATTAACATGGTAAAATGTTTAGCTGAGACCGTGAACTGTGCAGTCGTGAAGTCGGATATACGGGATATTTACAGAATTAAGGCGAAGAAGCGGGGTATGACTAACACCCCTATAATAGTCGAACTATCCTCTACAATATTAAAGACTGAGGTACTTAAGATGTGTAAATCTTTCAATACCAAGGCTAATGTAATGCTCTGCGCTAAACATCTAGGCTTCAAAAGTAGCGAATACACACCTATATTCGTATCCGAACAGCTCACTGCAAAAGGCTCAAGACTACACTTCCTTGCACGCGACCTCGCTAAGTCAAAGGGATATAAGTACTGCTGGACCGCTTATGGTAAGGTTTATGTTAAGAGACAAGACGATTCACCTACATACATAATTAGAAGTGAGTCCCAGATACAAAGCTTAATGCAAGAAGCGTGACTATCATTATTATGTTGTATAAACTGTATATTGTTTCTTATGATCTTATTTTTCATATTTAGCTTCCTTAAAAATGTTTGTAATGTATATTCTCTCAATTTACTTATAATCAAATTCTACACACATAAACACGTCCAATACTTATTACATAGAAATTACACAATTACACATACTTCTACACACACGTTCACACAAATAAAATACATACTTGTAAGCTTACATAAATTACATACTCAGTTACCTCTTCACCGTAAACTCTGTTTATACAAAAATAAAACAAATGCTTATATAATGATTTATTTGACATACGATTACTTACGTACACTAAAAGCACGCAAATGCATACACATACATTACCTTTATTACACACTTATATTGGCTTATCTAAACTACATTAATATAAATATCAGATACAGCTTTAAAAATCTCACCAACTCGAATAATTTTGTATTTTTCTCTATCATAATACTTGTTGCTGAGGATCGAGCAAAATACGTTTACGTAAGCAATATGGAATTCAAACTCAGATTGTTAATTTGCCTATATTATGGATAGCACACATACAATAATGCAGGAAATAGATGACGCAGTTATAGCGCAATCTAAAGAATTTGAAATCGATGATTTTGCGAAACAATTTTGTGTACCTAAATCAGATTTTACAATAATATCACAAAATATTAGAAGTATATATAGTAATATAGATGATTTACTAACCACTTTAACACAATTTAAGTTTAGTGTTGACCTGTTGATCTTAAATGAGTGTAGGCTAGACGCAAATAAACCTACTGTACGGTGAACCCGCACATTAGTACAATTATGTAGGTTTTGCTGCGTTTGCACACGCGCGACCATTTTATATAGTTGTTACTAAGTGAAATAAATTAGTGATTTTTCTACACTCAACACGGGCGGTTTTATTATCATCCCCGGTTTCTATCTTTTTACCATAAGTGTGCCGACTATCGTCGTACATTTTTTTTTGGTCCTTCGAGCCGGATCTGATATCACGCGTAGTAACAGTCCGTCGGGTATATATATCAAGGTGCGCGGGTGGTTCGGATTCAGAACCCCAGACTTGATAATATTCGTTGTTAATTTCGCGACAGTTCCGTAAAGTTCAATTATAAGTCCATTCAGTGAACGCGTAGTGAATCGTTCATAGAAGACATCAGTGAGACTCTGAGTGCCTTCATCCGAGTGCCAGCATCTGCAGATCGCTGTTGGTATTACATCTCATCGGTGACCAAGTAAGATTGTTCCTTTTGTTTAATCGTCATGGCAGTGTCAAGCGCTCGTCAGTCGGAAATATTAGAAGGACTTAATAGGATAAAGGTCAATTTCGGTAAGGATCCATTATCGAGAAAAACTCCGGATTATATCCAAAAAAGAATTGAGTCGTTGGATAACCTCTGGGGAGAATTCGAACAAAATCACCTGAAGCTCTCCGAGTTTCCAGACAAGGAACCACAATACTTCTCCTCAGACATATTTCATCAGGGTAAGATTCTCTACCAGTCTACCCGTAACCTGCTTACTGCGTTTGGCTCTGATGAGAAAGGAAGCCAAGCAAACACGGAAGCCAATGAACTGTTGGCTCAACAAAGAACCAACTTTAGGGCCTTCAACAGGTTGGTGAAGAGCATCAGCGTGAACGAAATATCGGAAAAATGGGAACTTGAAGACGAGCTTAGGGCTATACAAACCAAGTGGAACACTATTGACTCGTTGCATCTGCGTATCGATCATTTACTTCAAGGCGGTGACGTATTGTACGAAGATGAATTTAGCATGTTGGAGCGTAATTACAAGGACATCAAACGTTCACTTAATAAGAAAATATCGTCCATGGTACATGTACAGCAAGCTACGCCGAAGCTCGAAATTCCTACTTTTACGGGGAAATACACGCAGTGGCCAACGTTTTGTGACCTGTTTACAGAAGCTATTCACGAAAACAGCACCATTACCAAGGCTCAGAAGATGCAACACTTGAAAGGGAAGCTCAAAGGAGAAGCTGAACGCCTTATCCAGCATCTTCATATTTCGGCAGAAAATTACGATACAGCTTGGGAAATCCTAACTCACAGATATAATAATGCTCAAGTTCTCTTTACTTATCAAATAGAGATATTTTTAAATCAGCCTTCTATTTCCAAGCAAACCGCTTATGAACTGAAGCGGCTATATGACACCACCACGGAGTGTATCCACGCTATACACAACCTTGGTGTGGACACAAACACATGGGATCCGTTGTTAGTGCATCTTCTCAGTAAGAAACTGGACCAGGAGACGTACTGTGATTATAAGGGGGCGCGTACAACACCACGAGAACTACCATCCTTGTCAGAATTTATGACGTTCCTCGAAAACAAATTTATTGCTTTGGAACCCTTACACCGTAGAGAGAGAGAAACAGCGAAGCCTGCTATTAAACGGGAGTCAAGTTTGCAGAATACCAAACCTGTTAACCAGGGGAACCACTATAAGAAACAATATCAAGCGGCCGCTACTCAAGGACCTAACTGTCCGATTTGTAATACGCGTCACTTCATATTTACCTGTAGGAAATTCATGAAAATGACTCCAGAGGATCGTTTGACCTGGGTGACAAAGAGTCAATATTGTCAAAATTGCCTCAACTATCATCCAGACAATGATTGCACTAGTTCCAAACGTTGTAAAAGGTGTAACGCTAGCCACAACACCCTACTACACGACGTTTGTGTACCACAACACCAAACCACCGCAACCTTGAGCTCAACCGAGCAGCCTTCCTCGGCACAACATAACGTTAACCACGTCGCTGCTGACAATGAAGAAATCCTGCTAACTACGTTGCTGCTCACAGTTTTATCAAATAATGGTACATACGTTACGTTAAGGGCGCTTCTTGATCAGGGGTCTCAAATTTCACTGATTTCGGAAAATGCGACACAAATGTTAGAACATCCACTGGCACTTCAATGCCCCTGCCTGGCCTAATGCAGGTGGGCTTTGGGAAGCCGCAGTGAAGAGCCTGAAATACCATTTGAAAAGGGTCATAGGTGATCAACGTCTTACGTATGAAGAGTTTTCAACGTTACTTTGTCAAATAGAGGCGTGTCTGAATTCCAGACCACTATTTCAACTTACTGAAAACTCTGACGACGATTGCTTAACTCCAGGACATTTCCTCACTGGGACACCAATTGTGTCAAGACCTCAAACTGAACCGGAGTCTACATCGTTAACCACGCGGTGGCAACTCGTTCAAGCTTTAACCAAAAATATCTGGCAACGGTGGTCATCGGAATATCTTCAACAACTTCAAACGAGAACTAAATGGCAAAAACCACGAAGTAATCTTGAGGTCGATGACCTCGTCCTCATCCGGGAAGAGAACGTACCACCGGGTAAGTGGGCAATGGGTCGAGTAAAGCAGCTGCATCCAGGAAAGGATGGGTATGTGAGAGTTGTTACCGTCAAGACGAGTAACAATACCATACAGCGTCCAGTCAACAAGCTTGTATACTTACCCGTAAATGAGCAGAGACCCTCATCCGAATCCGCGGCACAGTGCGTGGATGAGTCCTCTCCACGATTACCAGCTGAACCTGATGCTAAAAGGCGTTCCCCGCGACTACGAAAACAGAAACCTTTACAAGTCTTTTTCATGTCCGCTTTACTAATGCTTTTGTTTGTATCACCCAGTGATCAGACTCAGCAACTCAAATTGACGCCATATAATGTTACGCAAATTTCGAGCAACCAAGGTCTTTACTTCGACAAGATGTCCAACCTCCAAGTTATCAAGGACGAATGGAAACTCATTGTGTTTTACAACATGTCCACGTTCTATCACGGAGTAACGAACGTAAAGAGCTACATAACGCACTTGAAATTCACCGCCGATTGCATGGGCTCGCAATACGATAGCTACATCCTACAACTAGAACAGGAAGTAAAAGAACTTGAGCATTATCAAACACTCCTCGAAAAACCTAACGCAAGAAGGCAAAAACGTGGCTTGATAAATGGAGTGGGGTATCTGGCAAATACTATGTTTGGAGTATTGGATGACAGCTTTGCTCAACAATACAAACAGGATATAGAAAAGATAACCACCCATGAGAATCATCTCCAAAAATTACTCAGGAATCAAACACTGGTCTTGGAATCAGAATACAACATTCTACGACGCAGCGAGGAGACAATGAACAACCAGTTCCATTTCATCAAGGAACATCTTCGAAACGCCACTGCTGAAATCAATCGGGTGCGTCTAGACAATAGGAACGGTTTATATGTAACATCTACCGCCTTAGCCGCGAGTGTCATTCTGGCAAATCTAATGCGCATACAGCACACACTTATTGACACCGTGACAGACATCAGCCACGGTCGTATTGACCCTTACCTCCTGTCACCAGAACAACTGGCTCAACAGATCAATATCATCTCCGGGCAATTGCAGGGAAACTTAATGACCCCAATTGAGTCAACAAACCTATCTGACATGTAAAAAATCATGAAGGCGTCAGCAACGTTATATGAAGGCTATCTTATCATAGAGATAAAGATTCCATTGGTGAGCAACGACATCTTCGAGTTAGACAGGATCGTACCTATCTCTCAGAAAAGGGGAACGAATCGCATCATTCGCACAGTCCCAAGCTCGCCATTTATTGCCTACAACATCCAAAAGGACCTCGCTCTCTTCTTATCAGATAGTGACCTGCAGGCTTGCATACATGTTCTAAGGAGCAAAAAATTATTGTGTACCTATGACAAACCTGTCTATAATCTAAAAATAAAACAATCGCTGTGTGATATTCAAGATGCAAGTGATAACAGAAACGTTTGTAAACAAGAAGTATCCACGTGCCACAATTATTGGGTCAAATTACATAATGTGAACTCCTGGTTTTATACCTGTTGTGAGTCATGTGAACTTCGTATTTCCTGTATTGCTGATACAACAACTACAGTCATTCAAGGCAGTGGTATCATTAACGTAGGTCAGGGATGCACATTGAAATCGGACGCTTATAGTATCCATGCGCACAACAACTTTCTACGTCACTTGAATATACAATCGAACATCGAAGTCCCAGAGGTGTCCATTCTAAACTCACTCATTAACACGACCTTGCCCATCGATTATGATTCTGCGGTAAACCACACCCACAGGTGGAATCAGCTGGAAGAGCAAATAAGAAACATTAAGGAACAATCTTCTACAGAGTTAACCGTTCACGACATTCATCACTATTCGGTCGCTTATATTGTCCTGGCCTTAGTTGTCATCTTAGGCGGGACCTGCATTTACCTCGTTACAAGAGGGAAGTGTCAGAACGCACTTGAAAAGCAGCAGCACGAGATGGTGGAAGTACGTGGGCAGCCGGACGAGCGCGCCCCTGGGGCGGAGGCGCGAGCCGAGCACGCAGGGCCGAACTCAACGGAGAGCGTGAGGGTAACTGTGCCAGTGCCAGTGTTCAGTGAGTTTAGTGATATAAGTAAATCTACCGAAAGTGTCGATAAGGGGACCTCACCCATGGTCCGTCAGTGAAAGTGAACTTGAGAAACCAGACAATTTAATGTTACAGACTTTACGATTTAGATTAGTTACATAGATATAAACCTAATGAAATCACCTTGTATCATCTTTCAACTGAAATATGTACCATTAATGTAAGTCATCAGTTTTCATGTGTTTAACTTGACCACTTATCATCTAGGATTAAACACGTCTCCTGTCTTCTCCTTTAGAGTTCGCAGTATGTACGGTGAACCCGCACATTAGTACAATTAAGTAGGTTTTGCTGCGTTTGCACACGCGCGACCATTTTATATAGTTGTTACTAAGTGAAATAAATTAGTGATTTTTCTACACTCAACACGGGCGGTTTTATTATCATCCCCGGTTTCTATCTTTTTACCATAAGTGTGCAGACTATCGTCGTACACCTACCCCTGAAATTAAAAACTATTATTCCTTTACCACGACTAACCACATAAACAAGTGCGATGGCGTGGCAGTGTATATCAAGTGTGATCACAAAGTTAGTGTTAAGGAAATAATATTAACTCACGCATCATGCTTGCAAATAATAATGCCTAATCTTGTTGTCCTTGCTATTTATCGATCCCCCTCAAATAATAATGCTGACAGCTTTATAGACTCGCTAAATAATCACCTAGACTCACTTAAATCATATAAAAATATTGTTATAACAGGAGATATAAACATTAACATAATATATAAACCTACTGAACAAACGAATGAGCGCACAAATAGATTGAATTACCTAAATATGCTTGCTATGCATGGCTTGTTACCGGGACATTCCTTGCCAACCAGAGGCGAAAACTGTTTGGACCACTTTATTTTGAAACTGGACAAGATTAAAAACGCTGCTTCTATTGCTATATTGAATACCACTATCACGGATCACTTCATGATCTTCCTTAAATGATCAAATCTAGGATATTCTTACAAATGCTCGAAAACTAAAAAAAAGTGGACTTTGATAAAACAATAACAGCTTTAAAATTAAGTAATATTTCTGAACTTAATTTAATCAATGATCCAGTCATATTATCTGTAAAATTAATAGAAAAACTCCAAAATAGTCTTCAGCAAAACACCATTACTACTTTAATTCCAAGAAATAATCGTATTATTAAACCATGGATAACTTTAGGAATTTTGCGCTGTATTCAAAACAGAAATAATATGCAAAGAAAGCTACGATCTGATCCAGAAAACGATATATTAAAAATTACTTACAGAAGATATCGCAACTATTGCAATAGTTTAGTTAAAAGGCTTAGAAGAAAATATGATAAGGAACAACTACTAAAGGCTAATAAAAATACGAAACTGATATGGAACACCATTAACAATATAACTCATCGAAATCCAAAAAAAAAACCTAACTCAGAGCTATTGGAGATAAAGACTACCCCTCATGCTTCAGTAGATCACATAAACGATTACTTTTCTAACATTGGAAAAACCCTGGCTGAAGATATTACCTCCACAAACCGATCACAACTTCAACACGATTCTGATCTTGTAATAAATTCACATGGTTCCTCCTTCGTGCTTCTCGAAACGGATCCTAGAGAAGTATATAACGTGCTAATGGGTCTTAAATCTGAAAGCGCTCCAGGCTGGGATAATATAACAACAAAATTTTTAAGGGCTGCACATGATTTGTTGGTACCAATTATTTCGCATCTTGCTAACTTGTGTTTTAGCCAAGGGAAATTCCCATCAGCTCTAAAGCAAGCCATAATTACTCCTGTGCACAAGGGTGGGGACAGAGACGATGTTAACAACTACAGACCTATTTCTGTTTTACCTGCAATATCTAAAATCATTGAAAAGCTAATTAACACAAGACTAACCAGCTACACTAATAAATATAACATTATTTCACAAGCTCAATATGGTTTTAGACAAAAAATATCTACGGAAGACGCAGTTACAGCATTAACCAATCATATTGTTAGCCTAGTAGATTCAGGGAAAAGATGTCTGACTGTGTTTCTTGATTTTAAAAAAGCTTTCGATACCGTGTCTGTCCCCATTCTTGTGCGTAGTCTAGAAGGTATAGACGTAAGAGGAAACCCGTTAGCATTGCTAATAGATTATCTACGGGATCGTAGGCAAAAGGTTAAGGTGGGGGAGTATGTTAGTAAGGAGTCTTACGTGACCTACGGCGTTCCGCAAGGTAGCGTACTGGGCCCGACTCTATTCCTAATATACATAAACCACCTCTGCAACATGATGACAGAAAATGGTCGCGTTTTCTCATATGCAGATGACACTGCTATTGTTTTCTCTGGTGATACGTGGGAATCGGTATATCAAAGTGCAGAAAAGGGTCTTTCCAAAATTGCTAACTGGCTAAACTCACATCTACTTACACTAAATATTTCCAAAACAAAATATATTGCATTTACAATCTACAACAACACTCAACCTGGACCTAACGTAATTCTCAAAATTCATACTTGCCATAATATATCTAGCCCAAACTGTTCTTGTAAAAATATCGAAAAAATGACTCATATAAAGTACCTAGGTGTCATCGTTGATCAGCGGTTATCTTGGCATACTCACACAGATATGGTCATGGCCCGTATGAGAAAACTTATCTGGATATTTAAGAACCTAAGACATGTGACAACAAAAAAAATGCTAACTGAGATCTATATCTCTCTGGCTCAATCAATTATTACTTACTGTATACCCGTGTGGGGAGGTGCGACAAAAACGAAGTTTCTTGAGCTAGAGCGAGCACAGAGATCTCTTATCAAGGTCATGTATACCAAACCGTACAGATTCCCAACCAATGAGTTATACTCTCTTAGCGGTATTCTCACAGTCCGAAAATTATACATACTCCATGCGGTCTTAAAATTACACAAAGTCATGCCTTATGACCCTCACCATCAGAAAAGAAGACGAAAATACAGTGTTGCACCAGTAAAATTTGTTAAAACTGCATATGCGAAAAGACAATTTAATACTAATTCCGCTACCCTATATAACAAAATAAATAAAATAATTAACATCTATCCTATGACTACTAAAGACTGCAAAAAGGCAATAGTTCAATGGCTAAAATTGAAGACCTATGATGACATTTAATTGTTGCTGCAGGCATCGTCAATATGAGTTGGAGAAGAGAAAAAAAAAACACGCACACACTCATACATACACTCACATGCACCCACACACTCACACGCATACTCACACACAATATTTTAGAATATATTCTCTAATTTTATTTGTATTTTTAGTTATGGTTCAAGTCTCATCTTGTTTAATTTGAGATTTTGCTTGTAATTTTTTGATTCTAGTTTTCCTTTTGTACATCAATTTTACCATTTCATAATTTGTCATTGAAGAGCGGGTCCTCCTAGCACAGGTATATCTTATACTTAAAAGGAGGTCCCTATGTAAGATTTACTGTAAAAGTGTACAAGTTTCTGCAATAAACCTTTTTATTTATTTTATTTTATTTTATTCTTATACAAGAATCTAGAACGCAGTAAAGCTCCACAATGCACAGACTAGTTGTTAAAACGATTCACGTTCTATGGACGTAACATACGATATTAGAGTCGGCAAACGCACAGAGCCGACTTACGACTGCAAATAACCGATACTTATGTTTTTATGCAACGTCACTTCCCCTGATTTGACTTTACTTGCAAACATGGAAATGAGGTCGCTATTGATAATAAAAGTTAAAAAAATCTGATGCTTTATGGTCGTGGGAGAGATGCGCAGATGATATTGTTCTCATTGGATATAACTTGGATGCGATTGACACAAGAGCCTGGTGGAGATCGGCATTATAACAGAGGAGCCTAGCTAGTCGGGCCCTGAATGATAATGATAAAGTTGATGTCTGAAATCGAGCCTTACTAAAGATAACCTTGGCTTTAATATTATATCAAAAATGGTCAGTCAAAATTCCCCCTTAGTATGTATGGATAGATACCCTAAAGGAGAGAACCGAAAAGAGGCCAAAAATACTGGATGTAGTATGTGGTAAATCATAAGAAAGGGGGAAATCAATAGTTTTACGGTTGACAGTTTAGAATAGAAGAAAAAAACGTATATCGCCAACTCCAAGTAACATGGGATAAGACCAGGCAGATGATTATGAGTACCCATGTGCGCGTTATGGTATACGTGGAATAAAGGTTACAAACATTGGTGATCCTCCAGGTCTAATTTCGGCCATTGCGGCCAATCTCAAAGACGGGGGAGATATTATTATAATATACAGTATAGTGCACAATGTGCATAAAGAAGAATGTGTGCAAACACAGCTGCACTATCTTTTTTCTCACTCTCATAGCCTGATGGTACGGCAATCGGACACGACCAAAGAGCTGATGTCATGGGCATTTATTAAGCATACAAAGCGCGTACATCAACGCTCATCTTTCCGCGTACCTTTATTCATCGTTATTATACATATTAACCTGATAGAAAGATGTAAAGAAGTGAGTTAATAAAAAAATTATGCCTTTGATTTCTTCTTTGGACCTGCCCTTTATCCAACTACGTACAGAGCGATCGATAGATTCACCGTGTTATTATTTAGATACTAGCTATAATCATGTTGTGAAAGATCTCTAGAGAGATAAAGAAAAAAATACCTATTCATTCTTGCATATAGCGCCATACTATTTCAAAAAATATTTCGCAAAGACTTACCAAGTTTCGTCATATGACCGAGTTAAGATATTTTTCATTCAGTGTTCAAATGAAAAACGTGTCAATCTCAGAATAGATGGAAATATACTGTGTTCCATTTACAATTTTTTGCTGTATTTTAATGTCAATGATGGAGACCGTCTATTAGTTTTTGCCACGTGTAGTTTTTGAAATTGTTTTATTAACCTGTTAATTCTCCACTCGCATGATTTCGAATAATTTCATTAAAAGCCATTCCAGACTACAGTAATTATAATTTCAGTCTCCTCAACATCCACTTTGAAAAAATTTGTTGATTCAAAAAACCACAATAATAATATATTTCATAAAAGTTTACCTTTGTAGCGATTAACCTTAGTAGTTTCTATGAGAATAACTCAAAGAATACCACATCCAAATTTATAGAAGAATAGTGCTTGTTAAGTTCCTAATTAAAACCAATTAATTAGTACCTTTAAACGAGCAATTCTTGCATATATGTGTGTAAACTGAATCTCATAAATGGCTCCAACGATTTTTAATAAATTTAATATGCAGGGGGTTTCGGGGGCGATAAATCGATCTAGCTAGGTTTCCATTTTAGAAAAGGTCTCGGTCGCCCACGTACTAAAATTAATAAGGACAGCCTTATAAAACAAATATTACATTTTCCAGACAAAGGCCTCTCCCAAGCATCGTTGCAACAAATAACCTTACTTAACGATTCAGCTAATTCACACGTTATTTTATCATATTATCCTCGAAGAGTTAAGCAGAGGTGTCCTCATAGTAAAAACACATTATTATTATTGCCAGTTATGTCATCAACCGGTGCACTACTCCAGACTCATCATAATTCCAGACAGAAAAATCTTGTAACACTGCCCAATCCGGAAATCGAACCCAGGACCACATTCTATATAGTGTAGCTTGTAAACCCCACACCAACAAAGCAGTAACGACCTTCACTCACCACAAAAGCATTCAACAATCAAAAGAAACAGCTCTTAAAAGATACTTTAACTTACGTAAGCATATAGACGAATCCGCGTGGCACCTCGGTGTTCGTGGGTTGCGCTCCGAACTCACAATAGAAGTACCTCGCGCATTGTATCGGGTCGTACAGCAATATTCTTTTCCATCTCACGGCAGGCTTCTGCGAATTGTTGAAAACATATTGTTGGACATTTAAAGTAAAACGAACATTGTTTGGTATAGTAATGGATACAGTTTAGTTTTGTGTACATTCGTGGGTAGTTGTAAAGGCTTGTCCAGAAACTGAACACAAGTACGAAGTGTAACTGTAAAAAATGTAAAACAAGTACTATTTTTATAGAATCATGCGAGTGTATGTGGATCAGTGTCTAGACTATGTGGGACAGAAATTTGATACTGAAAGATACCAAAAATCTACGTATAATATTTTGTTTAATATATCTTTACATAATACGTATGTAGGTTAAAGTTACAATAAAGTTCTTAGAAGCAAAATTCGTCGGAACTGGTGGGTGGCATGCCGAATAACAATACCAAAGAGTTTCATATTTTAGATATTGGGACGAATTGCGTTGGATGTCTTTTTAGAGGTTTAACTATTTTTTTAATTCAAAATTATACTTTCCAATAAACACCAGACAAGAAAGGTAGATTTAAGCGAAAATAGCGGGACAAGCTCGATGCTTACCAAAAGACTCGCTCTTACAGAAACCCGAATTAGGTACGTGGAAAAAGAGGAGGAGGCCTTAAGGTCTATCCACACATATCAGGGCCGTGCCCGGGACGTGACAGGGCTGGGCCAATCATTGAAGCTTCGTCACTGGCCCGTGCACGGTCCGTGCACGGACGTGTGTGAACGAGTTCATATAAAATGTACACAAAAATACTTTTTTGAGCCCCTGACGGGGCATGGTCCGTCCACGTCCCGGGCACGGCCCTGATATGTGTGGGTAGACTTTTAGCCCTGCAGTGAAATAATAACCCAGCTAGTTAGTTTTTTAGTTAGACAAAATTGCGTCCAAGGACTGGTTAAAGAAATGTAGGCGGTTCGACAGCGAGATGGGCAGACATCGTTGTTGCCATTGCGGGTAGAACCTACATAATGGTGGCACAGGCGCTTGGGGTTTGGCTCAAGAAAAGAGAGACTTATGCCTATGAATGATAAGTTAGTTCTACATTCCACATTATGGGTTTTTTGCTCATGCATGGAAAAAAGTGTTTTGTTTGCATTCTGGTATTGATATTTAATTGTCTTATGAGTGAACAAACAATGTGAGTTAAAAAAGTAAAATTTAGGTGAATTTGTGGCCCACGCATACGGTTCAAAGTTGTTTATTTTTTTAATAAAACAAGGCAAGATCAAACTTAATTATTTAACTAAGGACCTACAATTTGCATTATTTTGTTACCTTTTGCAATGTTTGTTCAAGCAAACACTTCAAGATCTGTGGATCTTAAATTAATTAGATCATATGAAGACACGCCATCTTCAGAATCACTGGAAGGTGACACAAATTCCTGCTGTTCAATATGATATTCGATTTATTTGTAAGGCTGTGTTCGGCCTTTAAGGCTCGATTTATAGTTTTTTTGCAATTTAGCAGTAGTAATCACCAATCAGCACCTTTCTTTCCTGTTTTTGATCAATCAAAAACGCCTGTTCTTCTTTTGGGATTTTATCCTCTCTCAGACAGTTATATTAGTCTAAACATTTACATTTACATGCATCAAAGTTAGCCAATAGATGCAAACCATCGGCATTTCTCTAGTAAAACAGCCGTCTGAACAAGTCCTAAGTTGAGAACAACGTTTCGGGTAGTTAAACTATACTCCGTGTAGTGTTAATGTAGTGAACGTTTTGTTCTTGATCTCTTAGGTTTAATGCGTTGTTATCACTTACGACTTTCATCTTTATGAGATACGGATCCATGATTTGTTTCTACTAAAGATTAAAAGAAAATTGTACCTAACTTTAAAAGCATTTCTGCGACGCTGAATGTTTTGGTACGAATGAACTACCACGTTTTGAGATAGTATTGTAATTTCATAATGATCTTTATTATAGATAGAGGCAATAACTTGAAGTTTGTATTATCTAAAAAGATACGCAAAGAGCGACCCCAAATTAGACTTAAATAGTCCCAGTTTTTTATAATCCATAGAACTGTTATTAAGAAATCATATACAAAACACGATGGGGGGGTGAAAGAATCCAAGGCCATGCTTGTTACGTAAGCCTAGGAATCTGCTGACATTGCGGACAATATACATAAATAGACCTTATGACAGTGCATTTACTGCGAAGTCAACGCACGTAGCCAGACTTTCTCTGACACAGAAACGTACGGAGCATAAACATAGGAAGTTGCTGACTGTGGAACCGATCCAGCCATGACGTCAAGGAATCGATCGATGCCAAACTAATGTTTAAGAGCATCTCTCGTAAGAAGGAGGCATTCCATATTCCTACATCGTGTAGTATGGATCCTCGTAGGCTAGTTAATTGTAGTTAGTCTTTTTAATAATTGTAACCGCTCCATGACCTAACATCGGCTTGAAGTGGACATTTGTAGATTAGCTAGTTTTAGTTAGTAGTTGTAAGCATTCCATGTTCCAACCTCGACTTGGAATGGGCAGTTGTAGGATAATTAATTGTAATTAACTTTAATAATTAAAAGTTTAGAATCATTCCGGGTTTCTTTTCAATCCCCCGGCTGTGGTAAACGTAATTGGCGCAGTCGGTAGGATATCCGCGGGAGACGTCGGGACTCACATCGATAATCATGTCTTGTGTCACGCGGGTGGCTATCAAGCATCGTTCCGGATATCCTGAACATACTGACCTGCTGCAGACCGAGAGGAGAATCTTATCCTATCCTTCCCAGTCCTAGCAACCAACGAGTTGACATTCACTTACATGGAGGCTGAAAGCCCGAAGTCAAACAAGTTCTGCGGGACTCCTGCCATCCCACTACAGTTATTCTGATGAGGGAAACTATGAAGAAACGCGATGATCAACACCACGTCCTGTCATCCCCTCAGCAAACGAAAGTACAAATTATCTGTCACCAAAAAGACTACACATCGCTCCAAGGAAGTTATTTATTTTATTTTTATTTTTTTTATTCGGGAAAACAAACAATTACACATTAAGAATTACAAAAAATATAGGATACAGAAATGATACAAATGTGAAATCAACCACGTTCACCACAGATAACAATGAAACAATTTGGTAAATTTTAAGATTACGTTGCAAACAATAAATAAAAAAGAGGAATATTAATAGTATCAACATAACAAAACATAAAGCCATCAATAGTGCCGCATAAGTGGAACAACATTGTAACGTTAGCTTTACAATATTTTAAGTAACATGAGTCTAAACTTTCCACGCGGTAAAGCAAACAGATCCAAACTGCAGAAATTCTTATTAAAATTGCTCGTAAGGCGACGAAGAGGAGCACGCAAGCCGGCATTAGTACGACTGGAAGTAGTGGCGAATACAGATCGTGCGCGCACCTCGCGTCCCTGGCATGTTCTGGGAACTATATAACACAACGATGTATGTCGACTGAAATCTGAAGAGTTCACCATAGCAGATGCTGACGATGGAATCAAAGACCAACCTCGCAAAATCATGAGGATCCCCTTCGATTCTGGGCAACGAGCTACATCAATTACTCACATCAATTAGTACTCCGTGGATCTTCAGGGACTACACAGTAGCCAGGACAAAATTATGATCCAGAAACCCGTGCAAATGGTCAACGCGCAAAAGAACACCTGTCATACCACAAGAACCAGCAGCCTCCTACCGTAATCCTGGAAAAAACTCAGATCCCGAGAAGACTCCGGCAACATTTTCAGTCAACGTGCTAAAATAGTTGCCGTTCTAAGGGTGGAGGTGTTACGTATGCCTAGGAATATGCTGACGTTGTGGACAATATACATACATAGACCTTGATGACAGTGCAGTTACCGCAAAGTCAACGCACGTAGCTAGACTTTTGCTGACACAGAAACGTACGGAGCATAAACAAAGGAAGTTGCTGACTGTGGAACCGATCCAGCCATGACGTCAAGGAATAGATCGATGCCGAACTAATATTTAAGAGCATCTCTTGTAAAAAGGAGGCATTTCATATTCTTACATCGTGTAGGATGGATTCTCGTAGGCTAGTTAGTTGTAGTTAGTCTTTTTAATTATTGTAACCGCTCCATGTCCTAAGATCGGCTTGGAGTGGACATTTGTAGATTTTTCCATTTTCCAACCCCGACTTGGAATGGGCAGTTGTAGGATAATTAATTGTAATTAACTTTAATAATTAAAAGTTTAGAATCATTTCGGGTTTCTTTCCAATCCCCCGGCTGTGGTAAACGTAATTTGCTCAATAGTTGCATTAATAATCAAGTCCCATTTGAAAATAATAAAGATAAAATAATACCCAAATTATGCAAAAGGACTATGTGGTGTAGTGTAAGCATTGTTCTGTATTTTCTGTCTACTCACATGGGTAAAAGGCGTGAATGTACCTATTTGTTTTCTTAAAAATTTACTCGTCATCACAAAATCAATCAATCATTTGATTTTTCTATCACGTAAAACTTAAAATATAAATAAATTGAAAATTTCAAAGAAAATCTTTTATACCATTGCCATTTACATTACCATTTTTTTTATTACCTTTCTTACGCAGGGGTTAAAGTAAATCAAATACCTGTGCTAGGAAGCCCCGCTCTTCATAACTCACATAGTGAAAATGAACAAAGCTTTTAACAAACGAGAAAGAAAAAATAACTAAAAATAAAATAAAATTAAAACAAAAATATGTTATGTGGGTGTGTGTGTGATATCCAACCTAATTGAAGTGTTTGCAAGAGTATTTCTATGTCATAGTAAGTCTTGCTTTTCGCCAACTGATTAGGGTTTTTTTACAGCTGTGACAGTCATCGGGTAAATGTTCAATATTTTATTTATTTTGTTGTATAAGTTTATAGAAAGTCTAGTATATTGTCTTGCTGCGAAAGTTGATTTAGCTGTGACTATGTAAAATTCAATAACAATATCACTATTCATTAAAAGGCGTCCAAGGTGCGTTTATCCAATCTGCCAGATGGTAAGTTTTAGTTTTCGAATTACTTAAATAATTTGTGCGTTATTAACGTACCAAGTTTTCAGAGGATCCGATTTAAACTATAAGCCTATGTTAATAGCTTGTCAAAGATCGAACTGATTATATTAAAGATTTACACGTGGCTTGAGAGAATTTTATAGAGTTTATATAAAGTTTTAGGTTGCAGATAAGTTCTATTAAATACGATTAGTTTATATCAGAAGAAATCATAATGCATTATTTTGATAAATTTTAGCTGTGGAATAAAACCTGCCGTTTGACAGCTTTTAATTTTATAAAGTAATGCGAAACTACGATTTTTATTATTTTGACGATTGATATTATCTGCTTTGAATTAGTCTGTCTGATTCCAAGACATGTGACATCCACCAAACCGCAATGGGCCCGCATGGTGGATTAGGAGCCATTCCCTCTCACAGAGACGAGGCCTGTGTCCCAGTAGTGGAAACATTAAAAGGCTGATGTTGATGATTATTTGCTCTCAAAAAAATACGTTTTAAGACTACATTTCCGATTTCCTTGAAGAAATTCTTAAAATCGGCTCTATTTAAACATTTGGTAGCTAGGCTATTTCTACGTTGTGGCAAACCCACCGTAAGTCATGGAAGACTTATTGCAAGACAACACTTCATTTTTTTTGGAAATAGAAATTAGAAAAAAATGAAACTTATTTTGTACGAAATCTGTAAAGTCGTGTATCGGTCAAGTAGTGTCTTAATTGTGTGCCATCTAGAGTAAACTGGAGTACTAGGAGGTTAAGTATTTCGCTTGGCGATGCTTTTCCGTCAGAATGCTGGTAAAGCATGGCTGGACATCATTGTCTAGACTGTCAGCTGAAGGGTTAGTGGAATAAGCCGAACCTATTAGTTCGCCCAGTTGTTTTTAATATTGCGAAATGATTATAATCGCCAATTGAAGTAAACAAACTGATCCGATGATGAAGCCGGAAGGTATGCACTGGAACTCCGAAATAAAACAATTTATCTTAGTCGTGTTTGGGCTTATTGGAATCGTCATAAGATTTGGATTGGCTGTTAATAATTTTTCATACTATTTTGAGGTACCTACCAAAAACGAATAAATTAAAACCTCAAAAAAAAACCGGATTCCAAAACAAAACTTTCTTTTCCGAAGTCGAAAACCAAAGACACCGGCTTCGGAAAAGAATGTTATTTTTCGCTTTGTAGTGTTTTGTTTTGGAAGCCGGTTTGATTTCATTGTTAAAAAAATTTTCATTGTTTCGCTAATTAAGACAGATGAAGGGACCCTTTAACTTTCACTGTCTGTGTCTGTCTATTGTTTTACTATTATTTTGCTAATATTTTATCAAACGCAATATAACTATTGCCCATCTTTTTCTTCTTACGTATGCCTATTTTCAACATAATCTCATTGCCATCTTCTATGACACCCAAGAGTAGTCGAACTGTGCCTTTATTTTCCGGGACAATAGACTTCTACAAAATATCCTGGATGTATATCTTTCTATAGCCAAACAAGAATGAGGAAACGGTATATTCTTAGACGTAAATCAACTATTACGTAACAAACTTAAACGATTCGTCGTAACAGACAAATAAGAAAGTTAAAAGTACCGCAGTGTGGGTCTTATAAATGTTACAATTTTAAAGATTACCCGTTGTATAGGCACTCGGCCTACGCATGGATGGATCAAAGGATGGATGACAAAGTTTGAGAAACTGCTCAAAATAAATGTTTACCTAAAATTTAATTCTAGTTTACATAAACTGAACGAACCACAGTCTAATTTTAACCAAGCTAACATTTTCGTACTTATTCCATTTTCAGAACTTTTATCACTTTTAAAAACGTTTTATTAAAAGCAAAATTGCTCCAAAGCATTATGAGAATGATTAACATTGATAATAAAGTTAGCAAACTCGGAAGACATCGTTAAAGCAGTAATAAAAATTGAAAACTTACACTAAATGAGCATGAAATACATACATAATGGTCGTTGTATTCGCTACCAATTTTATAGTTATAGGACTGAGATTTCAACAATTATTACCATGCTTTATTTAAATTTGGTTTCAAAATAAATAAGACATGAAACTCTCAAAAGCTTTCCAAAAATGAGTACATTTGCAATAGCTGATAATTTATTTAAAGCAAATGAATAATACAATCTTCTTTTGCTGACGGTGAAATGGACGAATGGATGGCCTTTGTTTGAAAAACCCGTGGACTGACAAAGGACGTTACGAAGATTCCTGGGCCTCATACATTAACACAACTTCACAGACAGACAGATTCACGAATATAATGAGTTTGCTGTGAATAATGATGTTGTTTTTTATTTCTAAATGATCTGTGACTTTTTTTGAGTAGTGTGGGACCTAGATAAAAGTAGTTTGCAATTAAATTGTATGTACTTTCCATAGAATTACTCGAAAACTGGCTCTTATTACACCACTTTAGGGCACACAATGCAGCGTATTTCAATTTCGTGTTCGCACGCGTGTGGAAAAGTGAGTTTTTTACCCTAAATAAAGAAAACTGCGACCTATAGAGTCTATAAGTTATTTGACTCATACAATACTAACGATCATGGTCTGAACAATAAATTAATTGAATAAAACCTTTTCTCACAAGAATATTTGTTACTAAATATTATGATAATGATTGCTACAACAACATTCACGATGTTTTGAAAAACGTCGTTTGATACGCCTGCATTTATCATTGCACTCACATAAACCAGCTTCGACTGCAATGAAAAACTTCACTCACTTGCATGTATGAGTTAAGTATCGTACAGAAACTACCAAAATACTCCCGAAATCTATTCAATTACGTTATATTTCTGGAAAGAATCTGAAATCCTCTTAAATTCCCAAATGTTAATGCCTGTTATTAGACGAGAGTTTGTTTAACGACATCAAAAGGAAAATGTAAAATATTCCTTTGACGGCTGGAATCACTCAACCAGTTACGAAGTGTTAAATCCTGTTGATTTATCTGAAGATTACACCAATTTTTTCGGTGGTAGGTTTATAGTGGGATATTTTGGTTCGTCTGTTTGTTTATTGGTAATTTGTATAGAACTGAATAATGACCGGTTGACGTAACAATAACGTCAAGCCAGTTTGTTAGATCTCAAAATGTTTGTGATTGATCACGTGACGTTACGGTAGCACATTTTAATCGCATAGATTTTATACTCTTTGGCAATCGTTATCGCTGATAGAATGTGACTTTGTCAAGAAGTTCTTATCACGATTTTGGGTTAAACTTGGATAGATATTACGCAAGATTAGCTGGTCTGAGGGAAGGTGTTTGTCCAGCAGTGGTACAGAAATAGTATTCCTAAAAGTAAATATTCATCTCACCTGCACCTGTAGCCCAGTTGAGAAATCTACAATCGCTAACGCTAGTAGAAAACGAACCAATGTATGGGAATGACACATTTGAACGTTAAGTCACGTGGTCTGACTAACCATACAAATAGAAGGCGTTAACGATTGTAGAAAGACATTCGATACGAAACGATAGTTACTTGGCCAGGGGGGCTGATGTGGCTAACATCTTCGGTAGTGTATTCCAGTAGCTTTTGGCATTTACAGATAAGTGCGAGTCTCATGAACAAAGTTGAAGGCAAAAGCTATGTCACATAATCTACTAAAATAATTAACAATTTAATCATCTTAATTTACGAGGTATTTTGTTTGTAATTCGGAGTAGGTTTAATTCAAACTAGTGAGCTTACAGATGAGAGCCGTATTTAAATTAAAGCGTTCCTGGAAACTTAATAATTATGTAAGAACTTCTTATTAATATCGTAATAATATTAACAAGCAAAATCGTAATGTTCCTACAGCTGGGATACAGGCCGTGACTCTTTAACCGTGTTGAGCGATTTTTGTTACGGCCAAAACTTATGAGTTTGCGTCATCGACATGCTAATGTGACGGAATAAGTGTATGCGCAGCATCGCCAGTCTATCATATTCAAACACAGTAATTATAACATGCAACAAACAGAGTAATTCCAAAGTCTTTTTCCACTTCTGTCGGCATTCCCCATGACTGCCAATTTAATGCTTCACCAGTTTGAAAGCAGAGATGATGAAAAAAAGTGTCTGTCTAGTTTGGACCATCCAGGCAGTGAAGAAAAGCATTTATTTTATTTTATTTGAAATGGGTTTGCTCTTGACTCTAGTCTAGGTCGGAGGTGACAGAGACAGAGTCGACGATAGAGTGAGCTTACCCAGAAGAAGCTTGTGCACTCTAGCTTTGAAGAGATTCGGGTTGAATGCATTCGGAAACACAGACGCAGGTAGTGAGTTCCATTCCTTCACTGTGCGCATTATGAAGGATGTTTGGAAGCGCTTGGTGCGAATTGGTGGAATGGCAACAAGGTAAGGATGGTAACTTGCAGTGCGTCTAGATGTCCGATGTTAAAAGGGGGCTGGTGGGATCAGATCGTAGAATTCTTGAGCACACTCACCGAAGTACAGTCTGTAGAAGACCGACAAGCAGGCAACCTTGCGGCAATGAGCCAAACTGTGAAGCTTGGCATCCACCAGTTCAACGTCGCCAATTAGCCTCTTGGCTCTGCTTTCCACCGAGTCAAGCGTGGCAAGCTGATACTTAGCTGAGCCATCCCAAAGGTGGCTGCAATACTCCATGCAGGATTGGACTTGCGCTTTGTATAGAGTTAAAAGCTGTCCAGGCGTAAAGTATCGCTTCACTCTATTTAGGATGCCCAGTTTTTTGTCCGCAATTTGGGCTTTGTACTCAATGGAGGCGCCGAAGTTGAGACTGGATGTCAACTCCATGCCTAAGAGCTCGAGCCGATCAGTTACAGGAACAGACGTACGCCGAAAAGAAGAAAAAAAAAATTGTATAAATTAGTTCTGTTAATTTTCCGCACGGAGGTTAAAGGCAAGTTTAAGCGGCCACGCGAATGTTTGTGGGTCGTTTAACTGCAGCCCTTTTTTTTGAGATAAAGAAATCTCTGGCCTTTTACAATTCTACTTTTTATTTTAGAAAACATATACACTGTAAAATAATGATATCTAATAAGAATTTTTAGTTCGTAATCTCAAAAACTATTCAACCGATTTTGTTCACTCATAAGATGCAAAAAAGTCACAAAAAATGCACAGAATAAACAAAAAAAGCTTACTACTATGTATTATAAACGTGAAAGTTTTTGAGGATGGATGGATGTTTGCTACTCTTCCACGCAAAAACTACTAAAAGGATTTTGAAGAAACTGTACAGAAATATACATAAGAATAACACGTAAGCTATAATTTACAATCTTTGTAAATTATAGCTAAATAATAAATAAAAAGATATCTTATTCGAAGAAGTACTAATACAAAAGGGGTGGAGCCGCGGACGGTAAAATGTATTTTTGAGGCTGCTAGCGTAGCGGTATCTAAATTGCGTTCGTTATTATGACACAGCTAAGATCGAGTTTGGTGCAGGAGCGAACAATGAAGGGAAACGCATTCAACACAGCTATCGCGAAACTAGTTTACGGTGTACAGCAATAAGGCATTGTGGCACTTTATAGATAGTGTGGTTAAGTATTACTTCACACATGCATCAGCATCCTTATTTGATTGACACATAACATATTTTCACGCATTTCACCAGTTATGTGATGCTAGCGATTACTTACGGGACAGAGACGTGGTTGCTCACAATGGGACTCATCAGAAGACTTAAAGTCGCCCAAAGGACAATGGAGAGGGCTATGCATGGCATTGCCTTGCGTGATCGAATCAGAAATGAAGACATCCGCAAGAGAACCAAGGTTACCAACGTAGCCCGAAGAATTACTTCACATAAGTGGCAGTGGCACATTGCTCGCAGAACGGATTGCTGTTGCGGCCGAAAAGTTCTAGAATGGCGACCGCGTACCGGAAGACGCAGCCACCTAGTTGAAGCCATGACCTGGTCAAGACTGTTGGAGTCCGGTGGATGCGAAACGCACAGGCCCGATCAGTGTGGTGACGCTTGGGGGATGCCTATGTCCAGCAGTCGACACGGGATTTGAATCCAAGAGCTCGTTGTTGTTGAGAAGAATAGAATAGAATATACTTAATTGTACACCATAAACGTTGTAAACATTAGCAGTAGAAGCGATTAGGTAAGTTACAATATGGCTATCATTTAAAGATTTAATAATTCATTGCCTAATCTCATCGAATGCATGTTCTGGCACACAATCAGTAAGCTATGAATAAATTTTTCAACTTTTATTTATTTATCACATCTAAAATCCGTTTTCAAGAAATAAATTATTGACACGTCGCAAGTAAAACGCGATCAATTATCACATTAATTTTGCGATAATACTGGTTCTATTAACTGGGCGTTAAAGTCACACCATTTTTCATGGGATTGGCCAGAATACCGCCTGCTACATTCCTCAATTTTTTTATTTAAATGTCATCATCATCATCATCAGTTCAGCTGAAAGACGTCCACTGCTGCACATAGGCCTTCCCCAAGCATCGGTGTTTTAAAGAACAGGCAGACGGATCAGGCGGTCCATTAAAAGTGGCTATTTATAAGCCAAAAGAATAATCTTAAGCTGATTTTCAACTTACAGTATAACTTTGTGAGCTGAGATCTGTTTTGAAGAGAAACCTTAGAAGCTTGGAAGCCGCTGTCAGCGCCTGGTAGTCTTGTACCAGCATATGAAGACTGTACAGCACTCCTTCCAGCAACGCCAACATGATTATCAGTTTGAAAAATACAAAATGTCGGCCATAAAAAAACTTGTTAACCAAAAAATTAAACCGACTTTGGTACCGACGTTTTTTGGGTTTTTTTACACCGACTTCCGAAAAGAAAGTTATTTTTGCTTTGTAGTGATTTTTTTTTGGAATTCAGTCGATATTTGTTTTATTTTTTCTTTTTGGTTTTGGTTCATATACAATATATTATATTACCATGAAAATACGCATTATTAAAGATAACTCAAAAACTAGTTGACAGATCTCGATCACATTTTTTTTGGGACCACATGAGAAGCACCAGCTCGCAAAAAAAAATACAAAAAAATATAAAGTTGTATTGAGAATCTCCTCCTTTTTGGACTCGGTTAAAAAATATTAAACAACATAACATCATCGCTGCATTCGCCGAAGGTTAAGACAGATCATATACACTTCTAGGACTACCACATTTTGCCATTTTAATAGGAGGCTATAATGCTTTCAACCGGCCAAAATCTAGACTTCGGGCTCCTACCTAGAAATTTAACACTTTGCAGTAACTTTTGCGATCACTATATGAACGAAGCAGAAGAACAATTTCAAACCGAATTTACTTAAGACCTGTATTCCGCTTTAGTGCCGCAAAACGGTTACTTTTTAATGCATACTCCTTAGTAACGGAAAAAGACTGAAAAACAAAATTCTATTGATTTATGTAAGTACATTATTTGTGAAACGTGTTTTTTTCGTACGCCTCATACTTCGGTTTAAAAAAAAAACGCTTCTTCTGGATACTCCTCCAAAACGACTTGGATGTTTATTAATATTGTTACACATACAAATTTATCGTTAGAAGTTCTTCTTAACATAAATGGGATATGTAAATCAAAAAATATTTTGTAAACAAAACTATCCAAAAGGTGGTCCAATATTAATATTACCACCAAAAGGCTAAAAAAAACTATTCAAAAGGTGGCCACTACCACGTTAACATTGGGGAATATGTTATATGCCTTAAACACAGAAACAAATAATAAATTTTCCTGGGGTGAGTTTCTTCGTAAATGTGGAAACAACGAAATTAAACTGTGTGCTTGAGAATAATTTCATCTATAAACAAGATCAAACAACAACATTAACAGTGTATGTTCTGCAAGCACAATTAATTAAAACACGGTTTTATTTAAAGTCGGGAGTATTTAAGTACAGATAGGTAACTAAATTAATTTCTTTACAAAGATCTGATTAAATTGTAAGCAATTATATTTCTTTTTCTGCGTATATTATGAGTAAAACAAAATTTCCTAAAGCTTATACTTGGCATAGTCTTGCTCTGATCAACTCCTCATACAAAGTCCTATTACTAATCATCTGGTTCATCATCATTATGATCCTTTTAATGTTTCCACTGCTGGGACACAGGCCTTCTCTCTGTGAGAGAGGGATTGGGCCATAATCCACCACGCGGGCCCAGTGCGGGTTGCTGGATGCCCCATGTCATTGAAATTTTTGGTTCTAGGAAATGCCGGTTTCCCCACAGTGTTTTCCTTCACCGTTTTTAGAGCAGTGGTGATGAAATAATTTACACAAAAAATAAAAAAAACTTTTTGCATAAAAATACTACCGACTTCCAAATACAAAACTACAAAGTGAAAAATAACTTAATTTTTTGAAGTCGGTGTCCAAAACGCAAAAAAATGGTACCTACGAAAGACACCGACTTCAAAAAATTAAGTTATTTTTCACTTTGTAGTTTTGTATTTGGAAGTCGGTAGTATTTTTTTGCAAAAAGTTTTTTTATTTTTCACTTGTTAGTTGTACGTACCTAATAGGCAAGTTAGTAAGGGAACTATTTCGACAGAATAGATTTCATGAGACTTGAACATAACCGGTGAAATGAGAGATCTGCTTACCCCTTAAGAGCGAACTGGCGTGATGTTATGTTATGAAATGTTATAAACAACAAACAGACATGCGATTGCATCAATCCCGAGAGATTTGCCGTTATTTATTGAAGAGTTCTGTTGTATATCTCCGAAGTTCTTCATCAGATCTTCACAAAATTAAAATGCGACCAATTTCGAAACATACTTTTTTAAACAAAAAAAGAATTTTCAAAATCGGTCCACAATTAACGAATATATCGGTGAACATACACAAAAAAAAAAAACAAACTTGAAGTCGAACATAGAACCTCCTCCTTTTTGGGAAGTCGGTTAATAATGCGCCACTTAAGTTGGGGTCGTTACATCCTCTGGTTAAGCTAAGTTAACCCTTTGTCTGTTCATTGTATTGATTGTTACGAAGATTAGCTGTGGATGCTAATTGAAACTGAAATGGCAAAATAACAGGTAAACGCTGAACAATCTGCCTAGCATTTTCCCAATTTGACGACACGGCTGGCTCAGTGGTTATGTAACCGGCTGCGGTTCTGCTTATCGCGGATTCGATTCCCGCACGTAACTAATATTTGTATGGCATACAAATAGTTGATCCGGGTCTGGGTGTCTTGTGTACGTGAGTTTAAATGTTTGTAAACATACGATACGGAAAAATTCATTCCTAGTACTGGTTAGTATTTTACATGGAGCGACTACCTATCTGACCTCTACTTCCCAGTAACTGGGCAAAACGATACCCCTTGGCAAGACTGGAGTCCGATTTTTTGGCTTCTGACTACCGTAACAAATGCCAAAGATCTAAAAGTGATAACCGGGACCAACGGCTTAACGTGTTTGCCGAGGCACGGAGGAGTCTCAGTATACTATGGATTTGGTGACCCATCCGCGGACCATCCTTGGCACACATTGCTTAACCTTGAACATCGACCCGTGCATCTGTTATTATTTAGCCAAGAGCTGCTCTAAGATAGTGAAGGTTGATTTGATAAATTATCACTACGGCTATGATAGGATAGATGAACCACTTTGCCGCACTTAGACTCCCATTTGGTCCGTCTTGCGTGCAGGCCACTTGTCTGTGAGAAGGAATAACCCTTGATCCACCACGCGGGCCCAGGTGCGGGTTGGTGGATGTCACTACATGTCTTCGAATTTTTGTTTCTATGACATGCCGGTTTCCTCGCGATGTTTTCCTTCACCGTTTTGAGGGCAGTGGTGATAAAATTATTTACACAAAGTAAAGCGCCTGCCTGGGTTCGGACCCACGACCTACAACTTGCATGTCGTGGGTGTTACCACTGGGCCACCGCTGCTCATCAGCTAGCTATCGATTATCGAAGCACCTAATTATTTTCTATTGTTAGCACAAAATCTTTGCTCAGTTAACATTATGTATATAAAATTGTGTACAGGCAAACTGCTAATTGCTTTATGAATAATTTATAGTATTTCGTACGAAAAACAATAAAAATAATAAGTCTGAAGCAGTATCTTCGGTTTCTGCGAAAAAAATCCATTGGCGAGCTGCCGGTGCTAAGGATTTCAAGAAATATGTACATCTACGACTTACAGAAAGAAAATTATGTGAAAGATGGCCTTTGTTCTTGGAAAAGATTGTTCTTTTTCGTACTGGATTTTTGATCGCCTCGTTTATATAAATTGTATTTGATCTACCTATAACATCCCTTTGAAATATTTACTCCGAGTATAATTTCAAAAGTGCAATAAGTTTGTGAACACAAAGATATCTTTGATTTGAATAGATTAAGAATATAATTACTTTTAATCGAATTTAAACAGTTTAATTAGTTTACTGAACTTCTGGAGGCCATGAGCCAACCTAGTCACGTCAGTTTTAAATCAAAGATCTGAAAACAAAGATGGAGCCCAAAATCACAAAAAAAAAGCTTCGACTGTAAAACAAATAAAAACCGAAAGACAAATCGTTATATAAAAAAGAAAGCTTTTGAACTATTTTTCATCGACATAAATAATGTTTTAACTAAGTCTGCGCTCGACCTTAAAATTCCACTTTTTCTCTCGTCAATCAAAAAGGAAAAATACCAAGAATGGTCTATAAAATGATAACAAAATATTTAACGTCGCCGTCGTCTAGAACAAACAGCAAAACCTTCATTTAATTAATTAACGGCGTATAATTCAGTGCAAGATTCATTTCTACAGTACATTTGAATTTCGAAAAGAAACGTTGGTATTTCAGTGTTTTGGACCAAGCAGCTTTGTTTACAAGACCATTCCGGAAATCAATTGGCTTCCAGTTTAAGTTATTTAATGTTTAATTGTGTTATTAGCCAAAGGCGCGGGAGGAGGGCTGTTATTTCTCTCAGTATCTTGTATCTTTTGCTTTATCGCCGAAGTTGTCGGCGATCTAAGACCCAAGCGTTCAAAAAATTTCATACTTTTTTGCGCACCTGCCTTCGACGCTAATGGCTAAAGACTAAGAATTTATCAAACTTCATGAACAGTGTACCTGGACTGTCCTTTGTTTTATCTTTAGACCGAAAGATTGATTGTGGCAAAAACTTCAATACCTAACTAAAGGAAGCTTCAGAAGTTTATTCAATTCAAACACTAGATAAAAGTTCATGCTGTGAAATCTTTCTGATATTATTTAGAAGTTGTAGCCAAGAATTAAAAATAAACTAGAGTTTAAATTGCCTTAACAAAGGTAACTTAACCTAACTTTAAAAAGAGAGTATTTTGCTAAGAAAGATCAATTTTTAACCGACTTCCGAAAAAGGAGGAGGTTCTATGTTCGACATTATGTTTTTTTTTTTTCGACCGACTTCCAAAAAAGGAGGAGGTTCTATGTTCGACATTATGTTTTTTTTTTTTTTTTTTTGTGTTTGTTCACCGATATCTCCGTCAATTGTGGACCGATTTTGAAAATTCTTTTTTTGTTTGAAAGAGTATGTTTCGAAATTGGTCCCATTTTAATTTGGTGAAGATCTGGTGAAGAACTTCGGAGATATACAACAGAACTCTTCAATAAATAACGGAAAATCTCTTGGGATTGCTGCAATCGCATGTCTGTTTATTGTTTATACCATTTTATAACATAACATCACGACAGTACGCTCTTAAGGGGTACGCAGATCTCTCATTTCACCGGTTATGTTCAAGTTTCATGAAATCTATTCTGGCGTTATAGTTACCTTACTAACTTGCCTATTAGGTAGGTACAACTAAAAAGTGAAAAATAAAAAAACTTTTTTGCAAAAAAATACTACCGACTTCCAAATACAAAACTGCAAAGTGTAAAATAACTTTATTTTTTGAAGTCGGTGTCTTTCGTAGGTACCAATTTTTGTGCGTTATGGACACCGACTTCAAAAAATAAAGTTATTTTACACTTTGTAGTTTTGTATTTGGAAGTCGGTAGTATTTTTTTGCAAAAAAGTTTTTTTATTGCAGTAATTTTGTACAAGAAAAATAATAACACATGAGAATAAGGAAAGCAAAAAGATTTTAAATTAAAGAAGAGGTAGATATTTAATTTTTTTAAGTTTTACCACATAATAAAAAACAGAATAACGAGCATCTTACTTGATTCCCATTTTAAAACGCACACACACACGACTTATAACAAACACAGAATTAAATGAAGTACCTGGGCATTCCTTCCCGCGCTGATTAAATTCGAAAATGCCATTTCTCCGCCTAGCTGTGGTGGTACTTACTGTGTCTTTACTATAACACTACCATGTTTTGGAGAATGCTATGTTGTACGGGCTTTAGTTACAGTTAGAGCTTCCTAAATTGGAGCGTGTTATGTGAACAGTTTGCAGCTGGAGCAAAATGGTCGCGGTGCCACCTCAACGAGTTTGTTGTTTAATTTCCTCTAAAGATTATGGATTCGCAGACGGTTTAGTGCCAGACGGATTAAAACAATTTAGTTTTTTTGTAGCAAGTCTTTTATTGGATTCCCAAGATGCTTTATTGGCCAGATTTTCAATTAGACACAAAAATATGTAGAATCTATTTGTCCTACTAAAATCATGATTCCCCTGTTGCTATATTGGCCTGATTTTCAATAAGCTGCCAAAGCTGGAGGGTAGGGTATGAGGGTATGAGATTAGGGTATATATGTGTATGAGGATAAATGGATTAATGTATGTTGCTCTTTCACGCAAAAACTCTTGAACGGATTGTGATGAAACTTATAAACATCAGAATAAAGTATTATATATATATATACGCTACAATTTATAAAGATAAAAAGTACTAGCTACCCGCATGAAATTAGTACCTATAAATGTTCAAGGTAGGATCAGTAAAGTTGATTTAAACACCGTCTGACTGCTTGAAAGTATGATTTAACAAATTTTCAAAAAGTATCCTAGGCATCTGGTGCTCTAAAGGCCACGCTCGACGCGCCAATTTCAACAATGCTGTTCCCAACTTCGC
Organism: Orthosia cruda; assembly: GCA_964057195.1. NCBI lineage: Eukaryota > Metazoa > Arthropoda > Insecta > Lepidoptera > Noctuidae > Orthosia > Orthosia cruda. Next base: position 14,492,971 of record OZ059847.1, read on the forward strand.
CAATGTTGGGGTAGTAGCAGTTTGTTTGAAAAAAAAAATGGATTTTTTACCTCTCAAAATATCCACAAAACTGAATATCAAAAACAGACAGAATGCAGATATAATAAAGCCCAAATTTCTTCAGCATTCTTTTGCACGGAAAGTTAAAAAAAAAAACTAACTTACTGTTCAGTATCGGCAATAAAAAGTTTTTCAATCTGTTCGCTGAAGTTACTTGACCGAAGCGGTTCGCCTAAATAATACGCGTTGTTCGCGAAGGATATAGGGTTTAATACTATTGAATGGGTATTTTAACATTATAATAAAGTCAGCGCCTGTTTGCGCTAGTGCCTTGACATGAACCATTCTAAATATGAAGTATTTTTTAAAAGTCCATTCAGCCAGTAACAATACTAATATCTTCGACCGTTGCAGTACTAATTAAAATATACCTACACAGAAATTAGTAGTTTATCTACATAAACTACTATTTTCTGTGTAAGTATATTTTCACTCGCGTTTTATTATTATCACATTCGGCTTCGTCTCATGCGATAAACCCACGCTCGTGTTTTAATAACCCCTATTATATGACCATTGCATAAACTACTATAATGACATCGAGAAAGTCTTGATCCTCAGATAGAAAGATAAGGATAACTCAGTTCCTTTTGTTAGATTTTAAAGTTCACAGAAGTATTCGTAAGCAGGTCTTGAATGTTGAAATACGGCAAAGACATCTAAAGGTGATCCAGAATGTTCAAAACATTTTAACAGGACAAAAGGAAGGTAAACTAATGGTTTTTAAGACCTTGTTTTGTTTAAAGTTATTCTAACGATTGCACCCACACTCGGGCCATAAACCCGTTAATGTAGGTCTAAACACAGGGTCCCAAATTACCTTTTCTCTGTGCCCGTTTACGACCTGTTAGTAAATAAAAGTCAGATCATTACTTTAACCTTTTTTATTCAGTTTTATTTGCTTAGGTACTTAATTTGGGATGAGTCGAGATGTTATCAGTGGCAAAAGTTGTTATTCGGCTACTGACTTATTCCAGGTACCAAGGGGAGTCGTAATCAAGCTTTTCTATAATTGTATCTTATTTTAGTTCAATTTCTGAGACAACGTTTAAATAAATAAATATAAATTTGTATTAAAATGTTGGCTGCCAGACAATAGACACAATAGAAAATATATTGTTTGAGGTCACCAGTAACCGAAGCGGCAGTCAACCTGTTCAAAATGGCATTGACCCGAAAAACAAAAATTTGTGCAAAATATCAGCTCAGTGGGTGTACAAATTTAACTCGCAAGTTTTGATTACAGACACCGGATCAGGTGAAATTAAAAATCTTGTGAACAATAATTTTTTCAAAGAAAATGCTGATGTTTTCAAGAATATTCGTATTTTCGTTCATGTCTTATAATAACGAGACAAAACTCAGATTAAAATATTCCCAGCTTTATTCATTGTTAACATTTCACGTCTGCCCTTTGTCACTATAATAATAGTGTGACACAGGGAAGGAGTCTTCCCGTAAATCTTCTTCAGCGTTGTGTGTGGAAGCGAAAACCGCGTCCAAATATCTCATTGTTCTTCAGATTAACTTTGCACGGAAGTATTTACTTCCAAATACTGTTGAGGGATTATTTACTGTAATCTTTGAACTAGATTAAGAAAGGTTATGGAATTATAATAGGAGTGTTTCCTAGGTAGGAAAATGATAATTCTATTTAGTTCGTCAGTGACATTATCAAATAATATCGGAAACGTATTGTTTGCTTTATCAAATAAATAAAAATTGACAAAGATAAAGCGCATCAAAGTTCCGGAATGAGGGCTAGTGACGTCATTTTTGCAGTATAAAGTGTAGCACACCATGGCGTCACACCACGATATTTCAACGCACTGTATCATCGTAATTTTTTGTTTACGTGGCAAAAGAAAAAATACGTGTCCAATATTTTTAGGTTATCTAAGTGACGGACTAAATAGATATTTTTTGTCAATTACCGTATTCTACTATTATCCTACTAATGTTGTAAATGTGATAGTCTGTATGTTTGATGTGTTATTAATCGGCTACACCTCAACGGCTGAATGAATTTGGATGAAACATGGCATACGGTTATCTACAACATCTTGGTGGATTAGGTCATAGTATACTTTATATTCTGGTAGTATGTTAAATGTTCTTAGGCTAATTAATTAAACTGCAAAATATAAATTTGTTTGAAAAAAATAGTAATTGAACTATTCAAATTTTATAGTTCAATTACTAAGGTAGAACAAAAGTTTCGTCTTGTTTTGACTATAATTATATTTTTGTCTAGCAAATCGTTGTAATAACTGAGTTTATGTTAGCTTTTATTTTTTAGCAAATTTATATTTGCCAGGATCGCAAAAAAATAAGGAGTTAACTCGAAACGCAAATGGCAACCGAAGCAGAAATTGTACCATGTAACTAACTCCATTTAGATTTTTACCTAGAATCTAGATATTGTTTGGTATCTATGTTCATATGTATGTATCTAGGACTTAATCTCTAAGTAGCTTCGCATAATAAACATGGAAGCACTGCGGCATCGAGGAGGTGAATTGCTTAGGGAACTACACTCAAGTACCTTAGGAACGTACCTATTAAACGATCTATATATTGCGGTACATGTAGGTGCGAACTCGAAATCCGATGAGTACGCGAAGTTTCCAAAGTTCCGCAATAAACTTCGTGCAATTGCCCGTTTATCTGAAGAAGGGAGGATGTAAGCCTATCTATGTATGTTGGGATATATGTGGATGAGATATTGGTATATGTATCGCCTGCTTTAAAGAGATTCAGCTGAAGTGCTGAAAAGTTTCAACGGAAGGTTAATATTGATGAGTTCCAAAAGTGCCCGATCTTTGCAAGATATTTAAAATACTCATTCACCTTCCTCACGCTTCGTCATCCGAAAGGAACTCTTCACGTGATCGGATATTTTCTGGAGCCGTCGAGTGCACGTGTTTCTTGTTTGGCGAACGCATATAAGCAAAAGTTCAGACGCCCGTGTCTTTACTATTTAAATCTATGACGTAATTTCTACTTGCACTTCATCGAAACTCTTCAATATAATTTAGTTCACGATAATATAGATATATTCTTCGCTTTTTAGTGCTTGCCAAGTTAGTTTGAATCATACAAGTACAATTGCATAACCTTCCTTATCACGCAAAGATGCAAACGGGTAAGCAGAGTTTAGCATAATTTGAATTTTTAACCTCTCAGTATGTAAAAGAGTGCTATTTATGCTAATCAGGAATTAACATTTAATCTTTCTGGAGCCACCGACTAGAAATTGTCACAATTAGCAATCTCTCGTAATCAATACCTGTCGAGTATTCAAAAACGCACAGGTGAATATGGTTGCACGATTATCCCGTTCAAGCGTGTGACGTCACAGCTCAATCTCGTTCGGGTCAGTGCCAAGGCGCATTAAATTGCCCGGAGGGGATTCCTTCATGCGCCGTTTTATTTTTATACCATAGCGTTAGTACTTCAAGTTCTATAATCTGAACTAATTATTACATGGGAATAAAACATAACTGGCAAAATATGAAGGTACTGCAGGCGTGATGTTAATATTAACTAACGGGGAACTAGAGACACATTGGAATATCGTTAACCTATTTCATTGGTTAGGTCTGGGGTCACCAAATGGCGGAACACGGTCCGGTTCCGTGTGCGGGCCTGAAGTACAATATCATTTACTTGTGTAATTTGAGTACCTACGTAATTTAATAATTTAACCCATGCTTTGTCTTTACTGCTGTCAATTCTCCAACGGACGACCGCAGTGCACGAGGTCGTCATTCGTGGCGATAGGTAAGGGCGCGGGAGAAGACTTACCGATGAACATCTTCAAGATTTGTATTGACCTGCACCAACTTTAATCCGAACTTCGGATGAATATAAAAAAAAAAAATGGCATTACCTAATATTTGAAAAAAGTCTTGATAAGTACTTTTATTGAATACATTTAATTTTGATATTTACGCGTGACAATGTAAAGACGCGGAGGGAGGTGGGAGAGTTGGCTGTAAATTTTACGGACCGCGACCGTCATATTATTTTTAAGAAGCGGACCCCAAATGAATGTAATTGGTGACTCCTGGGCTAGATGATAAATAAAGACCTTTTTCCTTAAACCGTAAGTTAAATGAAAACGTGCTTATTTTAGCTCAGTGATTCACTCAGAATGACCATGTGTATTGCCGATTCGAAAGTGTTATCCTGTAGGTTGAGAAAGTTACCGTTTTATTTGCTCATATCTTATCCGTTACGCAAAAAGGGCTCCTGGAGTATCCTCCATTTACATAAGAGGAAAATTATGTGGGATCATAAACGTGATCTTATTTTTTATGATTCAGAATTTATTATGATTTGGTTATGGTGTCAAATGGGGTAAAAAGGAACAAAATTTGCAAATCTCAACTTCTTAATTTTTCAATCAGTTCCACTGCTCTCTTGACCCACCTCAAACTAGCCCTTGGGATTGGTGTCTAGGCCGTTTTGTTCAAATTAAGTTAAGATATAGCATTGTATGGTAACTTGAATAATAAACTGTTATACTACTTATTTGTCCACAATTGTCTTAAGCCGGGCGGATTGGAAGGAAGAAGGGGAGGCCTTGCCCTGCAGTGAGATAGAATAGGCTGAAAATAATAATAAATGATATTAATACTACTTCTTTAGATACTAATCGAAACTACGTTAAAATTTGGTGGTTACAATCCCGTGCAGGGTTGATCCGGTACAAGAAACTGTATCGATTTGTAAAGATAAAGCATTAATAAAAAGAAAAAAAAAACCTAAAAATAGTAAAAAAATAGTACTTTTTTGAAAAAAAAGTGCAAAAATAACTTTCGTTTTGGTGTTTATTCCCATTTCGGCACCTTCCCATCTCGGCACCCATGAATTTATTCATCTTGTCTACAAAAAAATCCCATCTCGGCACCCTCTCATGAATCATTTTAAGGTACACAAAAAGAAACGGAAACACAGTATCGGTATAGTAAGTAAATCAACTTAATTATTACCTTTTTGCCACGTTGGGACTTAACATAATTTAGCACTGATCTCCCATTACTTGGTTCTGCACTCATTATTATTTCGTAACTTACTTGAACTTATAACGTGACGATCCGTTTATCTCTAAAAAACTAGAAATACTGATAAAATGATTGAAGTGTAAACACATGCATAACGAATGTAATTTTACATTAAACTGGTTTCGCACCGGCCGCATTGCTAATTGTCTCTATCTCGCTCTTTCTTTTGTTAGTTTGCGCTGTTGTCTTATTATACTATCTGGACTGAGCACTTCTAATTTTGTATTACACAAAAATGAACCATAATGATCAGTCGTTAGGTTTACTTTGGTTTGACTGTCTTAACCGAGGCGAAAGGGATAGCCAGAAAATGTGACATTTACTTGCTTACTTATTACTTGCGTATTTTTTTTAAGTCCCATGAAAATATATTTTACTTGGTCCACTAAATACTACTACTTTTTACACTAAGTACTTTTTTTTCTGTGTAATTTTTTTAGTTTTGAGTCAATTAATTTGATTAACTCACTATACTGATACAGTTTATCCATTTTTTATGACTGTGTACTTAGCAACGACTAATGACGGAGTGCCGAAATGGGAATTTTTCGTAGAAATGATAAATAAATTCATGGGTGCCGAGATGGGAAGGTGCCGAGATCGGGCTAAACCGGAACTCGGTGTTGCAAAATGATAGAACAACAAGTACCAAAGACACCGAATAGAAAGTTATTTTTGCAATTTCTGCACTTTTTAACTTTTATTTTGCTTTGGAAGTCGTTTTTTTTTTGTTTTATTATTATTTTAAAATTGTATCTTTACAAATCGAAGTTGATTCATGTACCGGCTCGACTCCCCATGGGATTGTAATGACCAAAATTTAACGGAGTGTTATAAAGAGGTAAAATAATAACTATTTGTAAGATTGTAGGCGGTATTTCTGGAAATGTCTGTCCCGATTACGGAAAATTCATTCACTGAGTTATAGTGTACTTGAGGGCCATATAGTACAATTGTAATATATAAATGCGCGGTTGCTATGGGACGTGAGAAGGGAAGCTGCGTAAAAAAGGTAGTGTAATAAGTCCTGTATATTTTTTTTAAAATCAGGACCGCGCTTATACTTGAACTTAGGGCGTTTGTGCACTAAGTGTTTTAATTCGTGCTTTTTACATATTCGTGATAGTTGACAACAAACATTATAAAAACGATCACAAATACGAGTGAGTACACAAACGACCCTAGATTTAACGAATTAGATTGTTTTAAACTTACCTTTATACAAAACAAAGGTAGAAAATTACAGAAGTTTGATCCAAAAGATAATAAAATATATAAAAATTACGTAGTGTAGAAACTAATTAATAATTTAGGCTTACTCTAAGATTCAGAATCCGTTAGTACTTAGTGGAACAAAAAATAATCTTACTTCCGCATACAGGATGAATTATGCTAACCCGCATCATATAAAATGTTCGTCAAGTTTAGAATCCGTGCTTCGTCCTTGCCTCGTACGGGGCTCGGCTCCCACCACGGTCTAGCATTTTTCATCCTTTATCCTACTTCTTACTATATAATGTGCAGCAGTGTTCTTTGTGCATTTGTAACAACCATATTGCGATAGCCAACTCGCCTGCCAAACGTGGCGTTAGTGATAATAGCAACAAACCCCCATAAATACCAAAAATAAAAAATGGCCCCTAGTGCCCGGCAGCCTACCTACCCTCGACTATGGTATCAGTGGAGGTTACGGCATGGCAAGGGGTACTGAGAATCTCCGTACGAGACAGCCTTTTCAGAAACTCTAAAAATACCGTGTGAAAGGTAAAGCTTTGAACTATAAGCCTTTTCAGATACTCTAAAAATACCGTGTGAAAAGGAAAGCTGAGAACATTTAATAAGCCTTTTCAGATAATCTGATTGATGCTCATAATCTTCATCTTACTACTCTTCTCCCATGTTTTTTAGGGTCGGCAGAACACGTTGACATCTTCTTTTCTCCCCTTTCAACCAAAACTATCATGTTTTTGTATAAACCGTAAAATATACCTTTGACCTAAACATTAAGGTAGCATTTTTTCAGTTGTAACCTACCCGGGAAAGGTAAACAAAGACAGAACTCGTAAACAATGTAACGTTAGAAAAATATGCCGAATTGTAGGTAACAAACAAAGGTAACCCATATAGTGTTATTTTTTGTATCCGGGTTTGTGTATAATAGAACATACCTTCAGCTGTTAGTTGTTGGTTTATAACTAACTTAATCGATTCATAAAATAAAAAAAATAATTTCAATAAGAGTTGAAATTTTGTGCATATGTTCTCTTGTGATTATAAACTGGTTTTCTGTCGTTAAAGTACTGCTTCTAAACAGCTGTTTTTTTAATATTTCTGGATCATTTGCTTTGTGAAAAATGTTCATACTTTGCACTCCCTGTAAGATCGCCAATGAATTTTAAGTCGACCTATAAAAAATCCCCACATAGATTTTATCTTCTTCTCACGGCAAAGTATTTAGCAGGGCTAACTGCCCACAGTACGTCAGACGTACTTAAGTGCACTCAAGGAGGCTCATTTTATGCACCCTAAAACCTCATTTCATGTAGCGAATATTGTACAGGCTTGCTTAGGCAGGGTGATGAACTTGGCAAAACAAAATAAAAAACTGGCCAAGTACGTTTTTTTAATTATCTAATTCGCTCAGAAAAGAGACTTCCATTTTCAAATTTCATGTCCGTGTTTCTATTAATCTGCCTAGCTTTTTTCCCAACTATATTGGGGTCGGCTTCCAGTCTAACCGGATTTCATGTCCGTGTTTATATCATACAAAACTTATGTATATGAAAACCGAAAGTACGAGTAGATCCACAAACAGACTGAAACACAAGAGTGATCCTATAAAAAATAGTATAGACTAGAGCATTTACATGTAACAGAACATCGAGCATTCGTCGTTTTTAACCACACTTTGAACACGATGGTCGATGTTTTGTTAGAGAGCTCAATGTTTTGTTTCAAGTGAATACGCTAGTTTATACTCACTCGAAAAAATGGTGTCTCTTTCTAAAAATCCACACAAGATTTATCTACTTCAAGATCTGCACCATCAGACTTCAGTTTATAGGCTTTAAACCACACCTGTCTGCTTAACGTGATATTTAAGATAACATGCTCCAAACCAATTAGCGGACATTGTTCAGAAGTTGACGTTAACTGGCTGATACAATATTGATTAGACATGTTGGCTGCTGCCCAAACTATCCTGCACGCAATGCTGATGTAGTTAAAAAGCTTGTAGTTAAAAGTATATTCTTAACCACAAACTACTCTAAAATTGTAATATATTCAGCTGGTGAATGAGTGTAAAAGAATCTTTAAAAACAATAAATTAATAGCCGGGCCCCTTAATGCACTTTTACTGTTATAATAACAAGACGTGCTATGATCGCATTTTGTTTTTATAAAATGCAAATGAAGGTTGATCCAATCGAGATTTTCCCAGTGTTTATGTACAAGAATCGTCTTACAATTTACGAGAGCGATAACGTTGTGAATCGCATGAAAAATCTCTCAACACTTGTAGGTAAGCAAAATAAATTCAAGGTTTTGAATAATTGGAGGTAAATCGCTGGTTCTTTCACTATTATAGGGCAAAATAGTCGACGTTTTTTAATCCACGTGACGCAGGTTGCTTAAGTTAGGCACCTTAATGTCATACTAGTTGCCAAGAAATGCTTCACGCTTCTTTTAAAGGTATGTATTCAAGAATCGTTTTGATTTTTTGGGAATACAATGATTCTGTGTAGGCAAGACACACAATATATGAAACTAGAAGAAGGTATAGAAAATCGATATAGTGAATAATAAAGAATAATTTATATTCCTCTTTTTGTTTAATCGTCGGTGGATAACTTAGTGAGATCGTTTAGGCGACTATTTTCTGTTCATTTCTGTCACCCTGGTACTTTTCGAAACAACAAATGATTCAATTACAAAACCACCACCATTATTGAGCTAAGTAGTTATTCGCTTAAGCACCTAGTTCCAGATCATTTCTGCTTCCCTCGTAGTTATAATAAATAAACAATTAGGACAGTTGAATTTCAAAACGTCTATCGATATCATTTATTACGAATCCTTCCGAGAGGGAAGAGCATTCTTGTCTTTGTTCCATCGTGGGTGCGCTTCGAGGAATACTTTAGGTGAGCTTCATGAGGTGCGCTACAAATTAGGTGCGCTTCGAGGTGTCCCCCGAACAAGAGTGGGTAGCAATACAATTATAATAATACCTTTTATAGTTCAGAATGAAAAAATATATTCGGACTGTTTATTATTTTAATAGGAAAATAGGTTGAGGTTCAGAATTCCATGATTCTGATATATGTGTAGGCAGGGGATGATAAAAAGATTCGCATTGCGGGTAAAAAACCATGGCCCACTTTACTCAACCCGGTTCAGCAGGAAACTAGCGTGTATGTAAAGGTTTTTTTTGTGAATCGTTTTTCGCTCCATGAACTGAGTTATATTGCATTTAGCTACTACGGTAGTTGAGGACGAAGTATATGCAAAGGTTGGAAGCTGTTACCTATTACCACAGATAATATAATACTAGCATACAGATGCCTCATCCCACACAAAGAAACCGTGCCGACGTAACTAGCGTTTTTCATCTGATTATACCAATTATTTTTTGTAAATCGATCGCGTTCGTTTCCATTCCACAGCAATAGATAGATCACCATCTATATCCGTGGAGTGAAACCGAACGCGATCGATGTACAAAAAATAATCAGTATACATAATCAGTACAGTACGTCGGCACGGTTTCTTTATATGGGATGGGTCACCACTGCTATTATATACTTTTATTACTAAAATCAAAACTTAATCGTAAATATAAATAATATGTTCACACAACAAGTTTGACACTTACTATTACGATGGGAATTATAACAGACCACCGTTTCCTGGCTTTGCATATTTTTTTTAAAGCTGTTTTTCCTAGTTACTATAACAAACAAAAATCACGATGCTCGTAGATAAAAACATAGGTACATAGTTCCAGTAACATAGGTACATAAATGTTATAATTTAACTTTAAATACATCCTTTATATATTTGCAAACACACAAAAAGCAGAATGTTTTGAGTGTATTCATGATTTATCGTTGATGATTCGTCGTTTTCAAGATTATTCTAAGTACAAAATAACTTTGTTTTATGCTTGATATGCGTAGAAGACTACTTTTACACTCCATATTTTATAGTAAATATTATGGTATTGGTAGGTAATTTGTTTTAATTTAAAAAGTATGGCAGAGTTTTCCTTTCCTTACAGCTGTAGCCATTTACTTCAAACTTTTTACATTACAGTTCCAATTTCAAACATTTGCCGGGCAAACTCAGAAAAGGGTAGCTTGTACATAAAAATGTTGGTACTGCATATACCAGTGTGTAAAAAATCAAGTTTTAAAAATAAGTAATCTTGGGCCAGAATTAAAGCTTTAACATAAAATCGGAAAGAGGAGTTACGAGCTCAATTCTAAAGAAAACTAGAACATCCAGTTTCAATCCCTGGCTAAACTTGCTTCCTTTTATAAATCTGAAAACTTGTTCGGATTTTCTAGTTACCTGCATCTTTTGTTTGTGTTTTCTGCTATTAGGTTTTTGACTTGTTACCTCATTTTTAATGGAGACATCATGTTGCTGAAATAAACATATTGGATACAATGTTTAAAAATGTTAAATATCATAAAGTTAACAGACTTTCATCCATTTTGATGCTAATAATATAAAACACAAGAATTGCTTCTACAAATGTCCGTTACAGACTTTAAAACCATCCAACCGATGTGCCCCAATGCGTTTTGCAAATTTTATTATAAATGCAATAATGCGAAGATGGTTTAATGCTACTAAAACAAATAAAAAGTATTAATTAAATAAACAAAATTTCCTCCAACAAATAAACAAAATGTTTTCTTTTTGTTAGCGTAGTAGCATACGCCGGGTATCCGCTAGTTACCATTATAATGAACACAATAATATAAAAGTTTTTAAGCTCTCAACCAAAAACAAAATATACATGGTAAATATCCCGTAACAAATATTAATTCACAATAATATATTATAACACGCTTGTGTTTCCCGCAGGCTTAGGCAGACGTGTTCCACGCTAGTTATATTTAGGTCTTAAGTAATGAAGTGTGCACTTATTTCCATCGATCAGGCACGAATCTAAACTTCTACTCAGAAATTTCTGATGAAAAAGATGCCTTAGCTGAGAATCTAACTCAAGCTCAGCAATAGCTCTTACGCTTACAAAATCGAACGAGGCAAGGTATTAAAATCTGTTAATAAATGGAAAAGTCCGAGAGAAGAGTTATCCTCAGGTGACGTCATGACGAGTTCTCCTATATGGAACAGGACCTCAGCTGACCCACTAATAAATGAATCATCATACCGACAAGTTCCTTATCACTTATAGTGTTGACTCGTTTGTACTGAACATAGAGCATGGAATAACTGCGTCAGCAGTGACTAGAGGCTTCATCGATCTATTTACATATTTTTTTTTAAAGAATTTGATGAATAGAATGTCTTGCTTTTTTTACCGAGCAGATGATACTCATCTGCTCGGTACATAATGTTACTCGTTTGTTTTCTCTCCTAGTTGGGTTAGCCTTTAAATATTTCTTGATTACTAAACTATTCTCTCCTCCAACCACTTCCGAACTTTGAGGTACAGAATATTTCATAAGCCAGCCCGAAGTTTTTCTCCAATTCAACTCGCAGATAACTTTATAATAACAAAAGATAGATTACGTTTGAAATCAAGAAATATTTTTGATGTGGTCGAGAGCTTGAAAACAAACACAAAAATATTCTACATTGACATTTGGGGGTTGTCACTTTATCGTAACATAAAAATATTGTCGTGCCATGACTATTCTGAATGATCGAAAGTTGATTGAAAATCGAAGCAGATCGAAAATGGAACTAATTCAAGGCAAAAAAATACATTTGTTAAGAAAATAGCGGCCCCTATTTAGTTTCTACTCATTTATGTCAACTTTATTTTATCGACCGCATTTATTTTATTGTGGATTTCATATTTAACACAATAAAAGTTTATGTACTATATATATGAATACTGTTATATTTAAAAATATTACGTTTATATTCATAAAACATTTATTTACAACACTATGCTCCGTGCTTGCAACATTCAAAAAAAAAAAATACGGTCATTGGCAGCTGTCAGTTTAGTCTACGAAATTAAAAATCACAATATATTTAATTTCTAAATGTTATACATACAGGAGTAACGAAAGAGAAACTTTGTGAAGAAACTGGAACTAAATACAGTAACCGCCAACACGTAGTGCGAAAGTATCGGTGCTTAAGTAGTTATCAATGTTCATTCTTTGTTTGTTTGAGAGAGTGTAATTATCCAAAGTTATCATATTTATTCGAAAAGTCAACTTATAAGCATTGTTATCCGTTTCCCCTTCGTTCGTGAACGAAAAAGTCTCTGCTGAAATTCGCGCCTCATTATCGAGTTCTAAACCCTTCCGCACTTAATTTTAGCAAAAGCCGTCTTAACGATGTAGGTACAACACTTTGAGCTTCCATTTAATATCACCTTAATCTGTTTAAGGGTAAACAAGTCAAACATTCTTCCATACAAACGTAGTCTAGAGATTACTCCACTGTTTGACGATGTACTTTCAAAATAAAAAAAAGATATCAATTTGTCTCATCATTATCTAGCCCTGTGTGGAACCGAAAAAATAAAATATTTGAAAGTTATGAGCGTCGAAAGTTCCATATTTCAACACTAATTTTAACGTATCGTTGGGCGCAAATAAATACCATAAGAAGAAGGAAAATTAAAAAACGGCCTCCATACAGGGATAGATTAGTAATTCAACAAACCAAATAATTTTATTTTGATTAGATACATTCAGTAGTCTTTTCATGAAATCTAGACTCCCAAAGGTCTGTTTATAAAATTTCGCGCGCTCGTTTTCGTTCTGAATCATCTTCCATTTCGCTACAAATTTCCTCCCCGGTCAGTGGGGTGGAGGGGTGGCGCGTGCGGCGCATATACACACACGCTCATTAGTTTAGCTGCTGCCCGGCGCCCGCGCCCGGCTGCCCCGCAGGGCCTCAATCGGCTGCTGTCTGTATAATACGTCACCGTAATTACGCGCGTGCTGTGTACCTATGTAACTGATATTTATCGACGATAACGTATTCGTATAATATTTGATAACATTGACACCTGGCTTGAACTTTGGATTCCGATAATCCTTTATGTTTTGTTTTGATTATTTTGAATTGGTCCCAAATTTTACTGACCCTGGCGTTGGACTTTGGATTCTAAGTTGAATCTTTTATTGAATTTAGTTTGTACAATTCATGATGGCGCTTGACATGACTTTTATACCTAAACACTGACTTATAATTCTAATGTTTCACGCGCATTTATTAAATTTTAGAATTATAAATTACCTACTATAACTCCATTTGCGAAAACATTAGACGATTATATTAGCCCATTTTACAGCCCGTCCAACCGATTTTGACATCTATAGCGTTGGTAATACGACAAATGGTAGCTGTAGTAAACAGTTGGTTTTGGTAACAGGTTTATGCTTTTTATGTCATCCTTATGTTTACGGGATAGAACTCAAAATCGGTTAAACGGACTGTAAAAATATTTGGAAATATGTCTAATGTTATTTCAAGTGTCGTTTTAGGATAGTATACCTATCTTCATCTTTATTTAGAAAGTATTTTTTACAAAAAAATACTACCGACTTCCAAATATAAACACTACATAGTGAAAAATAACTCCAATTTCGGAAGTCGATGTTTTTGTTTCCTCGTTTTATATATTTCACTTTTTAGTTGTGTACATAAAGAGCAAGTTCAATATGGTACTTACCTATAATCTCAGATTAGAGAAAATCTGAGCCAATTATGCCTTTTATGCCTGAATAAATTACCTGAATAACATAACCGCAATGAGAGTGTACCTACCAGGGTGAACTGTACATATCTGCGTACCCCTTTAGAGCCTAAACGCTTGACGTTATATTATGAAATGCCGTAAACAATAAACAGATATGCGATTGAAGCAATCCCGAGAGATTTGCCGTTGTTTATTGAAGAGTTCTGTTGTATATATTTGTTCAGTTACATAGAATTATGTATATAGATTCCAATTAGATTATGTAGTTTTGATTTTCGATAGTCGTGCCTAATTATAGCGGCAGTTCATTATTATGTAAGTACCTATCTGTTATATCGGCTCGGCTTCCGCGGCGGACAAAAACAAAAGGAAGCTATTTTTAACCGACTTCAAAAAGGAGGACGTTCTCAATTTGACTGTATTTTTTATAATTTGTTGTACCTACCTAAATACCTACTTTTTTTAATGTGAACCGATTTTGATGATTATTTTTTTATTTGCATACCTGCTATGCGTGCCGACACTCAGAAGCTTGGCTCGACTACCCGACCTACTGTTTACTTTGTGACATGACGTAGTACCTTATACCTACCTAGATGCCTACTACTATATAATAGAAGGGCCCTCGCGCCATATTGTGACGTCATAGCTGCCGAATCGAACCAGTTAGGTAAAGTCAGCAAAAAAGTTGTTTGTTATCCAAACAATTTTAAATTAAATTGCTCAAAATCATTGAATTATTATTATTTGAATGAAACGCATAGTGTATCACAATACCGATTACTTTCCCGCGACTAAGTTACTAAGTAGGTAATGAATGAAGCCAAAAATGTGTAAGTTTTATATATTGTACTGTGATAACAAACAGAATATTTCAAACCGCTATTGTAAACAAACAATCAATAAACAATTTACAAAATAACATTATTTTTTATAAGATGAACCTAAATACTTACTTACCTAGAAAACAAGTCTTACATCAAACTGGCGCTGCCGAAAAAGCAGTTATCCTGACTCTGGCTGGTATGAATACCTCCTACTTACGGGGAGTCGCCTATAGGTTATAGCTAACTAGCTAAGGTAAGTAATTACAAAAACATGACCTACACCCGTGAGTATAGAGCCTAGCTTTCCGCACGCGCTGGTACGATACCCACAGTCAGCGAAGCCCTGGCGACCGCCCTACCAACATAAAATCTACCGACTTCGCGCTCAAACACTTAATTCTTATAATTAAGGACATAAGGTTCAATAAGCGCGCAAGCGGCTCCCGCTGCGCTGTCGTCGCCGTCGCCAAAGATAATTTAAAAGTCAAATCGATAAAATTACTTGTTGATAATAACAATACCTACGTAAATGCACATTTTCGCAAGAAAACTTATTGTCAAGTTGGCAAAGTCGCGGGTAAGTTTGGGTGCATAATAACAAGTAAATTGAGTGCCTTCTAATTACGTTAGATACATCTATTTGTACCTATGAGTTTATGTTATCATAACATGAAGTGAAACACACACCGCTATCAGCGCTCTTCAATGAAATTGCGCATATGTGCGTCACACAGCGTTATGAGTGTGTATACGTATGCAAACTAGCTTCTTACTGCTCATCACAGCGTCTATCTCTTTCGTGCGTGATGTCGGATGAGACAGAAAATATTTTAGCTCCGCCGCCAAATAGTTCGTGCCGTTGACTAGTTTAACCTTAAGGGTGTAACGTAATTAGAAGGCACTCAATTTACTTGTTATTATGCACCCAAACTTACTCGCGACTTTGCCAACTTGACAATAAGATCTCTTGCGAAAATGTGCATTGACGTAGGTATTGTAATTATCAACAAGTAATTTTATTGATTTGACTTTTAAATTATTTTTGGCGGAGGCGCAGCGGGAGCTGCTTGCGCGCTTATTGAACCTTATGCCCTTATTTATAAGAATGAAGTGTTTGAGCGCCAAGTCGGTAGATTTTATGTTGGCAGGCCGGTCGCTAGGGCTTCGCTGATTGTAGGTATCGTACCAGCGCGTGCGGAAAGCTAGGCTCTATACTCACGGGTGTAGGTCATGTTTTTGTATTTTATTTCAGGTTGTGCAAATATTACAATGCAATATAAAATGTTAAATAAGTATTTACTTACCTTAGCTAGTTAGCTATAACCTATAGGCGACTCCCCGTAAGTAGGAGGTATTCATACCAGCCAGAGTCAGGATAACTGCTTTTTCGACAGCGCCAGTTTGATGTAAGACTTGTTTTCTAGGTAAGTAAGTATTTAGGTTCATCTTATAAAAAATAATGTTATTTTGTAAATTGTTTATTGATTGTTTGTTTACAATAGCGGTTTAATATTCTGTTTGTTATCACAATACAATAGATAAAACTTACACATTTTTGGCTTCATTCATTACCTACTTAGTAACTTAGTCGCGGGATAGTAATCGGTATTGTGATACATTCAATGATTTTGAGCAATTTAATTTAAAGTTCTTTGGATAACAAACAACATTTTTGCTGACTTTACCTTACTGGTTCGATTCGGCAGCTATGACGTCACAATATGGCGCGAGGGCCATCCTATTCTTTAGTTGAAACGCATAGTGGTAGGCATCTAGGTAGGTATTAGATACTACGTCATGTCACAAAGTAAACAGTAGCTTCGCTTCGAGTAGTCGAGCCAAGCTTGTGAGTGTCGGCACGCATAGCAGGTATACAAATAAAAAAATAATCATCAAAATCGGTTCACATTAAAAAAAGTAGGTATTTAGGTAGGTACAACAAATTATAAAAAAAACAGTCAAATTGAGAACCTCCTCCTTTTTGAAGTCGGTTAAAAAATAGCTTCCTTTTGTTTTTGTCCGCCGCGGAAGCCGAGCCGATATAACAGATAGGTACTTACATAATAATGAACTGCCGCTATAATTAGGCACGACTATCGAAAATCTAAACTACATAATCTAATTGGAATCTATATACATAATTCTATGTAAGTGAACAAATATATACAACAGAACTCTTCAATAAACAACGGCTAATCTCTCGGGATTGCTGCAATCGCATATCTGTTTATTGTTTACGCCATTTCATAACATAATGTCAAGCCGTTAGGCTCTAAAGGGGTACGCAGATATGTAGGTACAGTTCACCCTGGTAGGTACACTCTCATTGCGGTTGTTATTCAGGTAATTTATTCAGGCATAAATTTAGGCATTATTGGCTCAGATTTTCTCTAATCTGAGATTATAGGTAAGTACCATATTGAACTTGCTCTTTATGTACACAACTAAAAAGTAAAAAATATAAAACGAAGAACAAAAACATCGACTTCCGAAATTGGAGTTATTTTTCACTATGTAGTGTTTATATTTGGAAGTCGGTAGTATTTCTAAATAAAGATGAAGATAGGTATACTATCCTAAAACTCCACTTGAAATAACATTTGACATGTTTCCAAATATTTTTACAGTCCGTTCAACCGATTTTGAGTTCTATCCCGTAAACATAAGGATGACATAAAAAGCATAAACCTGTTACCAAAACCAACTGTTTACTACAGCTACCATTTGTCGTATCACCAACGCAATAGATGTCAAAATCGGTTGGACGGGCTGTAAAATGGGCTAATTTAAACGTCTAATGTTTTCGCAAATGGAGTTATAGTAGGTAATTTATAATTCTAAAATTTTATAAATGCGCGTGAAACATTAGAATTATAAGTCAGTGTTTAGGTATAAAAGTCATGTCAAGCGCCATCATGAATTGTACAAACTAAATTCAATAGAAGATTCAACTAAGAATCCAAAGTCCAACGCCAGGGTCAGTAAAATTTGGGACCAATTCAAAATAATCAAAACAAAACATAAAGGAATATCGGAATCCAAAGTTCAAGCCAGGTGTCAATGTTATAAAATATTATACGAATACGTTATCGTCGATAAATATCAGTTACATAGGTACACAGCACGCGCGTAATTACGGTGACGTATTATACAGACAACAGCCGATTGAGGCCCACCGGGGCAACCGGGCGCGGGCGCCGGGCAGCATCTATACTAATGAGCGTGTGTGTGTGTACGCGCCGCACGCGCCACCTCTCCGCCCCACTGACCGGGGAAGAAATTTGTAGCGAAATGGAAGATGATTCAGAACGAAAACGAGCGCGCGAAATTTTATAAACAGACTTTTGGGAGTCTAGATTTCATGAAAAAACTACTGAATGTATCTGATCAAAATAAAATTATTTGGATTGTTGAATTACTAATCTATCCCTGTATGGAGGCCGTTTTTTAATTTTCCTTCTTCTTATGGTATTTATTTGCGCCCAAAGATACGTTAAAATTAGTGTTGAAATACGGAACTTTCGACGCTCATAACTTTCAAATATATGATTTTTTTATTTTTTCGGCTCCATACAGGGCTAGATAATGATGAGACAATTCGATATCTTTTTTTATTTTGAAAGTACATCGTCAAACAGTGGAGTAATCTCTAGACTACGTTTGTATGGAAGAATTTTTGACTTGTTTACCCTTAAGGCGACGTCACTCGTTGCTCGCATGGTCTGACTCCACGCAGCGTTCGCTTGGTTTTGTTCAGAATGGTGAAGTATGAGCCCGCGTCCGCTTGTCGCCCTGTATCTACTCCAAGGCGAGCTTCTAAAACTTTGTATCTGCCTTGGCAATCTGCCAACACAGACTCCACTTTCCCGGCAATCACAACTTAACATGAAATTTCAATTTTTATTCTGGTTAGCACTCGAGAAAAAGATACCGCACTTTAATTTCGTCAGAAAACATGTAAGTGATGTAAAGAACGTGTGATGTAAATATTTCGTTATTTTAAATTAATGGGGATATGTAGAGGATTTTTGTGCTTTTTTTCTAACTTTGTCTGCCTATGTAACGAAAATGTGGAGCGTGATTTTTCTATTGTATTTTGTGAGCCGAATGAAGTTTTTTTTCTTCGTGTCTTTAATCTAACGTTCCATCCATACTAATCACTACTTAGTATAAAACAAAGTCGCTTCCCGCTGTCTGTCTGTCCCGATGTATGCTTAGATCTTGAAAACTGCGTAACGGATTTTGATGCGGATTTTTTTAATAAAAAGAGTGATTCAAAAGGAATGTTTTTATATGTATACACGCGGGCGAAGCCGCAGGCAGAAGCTAGTAATATTATAAAGTAACTCTGTATTGTTACCCTGAACCGATTTAGTTTAAATTTGGTATGGAGATCATTTGAGACCTGGAAAGTGTATCCTTTCCAGTTCTCAAACGATCGTTTTTATCCCAAATATCGTCCTTTAGGCGGTATAAATGGGGGTAGAAGTTTTTATAGTAAACCAATAACTTCTCAAGTAAGGCGGCCCACACACTTATAATATTATGGCGCGATATAAAAAAATAGGCAATTCAAAGTACTAAAGCTACGCAGACGAAGTCGCGGGCAACAGCTAGTGGGAATATAAATAATCTACGACACTGTTCAACGCTGAACTTTCAAAAAAACTATTTTAATTAAGATTTCCTTCAACAAAGCTAGTTTTTTGACAATGTTATTAAGTGTGTCTGCGGCCTTCAGACATTTTACATTAACCATGTCCTACAATCGTACGAATCTACCAATGGGTATGATTCATTCAACATGAGCGAATCACGACGATTGCGTTCAGTCACGAACTCACGGGAACGAGACACATGGAGGTGACTGAGTTAACAGACCGCTATACAAATGACGTTAGTCGTGACCAGCTCTCCCGACACTTATCGGAAATATTACGAGTTTCCTCGGCGACGAACTACGAACTGTACTATTATTTATTCTGTGCAACGAATCTATTTATGGTGAATAGGCAAAAAGCATTGATTAACGCTATTGCCACACTCCTTGAAGAATGATGAACACAGACATGGAGTTAGCATAGCATAATAAAATGAGACCTTTCTTTGCCCATAAGAAGGTGGCCTTCTCTAGAGCAGGATAGTTAAATGTTGATTATAGTCTACATACTCGTAGAATGATGATATTAGATTGCAAGTCTTTTGAGAAAATACAGTATTTTTGACCTGCTTTGACAGATGTTTTTTTTATGACACAGAAACAAGCTTTGAATATCTAAATATTAGAATGAATATTAAAATACCAAAAATATCAATCAAATTTCGACGGCGGCATTCATATTTTGGATATAACCTACTAGTTTTTGACGCAGCCGCGTCCTGTGGTGCGGAAAACTTATGAATATAAAGCTCACAAAGCTTCGCGTATCAAGGATATGACAGGAAATCATTCCGCTCAGGAAGGGACAACCATTATGAGCCCTCAAGTTCAATGGCCTTCTAAATACTGGCATTTGGCAATGGTTGTATCGAAGTCCATTTCAGAGGCGTTGTCTTTGGATTTAATTTGATCATGGCTTAGGCGGGCGATGATAAGTATGTATAGCTGTCACCGAGTCATTTCAAACACTTCTTATCCCAAGGGAACATTATACCGGGATGAAAAATAGCCTATGTGCTATTCAGACTATAATCAATCTCTATGCCAAATTTCTTCCAGATCTGTTGAGCCGTTTTAGCGTGATTGAGTAACAAACAAACACAGATCAATCCAAACTGTCGCACTTAAATATTAATAAGATAATAAACCTGTGTGTTTTGGCTACGGCTACTCAATATTTCCGACTCAAACCAAATTGGCGGTTTCTATGTAAATCAATATATATTTGTCGCATCAAGTGTGGCCGATAAATGCAAACCATCGGGTAGTTAAGACATTGTGTGTACATGTGTGACATGTAGGTGGGTACAATCGTGAAAATTATAAATTATTCGGTACATTGGGTTTATTCAAATAGTCACATTTACAATCCTGCGTACTAATATTACGGATCGACACTGATTCTACGACGTCTTCGCTCTAAGGCAGTCAATACTCAACTGCCATATTATGTTTTCCCCATTACGCAAGTGGTTAGAAAAAGCGCGCTAATGCGTAGTTGTTCTTGATTTGCCGCCAGGGGCGTGCTTGTGATTTGTTTTGACGTCCGTACTATTGACTAAATCCGACATATTTTTGCTACAATATAATCATTAAATAACAAAAGCTTCATTAAGGTAATGAACAGGTAAATCATGTAACGCGGTAATTCATTTACTATAATAATATATAAAGTGCACTTCCATTTAATTACGTGTTAGTGATATTAATTATTATATACCTATCAGTGGCTGACAGCCCATTTTGAGGGTAGTATCCATATAATAAATTCATTTTGTAATAACTGTACATAAGTAAGTACTATCCATTTAATGATCGCATAATTTTGCTATGTACATAATTGCACTATTTTAGAGAGCTGTGGTAGCCCAGTGGTAACAGCCGCGGTTTATGCGATTGTGGGTTCAAACCCAGGCAGATAATTAACTAACTCATCAACTATGTCTACACCACTGCGCTCATAACGGTGAAGGAAAACATCGTGAGGAAACTGGTATGTCAAAGAAGTCCGGAGTCTGTGTTTCCTGATGACTCTTACCTTAATGTAGGATGAGTAGCCTACGATTAATGAAGACATGTAACATCTATTAACCAGTCTGGGCTTGCGTTTATTACGGCCCACTTCCTCTCACGGAGAGGAAGCCCGTGTCCCAGCTGTGAAAACATTAGAGGCTGCTAATGCACTATTTTGAAACTTTGAATGACGATTGGAAAGTGGTATTTACAATACGAGTAGTTCAAAAAAGGCTAAATTGTGACTTCATTACAAACCGTAAAAAAAATCGACTGTGTAAGCAAAATACTAAAAACGAAAAAATAACTTTAGCTTCGAAAGTCAGTCTCTTTGGTACCTCTTACGTTTTTGTCGTTTTGTGACACCGACTTCCGAAACGAAGATCATTTTTGCTCTTTCAGTGTTTTGCTTTGGAAGTCGGTTCATTTTTTGTGGAAATGGTTTTTATTTTTAAGTTTTGGTTGATACACCATCATATCTTGACAAGTCCTGGACCGATTTTAATAAAAGTTGCACTATTCCCTAAGTTGAGAGATACTCAATAAAAAGAATTATCGCCATCCGGTTATTAGTTTCGGAGAAATGCGTGGACAAACTTACATTCACTTATGAAATTTGGCACGCGTGTTTAGAAGCGCACATAGAGTAACATATGTGAATATTGTGCAATTCCAACAATATTACATACATGGGTAAAGTAAGTGGATATTCTATTTACCTTCCTAAAATATTACAACTATTTACACACACCCTAATAATTATATTGTGCTACATTTATTTTCCATTGTGACACATTTTCCGTTGTGCGATTACGTCAAGAATTTGGTCCTGACCCACATACGTGTCGAATTGATAACCTCCTTTATTTTGAAGTGGGTTAAAAGGTTCAGCAGATGATAATGCTCTTACTAAATATATTATGAGGATCCTTAAGTTGGCATCATAATACTCGAAATAACAATTTAATCAAGGTACAATTACCCTTTTTATCATTTTTGCCACTCCTGTAAAAAATATGTAAATACGGCGGGTATTTTCACATTTTCCACATGTCCTAACAAGTTAGCAACTGTAATAATAAGCTTCCCGTGATAAAATTTTATTATTTTTAAAAAGCTTTTTTATTTTTTGTAGAGTTTACCAACTTCAAAGGGTTTTTTTTAAGAGACTATAATAAAATATTAGACAGTCGACTGTATTTTTCGCGTGGGTTATCCTTTCTATTAATATTATACATATGAAAGACTGTATGTTTGTTTATCAATGCTTCAAAATTTGGAACTTCATCTAGGCAGCATACTCCATCGTCGACCAAATCATCGCTTACCTTCAAGTGAGATATTGGTCAAACACGAGCCTAGATAATTACAATGATGGTATATAATAATATATACTGAGGTACATTTTACAAAGTTCTGCACGGCAATAGAAAAACAAGCTAACCAGCTTGAGTGAACTCAGTCCGTCCTGCCACGACACGAACTTGAACAGTATATTAATCTTTTTGACAACGAGATCGTATTTATATCTCTTTGATCTTTTACTTTTTTATAATGAGTATGATGTATCTAGTGGTAAAATCTCATTGGATAACTATTAGTACGTTTCTTCAAGTGTTTACCCAGCGATTTACAAAAAAATGTTTTAAGAATTTTTGAGTGGGTTTGTAGTCTAGCCAGGTGAGGCCCAGTATTTCATAAAATACAGGTTCATTATTTTTCCACAGTATAAAAGTAATATTATGAATGACTTAAACATTACCTTTAAATAAATACCTTTTAAACTCCTTAATCATCTCAGTTTAAGTGGTATCTATTTCTTATTAATTGTGATAGCGCATTTATAATTTATTGGAATTTAATTTATTAATATTTTATACAAATAACGTCCACTTGACGAAGGTTCTAAAATATTCTCACTATTTTCAACTGCTAATCGCATCAGCTGACTTGTGCTAAATTTATAAAAATAATTACTTTCAGGAACAATGTTTTTCGAAACGTCAATGTTTTCAAATGATTATTCTATGACTCACAACCGGATCTTTGTGTCTCAGAATTGGCTGCAAAATCCTGCGCAGTAGCTATTTTTGTGTCGATGTTGAAGGTGAAGATATCACCATTGTATAACTCTGTCTCTTTCACTCACTAACATTTGTCGCATCGTCCTATCTCGCTTATTCTATGCAGTATACTCGATGACAAACTGTTTCTTGCGCAATGGTTGGCAGAGCCAATTTCAGAGACACAAAGATCCGCTGTAATTACTATACTTCTGAGGGTATTCCAAAGAGCAAAACATTTATACTATTTGATAATTCAAATTCAAATCTTTTATTTGCAGAATATGGGTAGGTACACAGGTGTTAAAATTACAAAAAATATATATATATATATCGCCATAATCAGGCTCACGCCATGCAAATTTAAAAAACATATTAATAAATTACAAATTAATTAATTATACACAGTATTAAGTAAATAAGGCAATAAATTACGAAATTAAGGAAAATGTCAAGCATACAATAATTTATAGTTTATATTATTACAATTAATAGAAATAGAAAGATCAATACATGTCAAACAGTGCAAAAATAGTTATACAAATATACATAATTCGATATATTGCGATACATGTACGATTAGATAAACAATTATTAAATACATATTTATTTATTTTTTCTCTAAAATGAAATCAAAAAACTCTTTTACTGAGTAATATGATTTATCTAACAGTATTTTCTTTAGTTTATTTTTAAAAATATTATTGTTAGAAATTGCGAGTAAGTAATTGGGTAAATGATTATACACTCTAGGAATCATACAAAATACACTATTGTTCAATAGTGCAGTTCTATTAGGAATAAAGCTTATTTTATATCGGTACCTTTGACTTTTTAATTTAATAAAACAACTGCTGTTATTTCTGACAAACATAATCATGTCCAATATATATAAACAAGGTAGAGTTAACACTTTAATTTTTGAAAATATTGGTCTACAGCTTTCAGTCTGTTTCATCCTAAAAATCGCTCAAACGCATCGTTTTTGCGCTCTAAATACCATTTCTTTATCTGGAGAGTTGCCCCAGAACATGACACCATACATCAATAAAGGGGTAACATAGCCATGATATGCTGTTAGAACTGCTGTCGTATTAACAGTTTTCGATAACATGTAGATAGCATATGAATATTGATTCAGTTTTTTACACAACATTTCAACATTTGGTTTCCAATTTAACTGAGAATCAATGTTTACTCCTAAGAACCTTGCTACATTTAATTGTTCAATTTTTGTGTCTTTGTATTGTATATCCATTTCTTGTAATTTATCAACTCTATTTCGAAACGTCATTAATTTTGTTTTGCTTAGATTAATTTTTAAATTATTTAAGGTTAGCCATTTTATAATTTTTTCTAAGGTATTATTTATCTCTATTTGCATTTGTCTTTTGTCTCTTCCAGTAAATATAACTGTACTGTCATCAGCAAAAAGAACAGTATCATTAAACGTTACTCCGGGTAGGTCATTTATATATATAATAAATAATAATGGCCCCAATACACTACCCTGTGGTACCCCAAAATTATTATTTTTGTAATTTGATTCGTAAGTATTATTTCTTTTTGATGAATTATCTAATCTTGTGATGTGTGTTGACTGTCTTCGATTGCTAAGATAGCTTTTTATGAGATTGTAAACGTTTCCCCTAACTCCATACGCATACAACTTATCTAACAATATACTGTGATCAACGTAATCAAAGGCCTTTGTTAGATCCATATAAAGGGCGCACGCATAGTTTTTTTTATCAATCTCTACCATAATACTTTGCAAAAATGAAAATATTGCCATATTTATCCTCTTACCTTTCCTGAAACCTATTTGTTCTTTAGCAAATAAGTTATTTGCCTCGAAGTAATTATATATGTTTTCGTGGATAACTTTTTCAAAAACTTTGGACAAAATAGGTACTAGTGCAATAGGTCTATAACAACTCATATCATTCTTATCGCCTTTCTTAAAGATATTAATCACAGTAAACTTTAATTTTTCGGGGAAAACACCATGGAATATACAAAGGTTAATTATATGACTAAGAATAACAGATAATTTAGTTGATACATATTTTAAAACATTAGTCGAAATGTCATCATAGCCTGTACTATTCGTGGACTTCAGATTTGAGATTACTTTTTGAATATCACTTGGTGTAGTAGGTTTCATAAATATTGAATTAGGTTTACTTGAAATGTTATTTGGTGTTTTATGGGAGACTAATTTGGTAATTTGATTAATAAAATATTCATTAAATTCATTGGCTATGATGAGGGGGTCTTTAATTGTGGTTCCATTAATATTAATTTGTCGTATTTCTTGTTTTGGTACATTCATTTTATTTTTGTTGATAACTGTCCACGTAGCTTTACTTTTGTTATTTGCATTACTTATGAAATTATCGTTCTTGGTCTTTTGTGTCAGTTTAATAATACGATTTAACCTTGATGAATGTTCTTTAAAGGTTTTTTTATTACATTCTGTTCGATTTTTTCGTAACTGCTATAACAGCTGACGTTTACGCTTGCAGCATAGTCTAATACCCTTTGTTATCCATCTTGAATTTGCTTTCGCATTAATCTTAACATACTTTTTAGGGAAACATAAATTATAAAATAGACCGAACAGGTCATAAAAATAATTGTACGCTATATTTGGGTCATCACTATCAAACACATAATTGAAACTTAAGGCATTTATGCATTCATTAAATTTTTCCATATTTTCTTTGCTATAGTCCCGTTTTTCAATGAACCAATATTTTAGAGAGTAGCTGGAGTTTACTGGACATGTGAGTATCTGCGCGGTGTGGTCAGATAATGCGAGTTCTAAAACATTTGCTTCGGAGCCGCGTATGTTAAACATGAAATTGTCAATGCATGTTCCACTAACCATCCTCGTTGGTTCTTTAATTCCTAATTTAAGGTTAAATGAAGACATTATTTGATTAAGCTCAGTAGATTCTTTACTTTTTCTTAATGTGTTAATGTTAAAATCACCACAGAGTATTACCTTATTTTTACCAAGACAGAACCGATTCAACAGAGAGTCAAGTGCTGTGAAGAATTTATTAATGTCTTCAGCATTGACCTTGGGTGGTCTATAAATACAGAAAATATATAGTTTATGGTCAGTCAAATGTATACCTGAGCATTCAAAAATACCTTCAATTGAGTATTTTTTTACATCGTGGATAGGAACAAATTGTTGTGAATTATGAACGAGAATACAAGATCCACCTCGACGATTCTTACGATTAAACACCGAGCCCACAGAGTAATTCGGAATGTTTAAAGAAAATAAGTCGCCACTAGACATGTTGTGCTCAGTTATGCCTAACACATTTATATCTTTTACACTTTCCAAGGATTTCAACGATGCAAACAATAAATCTGATTTGTTTATCAGACCGTTAATATTTTGGTGCAGTATTCTAATTTGATTGTAGACGAAAAAAATCACTAGATGATTCTGGTACAGGTGTCTCAATTACCATGTCAGTTTGGGTACTGATATTACAAAATCCGAGCAAGACATCAGTCTGCGTACCCCTATCAATTAATGGCTGTGTATGCTCCAAACTATTATTTGACCTTTTACAATACATATCATACTTTAGTCTGTAATCTACACGAAGAATTTCTTTTAAGAGTGACTGAGCTGTGTAGAGAGGAATAAATATGCGTTTAGATATCATTACAGAATATTTCATATCAACAAAATTTGTATTTTTAAATTTAGTACATGCAAATTTAATTTCATAATTTATTTTTTTCTCATTAAGGCATTTATTACGTGGTATTTCTGATACTATAATATTAGGTTTACATGTATCATGCAAAAACTCTTTAAGGTAAAACAAAAGCTCATTAGGGTTTTTATCATTAGTTCCTCCAAGTATCACTATAAAATCACTACTGTTCAAATTTTTTATTTCGGATTTTGCTGCTGTTAATACCATCCTTTAAGGGAGCTCCATATTTCGAGTAGCATGATATCATAAATTCCTCTCCAGTCAGGGTTTGAAGGGTTTCTCTTATTTTATAGCCTTGGTTATCTGCCAAAATAATAATTTTTCTTCTCTCAGATTTACTAGTATTTTTATCAGACTCATGTATCTGCTTTTCATTTGCACTTGTATTTGAAATCTCGCAATGTATCGTAGAGTTATGTAGATCGTCTTTCAGTAATGAATCATTTTTGTTTTAGATAAAACAAGCGGGTCCAGAGCTTCATTAGAGGGGGGGTGACGCTTTTAAGCTGTGATCACCTATCATATTCAGTGTAGATCCACGAGGTTCAGGACTCAAAGCATTATTTAAGTTTTGAATGGATATATCTGATACTGGAAACACTGTAGGACTTTGTAAGGGCTTTTTCTGAATTAATTTCCGCCTAAGTTTGGGTGTTATATTTTTTCTATCGAATGTAGTGTTAATCTTTTTATATTGTTCAATAATTTTTAAAGAGTTTTGAAGGTCTGCTTTCAATCGAAAGTTCTCTGAGTTTAAGTTTTCAATCTCATGGTTAGCGCTTAGAAGATCATCTGTTAATGTGTCAATTTTTTCATTTAAGTCGTGCAATGTTTGGCTATTATTGTGATAGCTATCTGGTAAACTCATAGACTTAATAAATAGTATGGACTCGAAATACCTATAAAAAAAAGTGCCTACCTAAACCTTAAAATGGCTGCCGATGCTATGGTTGTGTTAATCACGGATCACACACACATTAATAATACAAAAAGTAAACAACCATTTGACAGCAGGACTACCCCGAACACAACCACAAATTTCGGCAATTAATATGGCGAATATGGCACGTACTGACAGCTGTCACTACGTCATAACAAAATGTTGCCATAATGAGCAACAACTGAAATATTGTTGTCTTTTTTGTTAAATACGATTACTACATTAGAAGAAATGAGAAAAAATTATGTTTCACATTCTGTATCGTATTTCACTCATATTTGTATAAGCTAATGTATGTATAGAATAATAGGGCGCCTCCATGTTTTTCCTAGCTCAATGGGTAAACTCATCATTGTCGTATCAAATATACTTGATTCTTGGTGAATATTGCTTATGTCACCCAACGAACTGGCTCTGAATGGTTTACGGTGAGTAATATTTTCAAAATCCATGTTTAGTTAGTATTTCAATCAACAATATATTCAATATAATTTTTCTGAGTGCAAAGAAACACACTTCCAAAAGACCAGTGTCCAGATTAGGTAAAAAAATCGTACGGCGATTTCTGAACGATTGTTTTGATGTCAAGATTTGAACTAGACTTGTGATTGGTTATTATTTGTTCGATGAATCAGCTGATTGATGTTTACATTGAAAACTTTGCACTTTTCGAATTTTTAACTGATATTTTTGTATTTAATTTCACTTTTAAAGCTTTCAACTCTTAAATATCACTGCGCATGCTATTTTAATTAAGTACATCCATAAGTTAGATAGTTTTTACCCATTTATGTTCTTAGTTCGCAGTATACACAGAGGTTCACTGTATTACACAAACACTGTTCTATTTATTGTAAAACACAATTGTCCACTGCCATAACATTAGCATCGGTTTTACGTTTTCGGCCAAGTGAATATTATTTATTATTTCACAACAAACACAAATAAAACTGATTAAATTAAATAAAATATCGCGAAGTATTGTTGACACATTGGCTGGTGTTGCCAGAATAAAGTTATAGATATTTAAAAGGTCACTTGATACTGTTGACATTTTGGCTTGACGCGACGTTTTAATGTCTCGATAAAGTTAGACCTATCAATTCCAAACATCACTGAGTTCTTACAAATGATTGCAAAGGTGACGGACACAAAAATAAATTGACTACCCATCTTAAACATACCTTATATTATTAAGGATTTCTCTACGCCTGTTTCTCTTCTTGATATTATTGACATTTCGTCATAACATGACGTTTGAATGTCTTGATATACTCAGACCTATCAATTCTAAAGGTCACTTTTAGGGTGCTTTTGATACAAAAAATAAATTGACTACCTATCTTAAACATGGCATATAAGAATAAGTATCTCCTTATACCTGATTTTCTTTGTAAGAAAAAAAGATAAAGAATACAATTGTACCGCCACATGGTCCAGTAGTTTTCCAATTGCCGAGCAAAACAGGCCCACTAATCGAATCGTTTGGGTGGTAGTCTAATAAATATCGCTAAATTGAATGAATAAATTGTATCTTTTTTATGTATCCTCCCTTTTTCGTGTTGTGGACGTTGTGGTACTTGATAAATAAACTGTGAAGTTGAATAAAAATATGACTGGCAATGACGTTTGTATTTTTTTTCCGCATGAAATGTTTCGATAATATGATTTTCATATTTGTAATTCATGATTCGAATGTGAATGTTTCTTGAATAAGCCTTGTTTGGGATCGTATTGATGTGTCGGGGATTATGAAGAGAAAGTTGAAAAAGTGTCCAGCTTTATACACTAAATACTAGTTCAAAAACCCTCCAAAATGGCGGTAGCGTAAGCAAATGGTGTGGTATGAAAGTAGCTGTTGTTAACTGATTGAAGTATGGCGAATTAGAACATTTAATATTTTTATTGACTATTATGGTGAATAGTTTGTAAACATAACTTAAAATTATTGTTTCAAAATATTGTTACAAAAATTTACCCGGTGGCTACTGTTGTGCCACCTTTATTTAGTACATTTTCACGGAAACTTTTTCATACACAGAGATCATTCTCCTTACCACTATCCTGGAGGGTAGAGGATATCGGGGAACAACTGAACTAAAGTCGTGAAAATCTAAGAAGTCGAATTTGAAAGCTATAAAAATAAGTACTTAATAAGAATTAAACTTGATGCTTACGAATTATACTTGTCGTTATGGGTAACATAGTAATTAATTAGGATTATGAATTAATTCTTTCAATTTCTTACAAACAAAGTTATCGTGGCATGTAGAATGAGAAACGTCATCGGACTTCTTAGATTGTCACGATTATGATATAAAACGATTGCTTTTTTTACTAGCAAACACATTAAGGGACTTAGAGGTTAGGTAAATATCTACCTTTATTTATAAAAATCTCGACACTGATTATGATGAAAATTAAAAATAAGAATCGGCTAATCAATTGCTAAAAAAATTAGATATTCCTTTTATTTTTATGTATGTAAATTCTCGACTTCGAATTCTCAATTCAGAAACCGGGGATAAGTAGAGCTGTCAAACAACGTAGTAAAAAAGAGACATTGTCGTACTTATTCCGACGTGTCATCTGCACCTGTGTGGAAGATTTAGTTCAGACTAATTTGACAGCCACTATTTTTCCTTTTTTAATAACAATGCCAGAAAAATGGGGAATACTTGCACACTGAATAATTCAGTAGCCTATTTCATTGAAAAATTAAGCCATAATTTAATAACATAGCTAATAATAACATTAGCTTGAAATTAGAATACCATTTCGAATACACAAAATTACCCACGTAACACAATGCAAGCGATCGCTGAACTTTATTGCTCGTACAATTCGCAATTGCAATAGCATAATGCCATTATCCGAATGGTTTGGCGAGCAATGGATATAGAATACAAATGGACGGTCGGATGGTGTAGGCTTAGGACGTGAATCATGGTACCGGACACGGATTGAATTAGTGCTGCATTTTTATTTCATTCATCAGGCCGAATATTTTTATCGCAAATATTTATAGCAGAGTTGGGAACATAAATTGACAAGTTTTTCGTTAATTTTGTTGTGTTATCAAAACAATTTTATCTGTTTGGGAATTAGATATGGAATGTTTATTGAAATGCTTTAATGCGCTGGATTGTTTGTATTAATACATAAATTTATTAGACTACTTATAAAATATATTGACATCTATAAAAGAGAACAAAGATAAACATTTTGGAAATACTTTCATTGTGCGTATAGCTAAGAAGTGGAATTCTGCCGGAGCATTTGGGAATACTTTAATTGTGCCCTGCCGAAGTCTGTGTTTCCTGATAGCTACAATCAGGGGTTCTTGAATAGGTTACTTCTAGGCAAGCGTGCTTCACCGTCAACCACTTCATCGCTTACCATGTGGCGGGATTCCAAACGGGCCTATCAATAATTATACATGTTATTGATTTTAATGATTTATTATTATGTTCGGGTCAATCACCGAACTATAATAAACATGTCAGCGTAATTGCGACACCGCGCTCTATGCCTTGAATATTGTATGTATTAAGGAGAGTCCTCACTGAGAGCATTCGATGTCGAATATTCGAATGGTCTGGACGTTGAGCCGAGCGTTACAAAGCTTACACGCAAACGCGAATTTCGGCCGGTGTGGACGTCGCAACGATTTTCGCGGAAACGGCTCGCATTCGAATGTTCACGCAAATAAAACGCTCGAAAGCGAGTACTCAAGATAATTAAATGAATGAGTATATAAGTAGGAATATTACTGGCCACTTGTAAGCAAGGAACAGTTCCTTGATCTTAAGTGTTTGTGATCTTCTTGGTCAATCGTATTATCGAATTAATGACATTTAAGATCGTATTCGAATGCTTCAAGCTCGCAAGGGAATGTTCGACTCGGACGTTCATAGTTTTGCTCGAAAGTGAATGCTGGGCTCGCTGGAAAACATTTGTTTCTCGCCTAAATTACGTTTACCACAGCCGGGAGAGTGGAAAGAAACCCGAAATGATTCTAAACCTTTAATTATTAAAGTTAATTATAATTAATTATCCTAGAAGTGTCCATTCCAAGTCGAGGTTGGATCATGGAATGGTTACAACTACTAACTACAACTAGTTAACCTACGAATGTCCATTCCAAGCCGATGTTAGGACATGGAATGGTTACAATATTTAAATAGACTAACTAAAACTAACTAGCCTACGAGAATCCATCCTACACGATGTAGGAATATGGAATGGTCCTTTCTTACGAGAGATGCTCTTAAATATTAGTTCGGCATTGATCGATTCCTTGACGTCATGGCTGGATCGGTTCCAAGGTAATTGCACAGTCAGCAACTTCCTATGTTTATGCTCCGTACGTTTCTGTGTCAGCGAAAGTCTAGCTACGTGCGTTGACTTGCGGTAACTGCACTGTCATCAAGGTCTATGTATGTATTTTGTCCGCAATGTCAGCAGATTCCTAGGCATACGTAACACCTCCACCCTTAGAACGGCAACTATTTTAGCACATTGAGTGAAAAAAGTTGCCGGAGTCTTCTCGGGATCTGAGTTTTTTTTCCAGGATTACGGTAGGAGGCTGCTGGTTCTTGTGGTATGACAGGTGTTCTTTTGCGCGTTGCCCATTTGCACTAGTCCCTTAAGATCCACGGAGTACAAATTGATGTGAGTAGTTGACGTAGCTCGTTGCCCAGAATCGAAGGGTATCCTCATGATTTTGCGAGGTTGGCCTTTGATTTCGTCGTCGGCATCTGCTATGGTGAACTCTTCAGATTTCAGTCGACATCCATCGGGAGTTGTAACGAAATAACTTCCTTCGAGCGGTGTGTTGTCTTGTTGGTGACAGATAATTTGTACTTTCGTTTGCTGAGGGAATTACAGGACATGGTGTTGGTCATCGAGTTTCTTCATAGTTTTCTTCATCAGGATAACTGTAGTGGGATGGCAGGAGTCCCGCAGAACTTGATTGGTGATCGACTTCTGGATGCAATCAGATTTGGTGCGGATCTGGTGGGTAACTTCCTTCTCGCACCAGTTTGACTTCGGGCATTCAGCCTCTATGTAAGTGAATGTCAACTCGTTGGTTGCTAGGACTGGGAAGGATAGGATAAGGGCCTATGCGTGTTTTTAGGTACTACGGATAATCTTTACCAACCCACGCTGGGCTCGTGTGATGAATTACGGTCCATTGCCTATCACAGAGGGAACATTAAAAGAAGCTGATGATGATAATCTTTATAGGTCGTAACTATTCTTGGGAGCAGAAATAAAATGAAAATTTAAAAACGAAGGATTTGGACCTACGGGAGCTGTCAATTAGATACCGGCTCCTTGAAATTATGGTGCTGGTCTGAAAAGTTGTTAATCAGGGTGGTTCGACTGCCCAACCAACTCTCTGGTACCCCATTAGAGTTACTGGTACACAAAGTGGTTCCAGAAATCTTATTAAGAATTCTGTTTAATGGTCACAAGTTAGAAAATTCGCTTTCGCGTGCAACACTTGGATGATGAATCAAGGATTTTAATAAACCGCGCAAACACGTTAGAGTTACTATAAAAAGCAAGGCCAAGGCGAAGTGCCTTAGAAATGGTATTTGGCCGTGCTGATCCATATCTAAACTAACCAAGTTGCCTAACTCTAGCTTATCTAAAAATATATTTCTACTAATATCTACAGTTCGTCGGTGGGCCTGACGTGATGCAGGTCCCCGCGCACTCGAGTTCCTGGGATGGTAAACCCTGAAGGTTAGGATTTAGGAGGGAGCAACACGAGAATAATTCAAATGTACTTACAGCTATTTCATTTCCGGTTCCTCTCTGCGAATCGATTTCCAGATTCTTCTCTCGGTCTGCAGCAGGTCCGTATGTTCAGGATATCCGGAACGGTGCTTGATAGCCACCCGGGTGACACGAGACGTGATTATCGATGTGTGATGTGTCCCGACGTCTCCCGCGGATACCCTACCGACTGCGCCAATTACGTTTACCACAGCCGGGAGAGTGGAAAGAAACCCGAAATGATTCTAAACCTTTAATTATTAAAGTTAATTATAATTAATTATCCTAGAAGTGTCCATTCCAAGTCGAGGTTGGATCATGGAATGGTTACAACTACTAACTACAACTAGTTAACCTACGAATGTCCATTCCAAGCCGATGTTAGGACATGGAATGGTTACAATATTTAAATAGACTAACTAAAACTAACTAGCCTACGAGAATCCATCCTACACGATGTAGGAATATGGAATGGTCCTTTCTTACGAGAGATGCTCTTAAATATTAGTTCGGCATTGATCGATTCCTTGACGTCATGGCTGGATCGGTTCCAAGGTAATTGCACAGTCAGCAACTTCCTATGTTTATGCTCCGTACGTTTCTGTGTCAGCGAAAGTCTAGCTACGTGCGTTGACTTGCGGTAACTGCACTGTCATCAAGGTCTATGTATGTATTTTGTCCGCAATGTCAGCAGATTCCTAGGCATACGTAACACCTACGATTGCCTGTTTACAAATGTTCACGAAAGAATGCTCCCAGT
Organism: Orthosia cruda; assembly: GCA_964057195.1. Taxonomy (NCBI): domain Eukaryota; kingdom Metazoa; phylum Arthropoda; class Insecta; order Lepidoptera; family Noctuidae; genus Orthosia; species Orthosia cruda. Next base: position 14,527,822 of record OZ059847.1, read on the forward strand.
GAGGACGTTCCTTTACCTAAGTAAAACAGTACGCTTTCGGATAGCGTATTGGACGCGACACAATCTCATCTCATTCACCTCATTAGTTCTAATTGTTATCCCATGTGACTTACTGAAATATAGTTATCTTTATATTCTTTAATTTTAGTTTATCTTAATCTCACCCTAACCACGAACAACAAAGATTTATTTAAAATTGATGACAGTAACTATACAAGTTGTTATTATGTAAGTATAATATGGTATACAATAAACAATGTATTGCAAACTTTTATTAAATGAAAAGACCTTCATGCAAAGCTTACTAATTTGCTAGAGTTAATATAAGCAGCTTTTAAACACAATATTGTTCTTCTGTCAAAATTAGAAACACGCAAAGCATTTCATTAATAAAAATATCAAAAGGACTTGTAGTTATATTTTAGATAAAGTCTACTTGTGAAAAGTAAATGTCTCTTTGATATGTGATTTTTATTCTACTCCAATATACTTCAAATTTATTTTTGTAAAAACACAATCCACAAATCTTTTCAGCATATCAAGCGAGATTATTTTGTTTTTGTGTTATTTGTGGACTTCCATGAAATTTGTTAATCAGCAGTGTTGTAATATTACTGTAGTATTCAAAATGCTTTTCGATATCACATTTGATACAAAGTACATTAACGTGATTCAATCCCTAGATTAGATTAGATAACTTTATTTGCTCCTAGATATCCCAATTTTATTTTTATGTCAATTGTATATATTACGGAAACGTTAGTTAAACGTTCAGTTACCGTTTTCAAGATCAACTTTGTACATAAATATACATCATCACATAGAATATACGGGATTAGTATGTAAGATATTACGCACACTTGGGGGACACTGCTGAACTGAATAGGCCTATGTTCAGCAGTGAACTTCTTTCGGCTGCAATGATGATGATGATAATGATGATCTTGTATATTCTGCATGTGCCATATATACACCATCTAAATGCTTTCAGTGGCCTGAATCAAGTCGTCTTGTCAAGCTTTAATCATGCTGTGCAGTCGAAGGATACATCTGGTTTTGGTCAGCCAGCTCGCAAATATGTAACCTCCGACTGCACAGCATCATTCTCGTCTTTTTAGTTCGCTTATTAAGCAATCGGGTTTTTTATTAATTTTCTTAATTAGCTTTTGTTATTCAAATAGATTTTCAGCATCTGTCATCTGCCTACAATAGGTCTAATAGTAACTTCTAAACTTAACGAAACATTTTTTATTTACAAAATCAATGGATCAAGTTTCACCTTTCATTTGAGCCGCTGTTGCACCTACGTAAAAAGTTTTTAGGTTAAAATATATACTCGACAGATTTGATAAAGGTCAGCTAAATAGTATTTTAAGCATAAAACGAAATCTAACTATAGCTCAGACGGACTTTGTTTATTAAATATTTTATTTAATATTCTTTTTACATAATTTATATATAATAAAGTGACAGAAACGTCATTAAAAAAAATATTCAAAATTGTATAAACCTTAATTTAGAATAGAAAGAAATATTTAATATGAATTCATCTAACATTTTTTACAGCAATTTGTTTGTTAAGAAAAGGTAGCATGAAGCTTACTTTAGAAACGAGGAATGTTTTTATAGAAAACGTAGGCATACCTGAATATTAGCTACAATGAAGAAGGTTTTTATATTAAAATGAAGCCCGCCAACAGCCCCTTATAGCGCTAGGCAGAAAAAAGACCGAAATTAAAAAAAAGACGGCTGAGTCACTTGGAGAGCAAAATTTTGTAGTAAATATAAGTGATATTTCATCTCTCTTTTAGGATATCAAAAGTTATACAAATATGTTCAAGCTGAAACAGTGAACGGTTTAAAAGCTTGGATGAAAAATTATATTTCTTTCCTTTTTTTTTAAATTTATCGTTAGGCTCGCGTTTGACAACTATCTCGCCTGATGGTAAGAGATGATGTGTACACGCTTGCCTAGAAGTAACCTATTCACTCTTGACTTAAAGACCCCAAAGTTGTAGCTATCAGGAAACAAAGACCCTGATAGTGAATCCACTCCTTAGCTGTGCGCACAATAAAAGTATTCGCAAAACGCTTTGTACGTATGGGTGGGATGTCCATCATGTACCGGTGGCGCTTTGCTGTACGTCTTGTGTTCCGGCAAAGGGCTAGGCGGAATCAAATTGTTGATTCCATCGCATATTCCCCGAAATGTAACCGATAAAAAACCGACAGTCTGACAACTCGGCGTCGATGTTCAAGGCTCTGGAGGTTTGAGGCGACCAGTGCATCGTTGCCGATAAGCCTCTTGGCCCGTTTGACAATCTAATCAAGTGCATCAAGTTGGTCAATGATCGATTTCAATAAAGTATATCCACATTTCGCCTATAGGATATCCACGTTTCGCCAATAAGGTATGTTCTACTTTCATATGGGGCAAGCCCTACGAGTTACTTTTGCTGGAAAACAAAGAGGAACGACAATCGAACTCATGGCCTTTTAAGTTTTGTATGGGAGCTGTTTATAAAAATGTCCTTGGAGTTGTTATGAAATAAGCTATCACATTAAAAATGGATTAGTACAGTTTTGCTTTGAAATGAATTCATTCTATTTTGAAATCAGGATAAGCGGCATTTTTATTTAATTATTTATTTATAATTCATATACAATGGGGAAACATATGCGGACTTAATGCAGCAAGGCATTCTCTACCAGTCAACATTCTGGTTAAAAAACTACACAATAAAAAATATGAACAATCGGATATTACCTAACTCATAAAATAAATAATAAATTTAAAACAATAACCTGATGAATATTATAATAAATACCAAATTCTCAATGAGACTGTGAGTTTAAAATATAACAACCATGACGAAGACCGAGTTATGTATGAACTTATATAGCCTATCTCTCTCCCACAAATGAGACGAATCCAACAATACCTCATATGTCATAATCCGTCCGTTTGGACTGTAGAGCGTGCTATAGAAATGAACAAACTTATATACATATTTTCGAAAAACATTACCATCCCGCAGTCGGTTAAAAGCAAGGAACTCGCGCGAATAAGGAACGACTGAGGCGTAGAAAAGTCTACTAACCGTCTCGTTCGTGTGTTTTAGAGACTTGACAGGCAACAGTTTACCATCCTTGTTTTTTCCCCTGCACTTTGTGCGATTTAGACGATATATACGAGCGATTTAGACACAAATGCGACAATTTTGACCGAAATCATTTTTTTTTTCCACAGCTTACCGGTTAACTACTTTTGTCATATAACCAGCTTTAGAATTTATAAGAGGCCACCTTTGAATTAGTCAAACATAAACCGTTCTAAATATAAACCCTGGCAGGCCTCATCAACAGCCCTGTTCCATTAATACATTTACAATCTCTTATAGGAAATCAAATAGCAATATTGACCAGAAATATCAATTTCCGAGATACATATTTAATCACGCATCGATTGTTTAAATACTGCTGTGGTCTTATTGAACAATCCAACATCTGGCTCTGGACTTGTCACCCTTTGTTTATAACGCAGCTGGGTAGATAGGCTTATATTTCCGGTATTGACTTATTGGGCTCACAAACTGTAGATAAGTACCCAGTTGTTTATATAAATATAGTTAATTAACCTATCTAAAGTATAGCATACTTTATTTACAAAGATAAACATGTACACAATATAAAATACTTAATTAACTACAACTATATTACACTTAAACCAAACACTACTACGTAGTATTAGCCAGATAAAAACTTCTAAAATATGGCGTAGAAAAAGTCCTCCACATCGCTGTCCACTAGTAATAAGCCTAAAAGACTAGCAGCATTACCACGATGTTTGGCAATCCTTATCCTCTGGCTAAGGTAAAATCCAGCCCTTAGTTTACGTGAAATATCAACTAGGCGTTTACGCAGTTTTTTAAATAATTCGTGAGCACTCGGACCTTACGGACCAAGTGTTCATCATCAGCATCGTCATCATATCAGCCGAAAGACGTCCACTACTGGACATAGGCCGCCCCCAATCATCGCCACATTGATCGGTCCAGTGCGTCTCGCATCCAGCTGATCTCCACTAACTTCACAAGGTCATCGGTCCACCTGGTGGGAGGCCTTCCAACGCAACGTCCAAGAGAGCCAAGACCAAGACCAAGAGTGGGTATACCATAAAAAAAAAACTCAACTTCTTAATTTTATAAAATATTTTATAAAGTTAATAACGCTCCTAATGTTATCGAATGAAGTGCTGACAAGTATGTTTTGAAGTTAATTAAATCTGTCCTAAACACAAGAATATTAATTAATACGGAATTTCTGTAAAAGATGAAGGAAACCGTACGTTTAAAACGATATTTTATCACATGCCTTGTTTGGATTAATTTAAAATAACTTTTTGTATTCATCATTAAGTTAAATATGTATTTAGATATTAATACTGGTATTATTTTGGGGTAAATAAGATATAAAAAGCAAATTATTCTCAATAACACTGACATTCCTTATCTAACAAACAAAACAAAAACAACCACTCTTTTTATTATTTACACAAAGTATCAATGTTTGTGATTAATAAAAGTATTTACGTTCTTTAGTCACAATATTATTATGTGATTTAAATTAACCTACCTAGCAGTATTTATTGACTTTTAATTTATATATAAAAGTACTTCCATATCTAGTTATCTCTTTTTTCTAATTTTTCGTTTTGTTATTTCTAAAAATAAGACTTTCAAACTTTATTTTTAGAAATTACTTCAGAGAAGGAAAACGGTACTGTTATAGCGGTTTGAGAAACCTCTTCATCCTTGTGTCTATCATGAAAAGTGGACTGTATTTGAAGGGTTCTGGCAATAGTGCGTTGAAAATAAGCGGGAAAATATTCACGGATCAATTCGGGCGATCTAGTATGGAAATGAGGGAAGTAGTACGCCTTACCTTGTAGTGGTCGATGCCAGCCCACGTGTGGCAGCGAGCTGGTGTTCTTCTACTCCAAAATGGCTCCTTCAGGATCCACACACTTCACACAATTGTTTTATATCCGCGAGGCGGGTTAATAGACACGGTTCACAAGGTTCTCTGCAATCTAACTAATTAGATGCATCAGTCTCCAGCCAGGTGGCTTGGAAAGCTGGCGGTTGAGATACGAGGCCCGTTCACGTTGAAGTTTCGGTTCGTTCTGGCGACCTGTCATTAAGGCGTACATAAAGGGAAAAGGAATGAGGAAGGAACGAGATAATTGGGATATCGATCGCCCGTGAAATCTCAAATGCGTTTGTCTATGTGTTTTTGGTCATTGATTTATGACATTTACAAGAGATGGCGCTACCATTTTCCCGGCCTTAAAGGGTCACCTTTAATGAAAATTAAACTTAGCCCTATGAGGTGTACTACCGTATACCTATTCAGCAATACGGACTAAGATGCGGATTTTTACATCTCAATTATTAAGATTTAAGATAAATACTGCGAGTTGCATAATACATTAAGTTGCATACCTATAGTTAAATTTTAATAGAAAATTATGTTGCGTCGCTAACTAACTAAAACTAAGAGACCTAACTATCAAGCCAGGCCTTATTGAGTCGGTAATGGACACAGACGCACAACAGGGCGCACATAGCTACCCTTTGCGGTTTTCACAGTAACAACACGGGTTGTACCGTCCTTGGAGGTATGCAATTTATCAATAATGCCTAACGGCCATGAAAGGGGCGGAGAGTTATCAGTAATGATAACTACAATAGTACCCTCTTGTATAGAAGGTGCAGGACTATTCCATTTGGATCTAGCCTGAAGTTGATGTAAGTATTCTGAACGCCAGCGCTGCCAGAACGACTGCACCAGTTTGTCAAGTAGAGTATGTCGCTGAAGCAAGCTGAGCGAGTCTGCTTCAGGAGCGGGAAGGGACAACCATGGCGCGGTGTGCAAGAAATGCGCAGGGGTCAGTGCTGATGGTTCAGTAGGGTCACTACTCAAAGCAGTAAGTGGCCGCGAATTAACTAGAGCCTCAACTTGACTAAGGACAGTTATAAGTTCCTCGTAGGAGAGGATTTGTTGACCTATAACTTTAAAAAGGTGAGTTTTAACTACCTTAACCATACTTTCCCAACATCCTCCAAAATGTGGGGAAGCAGGCGGAATAAACTTCCAATCTATATGATTGAAGGAAAGTTCTTCCTCAAGATGAGGACGAAAATCTTTAAGAAATTTGTGAAGGTCGCGTAAATAAGAACTTGCACCTACGAAACAAGTACCGTTATCGGTATATAAGCATTTAATAGGACCGCGTCGCGAAAGAAAGCGTTTTAAGGCTGCAAGGAAAGTCACTGTACTTAAATCTGTAGCCACTTCAATGTGCGTGGCACGCGTCGTCAAACACGTAAAAATGCAGATCCAAGCCTTACGGCTCTTAACACCTCGACCACGAAATGGTGTGTACTGCAGCGGGCCTGCATAGTCACAGCCGGTGTGAGTGAACGCCTTGTCGACTTGGTTAACACGCTGGCTAGGTAGATCTGCCATAAGTGGAAGAATAGGACGCGGGCGGAACTTAAAGCAAGTGTTACAGTTGTGGATTCTGTGACGAATTATTCGACGTGCAGCTAAAATCCAATAATTATGCCTGAGTACGGACATAAGCAACTCCGGACCGGCATGAAGATGTTTCTTGTGACAAAAGTCAACAAGAAGATCAACAATATGGTCATGACGTGGTAGAATACAGGGATGTTTATATTCGTAGGGTTCGTCCGAATTTGTGAGACGACCACCAACTCGTATGATGCCGTGCTCATCGAGAAACGGCTTAAGCTTATGGATGGCGGGAGTACATGGTTTATTGTTTTTTAAATTTAAAATATCGTTACGGAAATGAACATCCTGTACAGCTCGCAGCAATTTAATTTCTGCATATTTCAGATCAGAGCTTGATACAGTACGTGCACCAAGCAGTTGTCTTAAAAACTTATAGACGTAAACAATAGCGCGTAGCAACTTAGACCACGACGAAACACGTAGTGCTAGCGCGTAAATTGGTGATTCCGTAACCTCAGAAACCACGGCATGAGCGACTGATTTCTGTTCGGGTACGCCCTCATGCAGTGCATTGTGTTCGAAAGTATGTATGGGCCACTCAGCTGGGTCATGAGAAACCCACGATGGTCCACGATACCACAATGGATGCTGCAAGAGCTTAGCTGGCGTGACACCACGAGACAGACAATCAGCGGGGTTCTCAGTACCTGCGACATGGTTGAAACAATTAGCGGGTATAAGCTCTATCAGCTTAGTAACCCGATTGGCAACAAAAGTTTGCCAGCGGTGCGGTGAGGAATTTATCCAGGCGAGCACTACTTTAGAGTCAGTAAACGCGTATACCTTATGGATGCGGTAGTGGGGCGATATTGTGTCTTGTACCTTGCGAAGCAACTTAGACAACAGTAGGGCCGCGCACAACTCTAGTCTAGCCACCGAAATGGTTTTCACAGGTGAGACTTTAGACTTCGCACTAACTAACTGTGCAGAGTAGTTAGAACCATTGTATATTTGCATGTATACGACTCCACCGTAAGCACGCTCGCTGGCGTCAGCGAAACCTACTAAATTCATGGTGCATCCGTCGACCAACCCCAGATGACGCGGGATAATAATTTCATTAAGCGTAGAAAGCTCAGTACAAAACTGCTTCCAGGCGGTGACTATATGTTCAGGTGGTATGTCGTCCCAGTCACACTTTGCTAGCCAAAGTTCCTTAATTAAGAGCTTAGCGTACAGAATAGTGGGGGCAACAAAACCCATTAAGTCCCATAGCCGAGCCACTGTGGAAAGCATGGTTCGCTTGGTACATTTATCATCTGGTGTGATGACGTCAAAGCGGAAACTGTCACAAGACTTGTCCCAGCGTAAACCCAGGACCTTATGCGGTATAGACTTCTCATACTCGATATCGGGCGAAGCCTTATGAGTATCAGGTATGTGTGCGAGAACCTCTTTCGAGTTACTTGTCCATTTGACAAGGTCGAACTGGCCTCGCTTGAAGAGCTGAATAAGCTCATCACAAAGCGAAATTGCTTGCGGTATGGACATGACACTACAGGCAATGTCATCCATATATAGGGCGGAAGAAGCAGCAGCAGACGCTGCAGGGAAATTATCGCCTTCATCAGCGACTAACTGGCGGACTACACGTAACGCGTGATATGGACTAGACTTAAATCCGAAGCAAACACGATTAAATTGGTAGACCATTATAGGTTCATGTTTACTGAATCTGTAAAAGATGCGTTGAAATCTACGGTCCGATTCACGAACGCCGACATTGAGAAACATTTGGCGGCAATCAGCAGACAGGGCTATTTGAAAGAGACGAAAACGAATTATAATATTAAATAAATCACCCTGTAGATTAGGGCCTGCATGTAGAATGTCATTGATTGACTGTCCCGATGTAGTTTGACTACTAGCGTCTAAAACTACGCGAAGTTTAGTGGAAGTCTTATCTTCGCGAACGACACCGTGATGCGGAATGTAATATGTCAGATTAGAAACGTTGTCATCTTTTAAAACCGGACTCAAATATCCCTTGTTAATGTAGTCCCGCATGACGTCATTGTAAGCGCTGCGTGACCCTAAGGACGCATCAAGTTTGCGCTCCAAACAATGAAAACGCCTAAGTGCGGCAGCGTATGAGTCGCCTAGCGAATAAGGCGCAAAATGGCAGCGACACAATATATCTACCACTGTCATCGCGAACAGTGGTAGCGCGAAAATGTTCTTCGCACTCGAGATCCTTAAGGCTCTGCGAGGGCGAGGCGGAAATTTCTTCAAGCTCCCAGAATCGCTTGAGAAGCGAATCTAAACTGGGATCTTGAAGAACAGAACAACATGAAGTTGTACTCGTACAGTGTGAAGTATGTGCCGTAGGTACGGAACCCATAACCACATACCCCAACACAGTTTCAATAGCGGGAGGTATATTATATTGCTCGCTATGCACTATGTTAGGCAAAAGCAAGCGCGGGAATATAGCAGCACCAATCAAAACATCGATACCGCTCGGCTCCGCAAACTTCGAGTCCGCGAGCGGTAATGTTTTGAGATGTGTAAGTTTAGAGACATCGACGAGAGCGGTCGGCAATGTCTCCGTAATACGTTCAACAATAAGCGAAGAAACGTTAAAATTAATATCATTACTAAAACGAGAATATAATTTAATATCTACGGAACCTTAAACTGGTTTTTCCGACCCACCGATTCCTTTAACTATTAAATTAGAAGTATGAAAGTTCTTCCAAAGTCCTAGACGCTTAAAACATTCAGAAGTAATAAAATTACTTTGAGATGCGCTATCTAGTAAACAACGTATTATGTGCGGCTTATCATTTACATCGTAAATTACGACTTGAGCAGTAGCGAGCAGAACGGTTGTATACGCCGTACATTGCGGGCTATCTCTCGCCGACGGCGACGCCGCAACGCACCGAGCGTCAATCGAACGCGATCGAGCGGCGCCAGCGACAGAGGTCGTACACAACGATACCTCAGACTGTGAGGTAATAGAAGGTACTGTCGGCACAAGCGTTGGGACCGGATTCGGCTGTGACGTCACTACAGTTGATAATTGCGGGTTTTTATTAAAATGTAACAATGTATGATGACGTTGATTACATGTGCGACACTTTAATTTAGAAGAACAGTTAACCGTTTTATGTTTAATACTCAAACAATTGACACAAGCATTGTTGTCTTTCACACATTTGAAACGAGCTGTCGGAGTCAAATTATCAAAAGCGGGACATTTATATAAGTGTTCATGGATATATGCTTCTCACAGACACTTGTTTGAATTATTTAACTCAGAGCAAGCTACATAGGATTGTGGATTAGGAGCGGTCATTTTATTATTAAAACTACGCGATTTATTAGACTTATGTGAATTGTCTGAACTATTAGGCTTATTATTGTTAGCTAAGGGTGGTTGGGTATTACGGAATATTCGACACTGATCATTGATGAAGGTGACAAAACTATCTAGAGTGGGAATCTTACGATTACGTTCTGTCATCTCGAAAGCGCGAATAGTTTCAGTGTCAAACTTTTTTATTGCGAGGTGCAATAAAATGAAATCCAGAAGGTCAACTAATTTTAGATTCTTTAGGGAATTAATTGCGGTGATGAACTTGTCCACGACTAGCTGGTAATTCGAAACAGACGCGGGACCGGATAATTTAAGATTTAAAGCTTGATCCAAGTAGGTAGACGCGAGGACACGAATATCCTGGTACCTATCGAGGAGTGCCTGGAACATGACTTGGTAATTCTCAGCACACGGTGTGACTCCCGCGAACACAGACTGTGCCTTCGGCGACAGCTTACCTATTAAATAGTACAACCTGTCTGCATCCGTCAGCGACTTATTGTCATGAACTGTAGATTTAAAACTTGCATAAAATAATGGCCAGTTTCGTATATCACCGTCGAACGACATGAGTTCGATTGGCGGCAACCTTGGTCTACATGTTGCGGAATCACTCATACTGTGCCTCCCGGACGGCTTATCTTCCAATTGAGACATCACACGTTTCATGGAACAATACATATCCTCGAATGAGGCGTAGGCTTGATAGCTAGGCTTCGCATCGGGATATACAGCCAGTAACCTAGCATTATAATCATCCAATAATCTATGAAAGTCCGTTCGAATATCATCTATTGTTACACAAGAACTGAGAAAGCCTTCTCTCACCGATTCGGAAGTATTAGCGACTTTAGAGCGATCATAAATTGACTGAATACGCTCGAAAAGTATATTACGCTTAGCTTCTAAAATCACTAACTGTTGATCTTCCGAAGAAGCGATTGCTTTCGCATCACGCGGCATTGTTATGTTATGTAGTTACAAATAACCACACAAACAAAACAATGTACGGTAATTATTTAAACGAACAACTATATGTAGAAAAGTAATACTACTGATTGTGACTGTACTGTGACAACGGGTTTCGCAATATTTGCGTAGTAACGAAATAAGTTTTTTCGTAGTACCCACTAACCAAAGTAATTATATAGTACAAAATGTTAATAGCATTACTATCCCAACCAGTTTTATTGTTAAGTTTGAATATTGTTTAAGATAAATGAATAGGTATAAATATGCAACTTATAGCCCGCAATCGTCTAAACGTATTCGGTAAAGTTATGATATTTATACTGCGTATGTACCTACAAGTAGTACACCTATTTTATTTTTCTCTTATAGAATGAATGTCTACCCCGCGGTATTCGGAAAGTAACTTATTCCTAACAATTTATAATTGGAGGTAGGTGATTCCTATAAGGGCGGTTAAACTAAAAGACGCTTGAAATATGGAAATTTACAATACGACAAGTTAGTTTTAAATAAGAATTATTTTTAATAATAGCAGATACGTAATTATGAACCTGCTATAGCGGCGTTGATGGAACCACGTATTGGGTTTACAACTTGATTATGTGGGTAGGCGGCTAGGTGCCACGACCCTAGTAGGAATTTATGATTGATTCCTACGTAAGAAATAAAGGAAAATGGATATATTATAGTAATATATCGGGCTACGAAGGACCAAAAATGTTATAGCGGTTTGAGAAACCTCTTCATCCTTGTGTCTATCATGAAAAGTGGACTGTATTTGAAGGGTTCTGGCAATAGTGCGTTGAAAATAAGCGGGAAAATATTCACGGATCAATTCGGGCGATCTAGTATGGAAATGAGGGAAGTAGTACGCCTTACCTTGTAGTGGTCGATGCCAGCCCACGTGTGGCAGCGAGCTGGTGTTCTTCTACTCCAAAATGGCTCCTTCAGGATCCACACACTTCACACAATTGTTTTATATCCGCGAGGCGGGTTAATAGACACGGTTCACAAGGTTCTCTGCAATCTAACTAATTAGATGCATCAGTCTCCAGCCAGGTGGCTTGGAAAGCTGGCGGTTGAGATACGAGGCCCGTTCACGTTGAAGTTTCGGTTCGTTCTGGCGACCTGTCATTAAGGCGTACATAAAGGGAAAAGGAATGAGGAAGGAACGAGATAATTGGGATATCGATCGCCCGCGAAATCTCAAATGCGTTTGTCTATGTGTTTTTGGTCATTGATTTATGACATTTACAAGAGATGGCGCTACCAGGTACCGTGTTTAGATTACACAAAACATGGTATATTTGTATCTGGCGTAGTTGTGGGTCAAATCTTGTAACTGAATTTTAAATCAGTTATCCTCAATTGAGCCGGAATCTTGCATTGTTGGTTTGGATCACAATGCTATCTGACATCATTCTAAAGCCATTATGGTGGCCTCCCAAAGACGGCGGACGGTTTTTTTTTATTTGCCAAAGTTTATTAATAAGATATTATTTTGAATTACATTTTTTTTTGAATTGATTAATTTGTCAAAAGAAAGGATTTTCTGAGAGAAATAAGTATTTTTTTTTTGCTGTTTTATATATTTTTTTGGATTTACATAATTTAAACCAATCCAGTTCCACAAAAAAATTGACACGATTAAACATGATCCATATAATAACTATACTTTCCATCTTCCCTAGGTTCGCTATGCCTCCGCAATGTCCACGTGGTGGTCCCAGAAGCGGTGGAGCGAGGCTCCAAGGTGGAGATGAAGTGCCTCTATGACCTCGAGCAAGAGGTCTTATACTCCGTCAAATGGTACCGAGGAGACCGAGAGTTCTGCCGACTCCCCCCGGGACGTACCTCCGCTCAAGATATTCCGGATAGAATAGAAGTTGACGTAAGTTTTAAACTCCGTGTTCCGCTGTTCGGTTTTCGTGAAAGTTTTGGTTGTACAGAAGGTGAATAAATTAGGGGTGTGCCGTATTTGAAGACATTTTTAATTGCCTTTATATTTCTATTTTCTCTGAATAATTTGATCCCCTGAAAGATTTCCAATGAATCAAAAATCATCGTGTATGTAAGTCTTTTTAAGGGGCTGAATTCCCAAAATAGGCATTCTTTCAAATATTTTTTGCCAAATCTATTGAAGATGTTGGCAGCAGAAAAAAAATATGTTAATCTTGCTCATATTTCCGAAAACTTCTTTGTGGCCGAAACACGTTTACGCACAAAAACCTCGATACAATTGAATGGCAAAGTAACCTATTATCGTGATCTTAAATAACGTATCATAACAGGACGCAAGAACGTATCATAACAAGAAGAAACTTCAATGTCGTATATTTTGAAGTTTCATTCATTATTTTTAAGTAATTCATATTATTATATTTTGTAAAAAAATCTATACAAATTCCATCGTGCTTCTCTTTCCATCCAGTGCAAATCGACAGTGACCGCTTTATGGCGTTGCTAGGAGGACGTATGTCGCTTTTTTCCGCAAAATGCAAAAAGTATTCGATTTATTTCTCGTCAATTCAATCTGTCATAAAACATATTAGGTATAATGCAGCCAGATCATATGGCCTGGTGGCTTTAATTGTAAATAACGAAATCACTAGGAATATTGTCAAACTCTGTATTATTTTATTTTCTGGCACTACAGCTGTCACTAGCATCTACATTTTTGTTGTATTATAAACGACTCATGTCGTTTAGTTTACTTACTAAGTCCATAAATAAAAAGTATTTAAACCGCTTTTAAAATAGAACTCATGTTATCTCAATAACGGCACCACGTGACCTCCACACCCCAGAGGACTGTTGTATATCAAAACCCAGTGAGTGCCTTGAAACTTACTTATTCCAGGATAGCGCAAAAATATATTATGATTTGAAGTAGGCTATGGAAAGTCATGTTGTATTAGTAACTAAATGACATCTTAATATTTCAAGAGAATACTAAACAAGGAATATGAACCTACGAATTGTACAAATGATATTAATAGTGTCCTAAATTCTATTGGATAATTTAAATCTGCCTAAAATAGACAATGCCGAACCTAGTAAGTTCTGGATATTTGCAAATTTAAGGTGTTTTACAATTTGATGGGACTTTCCTATTGTAAATAATGATTACACAGTTAACATTACACAATCCATTTTAGTATAGCAGAACTCATTAAAATAATATAAATAAAATTATCTGGCTATATATTTTATAAAAAAAAATGTCACCTACTGTGTTATTTTATGTGGCAGTCGCATAGAAGCAGACATAATTATAATATTTATTCAATTTGCACGGCAAAGACTCGTATGACTCTAGCCAGATTACCTATTTTAGTGATCTTTATTTTTGTAGCAATAAGGTTGCATTCATAGGCAAAATAACAGTGAACGATCTGATGTCAGATGCTATCCGCCAGTTTGAAATAAGAACTTGCGCGGTAATATTTTTGTAAAAACCATCGGAAAAGTCCGTTTATGATGTAGGCCTCTATGGTCGGCCTTTTGTATTTAATTTTCAAATACGTTTCACTCCAATTTAACAAGCTATCAATGACAGTGGGCGTGGCTTAGAACCTCAGATGTCGATTGACTTCAGCCCCTTAAGCATGTTTTAGTAGACCTACACATGCGCCAAAATTTTCTAAATACGTTAAGCACTTGACAAAAATCTAACAAACATGAAAAGGTACATTGCGGGTGCCACGCATGCGGGTCAATCCTGCGTGCATGAAGAAATCCACATGACACTAAAACATAAATTTTAACCGACTTCAAAAAAAGGAGGAGGTTCTGAATTCGACTAACTGTATTTTTTGTATTACTAGTTTCTGCCAGCGGCTTCACCCGCGTGATAAGTGTTTTCTTATCCCAAGCGCACATTATATCTACTGGAATGAAAAATAGCATAGCAGCATTGTGTTATTCCAGACTCTGTGCCAAATTTCATCCAGATTTGTTCAGCCGTTCTGGCGTGATTGAGTAATAAACATCCATCCATCCATTCAAACTTTAACATTTATAATATTAATAAGATTGGTTTTGCACATAATGGTTTTGGACTGTTCTTTCGTCATTTTGCTCATATAAAGAGAGAGAGAGAAATTTTATGGACTCTAACAAAAGTTTAAATATCTCGAAACAAAAACCAGCCAATTGCGAGTCGTAGTCGCGCACGAAGGGTTTCGTACCATATCGCAAAAAACGACAAAAATTACGTTAGTTGTATGGGAGCCCCACTTAAATATTAATTTTGTTTTTAGTATTTGGTGTTATAGCAACAAAAATACATCATCTGTGAAAATTTCAACTGTCTAGCTATCACGGTTCATGAGATACAGCCTGGTGACAGACAGAAAGACAGAAGGACCACGGAGTCTTAGTAATAGGGTTCCATTTTTACCCTTTGGGTACGGAACCCTAAAAATTTAATTTCCGTGCGGGTTCTGCGTAATATTTATTATACCTACTACGGCGAACACATAATGAATAATTAAGGTAGTTAATTATCGCTGCTTGCACTGAATAGGAACACAAGTTACCTTGAGGTAGATTCTTTTAAAAAGCTGTGTATTGTTAGTTTGAAAAAAAAAAAATTGCGAGTCACACAAAAATATGATTTAAATTAACAATTATACGAAATACCTGTTTGTGCCCAAAAACTAAAACGTTTTGGACTTTAAAAGAAAAATGCCACAATGTAACACAAGAAGAGTTATATGATCGAGTTCAATACAGTCAAAATAGATATATGTACGCCTTAAATAATATCTTAGTATAAATCTTATATATCTCGTTTAAAATGAAAAACAATATTACCTATAATATATCAACTTGCCACATCGAGAACGCACAACGCTGCGGTATGCGTTGCCGGACATATAATCGTAAGAAAAACGTCTAGATTCGTTTTTTTTTTTACAGTCTGCGTCAGCGGTGAGGAGGGTTATGTGTCCACAATCGCATAGTGGAACGATTTGCGTTCCTATGAACACTTAATAGCTTTTTAGGGTTCCGTACCTCGAAAGGAAAAAACAGAACCCTTATAGGATCACTTTGTTGTCCGTCCGTCTGTCAAGACAATTTTTCTCCGGAACGCGTGAAGGTATCAAGCTGAAATTTATATCAAATACTCAAGTCTACTGTCCCTTAAAGCTGTGAAAAATCAAACTTCTAAGCCAATGCAATGCCAATCAAAAGATACATCCGTTAATGCCGCAAATTGCCGCAAATTTTCGACACTCGCAAGGGAATCAAAACCTATATAAATGTAATAAACCCCTTTTTTGGTTTCAGTTTCTTTTTGTACTGTATATGTTACTGCAAAAGCCCGAACAACGGAAAAATCTAGGATTTACTGGTAAAACCTATGATTTACCAAGTCTTGCCGGTAAACGTCCGAAGTAATGTATGATAATCGCTTATTTCGGGTTTTACCAGCAATCACACAGTAAATTTTTGGATGCCTCCTAGAGACTTGACACGAAATGATGAAAACAGTTACGAATTAATTGATTAGCTTCACCGAAGTAAGTATATGTTTGTTAGATTATTTCCTTTTCGAAGAAGTCGAGTTTTCGAATCAAAAGTTATTTTTAATTTGTTTTTACCAATTTTGTTGATTTCATCATTTCGTATCATAATGTGTCCATACATAGACATGATAAATTATCAACATTTACAAGTCTCTGAGTAAAATTTTCAGATTTTAGAAAAGTCCAAAATTTGCGATTTTTATATATCATTTTGGACTTTTACCAGTAAGACTTGGTAAATAGCACTCTGTTTTATTTGTTTACAACGCTAATCTTAAAATTTATCAAATTGTCTCATTGTGTATCTATGGAGAACGTGGATGATTTCACATATTTTGAATCATTTCGGTATCCCATCTTTTTATAATTCTTAATGTGTAATTGTTTGTTTTCCCAAATAAATACATCTTTGATTTTACCTTAGTTCAGGCTTTTACAGTAACATTTACACAATTTGGTCATAACGAAGCGACATTCTTCCAGTTCTTTAACCAATATCTCTCTTGTTCATATGATCTCAAGATTAAAGTTCACAGCAATTAAAGTTCCGCTCTTAGATACTGACCAAACTTGTCCTGATAAGCTGCGTTTCCTCACCGGGCTTTGATGGAGTTTATAATAACTTAACAAAGTTAAAGTTCCAACTTCTTAGAGCCCGACGCATAGAAATTTTGGAGTATTTTAGGTGGTTGTTTAGTTATCAATTTGCAGTGTTATCGTAGGCTCTTTGGAAAATTTACTCTAATTATACCTACGCTGTGTTGACGTGAACCCAATTTAAGTTAGGAAGGTGATTCGATGTCTGATTTCGAACTTGCATGGTCTTTATCAAGACTCTTGACCTGGATATCTTCTGTAAGTCTGTCTGTAAGTTTGAAATAATCACCATTTCTTTGCTTTGTTTACTATTTTTTTTTGTGTCTAATAATATTGTGTTAAAATAAGTAGTTATTTGTCTAGTAGGATAAAAGCAGAAATAGTAGATTCGTTTTATATTGTATCTAGTTTCTGCAGGCGAATTCGCCCGCGTGAATTTCAGAAATTATCTCTAGACAACGTGCTACCAGAATAAAGTCTTAATCCATGACACGGTCTACCCGTGTGCTAAGTTTCATTCAAATCCATTCAGCCGTTAAAGCATACATAGCAAACATCCAAACTTACAACCATTAATTTAATATATATAATTATAATATATTTAATTGTCAGCCACTCAAAAAAATTTTTAAATGTATAAAACGAAAGAAAATATATTTATTTGTGACTCGCACAAAAGAACTGGCACACAGAAATGAACAAACACAAATAAATAAACAAAAATTTAAAAGAACCGCATACGAGACCAAAAACGCTTATAACTCCTAAAATTAACAACAGCAATTTTTTTTTGTATTACAAAATGTGACTAATTAAAATAACAATTACCAACAATCCTTAATCTACATTATAGATAAGTACCTCATTCTGTGGTTACACATCAGGTTAGCCTTGAAAACAAACCGAACCGAACCTTTTAGCAACTTTACACCCAATTTTCAGCAAAATAACTTGTATGTCACATAAAATACAGTTTCAATTCGTTCGAAAACAGAAGCTAAAACTACGACCTAAACAATGCTGAAAACGTAATGGTACTGAACAAGAATATGAGCTGTTGACACTTCACAAATTGCTTTTACATTGATCAGCATGAAGCCTGTGTTTTCAATACAAAAAATATTCTTCGTAATATGTATTCCATTTTTATAAGCATATTATTTAAAATGCGTCACATTTGTTTCAAAGTGTCGTTTTCCTGGGAAATACTGCGTAACGTCAAACAATATGAATGAAATGGTTTGAAAATGGCGGCTGCAAAAAAATGGCTTCTGTTTGGAGTTCGGACACATACATATATCGCTGGACGAAATCCATTAATATCTAGACTATTGACAAATACTATACTAGTTTACAAATAATTTATTGAATCAGTCGGGGTATTAATTTGCACAATATTAATTGAAACAAAAGACCTCAATCAATACAAAATTTATTATGGTTTTATTATTCGCTCCTAAAAGTCAAGTAAATAAATCAGATTAATTTAAATCATTAAAAAGCAAATTTATTTTACGTCGCGAACCAGATAATTACGTTCTCAATGTCAGCCTAGCCAACAAGTGAATCACTTTGTTTCACAATTTGTTAGTACAGGCATGTAAGATTAAAAATGTAACTCTTTTTTGTCACGTTGAAATCTGCAATAATACATGTAGCGAACCGGTCCCATAGACGTGCGGTACTATGTATATTTAGGCACTAGCCCGCAATGAAGCAAGTTGTATTCACAACATGAGGTCGCCCACCATGTGCCTGACACAAATTTCAGCCACCATGAAATAAAATTTCCGCAGCCATTTCTCTTTTAGCTAGACACCTCAACACGACAAATTATAAAGTATGGAATTAAGTTTTGTAACTTTCTTCTCCGCCATTCAATTCCCCGTCTGAGTTTACAAACATTCCACGAGATGTAATTATAATTTTAAGTAGAGCCCCCCCACAACATTTTCGTATTAATGTAATTCATTACTTCCCTGTCTGCGAGGCAGACGCGCCATTTTTTTCACTCAAACCTACTCGAGCAGCCGTATTATGGAGGGATGTGTAACTGCAAACAGATTCGTCGAAAATTTAATTATAATAACGATTTCCATTTTGGTCAAATAAAAAATTTCCCTCTAAATTAAAACCTCAAAGGGCACTCCACTTGAGCTTTTAATTTCTTTAGGTACTCTGGTTCTTGCCCTTACGGTGTGTTCGAGGAACGGAGCTTTCATGTTGGATAAATACCGTGAAATCGTGTGTTAATGGAAATTGCCAAATATTTCGTACGCTAACTTATAATTAACGATCATTGTGTGGCTACATAATAATCCTATAAAATGCGGAAATCATATAAAAAATATTTATAATATACAATATTTTGCCAGTGAAAAAATATAATTTGTTCCAGTGGTTGCGTTTGGATTACGTGACTTAGCACAAATTCAACATTACTTGGGGCTTGTATTCAGCATTTAAATACATCATGTCTGCATAATTTCGTGTACGTAACGTTGACGGTGTGATAACGGGGCAAACATTTATATATTTTATCGCCGCTTTTGCACGTCAAGTTTCTCGAGTTACCATAATTACGGATCCAATCGTTGATATGGCGGCCTATCGGGAGTGCGTCCTAACGCTTACTATGTAGGTCGTTATCATCTTTATCTGTTGTCGACACTATCCACGGTGTTGTTTTATATGGGCAATTGTTATGCCAACTGTATGTGAGTATCAACTCATTTTATGTCCGCATGGGCCACTTAAATTTTATCGCAGGGCCGTAACATGGCTTCATTACTGAAAACTGTCTGGCATCCTCATTAAAGCCTATATCATACGTTGTGTAGGCATTAATAAACTTCTTATCGTGTAGGTTATCGTTCGCCAAGGGATCGTTCGCCGAATGACGATTAAATAAAGAATAACGAGGTAGCTTCTTTTTACGGGGGATAATTGTGTAATGTTTTATGTTTAATTTAAATTGATCTTGGAAAGTTATGTGGATTATTTTCTGAAGACTTCAGTACAATTAGGTTGTCACGGTATAGTCGTGTGACTCCTCGTTCCTCTGCAGGAATGAGGAAAATGGCGTCCGACATCGTTGCCTGTTTTTGTCAGTGTATAAGATGCTTAAAAACGAGCATGATTTGCCAGCCAAAACTTTGGTTAATTAAGTAGGTAGGTACACCCTTTTTTGTTAAAGAAACGAGGGCTATAATAATAATATAATACTTGATGACCTCTACGTGGTATTACAGTAGTTCGCAATAATTTTGTAATTAAACGAAGTTATGATAACGCTAAGCATTGTTATAATGCATTAATTAATAGGTCGGTAGGATAGTCTATCTCATTTTTCGTTGCACCATCGGGACTCTGCCGGATCCACTTCCTATGCTCACGCTTTCTGGAGTTCATCATGGGTCATGGGTCCTTCTCCGTAAAACTGGCCATGTAGGTGACCCCAGTGATTCTTATGACACTCCATCGTAACCTGCTTAATTCTTCCTCGAGTTCGATGATCTTCTCGTCAGTCCGAAAAATACTCGTGTTAAATGTTGCCTGGGCCTTTCGTCGGTTTGAATTCTGGTAGCCTGCTCTCGTCCAGGGATTCTTCGTAGCCCTTGCCACGCCATAGCTTCGACCGCTAACGTAGTCGAGGGTAGACGGGCTGCCGGGCACTAGGGGCTGTTTTTTCTTTTCGCTATTTATTTCGGTTTGGGGGGGTTTGCCGTAATCTCCACGCTTGGTAGACGGGATGGCGATCGCATTTTGTTGTTAAAGTGCATAGAGAATGCTGCTGGCCAGTCTCTTGTGTGTCCCTTAGTTGCCTCTTACGACACCCACCCACGGGAAGATATGGGATGGTGAAATTCTTTACGTCCGACACCATACGGAGTCACCTCGACTATCGTTTATAGATGACACTTTGCCTAGCTCAGGCAAATTGTTCCCACTTGACAACAATTCGCCAGTCGTTACAATTTAATAAAACATTTATCATTAGAATACCTCATTGCTCAAAACCACTCGACTCCATAATTACCTTCACTGTGCCCTTGCGAAGAACCCAGACAACTATCATTACATTTTATTAAGCTCCTATAAAGCCCCGTCAGACTGACACGCACAATACGCGTTGCGTGGGATCAGGTGGGCTCGTACAGTTTGAAGGCGCAACTATTACGTCGAACGTCTGAACTACTTTTGCGAATAATGGGACGATACGAATAAGCTTTTTGGTAGCTGTGGGGAGTGTGGGCTATGTTTTGTATGAAATCGAATAAATTAGTATCGTTAAATCAAATTTTGCGGCTATCGCTATCATTTCGCGGATACAAACTCGCTCTCAATACGCTTTTAACTGAATTGGTTTGATTGAGTATATTGGAAAACATATTGCAAAAACAGAATGGGTAAAGAATTTTTTGATATGTGAGATATTTATTATTCAAAAGAAAAGGAAGACTGAAAGCATGATTGACTGATGATTGATTAAATGGAAGTTGAAACTCCAAATAACACCGAACAAGGGCAGGCAGAGGATGATGGTTTATGATTGGTCGGTTTTAATAATGAAATCAGTGAAATGTTTTTCTACCTTATGTGATTGCTCTTGTTAGCGGCATAAAAAGAAAAAATAACAGTAACTTTCAGTCACTAATAACAGAAGGTACTCAGAACATACAGGAACACCTACTGCAATTAGATAATAATTGGAACAATACCAAGCCATAGCAATTACGACTAAAGACGTAACAGAACTTAGAATAGGGATCAAAAGTCATAAAATACCTCAGTAATGAAACGAGTATATTTCAATTTTCCAAGCTTTAATATTAATATGAAGATATAAGATGTCTCATACAAAGTTCCCTCTCTTGAGAAGTCTGTAGTTTGTTCTTAAGAGGCAAACTGAACATTCTTGATCATATCTTGTTTAGACAAAGCAAGCTTCTTAAGCAGTCTGGAAATTTGATTTATGTTGAGCTAACGTGTGGAAGTAGTTATAAAGATATTTCAGGTGAAAAGGTATTTCTGTATACGGTTAAAATCGTTTGGTTTTTCCGTCCTTAAGGTAACCGCAGGTAGGATCTGTGAACTCTCTTGGGAGACGGAGATTTCCCCCCTAAACCTTGCAGTATAATGCAAAATGTAGTTACTACGAGATAAGGTCCTTCCTTGTCTGCCTGTTTTCAGATGGACGTTTTGGTCTTTATTTTAAAGGGTTTGAATACTACTATAATAGAGAAGCTTAACGCTCTACCAACAACAAACACGGTTTTGACGACACGGTTGGCGCAGTGGTTAAGCGATCATATGCAGCGCATTGTGTCGAGTTTTCGATTCCCGCAAGGAACAAATATTTGAAAGGCCCACAGATAAATTTTCCGGGTCTGAGTGTTTGTGTATTTGAGTTTAAATGATTGTAAACGCACCCAGGATACAGGTGAAATTCCGGGGCAACGTTTTTTAAATAAACAAAACTAAAAATACGAATATGAAAAATGCTAGAGCAAGAAACATCATTAAATTCCACCCTCATCTCAAATATAGATAGAATGTGATTACAAAAACATGACCGAAGCACAAAAGACCGAAACAAAAATTGCTTCATAAGCACAACCTGAAAGAATATTGATATTAATATCGCCAATTAAAATAGTGTTTTTGAAGGATGATAGGCTTTGCAAGGTGTCGTTCAGAGAATCAGTAAAACTGGTGGTATTTTTAAAAGAGGGCGATCGATATAGCGCTAGTATAGCAAATTCAGACTCAATTTTAATTAACAATCTGTTACAGTCGTGCATATTTGGTTCCTCAACAGAGACATTTAGATGATTTCTTGCATAAACTATCACTCCATCGTTTTGATTATAATTTATATTATTTCTATATATATCATATCCCGGAATTAGTGGGATGTTATATTGCTTTGCAAGCCAGCATTCAGTTAAAACAATAATGTCACAATTTATGTTTAGCCGTTGCTGAAATGTACTAAAGCTATCAAAATTCTTAAATATACTGCGTATTTTTTGTGTTAGTATGGTTAACGGATTTTTGTAGCCGGATAGATATTGTTTGCAGTTTTCAGCTTCACAAATCTTAGACTCGGACACAGATAAATTATCTAGATCATCAATTAAATTATTAATCATATTTATGAAAATTTTGAAATTCAAATATAAAAAGTAAAAAAGGAAGAAAAGAAAAATAAAACCAAAAAAGTCCGAAAAATAACCAATTTACGGTGCTCTTAGACGCCTCCATAATCGATGGAATTGATGAACCTTTTTTCAGCCATTTGTTTCGCGGGGCAGTCAGCAGAACCTGTATTTTGTTTGTCGGGCTTTTTGTAATGCAAGCAAGTAGCGCATTTTGGATCATCTGCCTTCTTTGGACATTCTTTTATAGAGTGACCTTGATCGCCACAGTGCCCACAGGAGTAGGATGCCTACCGACATGACTTGGCAGCATGTCCATACTGCTGGCACTTATAACACCGTGTGACCAGAGTAAAATCTCTAACAGGGCATGATGACCAATTCAAAAACATGCGATCTTTTGACATCAGGGCGTATTGCGTATGACTGCAGACACTTCTACAACATAGTTACAGGTCTCAGCGTCCTTCTTACCTGACTTGTGGCTCAACTTAATTGAGGTCAAAAACGTCTCAAGGCTGTTCTGTAGGGTCTCGGTCAGATTTTGATGGTACAGACAAGTAAAATCCTCTTATTCTGGCATGGATGTCGGCATTCCTATAATATAACCACCCTAGGCTTCCTTTTATAGGGCTCGACGACTAGTAGGCCCGACTTCGTTAGCTGCACCGATTGTCTCAGCTTCTCGATGTCATCCTTCGTCTCAGTGCTGATAATAACACCCCCGTTCCTCGTCTTGCGCAGGCCTCTCACATGAATCTTCATCTGTTCAGGATGGATAATTTTTTGGAAAAGAGATTTTGTCTCATCGCTGGTCTTCAATTTGTCATTAGGATAGATGGCCACAGAACTTAAATTGTTGGTTCCTTTTTTTACCATGTCCGAAAAAGAAGTTCCCTGAGCAGGTCTCATAAATTCTCCGATACTCTGCTTAAGGTTCTGTAGTTGCTTCGACAGCTCTCGCTTTGATGGACTGGTAGTGTACGGCCATTTGCGATGTGCCGTGACATACTTTACGGCATAAGGCATGTATACGTAGCTTCTGTTCCGTATTCATTTTACCGTCGGCTACAATAGTGCACACCTCCTTTAGGTTCTGCTCGATGGTCACCATCCAGTTCTGAATTACTGGCGTCGAGATCATTTCAAGGGAATCATTTGTTTTTGTTGAGGCTCCTGAGAGTCAGGAGCGGCTTTGAAAACGGCTGCGGGTACGGCTGCTGGCATGGGTGTAGTGGGTGGGGAGCGAGCACACCTGCTACTCCGGCTGAACGGACTACCTTCCATTGTGATTGAATGTTTTTTCTTAAATTATCGATCACGGGTCATTTTGACAATTTACACACTTTACATATACCTAATGAATAGCAAAGTTTGCGTTATTTGTAAAACTTGGTCACGATTTCGTTTTATGATGATTTTCGTTCGAGTATTTTGTTTATTATAATAATTGTTCGATACGGCTGTTCACTATGATGACAAAAATAAGGAGAGAATGTAGTGTTGGAGTGGCTTGAAATTGTTTGTGTTTTTATGTATATTTGGTGAGCTTATAAACCTACGTGTACAGGTATAATTAGAAGGAAAAAGTACCAGTTTATTTTTTATTTTTATTAATTTTGATTGTTAATGTAGGTTGACTGGCCGCCTCTGTACCGACCTTCGTACGCAAAAAATATTTAATAAAGTGAAGATAGAATGTCCGGTCTAAACCGATCATTATGTTTGAGTGAAAAACCCCAAATACAGAAACAAGCAAATATAGTAATGGAATCAGAAAAAATCCATACTTACATATTATTATTACATACAGACACAATGCAACAATGTGCCAAAGGTGAACAGCAGGCTTTTATGAGAATTTCGTACAGCTAATAAAATTTCGTGTGAAAAGGGGTAGTAAGTTTAAAATTATTCAAAATATTTTTATTACATGATGTAACTAAAAATGTACGGTTTTCGCAATTTTTCTTTATCTGTGCTATAAGACGTTGCTTCGTACCAAATTTCAAGATTCTGAGTTCACGGGAAGTATCCTGTAGGTTTTGATTCCCTTGCGGTATAAACGGCTGTATCTTTTGATTGCTTTGGCTTAGAAGTTTGATGTTTCACAGCTTTAAGGGACAGTAGACCTGAGTATTTGATATAAATTTAGTTTGATATCTCCACGCGTTCCTGAGAAAAAGGATCTTGACAGACAGACGGACGGACAACAAAGTGATCCTATAAGGGTTCCGCTTTTTCCTTCCGAGGTACGGAAGCCTAAATAAAAAGAACATATTTAAATGATTGAAACTATAGCTCAGTCCTAATGAGACCGAGAAGTGATCATTAGGAATCAATCTATACCAATATTATAAAGAGGAAAGATTTTTTTGTTTGTTTGTACCGAATAGGCTCCAAAACTACTGGACCGATTTCAAAAATTATTTCACCGTTGGGAAGCTACTCTATCCCCGGGTGACATAGGCTACTTTTTATCCCTGTATTCCCACGGAAACGGGAACTACGCGGGTGAAACCGCGAGGCGTCCTCTAGTTAACAATAAGATTGGTTTCGAGTATCCACTTGGAATTTTATTTCATATAATTAATGAACGGGGAGATATTACTGTGGAGAGGTGACAGGTCCTTTGTCTATTAATTTACTTGTGATGTTATTAGTTTGCTCGTTTGCTTTCGTAGGTTAAATACCTTTCGTGTTTTTTCTTCTCTTGATTCGAAATTTAAAAAAAAACTATATCTCTCTCGCAGACAGGTCATCATCATCAGCCTATAGCAGTCCACTGCTGGACATAGGCCTTTCCAATTGCACGCCATTTGGTTCGATTTTTGGCAACTCTCATCCAGTTGCTACCAACCACCCTGCGAAGGTCGTCGCTCCACCCCTAGCCTGAGGGCCTCCTACCTTACATTCACCAGTTCGCGGTCCCCACTCAAGAATATGTTTACCCTAATGGTCATCTGTTCTACGACTTATATGGCCGGCCCATTGCCACATCAGATTACTTATTCTGTAAGCTATGTCGACAACTTTGGTTCTCTGCCGGATCACCTCTTTTCGGATTCGATCTCTTAGGGAGACTCCGAGCATAGTCCTTTCCATAGCTGGCTGAGCAACTTTGAACTGATGAACCAGCCGTATTGTTGCAGACAGGTGCGATGCGACTAATAATTATGTAACACAGTGTTTTCATAGCATTAATAATTAAATTAACATTAAAAAATGTAGATTCAACAAATTCTATGCAAACGGGTTGTTGCATTAGCGCCACACGCCTGTCTGTGGGCGCTTTTATATTTTACTTATAAAATAGGGTTTTTAGGCAAAGTAACACAAATACTCACCTAATTATAGCGACAAGCTTTTGCACAAGCCGACGATTAACTGCGGGCACCATATGCAAGCATTTAACGCGGGGCACTCTTACCCCATAATTTTCTAAGTAGGCAACATTGGTTAAACATACAGTGTTGCCTACAATAATGATGTCACAGGGTTGCCAGCTCTTTGTTTCTTTTTTTTCCTAGATTAGGTACCGTCTGCGAATTGCAGAGTAAGTTTTTTCGTCACGAAATAAGGTTGAATTGTTCAACGGCTTACTGTAGGACTGTACGAAGTTTTTGCTCCAAACAGTTTAAATTGTTCCTAAATCTCGTTTGGTTTAGATAAATCGTTAATTCTGTGGTGTTTTTTCTGACAACTCAACATATTCTGGATGTTTTTTGTTTGTTCTTTTATTGTTTAAAAACTAGAACTCGTTTAAAAATGCCAGTACTACAGCTGAAATAAAACCTAACATGTACACTGCGTTGCCAAATCTCTTTGAACTAGAGCACATAAAATCTTCCCTGAGCATCAGCTTTATTTTACAGTAACTTGGATATTTCTAACTAAATCTTTAGCTAGAAATCTGGGACCGAATCCAATAATTCTTGGGAAGCAAATCAAAAACGACGTTTTTGACACAAACAAGACTTACATAATTCTCGTAACCACTAGTAAATTGTAAAATAAAAATCCTCTTAGTATATCAACCCTATGTTATATTATTATATCAGATGGTGGCAAATTTTGAAGTATCTTACTTAATACAAGAAGCTCCATAACACCACACCTGTACACTGAAGGAGAAAGCAGACAGTTATGTTTAAAATCCCATATGCCTAGGGGATCACCACATTAGACACACCCGGGTACAGAGAATCTCCTGTTCTACTGCCAATTTTCTAATGGAAAAACACGATAACAATATTCCTGACTCGGTGATCGAACTCAGCTAGTTAAGAGGTCCGCGCTTCTTTAAAGATAACACTAGCTTCTGCCACCGGGCAAAAAACGGCAAAAAATCACGTTTGTTGTATTGGAGCCCTACTTAAATATTTATTTTATTCTGTTTTTAGTATTTGTTGTTATAGCGGCAACAGAAATACATCATCTGTAAAAATTTCTACTATCTAGCTACCACGGTTCATGAGATACAGCTTGGTGACAGACAGACAGACAGACAGACGGACCGCGGAGTCTTAATAATAGGGTCCGTTTTTACCCTTAGGGTACGGAACCCTAAAAATGATTTGTTCTTACTACCAAGAGAAATATGTCAATTGTATTATTTTTCCAGGAAACTTTACAAGGAAACTATATCAGTGAATATAATAATAATAAAGTTTATTTAAAATCATTAGGTGAAACAATAATTAAAATTTTTGCTTAAATCTATGTCAAGTTCACGCGTGTTATGTGCCTGAACTAGGTAATCTTGAGTTTCAGGCGAAAAGTGTACATATTTTTTTCTAAATAATCAATGAAAATCAATTTTACGATAGTTATTTTTTTAAGGGTGTACATAATATAATAAAATTCTTATTTTCTAACATATTAGATAATAAAATACATGAAATACGCACAATACCTAAGCAACTACCTAAGTAATAACTTCTCTGTGTCTTCATAGGATATACACTGTAGAGTTTATTTGAGAATTTTCTTATGGTCAGGATACACGAAGACACTGATACTCAACACAAATGTCGACACTAGTGTCGATTGCGTCCACACTGTAAGCAATTTTTTGTGTCGACATTGGTGTAAACATCTAGTGTCCCGGTTTAAGTGTATTGGCTGTCTACACGAATCGTGACATACACTGACTGCAATTCATTGTTGTACATTCTCTCGCCATGAATCGACGTGCTGCTGCCGCGGCTGTCGCTTTATGCGTTTCAATTAAAGTTTGTCGTAGTAAAAAGAGATCGATATGGGTTAAAGATTGGATCAAAAGAGGAGCACAGCTGGGGGCATATAATCAATTATTATCTGAACTGTAAAACGAAGATCAAGAATTTTACAAAAACTTTCTTTGGATGAAACATGAAGACTACGTTTGGTGATAACACGTCATGTTGGTCTAGCTATAAATTTTGCACAGGTTTGAAATTCGGGACACTTGTGTCGGACACTGCACACGTCCTGTCTCCACGGCTGCGACAGCGACACTGAGCGACACCGGACACTACATCTGCAACTAAGTGTCGCGGCAGTGGACACACATAGACAGTCGATGTATACACTCGAGTGTTAGTGTCGTCGTTTATCCTTACCTTAACAGTTACAATAATTTAGGGAATAAATGTTTGCTGTTACGTTTAGTCTATTGTAGAGTAGTGGTCCGAGGAACAGGTAAAATTTGTCTGTGAATGCAGGTTTCGTACTTTTTTGAAGGCAAACTACATCTTTCCGTCTTTTTTTAGTTTATTCATTGCGATAGGGGAGGGCTGCGTGTTGTTTTATTACGATTCTCATTATGAATAATTGTCGAACTGTTACTAGTCTTGTACTTCACATGATTTATAGAGGAGGTTAGTGGGAAATAGGAACGGGCGGAAAGTAGACAACTTGAGGATCGTATTCTGCGCTCTTTCGATGGGTAGTAACAAAGTTTTGCCAACTCCACCCCATGAGGTAATGCAGTAAGTCAAAATTGATTGACATAGAGCAAAGTAAACTTGCCTAATTAGTCATGGGTCTGCAATATATCGTAGCTTTTTAAATACGAAAATTAGCTTACGAATTCTATTATTTAAAACTTCTATGTGCTGTTTAAAACAAAGGGTTTCATCTATGATGATACCCAGGTATTTTATTTTATTAGCCATATTGATATTGGGACACTCCCACTGGCTATCGGTAGAGTCCGCACAACAATGAGCATACAACGTTGGGGCAATATTAGTTGTCTGTTTGCACATCGAAAACCTAATGTAGTTAGTCTTATCTGCATTTAGTGTTAGTGAGTTATGTTGAAGCCAATTATTTACAATATTGAATCCATGTTGCGCAAGTTTGTACATTTTATTTTCTGATTCAGCCGAAAAAAGTAGAGCAGTGTCGTCAGCGTAAGATACAATTATCCGTGTTCTAGCTTTAGATTACAAAGGTCATTTATGTATATCAAAAACAGATTAGGCCCTACAACACTTCCCTGGGGAACGCCAAATGACGTGTTTTTCTTATCAGCGTTGAGAATATTGCCAATCTTTACGCATTGGGTATGATCCTCCAAATAACTTTTTAAGAGTTTCAGCTGGGTTCCTCTTACACCAATGGTCTCAGGCTTGTGCAACACGGTGGGAATGGAAATTGTATCAAAAGCTTTGGTGAGGTCCAGGAAAAATCCTACTGTGTGGTTACCCTTGTCAAGTTCTTGTTGTAGATAGTCAGTCAGATGATGTACATCATCGGCGGTTGAGACTTTAGGCCTAAATCCAAACTGGCGCATGGATAAAATTGATTTATCCTCCAGATATCTGAGCAATCTTTTATTGATATTTTTTTTCTAATATTTTAGACATACAAGGCAGTAATGAAATAGGTCTATAATTTTTCACTTGCTCTTTATTGCCAGATTTATAGATTGGGAGAACTACTGCTTTTTTAGGCATTCGGGCAAAATACCTGAAGATAAACAAAAGCGGAAAATATAAGTCAGTGGTGGTACTAAAATATACTTGAAATGCTTAATAATTATGTTGGATATGTTATCCCAACCAACTGCACAGACGTCTTTCAAAGTCGTTATTATGCTTTCTACCTCAGTCTCATCAGTATCCAGCAGCCCAAAGGATGTTAAATTGGTGCTACACATATAAGGTGTGCCTGTTAGATAATGTGATTGACCCCGAACTTTTACTGCCAGACATTTTCCAACATTAACAAAGAAATTATTCGCTGTGTTAGCAGATGTCAGGAGAGACGAATGTGCTTGTAATAAACCTGATGATGACTCATTTTATTTTGACGTATTTTGCTTTCAAATGCAGTTTATCTCTATGTTTCATACAGCGAATAAGCCCTGGCGTGATCCATGGTTTTAAGTTGTGATTTTTATTGTTCAACTTTTTTTTTTTTTTTTTTATTTGATATGGGTTTGCTCTTGACTCTAGTCTAAGTCATAGGTGACAGAGACAGAGTCGACGATGGAGTGAGCTTACCCAGAAGGAGCCTGTTTAATCTAACTTTGAAGAGATTCGGGTTGAATGCGTTCGGAAACACAGACGCAGGTAGTGAGTTCCATTCATTCGCTGTGCGCATTATGAAGGATGTTTTTTGCGAATTGGTGGAATGGCAACAAGGTAGGGATGGTAACTTGCAGTGCGTCTAGATGTCCGATGGTAGAAGGGGGCTGGTGGGATGAGGTCGTGGAGTTCTTGAGCACACTCACCGAAATACAGTCTGTAGAAGACCGACAAGCAGGCAACCTTGCGGCGATGAGCCAAGCTGTGAAGCTTGGTATCCACCAGTTCAATGTCACCGATGAGCCTCTTAGCTCTGCGTTCCACCGAGTCAAGCGCGGCAAGCTGATACTTTGCTGAGCCATCCCAAAAGTGGCTGCAATACTCCATGCAGGATCGGACTTGCGCTTTGTACAGGGTTAAAAGCTGTCCAGGCGTAAAGTATCGCTTCACCCTATTTAGGATGCCCAGTTTTTTTGCCGCAATTTGGGCCTTGTACTCAATGGAGGCGCCGAAGTTAAGACTGGATGTCAACTCCATGCCTAGGAGCTCAAGCCGATCAGTCACTGGAACAGACGCACCCCGAAAAAGTAGGCGTCCAATCGAAAAGACTCCTTTTAGCGGTAAAAAGACACGCCTGTGTTTTGGTGGCGTTAAAGGAGACCAGATTGTCATCACCCCACTGGGAGACAAGGCTTAAGGTCAAATCTGTCCGTTCTACCATAGTCTCTCTCAAGGAACGAACTTCATCCACGCTGGTTCTTGCGCTGGACAGGTATCTCTCTGAAACAGTACTGTCATCTGCGTACCCAACAATACCAAGCTGAAGTAGGTCATTGATGTGCAGCAGGAATAGAGTTGCAGAGAGAACAGACCCCTGAGGAACTCCGGAATCAATAGCCATAAGGTCAGAGGAGCAGCCGTCTATGACTACTCGGATCGACCGTTCGCAAAGGAAGTCTGATATCCAGCTACAAAAACCAGCGGGGATGCCATACGCAGGAAGCTTACTAAGTAGACTTGCGTGCCAGACCCTGTCAAAGGCCTTCGAGATATCCAGCGAAACAGCAAGTGCTTCGCCGTGTCTCTCGATGGCTTCGCCCCAGCAGTGCGTGACATACACAAGAAGATCGCCAGTAGACCGTCCCCGGCGAAAGCCATATTGACGGTCACTGAGGAGATTATTGTCTTCAAGGTAGGTCAGCAACTTACTGTTCAGTACCCTTTCCATAACTTTGCACAGAATGGAGGTAATGAAACTGCAACTGTCAACTGCGATAAAACAGTGTTTTTCTGAATTGCATGTCGAATATTTTCTATTACAAACAACATACAAAACTGCAGGTCAGCGGAATTGTAGACTGGCTCAAAATTGATGACGCGTAAATCTTCTTCAAGTACATTAATATTCAATTTAGAAATTGTTCGATTGTTTGATTTACGTAATTAACAATTAAGGGTTAGCAGGGCAGTATTATGA
This sequence comes from Orthosia cruda, assembly GCA_964057195.1. Lineage (NCBI taxonomy): Eukaryota > Metazoa > Arthropoda > Insecta > Lepidoptera > Noctuidae > Orthosia > Orthosia cruda. The sequence continues at coordinate 14,560,005 of OZ059847.1, forward strand.
TCGGTTATTGTTGAATTAACAACAACTGCAAGTGAGGGAAAAAATCGATTTAAGCATGATATGGTCTAAACAAGATCCACTGTGATGTGTAGGAAAGCTGTGTCCCCGCACACAGGTTTTCTACACATCACAGTGGATCTGGCAGGCCATGAAAGGCGCATAAATTGAGATAGTCCTGAGCAGGTGCATAAGCACAACCTGAAAGAATATTGATATTAATATCGCCAATTAAAATAGTGTTTTTGAAGGATGATAGGCTTTGCAAGGTGTCGTTCAGAGAATCAGTAAAACTGGTGGTATTTTTAAAAGAGGGCGATCGATATAGCGCTAGTATAGCAAATTCAGACTCAATTTTAATTAACAATCTGTTACAGTCGTGCATATTTGGTTCCTCAACAGAGACATTTAGATGATTTCTTGCATAAACTATCACTCCATCGTTTTGATTATAATTTATATTACTTCTATATATATCATATCCCGGAATTAGTGGGATGTTATATTGCTTTGCAAGCCAGCATTCAGTTAAAACAATAATGTCACAATTTATGTTTAGCAGTTGCTGAAATGTACTAAAGCTATCAAAATTCTTAAAAATACTGCGAATATTTTGTGTTAGTATGGTAAACGGATTTTTGTAGCCGGATAGATATTGTTTGCAGTTTTCAGCTTCACAAATCTTTGACTCGGACACAGATAAATTATCTAGATCTCAATTAAATTATTAATCATATTTATGAAAATTTTGAAATTCAAATATAAAAAGTAAAAAAGGAAGAAAAGAAAAATAAAACCAAAAAAGTCCGAAAAATAACCAATTTACGGTGCTCTTAGACGCCTCCATAATCGATGGAATTGATGAACCTTTTTTCAGCCATTTGTTTCGCGGGGCAGTCAGCAGAACCTGTATTTTGTTTGTCGGGCTTTTTGTAATGCAAGCAAGTAGCGCATTTTGGATCATCTGCCTTCTTTGGACATTCTTTTATAGAGTGACCTTGATCGCCACAGTGCCCACAGGAGTAGGATGCCTACCGACATGACTTGGCAGCATGTCCATACTGCTGGCACTTATAACACCGTGTGACCAGAGTAAAATCTCTAACAGGGCATGATGACCAATTCAAAAACATGCGGTCTTTTGACATCAGGGCGTATTGCGTATGACTGCAGACACTTCTACAACATAGTTACAGGTCTCAGCGTCCTTCTTACCTGACTTGTGGCTCAACTTAATTGAGGTCAAAAACGTCTCAAGGCTGTTCTGTAGGGTCTCGGTCAGATTTTGATGGTACAGACAAGTAAAAACCTCTTATTCTGGCATGGATGTCGGCATTCCTATAATATAACCACCCTAGGCTTCCTTTTATAGGGCTCGTCGACTAGTAGGCCCGACTTCGTTAGCTGCACCGATTATCTCAGCTTCTCGATGTCATCCTTCGTCTCAGTGCTGATAATAACACCCCCGTTCCTCGTCTTGCGCAGGCCTCTCACATGGATCTTCATCTGTTCAGGATGGATAATTTTTTGGTTTAGGTTAGTGTCCGACCGAAACTGGTTTTTACAACCGAAAACGAAACTGATACTTCCTTACAAGGATCATGTTTTGGGGAAATAATAAAGAAAACGATAATCAGTCAGTCTTTATTTTTTTATCTTCGATCAAAATAAATCACACTCTTAACAAACAAAACGAACTGCAAACAAGCCAGTCACTACATGTATAGGCACGTGGACACGGCAAAATATCTTCGTCGCTTATTTGCTTGGATACACAATCGATAACATAACCGATCACAGCACGAGAACTTTCGAATGCAGTTTTGGTTTCAGTCGTAGTTTCGGCAGGTTTGCCGCCGAAACCGAAACTCGTTTTTTTGACGAAACTTGACCGAAACCGAAACCGAACTTTCGGTCCGACACTAGGTGTTTTTCATGCCTTAATGTAGCGGTAACAAATAGACAGATTTACTTTCGCAGTTATAATATGAAGTATATAGGTATACTATTGCGTAACCTGTGAGTTACGCTAGTCGGTTATATCGTGTGAACAGCCTCATTGTCGCATGTCATTCATAATCCGTTGGTGCTAAAAGGGTACTTAACGCAAGTATTTTCAGTTAAATATTTGATCGCTCTTTCGAGCGGTGAGTGCGGTTAAGTGAAGTCTTAATTATTAAAACAACAATCGACGAAAAATATGCTTGATTAATTTTGTTATAAGTTAGATTCTGAAAAACATTTTCTATATAACACCCATATTCTATGTTCTTTTGAATGAAACTTTCACCAGTTTTCTCGAATCAGACATTGATCTCGATCTTCTCTGTATAAGAAGAAGCTTTTAAACTGTAGTGTGACAGTAACCTGGTATTATTATTATTAGTAACAAGCTATAATTATCAATTTAGCTGAAGGTTGCTGAGTAGAGGTTGAGTCAAGTGGAGGAATTGACATAGAATATGGATCACAATGGAAGATTTTTTAAAATTTGCTTTCGTTTTCTGTATGTATGTATAATGTTTTCGACGGTTGAATTTTCTTTTTCGGCTATTAATAACAGCGGAAATAGGCCCGCCAAAATAGAAGTCGGATATCTCAAAAATAACAATAAATTGTTTTGGTGAGGGTCTGTCGTTTATCATAATTATCCAGCTGAGGCGCGATCACGAAAGGGAGTGAGATTCCATGAGGGCCTTATGGGCAATTAAATGGTTGGGCTAAGGAAAACGGCAGTATTTAGAGGTGAATATAATAAATGCTTGTCTTGGAGTAATCATCTTTTTGTGTGTAAATGAAAGAGTACATCTCCGAATTGAATTTACTCTTCTTTTTCTTAAATTTACTAAGTTAAAACAAGACAAATCTTGTTAAGAAAAAATCATAAATAAGTATGTTTTACAAAATTGGCATCTATTTTAAACAAGTTTGTCGCTTCGTTGTCGCTTTGCTTCGTTGCACATTTCTGCGGGAGCCTTTATAAATCCTCCTCTTTAACTTCTTGCATTGAATTTGACAAGTTTTTAAATCAATCTTTCGTTACTTTACTTTCTCTCTTATTATTTAATAAATATTTTATATTTATATAATACATATAATATTTTATACAAACATGTTATATTATAACATGTTTGTATAAAATATTATATGTAGATGCTTAAGACAATATTCTCAGATCTAACAAATATTAGCCTGTCTCACGAAAATGTTTTTAAAACTAGATATTTTTTTGTTTATAAATGTACTCATAAACATGTGAAAACTACACTGAAACAGCCGTTTTTCTTCTATTTCTTCTGAAATGTGAACATTTTTATTTTTTTATACCCTTCATTCTGCATACAGAAATGTTTAAATTGTTTCTCGCTTTATTTTTAATAAAAAATATATTTTTGAACAAGCTATGTTTTATTGATGCGTGTTACGTATGCTGTCCAGTGGTCATAAATTAAGTCTATATTCTTAGTCTTTTTGAAGTAACTTCTCTCCACTCCAATCTACTTAGTCACGTTGCACTACCACACATGCTCTCGTACAAACTCATTCAAGCTGGAGTCAAATTGGAGGACATTACTTAAAATATTAGCATTGGCATATAGGAAAAAATATCGATTAATATTGGAACACAATTGAATTAAATCAATCGTTTAATGATTCACACATATTTGTCTAGTAGATTTGACTGACTTTCAAAGAATTCAGTAACAGATATTTCTCATTTCTACATTGACATAAGTGCAAGTTACATATTCGAAATAGTTAACCTTCTCGGAGATATAAGGTTTGAAACAAGCTTATGAGATTATACTTATAAAGCAAACTAAAGCTAGTCTGTAAAATTTCACTCTTCCTGTGTTGTAAACGCTGTAAGTGTAAATCCCGGCTATATTCTGAAATTTCGTATGTACATGATTATCTAAATCTTTTAAACGCTTTCTTTTGTTAGCAACAATACAATATTTATTTTATGTCTGTGTTGTCTCACGGCGAGGTACAGATATTCCTTTTTCATTCCATTCCTCTCGGTTAAGTGCAACGTATAGAAGTAGAGGTCATCCCGCCATCTTTCCCGGGGTCTGCCGCGATGTCGCCTGTATTTTGTACGCCTGTTGTTTGTTGCCCACATTGTGGTAGATTTAGCCCATCATTTGTTCGATACGCGGAAAACGTGGCCAGCCCAGTTGCACTTAAGCTTGGCTGATTTTTGAGTGACTTCGGCGATTTGTTTTTAACAATCAATATTTAATCTTTTTTTTTATCAGCCTACCACTACCTAACCTTCGTTGTATCTGACTGCATAATCTTTATTCTACGTGACCAGTTTACAGAGTTCCTTTTTATTTGTTTCAAACTATATTCTCAGAGCTGAATTAATTACGTAATGTGTCAAGTCACATCTACGGACGGCATAACGAAGAGAGACAAAATTCACTTTTTATCACCGGCACGTGTCATAATTAAAAAATGCATTCTTTTGTTTTAAACATTTTATTATAACAGCATTTCATGAATTTTAATTGAATAATAAAACCTGGGACGTCAAAAAAATTGCAATAATTTTTTTTCATCTTCCGTGACAGGTTGTCGTGAACAATTGGATTGAATTTAAGATTGCTGAGGCCTATAGCACTATTAAAAACTTAAGTGGCAGTGGGCAGGGCACTTTGCTCGCAGCACGGAAGGTCGATGGGGTCGAAAGGTTCTGTATTGGGGACCGCGAACCGGAAGACACTGTGTTGGATGGCCTCCCACTTGGTGGACAGATGACCTGGTGAGGGTGGCGAGAGTCCAGTGGATGCTAGACGCACGGGATCGGTCAACGGCGACACTTGGGGAGGCCTATGTCCAGCAGTGGACGTCTTTCAGCTGATATGATGATAGAACAATTATATATATTGAAACCTTTAAACTGGAGGGGCTCGAAGATAAGTAATAACAGCCGCACTGGTTGATCTGCAAGATTAAGCAACGCTTGACGAGGATGGTCCATGAATGTGTGATCATCTTAACGTACCGAGATTCTTCCGTGCCTCCGCTGTGGAAGCCGTTGGTCTTGGCTATTTTGTTTATCTTATGCGTTAGATGCCCACCGCACTATTCCAAAACCACTGCAACTCCTAAAACTCAGAATCAACAGGAGCAACCACTAGAAAAAATGGCGTAAGCTTGACGTTGTCCCGGAGAATGAATTTAACTGTCTTGGATCCCGCAACGAAATCAACCAGAAAAGAATAACGGAGGAGTAGGAGTTGGTGTTGGCGGTCAATTGTACATCTTTGACAATTGTTACGGGTGGTCGAAGCCAGGAAATGTGAAACCAGTCTTGCCAAGGAGTATGATGTTACCCAGTTACAGAGTGTTCGAGGTCAGATAGGCAGTCTTTCCAAGTAAAACTCATCTGAATCCAGTCAGAATTTTGATGATCGTTGAGTGAGTCAGTCAGTGATGAAATAAAGGAACTTTGACATGCAATAATTTCTAAACTATAAGTTCAAATTGAATGTAGAATTTTGCCTAGTTATACTATATTCTCTTAGTCACTGAAAACTCAGGCTTCTAGCGTTAACCACAACGAAGTTACAGAGGGGTCGAAAATGTCTTGAATGTCATCGAGGAAAGCATGATACGGCTGTGTCTTTGGCTATATAAGGTCATAAAAATCTTGATAATTGGCAATGTATTGTTAAAAAAATCTGCTATAGCCATACGTTTGTTCGTTTAGCGAATACCGTTTGTTCTTTGAAATGCCTCTGAATAAATTGGATTATGATTCGTGTAGAAACGTTTGAATTCTGTTATTTTAAGAATTCAATTAAGTTTGATATCGTTCTTATTATATAATTTATTTTATCTACTCTCATATCGTATATTCGAATTATAAAATTCATAATCAGTTTATATTGGCATAATTTATAAACACAATAACGAAATTTAAAAATAGAATCTTATTATAACACTATTTCTCTACCAAATAATGCTATAAAACATTTTTTTCTATTACGATACAGGACAAATCCAAGAAATTAATCACTAAGGAGTTTCCATCAATAATTTTTTTGTAATGCCTTTTTATAGCACCTTTTTTTTTTTACGGCGGGAAACCTTCAAAAGGCGCCTGGAAATTTGGGGAAAAAGACCAGGGAATGTGAAATTTTTACCTCACTATAACCACCCCGGTGATCACCTTCAGCACGTAGAAGGGACCCAGTGACCTCTCAAAATACCACCCCGGAGCCCCCTCTGTGCAACGCCTGTTAGGGCACATCCCTGGGGAGATTAATTATGCACCTCCCCTGAGCTTCGCTGTGCACGGCAGCACCTGATCACAGTGCCACCGTCTTTCCTGGAATCACTTGGTGGGCGAACAGAGTCCCCAATCTGACCGCCCATGACCCCGGAGTCCCACCTGTTTATGGAGCAGGCGGGGTTTCGGCGTTTTAGGCATCGAGGTGATTGCTTCAACGACGCCTTCTCCGAGTGGGATCGGCTCTCTCACGATCCCGCTCGGCAGCCTCCTTCTGTACCATCACGGTCTCACAGAAGGAGGCCATTTCCCTCCAGTTTTCTGTCTCTGCTAGCATGGCCCTCACAACTGCTGGCAGAGACAGGTCTCGCCCGATCCTGGCGACCAAGACCTGCCGCTCGGAGGCCCACGCAGGGCACTCCTCAAGCGTGTGCTGTGCAGAGTCAAGGTCGCCTCCGCAGTGGTTGCAATTTGCCATGGTCTCTCGCCCAATCCTATTCAGGTACTCACCGAAGCAACCGTGCCCGGTGAGTACCTGAGTGAGCCTGTAGGAGATGCGCTCCTCTCTCTTCAGCCAGGCTTCGAAGTGCGGCAGGACGGCATCGACAACGCGCTTGCGCGAATATTGCGGCTGCTGTAGCGTTACGCGCCATGGTGCGGTGGATTCTGTGGCAAAACACGGATTTCTTGCGGTATTATTTCCGCACGATTTCTTTACCGCAATGCGAACAACTTCATACAATTCCATAGGTCGCAGAATGGGCGGAAAAAAATTGCGCGAATAAAGATCGCAGTGCGTGCTAAGCCTTAGCGCAAGCGCGGTTAATGCGGTGATGTGCTGGGTTTTGGCGCCATACATACGTTATGCAAGTTTTGCTGTACTGAACTCTGACTAGTATATAGTTATCTGTGGTAATGAATTTCATGAGTTATTTAAATTATTGTTTAAACATTTCTGATATCAGTGAATGTGAAGAAAATTTGACTCCGCCCGATATTTTAGATGCGGCGAAGGAAATTCCTCTTAATTTATTACCAGCAAAGTCGAGAAAAGTATATGACAAATGCAGTCCCGATTTTATGGCATGGAAAATGCAAAATATGGTATTTAGTAGGTTCAATTCCATTGTATGAGTGTAGATAAAGTAGTGAATGAAACTGCACATAACTAGGTATTAAAACATTCGTGTGATACCGTTAAAAACCGAGCCGTAGGCGAGATTTTGTGTCGAGTCGATTGTTTTTATTTTTATTTAAAACAAGCTTTTTCTAGCAGCTTTGTCCGCGTGAAAATTATCCAAAAGGAACGTGCTTCTTGAAAAAAGTATCCTAGGTCCTAATCCAGGACATTGTCTACCCGTGTGCTAAGTTCCGTCAAAATCTGTTCAGACGTTGAGACGTGAAAAGATAACAGAAAGACTTACTTTTGCATTTATAATATTTGTAACTATTTTTGTCTAGTGGTGCCACAAAACTTTATTCTGTACTGAAGGATTGCATTAAAATGTTTTGTTGTCTTTTCATTAAATATTCAACGAATTAAATTTAGATTGTACTAAATTCAGTTACAGACAGTACCCAAAGTTCTAGATTTTATAAATAAGTACCCTTTTAACTTTTCAGTTGTTTGTAGCGTCCGACCGAACTTTCGGTGTCGGTTTCAGCTTCTGCTTTGGCCAGCTTTGGCTTCGGCATTATTCGGCAAAAGTATCACTTTTGACCAAACCATCGGCATCGCCCAAAATGGGCCGAAGGTTTGGCCGAGGCCGAAGGTTTCTAGCAAGTCCTGAAAATGAGCGAACTATTACGAACACACAAGAGTGCAATTGAAGAGGCAACGGATGGGGCACATATTCTGCTGCGCCGGCCATATCAAAACCAAAAAATAAATGCCTGTGAACTGAATTTCTGCCACTATTTGTTTTTGTTAAATCCCCTTAGAATCACAGGTGCGTTATGCTCTATAACATGTTCAAGAAGTCATTAATCTGGTAACCATGGCGAAACATAAATCTAATCTGGTTTAATGGTGCAAAATTTGCATTTGATATAGAAGCGAGTATTATAAATAATACGCTAGGTTGGTTAGACAATATGCCGAATATTCGAAAATCAATCAGGGATGTCGGATTTATGTTTAGTGCAAAGATTTGTAGAAATGGAATAGCACCGTTAGGCCTGATACGTTATAATAATGCACTCTTTATTTGATAGGTACACCTGCAAACAAATCGATGTCCCTACATTCGATTATTTTGAGACATTTACAATTACACACGCACGTCACGTTGCAGTATAAAACTGATTAACTTCCGTCACCTCATACGCGTTATTTGCATCTGCTGAAACTATGAGGGGACTGCGGAATCCGACTGTCACCCAGATTGCGTTTGCATAATCTCTTCTTCTTCCCATCCTTGAATATTCTGATGCCAGTTATCTTGACCTTACTCAATAACAACTCGATAAACTTGAGCGGCTTCAACATTTTTGTATAAGGTTCGTATTCACTGCGCAAATATGACATGTTTCCGATTTCCGTGTGAAACTCAAGTGGTTGCCATTTTTTCTTCACCGGAATGCTCATATTCTTTCTATTTTGTTTAATGTGCTCTTTACTACGTCTTCCTCTTTACCTCAAGGATCGTTTTCAGTTTATCTGCGATTCCCACACTTAATAACTTAGGTCATCGGATAACTTGCGACTTAAAATGGCAATGCATTCCACCACTTTCTTGGATAAAAACCTTTTACTGTCTATGCTGCTCGTCTGTAGAATGCATTGTCCGACCCATTAATCCGATCCTCCATGTAAAATACTAGTAATCAGCTGCATCCGGTCAGACTGGAAGCCGAACCCAACAAAATTGAAAAAATACATGTATATTGCCAGACTGATGGGTTTTCATAGATTAATCAATCACTGTAGGTAGGCAATGAACTTGTCAGTCATACAATACACAAAACGAATAAAATAAATAAAAATATATACACTGGTTTAAGTAACAATCTTTTTTCAATAAGATCAACAAAAGGTGTACACATCCAAAACTCAGCAAGACTCAGTAAAAGCCTCAGGGATCAAGGGATTACAACAAAATTGGACGAAAAACAGTATTTTAGTTTTCTGAAAAACTCTTTGCTTTATAATTCGGGCGTCTACGTTTCATGGGCGAAAGTAATCCATTTACGAAGACCTAGCTATCAAATAACTTTGATGGATGTGTGTTGCTGAAACGTTTATACATAAATTTTGTAGTGTTTGTTACCCGACTGCGGCGTAGTGGGTAAGAGGGTTGTGTTTTTCAGTTCTGAGTTTGCCAACAATGCTCATTTTGCTCGTTCTTTCGATAGGATATCCCCTACATTCTAAGTCATTTCTTCCACTCAACACAATCAAATTGACAAGATTTTATTATTTATTGACATTGTTCGAGGACATATTTCTGTTGTTATAGCAGTTGAGTCGGTTGGAGAGAAAATACTTTAGTTCAGTCGCATTATTATTATTAGGCCTATTATTAGAACTTTATTTTGGTTTGAACATTAAACTAAATAATTATGTAAATATGGCATATTTACATAATTATTTAGTTTAATGTTCGAGACCGCGATAGATGGCATGTACCAAGCTGGTACTTCGGTATTGTTCTCAAGTACTTATAGATGTATACTTTATACAAAGGTCACGTTTTAGGTAGTTATACGATTGACTTTGACTCTGTGTGTGAAAATCACCACCATAAGATACGTTTTAGTTTCTTGTTGTCAAATACATAAGGACGTTTTTAGTTTCACCTGCGTGGGCCAATGTTTCAGTGTGGCATTTACTGGGATCAATATGATATTATGTGTTGTAATTTTAACACAAAAGTTGACTGGTAGAAAATGCCTTGTGGCATCAAATGCTCCTTTGTACAAGTTACCTACCATCCATAAACGGAGCCTAAATCAATAAATAGTACAAAGATTTTGATGTAAAGAAAATGCAAAGCAACAGGTAAACAAAAATGCTATTGTTTTTTTCTGATAAAATTTAAGAAAACCTGCTTCAGTGCTATTTATTTAACTGAAAAAATATTCGAACAAAATGTTAAGTCACTTACAGCAAATCTTCTTGAGTGACGTTTCCTAATTTGGTTACCAGGATCGCAGACGTACTTAAGCAATCGCTCATCCCTCTGCACTGGAAAGAAACAAAACCAATTTTCTGAGAAATACTGTGTTTACGGTTCCACCCCAGATCTACCGAAAACTTATTGATAGTCATAGCAAATGAAACTTATTTCCAAGATGCAAGGATTAAAATTAAAAAGGGAATTTTATTTATTTACAATTTCTTGACACAGAAAGTGGCAAAAGGGGTTGTCCGTTTGATGGTTTTAAGTGAATTTTAGTAGCGATAAACGTGAAATTAACGTTCAAAAACTGGGTGAAGCCTGATATATATCCTTTGTCATAGAAGGTAGTAAGTATGTTACGTTTTTGTTTCGATTATATTTAGTGACGATAACTTGCATATACTGTAGCTTCCTATATTTATTATTATTTCCATACATATACCACAATCACCATGAGCCATATAATCCACTTTTGTACCACTTTTTAAAATTACACATAAAGAGACAGCAGCTAAAGCTGCTAGGTACCTCGTAATTATGAAGAGTATACAGAAAGGGTTGAATCAGTAGGAACATCTGAAAATAAACCAATCTATCCTCGTTTAATATTTCTCCATCCGACACAGGATCAGATAAGACTCAAAGAAAAGGAATCACATCTCATACATTCACTATGCGAATAATTACTCGGCTCAAATTTAAAAGGACTCATCTGCCATCCACCATATCTACATCCGTATGAAAGGTCTAATCCGTCCCAGATCTAATGCTTCCAGATTCCTGTTATTACTCACGTTTCCCGGACATAAATGTTATTTTCCTCAACTGACATAATCATGTGACAATTTAAATTTCGTTTGTTTCCGAATACGCGTATGTTGGTAACCGGTTTCCTTTTTGGAGTTTGTAAATTCCAATAGTGAGGGTATGTATGGTTACTATTAGACGCGACCTTTTCGTGCTGATAGTGGTGAATCAGGGATTATTTTCAGGTGGGTAGAGGTACACTGGATCAGTAGTGACATATATCAAAGCAGATTAGTTGGGTTTGTTTTAATTTAATTTGAATAGTTTAGAACGTGATATACTCCCGGTTTCTGTATTGTTATCCAAGTTTGTACAAATACTTTATAACAAATAAAGAATTTTAAGTGCTGTACAAACTCTACCTAATAAATTGTCAAACTTTAGCAATACAGTAGCGTATAACACGTTTTTAATTACAAATATTAAAAACGTGAAAATATTTAAAAAAAATAGTAATAATACATTCAAAAACAGGCCCTTAGTCTAAGATCAACATAATGAGAACTTTTGTTACAATAAGTGGAAATCTTATCACAGTCAGAATAGTACAGTTTTAAAATATGACAGTACTGAACAACTCAAAATTCAAATCAATTGCTTAGAAAATAATACATTGTCCTGTGGAAAGAGAAGATACCATAGAAAAGTATGTGCGTGGATAACCATGATCAGCCAGTACATGATTCTGGATAGTGATGGAATTTTTCGTAGGTATTTCCCAAGCTTTGAAAAAACAAACTTTTTCTCTTTTTCACAAAAAATCACCAGTGAAAATATAATTCAAAAGCGCTACCTCTCAGCTGATTTCCTACAGATCACGATAGAGCTCAACGTCGTCGCGGCTAGTAATTACGCGCCGCGCCGCCGGCACTGTTACTCCTTTTTTAGGATTAATAAAAAAATCGGATTGCCAAGTTTTCAAAAATTAGGAATAAGTCGACGACATATTCCAATTTCCAACACTAGGGGTCCAAAATCATGTACTGAATCCATGTTTTTTTTTCGCATCGTCTGTGTCATTCCCATTTTTGTGACACGTGTCTCCGTGAGAGAGAGTTGGCCGTAATCAGCTACTTGGGCTCAGAGTGGATTATTAATGTCACATGTCATCGATTTTTGGTCCTAGGAATTGCTGGTTGCCTCATATTTTTCTTTAACCTTTTGAAAGCAGCTGTGGTGATAATATATCGGTGAATAGCAGCTCGTTACTATAGCAGGACCTGCTCCTACATCCATTTTGAGAAGCAGACATGATTGAATAGATAGAAATCAATATGTTGATTCATTTTAGCTCTCTAAGATTTATAAAACATACAGTAAAGAAAAGTCGATAACTTATGTCCATAATGTTACCTACATAATATATCGCAACCAGGAATTCGATCGAAATTAAATTGGTATCTGTCATGTTTGAATTTCACGACGCAGTCTGCTTCAGTTGCCCAGTTGTCTGGCCTAGAAGCTACCTATTTACTTAATTGCCTATTGTTAACCAGATTGAATATGTATGCTCTGATACATATTCAAGTTTTCATTTGCACAATCACTTGTTTTGTGCTGCCATCCGAAAGTGAGGACGAATAATCAAGTGTCTGTTGAAAGCTATCGCTCTGTTTTGTATTGGAGTGTCTTTCTGTTTTATTGTCTTGATATTTGTAACCAATTAGTTATTTTATCCTGCTGTTCTCGTATAGTCAGGTACTTATGTGATCGTAGATACGAATGATTGTGATTTTATAAATGTGTACTCTATTGTCTCGACGCGTTGTCTTTATGTTTTATACTTTGTGTACATTAATTTTAAATAAATAAACAAATATGTAGACAAAGTGAAAATCTAGAGTCTTTTGTAGGTCAATAATCACGGCTCAAGAGCTGGAAGGATTTGGACAGGTGCTGGAGTAGACTTTGACCTGGATTAAGACATGGGCTCATGTTTATCGCGATAATTCGTTCCAGTGGGATAATTTTCGAATTTGACACGGGAGAAGCCATCAGCATAAGCTACTTTGTAATCAATTATAAATTCTTCTCCTCTCGTGTCATAATGATTTTTTGTGACCATATCTACGAATGATTGTTTGTTTCTGTGCAATAAATAAGCTGAAGACTATAAACGGGGGTTTGAATTGATGAAATTGCCATATGACACAGTTTAAGCAAGAGTTGGAGTCCTTTTGTAGGTCTTCCAGCGACATGCAGTTATACTTAAATAAATACATCATAAAAGGTGCTTTTGACTAAAGAATAGAGTTTGTAAAATTGTCCAATTCCTTTTTATAAAATTTTTGCATTTTGGATTCTCGTACCAATGCATACTTGAGATACATTTGAACTGTGGCTGCCGAATTGCATTTAAATATGTACATTTAGTGTTTAGATACCTACGTTTGAAGCGTTCTGAAACTGCCTTTCGCACGTTTCTGTGTTTGCCTCTCTCTAATGGTTCTCTGATGGTCGCATATGTATTGGATCATTCGGTTCCCTTCATGATAGTTGAGCTGAGTGGTGCCAATCCATGCGTCATGTTCGTGAACGGGGGCCATCATTTGCGGTAGGTCATAACTTAACTGCTTCGGCCTGCTTTTAATTACGTACTTATTGTATTTTTGAATTATTTCTTTTATTCTAGACACTTTTAGGTGCACGTCTTTTACTCCGTTCTCACACAAATGTATTTTTCAACAAGAATGATGTAACCAAATAATTGTAATTAAAGCTAATGGAAAAGAGTGTCCGTGGAGTTTTCTGCACTATTCTTCTCCATATAGACCTACTGACGCTTGCGAATGTGCAACTAGATTCATATTCTATTTGCCAATTCAAAAGTACCTATTTAAGGTTTAGTTGAATCAAAAAGATTTTAGTTTTGTTTTTCAATGTGCACACTTTACTTACAACATTAAAATCTAAATGAGTGCTTACGTACAGGTTTTAGTCAATGGCCATTATCAAAATGCCACAATATTCGATTTGATGATCACGTGATATTTTTGACATTTTAGCAATCACTATCGCGAAGCTTTAGTTGATAGACTGTAACTTGTCTAGAGCTCTTGGTGAAAATCCAATCTTTCTAATAATATATATGTGAAAGTTTGGATGGATGGATGTGTGTGTGTGGATGTATGTTTGTCTGTACTCAATCACCCCAGATCGGCTGAACGGATCTGGATGAAATTTGGCACAGCAATAGATTATAGTCTAGAATAGCACAAATGCCATTCATCCCGGTACAGTGTTCCCATGGAAGAAAATAACACTTTTACGCGGGCGAAGCCGCTGACAGAAGCTAAAAAATCAATCATATTTAGGCATGCATTTAAGAGATTCCTTGTATTAGTGGTCTCAAATTGTACGTAATCAATCTTAACTTTTAGAGTTTAAAACTGACTCTAACATAGGTACACCCACAGACATAAATCTACCTAGATAACGCAAGTCCCTCCATCTGTATGAAAACCAAGCGTGCCACTTTTTCACACATAATTTAAAAACAAATTTGCTTACCAATGAAAGAAAACATTTCCAATGCTTCGGCTAACTTTTTCTATACAGTCTTTACAGCTCAATATGGCTTAAAAAGGCATATTTCTTAAATTTCTTTGGATTGTTGCCGATAATGCTAAATGAAAAGCTCAAATTACGATCATTGATCGTAATTTTACACCATTTTTTGACATGCGAAGTACATACAATCGCCTCATCTGGTTAGATTTATATCGATCGGTGCACCTCTATATATATATATATATATATAAAGGCACTTAAACTCCCAAAGGTAACCAAACGTGATGTTTTCCTACACCCATGATCGCCCACGGATTAAGCGATTTCAATTAGTGTTAAGCATTTGAAATTATGTTCGGGATAAGTGGCGGGTGTAACTCCTATAAAATTACACTAATGTGGTGTCGTAAACTATAATTAAAGAGACATCGTGAACATGAGCAGTAGCTATTACTTGTCAGCATTACATTGCATCCAAACGCCATTAATAGAGATCAGAGATTATTATTGCTGGTTGTTAAGCTGTTTGATGAATTTAATAACAATTTGTCCATTACTCAGATGTTGGAATATTGCATCACAAAAATAACTGGTTTTATATGTGTAGGATTATGTATATGATTTAAAATAGTTTTAACTTTATTTTATAGAAGTATTGCCTTACGAAAACTACGAGTACATGCTACATACTGGACGATGCAGTTGTAGGATTACCATAAGTGTAATTTAAACTAGTGTAGTGTTTGTTCCATCGTAGTTATAATTGAGATAACCGAAAAAATATAGCCACATGTATATCAACTTTTATGACCTCAAAGACGGCAGACCCCATAAAAGGTGGGGGGACGAGCTAAAACAATCAACCAGCGGTCTTGGTAGAAACCGCTGGCTGACATGGCGAGAGAGAGTTATTTGCCCAGCACTATGATGATGCATGTAAAAGTAATCTGTACTGACTTAATTATTTAAAAATATTGCTCCGACTTTTTATTTTTCATCTGTACAGAAAGAAGAAAGCAACGCAGAGAAGCTCACAATCCAGGCAGCCACACAGACCGCGAGCGGTCGCTACACATGCGAAGTGTCGGCCGATACGCCTTCCTTCCAGACCGCGCAAGCACACACGCACATGTATGTTATGGGTGAGTCCATGTTCATTTTAGTTTCTATCAGTAATTTAGATGACCACACAGATCGCCAGCGACCACAAAGACCAATAGCTAAACAAATCAATAGAAAACCACTCAAACTACTAGCAGCCATACAGATTGCTAGCAGCCACACAGGTCGCTAGCAGTCAATCGTACCGCTAGCAGCCCCACATATCACTAGTAAACACACAGACCGTTAGCAGCTACACAGATCACTATAGGCCACGTAAACCACTAGCAGCCAAACGAACCGCTAGCAGCTATACTGACCGCTAACGGTGCACACAGACCGCTAGCAGCCACACAGGTCGATAGCATCCACACAGATCGCTAGAAGCCACACAGATCGCTAGTAGCCACATAGATCGCTAATAACCACATAGACCAGTAGCAGTCACCGAAGCCGATAGAAGCCGGCACACATAATATTAAGAATCATGATGCACTTTTCTTTCCCGGTAATGCAAATTAATATAAACATTTTTTATCACAAAAGCCGTGTCGGTCCGCGGCAATATAGTGATAGTAATATAGACAAAGAAAATAACAAAGCAAGGTAGTATATATGGTGCTATGTAAACCAACCAACCAACGCACCAGATATTGGTCAGACATGTTTAGTTCTAGTTGCATACAAGTTGATTAATAGATGCATGTGTAGGCTCAATTTAGTCCAAACACTAAATCAATGTCATATAATAAAAATCGCAACACTTGTGATTTCTAACCCAAGTATTTAATAAAAGCAGAACACAAAATAAAGCTTGATAAATAAAAATAAAAACCACCAGCCTTGAGTTTCAAGTCAATGAATTATGGCAACAATGTTACAAGCTTTTCCTGAAAAAAGGATAAGACTTCACGTAAGATAGTTCAAAATAGGGTTAAATATACAGATCTTATCATCAAACAGTGGTGAACCCATCCCGAAAGGTAAAGTACTCAATATATTTTTCCTTTCCCGACCTGAAACATCTTTAGATACACAGGATGATAAAGCTGTCTTCCAATCAGCCCTTTCAAAAGTGACAGACTTTATAGACTACAGTCTAAGGGCCGTATAGGACAGTAAAATACCTTAAGGGTGACACTGTTTTACGCAAGCAATACCTTCCGAACGTGAGGGTCCCGTATTTATAGCCCGATAGATATATTTTCACCTAGGAATTCGGGGAACATGGTCTCGTAATAGATTTACCGGTTTGCTTTCCTAGCAAAAGAAATGCCACATAAATGTTTGTGTATTGTCTTGGAAACTGTTTTTATTCAGGTGGTATTTTAAATTGAAAGCCTTTATCATGAATTAAAAAGAACCAGCACGAATGCAAAATGCTATTAAAACAATGTGTTGGCGTTTCAAAGGTTACAAAAGCAATAAAATATCTTGAACTAATAACAATAAAAGTTCAAAGTTACGGCAAACTGAAAAACTTTTGTTTTCATTAGTTTTCCTAAGTTTTATTTGCTTTAGTTTACATTAAAAAACTACAAAGCATCCACGATGTCTGCAAGAAAATAAGGCAATGTTTCTTCATCTTCGTATAAAGGGTCGTTTATATGAAGTTTTATTTACATAACTGATTGATGAAACCCTTGAAAATTTCTTGTTAAGATAGTTCTCTTTGCTCAAAATATAAGCAAAACAAATTCAAGTCGTTTTCATAAAACGAAACAGCATACATTGGAGCTCAGTTATCTGATGTCGCAGTAGTTTTCATACAGTTACCTACATAGGTTCATCGGACGGCATGACCTAATATTCAGCGTGTGTGCTTTTGTTTAACTTTACGAATAAATCTAAACTAGTGCCCTTGATTCGTTTTATCGTACCAAAACATCTTACTCCTATTTGCATAATAAAGGGATACAATATGGCCACCTATCAGCGATGTACAATATTCATTTTATATGTAAGCTTAAAGCCGGCCCTTGTTCACGATAATCCGGAAATTATCTGTACTTGAAAATGAGTGAGACAGATCCGTTTTTGCCGTTACGGCCGTACGTTAATAACTTTTGGGCGAAACGTTCGTTAAAGTTGAATTTAATTTATTTGAATGGCAGTTTTGGTTGCGTTTCGTATGCTTTTATGGGTTTGAAAGCAGTTTGTTTCAACGGTAATATGAGTTATTAACTTTTTTTTTTTTTTTTTTTTCAATCTGCTGACAAAATTATTGGCGAATATGATGTTGCACTATCCATACTCATCTATATCTATACTTCTATACTAATATTATAAAGAGGAAAGTTTTTTTTTTGGATTTTTGTATGTAACGAATAAACATAAAAAGAATGGACCCAGTTCAATAATATCTTTCATCGTTGGAAAGCTACACTATCCCCGGATGACTTTTTATCCCTGTATTTCCACGGGAACTGGAACTACGCGAGAGAAACCGCGAGGCGTACGCTAGTAATTTTAAAAATGCGAAAGTCACTGTCTGTCAGTTATGTTTTCACGCTTAAACTGCTAAACCGATTTAGATGAAATTTGGTATGGAGTTATTTTTAGACACCAGGAAGGTCATAAATAGATTTGGCTTTCACATCTACAATATTATAACGCGATAAAAATAGGCTATTCGAAGTACTAATGCTACGCAGACGAAATCGTGTGCAACAGCTAATAAAAAATAATTCATAATTATTAATCTGACTAAATGTGGTTTTATAGACCCGTATAATGAAGGACACTAACGCTGCGATTAACGTGGTCCTTAACATCTCCTGGGTCCTGGTGATCCTGACTCTGTGGATGGTCCTGGGCCCAAAATATTTTAAGAGTTTTGCATCTACTCAAACGAAAAGAAGATTCTTATAAGTATCCTTTACTTTTAGGAATCTTTTCTTTTCATAGATAATAGCCCACTCAAATCGCACTAAACAACTACCTTTCCGCTAAAAAGCCCCTTAACAGCGTTAGGTGCGGTCAGCAACAATAAGTTTTAAAACCACCAGCCTTATTGCGTAATGAATTCGGAAAGGCAAAGGGCAAAGAGTATGAACACTTCAAATAACACAACAGTCAAAAGAAAACTTGACATTTGCGTTATTAAGGAACCATGTGTTACCTAGATGGATAACCACAATATAGCGTACCTACAAACAATACTTAATTTAATTTATTATTGTTTTTTATCGCCTCATCTTGGATCTCATCCGTCGTTTTAATCAAAGATGACGTCAAGTGTGATTCCATTGATTTTAATAAAAAACTGAAAACCATAATTTAAAAAAAATGTTTTATCCAGTCTGTCAGTGAGATTATCAAATAATATTATACCCGTATTTTTTGCTTTATCAAATATATAAAAAATTACAAAGATAAAGCGTATCAAAGTTTAGGAGTGGGTGCTTGTGACGTCACTTTGTCAGTATTAAGAGAGAAATCATGTCCTATATTTTTAGGTTATCTAACTGACGGACTAAATAGATATTTTTTGTCAACGAACTATAATTGATATTAGTTTGAAAGATTATTGTTTCACAAAAATAAGTCAATCCTATGTCTGATCTACACTATCCTACACAATCCTAATTCTCCTCAATACCTTCGTGAACGCTTTGAGTACTTTGTCCCGAGGGGTAAACCCTGACGCACTTCCATTTCTCTTCTACTTCAAACCCCACGTCACACTTCCAGCCGCTATGATGGCTCCTTCTCTGTTACTGAAGTGCGTCTCTGGAACTCTCTACCATATTACCTACGCGACAGCCCTTCTCTGAATGTATTCATGAGAAACATCAAGGATCTTTTTCTTTCTTTCAGAATGACATGATATAAGTATATGTATATAAATATTTATATATATATTTTGTGCTTATGTATGTATATTTATGATTTATTTTATATTATTCTAAAATTGTACACCGGACTACTACTCTTCTTCCTATTGTAAACTCTCTCTATCACTCTAAGGTTTGCTGGTAGAAAACTCTTCTTTGAGTTAAGCTCGCCTTTGTACATCAACTTTATAATGACTCATGTTGTATGTGTCATTTTTGTGTACAATAAAGAATTAAGAATCAATCTGCCTAGAAGTTTCGCAACTATGTTGGGGTCGGCTTCCAGTCTAACCGGATTCAGCTGAGTACCAGTGTTTTACATGGAGCGACTGCCTATCTGACCTCCACAACCCAGTAACTGGGTAACACGGTACCCCTTGGCTAGACTGGTGTCAGATCTCAAGCTTCTGACTACTCGTAACGACTGTCAAAGAGTTTCAAATGACAGCCGGGACCAACGGCTTAACGTGCTTTCCGAGGCACGGAGGAAACTCGGTATGTTGAAATGGTCACCCATACACGGAACAACCTCTTCAAGCGTTGCTTAACCTTGAAGATCGACCCGTGCGGCTGTTATTATTTAGCCACGAGCTCCTGCTTCTGAAAATATGTCATCACATTAAAATAAATGATCAAGCGCGAGTCTATCAATAATAAAAAAAACTGCCTAGTATATCCCAACTATATTGTGGTCAGCTTCTAATGTTAACAGATGCAGCTGAACCTTGCCTCTACAACACAATTGTACCAAGGGCATTAAACTGAATTTATATAGTCACCACATCGCGATATTGATTTCTGTGGCGGTGCACGATTATTAAAAGATATAGTGCTCTAAAGTATCGTACTCTCTTGTCATTTTAAGATAAATAAGGCCAACAAAATGGCAATGGGTGACTATGCCAGCTTCTATATTCAAAATCGTAAAAACATCCTTCTTTCTGTCTCCAGTTCTGCCTAAATCCGGGCCTTCGATGCACGGTCTGAAGCGCCGGTACCGGCCCGGTATGAAGTTAAAAGTGGAGTGCATCAGTCGCCACTCGCTACCAGCCGCCAACCTGTCTTTCTTCATCAATAACGATGCGGTAAGTAGTACCAGGATAACATGTTGTGTGGAAGTGTACCTTATTATTTTCGATTGTTGACTTTATCACCGTACAAATGGAATTGATTTTAGATTGACAGATGACCAAGATGTTTCTTTTATTTAATAGTGTGCCTTATTATGTGCGGTACGGATCGATTGTCAACTTTATCTTCATATATATATGGAGTTGATATTAGATTGACAGAAACATCTGGAATGTTGCGTGTAATAGTTTCAGTACAAAATATTATTACATAATTAGGAATTTTAGCACGAAACTGATGTAGTTTTAGAAATTATTTACTAAAATTTATGTCTCGTCTTTGAGTAAAATCGGTTCCAGGTAGGTTTATTTTAGTGCCAGAATTTCAGGTCCCACTTTTACGAGTAGAACATTTTCCAAAGCATAATTTTAGACTCCGTTCTCTATTAAGTTTAGCATATAACGAAAGTGAACTATAAGTTATAGACTAGAGGTTCTATTTCCTACAGCAAGTTGATGCTGAAGTGTCTGTTACGACGTATAGTCGAACTTATAGCTACTTGTGTTGCAATAAGCGTTCATAGTGAGAATATTGTTTCGAGTTAGAATATTGCAAGGCATGTGACTTGTTAATTGTGATCAAAAGGGTTGTTTGATCAAGTTTAGATGTGATGATATGTTCTATTGCATTCATTTTATATTAAAAAACGATTTCAAAAAAGTAAACCAACGTCAAAAGCAAAAAAAAAAAAGTGCAACATAACTTTCGTTTAGGAAGTCGGTGTCTTTGGTATATACCTCTAATTTTTAGCATTATTCGACACCGACTTCCGAAACGAAAGTTATTTTTCACTTTTTATTTTTTGTGAATAGTTTTTATTTCTCTCTTTTTAGTGTTAGTGCACCATCACTAAAAATGAGCAATTTCTATAGTACGGTATCTAGAGAATTGACAAAATACCTATTATAACTCTATTTACAAACTCGTGCTGTTTGTCGCTAAGGAGTTCGGTTGTATGCTCCATATCTTAAAAACTGCTGGACCGATTTTGATAAAACTTGCACTTTTCCCTAAGTTGTAGAAGAGCGATGAAGAATGACGGTATTAGCGGCTGCAACTGTTTTATTTTCTCCCGTTGCACTTTCGTATAGTTTGTACAACAGGAGAAGTCAGGCATAAACGTTAGTGGATGAGGCCCCTACGTAATATAACTACTCCATATTTATTTTCATATACATAAGTATTTAAATAGTGTATCAACGTATCTAAACTGAAACATATTTTTTTTTTGTTTCATCTGCATCAAACTTATGATTTTTATAGGGTTTTGGCAAAGAAAATAAAAAACACGCCTCTTTTACCGTCGGTGTTAATAATCTGGAAAAATAAAGGGTATAAATGAAGCAAGGCTTGCTAATTTAGGAATTTAATCACCGCAAGTTCATTCAGCGCTCTTTCACCAGTCATTTGTTTCTATCAACGTGTAATCTTGGTTTGTTTCGTATAATAGGAAAGGTTAATTTTGGATAATCTATAAATTTTGATTTCAAATGTGTTGTTTCTTTACTCGTCTATCTTCTTCTTTATCGTTTCGATGATTCCATTTATAGTTTTTTAATTTAGATTTTGTACTTCCACCAGAACTCAGCCACGTCGACAGCCATGGCGCTGGCCTTGCAGGTGTATGTGCACAGAGAATAGGACGACAGATGGGGCATCGTTTGCGGGTGGTTTCACAGTCGCATTGTGGCTGATCGCAGTGGATACTCCGCAGGTATAACCTGGACAGATGGCGGTTCATTCGACTAAGTTATACCTACAGTGGCCCACTTGGCTTCGCAGCCTATTTAGGGATCTCTAGGTTGGCCAAGGCAGTTTATGCCCAGCTGGGTGGTTTTCTGCAGGATCGATATATCAGTAAGGGTATTTGAGGAGCCTTAGTTTGCTGCGTGCTTCGCCAAGGCTGTTGTCGTTTATTGTTTTAGCTGACTTAAGGAAGCTGTGAGCCTCCCCGGTCGAGATCATAATAAAAAGCCCGGCGGACTCAGATTACAGCTGACACTTGGAACGCAGAGTCCAGCTGGCCAATCTTCTCACCACGATGATTCCCCAAAGGCCACTTGTCACTGTGCCCAGATAATTTATTAGTAATCGAGTGGTTCATATTTGTTTTCTCTTTACAGTTTTAATGTTAAGTAATTATATTTCTCACTTGTTTTTTGCTCCATGAATTCGTGCGTTTTGCCGGACTAAACAGATAATATACAGCAATAGAGTTAAATTCTATTATAAGAATTTTTGTAGCAGAATCAGTCATTCCGGAGATAACCTTATACAAACAAAAAGCAGTATTCTAAAATTTAAATAATAGGCTATCTCAAATTATACCTATTAAAATTAAATAAGTACATATTTCAGAAGCCAAGCACATCCTAAACAAACATCCCGCACAAAAATTGAAATCCCGTTATTGTTTCAATCTAATTTAATTAATCTCTGAACACTCAACTAATATTTTAATCTATTTTGTGCGCTGATGAACTTGATCTATAATATCAGTTTCTTTGAAGGTCGAATTTTTCATTAGATTTAGTAAGTCATAGTCATTTAATTAGGTCGTTTCGAGCAGATCTTAGATATTAACTTACAAGACGATAAAAAATTAGCAAAGTACTACGATCAACAATCCGTTTGCTAAACATGATAATTTTTTAGTGTGTTAATAATCTGGACTTCTAAACTATGAGGCACTAATCATTTTAACTGAGTGTCTTACTAGTGGGATACTTTTAATCCTGTTTTTTTTTTAATATGGCATTGAACACGAGAACAGCCAGACCAAAGTAATTTTGGGTCTACCATCAGCGTTTTAAATGATAAGTTCTGTTTTGGTAAAATGTTTCTGCTACAAGCAGTTGCACTCTACAGGCTTATTGGTAGCCAGCGGCATAGCCCGCATGAAAATTATTATATCATCCCAAGGAAATATACCGGGTATAAAACTACTATAAGACTATAATCGCTCTCTGTGCCAAATTTCATGCAGATCTTTTCTAGCGTGATTAAGTAACAAACATAAATTCACATCGAAAATTTCGCATTTATATTATTAAGAAAGATTCCATAGCTACAAGATTTTTGACAACAGGATCTTAATTGAAAATGTTAAGCAAAAATCACGTCTTTTTTTTATTCTTTATAGGCTCGCGTTTGACCACCATCTCACCTGATGTGATCGAAGGTGAAGCACGCTTGCCTAGGAGTAACCTATTCACTCTTGACTTAAAGACTCCCAGGTTGTAGCTATCAGGAAATACAGACTCCGGCAGGGAATTCTACTCCTAAGTTGAACCACAGATAATACAGTCGGCTATACGCACAATGAAAGTATTTTCAAAACACTTTGTGCGTATGGGTGGGATATTCACCATGGCGCACCGTTGCATGGCGCATGGTGACCGATGGCGCATTGCCGTTCGTCTTGTAGTCCGATGATGGAAAGGATTAGGCGGAATCAAATTGTGCAGTTCCATCACACACTCCCCGAAATACAAAAAATATGTAATCAGAGAATCAAAATTTAAAAAAGAGATATCTATTAAAACGTGTGTAGGACCGGTTCTATGGGGCAATTCACAGGCTCGTTCACGCACTAAATGACCACACTTCAACACGTCTACTCTGGCCAGCGGCTCTCGTAATACTGACGCGGTGCGCACGAGATTGTGTATGTCTGTGTGGGGGGAAAGTGGGGATGGCAAAGTGAACGTGCGAGTGAAATAGATACACTACATCCCTTCCTCATTAATGATTTTATTAAGAATATATTTAATATTAATTCATTTTGTATAATGTATTTTTGGTATGCTTAATTTAATCATAATTATATTGTTTGTTCTTCACGTGACAGATTCTTGTCTTTTTTCACGATCTCAATATCCCTTTATCCTCCTATTTTCTTCAATTTAATGAGAGTAAATAAAGCTATCACCAAAATCCCTGAAAACTGTAATTTTCCAGTGTTCCACTTATATAATTATTTTGTTAGTACGTGGACATTAGTATGTGTGACATGAGGACTTCTTTGTGATTTTAGTTGTATACGTATTTTGTTACATTTTGTAGATTATCAAAGGGACTTAAAAAAAAAAAGTGTGATTTGATGTATGTACACAAATTTCTAATTTAATGGAAATCACAATTCCTTCAATTTAATGGCAGCAGCCACCCACCAATGTAATGGCAATAACCCACCAATTTAATAGCAGCAAAACCCACCAATTTAATGGCAGCAACCCACCAATTTAATGGCAGCAGCCCAATAATTTAATGATAGCAACCCACCAATTTAATGGCAGCAACTCAACAATTTAATGGCAGCAACCACCCACCAATTTAATGGCAGCAACCACCCACCAATTTAATGGCAGCAAAAGTACCATAATATTGTATTTACAAATATGGAAGAAGTTATGAATGCACTAAAAATTATCCAAAAGGAACTCGACTAAACTGACGACATAAACTGCATTTTAGAGGAAAAATTTGAAATATTAGATGATAAATATAATTATCTCAAGGAAAAATTTTAAAATCAAGAAAAAAAGACTATACTTTACAGAAAAACAAATAAGGAAGAACAATGTCGACTTTTTTTGGTTACAAGAATCAGAAACATCATATTCAAATCTAGATAAAATTATGACCAACTTTATAAAAGAACGCTTTTCTATAGACCTGGATCATAGGGATATACAAGAAATAAAGAGAATAGGAAAAAAAGGGGACAGAACTAGACCGATAATAGTCACATTTTCCACACTCGGTATAAAAATCAAAATATTCAAAAAGAGTAGCTTATTGAAAAATACAGAGTTCTATATAAAGGAAGATTATCCACAAAATGTACTTGAAAGAAGAAAAGAGTTACAAGAGCAGGCACGAATTGAGAAAGAGAAAGGAAATTCGGTAATAATAAAATATGATAAACTAATAATACAAGACAAAAAGAACACAACAGCCAAAAATAAAATAATGCTTTCAACGTCTCCTGAAACCAACCTCGCCGGGCGTGACGAAATTAGAACGCAGACCAACAAGAAGAACAAGACTCAAAATACGGATACCCAGGCGAAATATAAAAGATCGTCTAGTCTGTCAGATGAAGTCGTAAAACCAGGGATCCTGAACTTCCTGTCTACCAAAACCCCAAATAGCGCACCCGGAAAAAGGGACAATATCAAAGAGAAGTACTAGCAACTACAGCACCACTCTCACACGGATAACATAAAGGAAACAATATCAAAAAATTATTCACATCTTCCAAGCCGGCTGGTCACCGAGGAAGATTATGACCAAAACCCTCCAAAGGATCAAACAAAATCAAAATTAAAATTAGCAACAAAAATACCTACCCCAACTAATAGCACCACTACTAAGACTAGAACATCAGGAAAACTCTATATTTTAACATACAATGTTAAAACACTCTCAACATACGAGCGCTTAATTGAATTAAATTAATCCCTATCAAACATCAAATATGACATAATAGGACTGTCTGAAACTAGGCGTATGGGAGACAGAATAGAAGAGTATGACAATTTCATATTATGCTACACGGGACAAACGCCGGGTTTGTATGGTGTAGGCTTTTTAATAAAAAAATGCCACAAAAACAAAATAGAGAGTTACATTGGCCTATCAGAAAGAGTCGCTATTTTAAACTTGGTATTCGAAGATACGCGGTTGTCAATTATACAAGTCTATGCCCCTACGGAAAAAGCTAAAAAAGTCGAGATTGACAAGTTCTACTGTACACTAAACAAAGCGATTGATATATCATATAAAGACTTCATACTCATGGGAGACTGGAATGCAAAAATTGGTAAACCAAAAAAGGAAGAAAATCTAGTCACGGAACCGAACGGATATGGCAAGAGGAATGAGAGGGGACAGCGATTGTTAGAATTTGCTATGGAAAACAA
This sequence comes from Orthosia cruda, assembly GCA_964057195.1. Classification (NCBI taxonomy): domain Eukaryota; kingdom Metazoa; phylum Arthropoda; class Insecta; order Lepidoptera; family Noctuidae; genus Orthosia; species Orthosia cruda. The sequence goes on from OZ059847.1 coordinate 14,586,679, forward strand.
ACTGTCAATAGTAAACACATTTTATAAGAAAAAATTAAAAAACAGATGGACATGGCTCTCCCCTAATAAAAAATACAAAAACGAAATCGATCTTGTTCTATCAAACCGTCCCCAGTTATTTCAAAATATAGAAGTACTGAATATAAACTTCCCCTCAGACCACAGGCCCGTAAGAGCAACGATATTACATGCACAATCAAAGAAAAGCCGAACAAAGTACAATAACCATCATAAGAAAACAATAAATAATGAAGACGATATCTCTCAATTCAACGAGTGCATAAATGAGACACTGAAAGCACCGTTAAATAAAAACAGTCCAAAGCTATTACGACAGTATTGTCAAAGACATCACCAGAAGTCAGCAAGCAATTCAAAACAAAAATAAAGAACAAAAAGCACATAAAATTCTGTCAGAGCGCACGCTACAGCTTATGGAGAAACGGAAGGAACGTCAGAAGACAAAACCCAAATCAAGAGCAATTAAAAATGAGATCTCTGCCCTTTACAAGCTCATAAGTAAGTATATTAGGAATGATTACTCAAACCACAGATATAACGCTATCGAAAAACACATATTTCGAACTGGAGGCACAAAGAAAGCTTACAAAGAGCTGCGAACACATAAAACATGGATCGAAGGTTTGAAACAGGGCAAAAAAAAACAAAACAACCGTAAAGACATCATCACTGTAGCAACACAATTTTATAAAAAATTATACAGCACCAGAGAAGCAACAAGCACAGATGGAAAAAATCAATACCAAAGTCCCAACAATAGAAATACACCTATACCTCAGATTGAAATAAGCGAGGTAATAACAGCAACAAAAACTCTAAAACCAGAGAAAAGCCCAGGTTCTGATGGCATCACAAACGAGATATTAAAAACCGGCTCAGCAACTCTTTTAGTTCACCTGACTGAACTGTTTAACCTCATTCTTGAAACTGGAGAAACACCCACCCAGTGGTCAGAATCTGACATTATCCTTATCTACAAAAAAGGTGACCCCAATGATATAGGTAACTACAGGCCAATAAGCCTGCTACCTACCATCTACAAGCTCTTCTCTTCAATAGTAAATAAAAGATTATACTCTACACTGGAAGCGCGTCAACCTATCGAACAAGCCGGGTTTAGAAAGGGATACTCAACGATCGACCACATAAACACATTGGAACTTCTGATTGAGAAATACCGCGAGAAAAAAAAGACCACTCTACATTGCGTACATTGATTACAGTTAGGCATTTGATAGCGTATCACATAAAAGCATATGGGAAAGCCTAACAACACAAGGGGTATAAAAAGAATACATCTCTGTAATCAAGGGTCTATACAATAACAGCAGGAGCAGAATCAAATTTGAGACAGCTGGGCCTTGGTTTCCGATAAAAAGAGGAGTAAGACAGGGCGACCCTCTTTCACCATTGCTGTTTCTAGCAACACTGGAATCAATCATTAGTTAACTCAATTGGAAAGGTCGTGGTATTAAGATTAAAGATGCCTGCCTAAGCCACCTAAGGTTTGCAGATGACTTGGTTCTCTTATCTGAAACAGGACAAGAAATCCAATATATGATAGAATCACTTAATGATGCCAGTAAACTAGTAGGTTTGGAAATGAACTTGTCCAAAACAATGATGATGACTAACAGCGAAAGGAGAACAGTATACGTTTGTAGCGAGCCTCTCAAATATACAGACAGCTACATATACCTGGGTAAACAAATTAGCTTTCACCACAATAGTAACGAACAAGAAGTAGAACGCAGGACACATCTTACCTGGAACAAATATTGGGCACTAAAGGACATATTCAAAAGCAGCATGCCGATCAAAACTAAAACTAAAGTACTAAACTCGTGCCTAATACCGTGCCTCACGTATGCTTGCCAAACATGGAAATACAACAGAAAAACAAAGGATAAAATAATTACATGTCAGCGGGGTATAGAACGCAGTATGCTGAATATTAGAAAGATGCAAAAAATAAGGCACACCAAAATTAGAAATATAACCAAGGCAAGGGATGGATAAGAACACGCTCAGTCACTAAAATGGAGGTGGGCCGGACATGTGGCACGTCTAAGTGACAAGAGATGGACAAACACGGTGACCACATGGGCGGGTCCACAGGGAAAAAGAAAGAGAGGTAGACCTGTAGCTACTTGGGACGACGACACAAAAAAACAGCTGGCCCCAACTGGATTCAAGTAACCCAATCTAGAGAGGACTGGCTATCTTTGGAGGAGGCCTTCACCTACAGAGGAGTTCTTACAGAATGAAGAATAATAGTATAGTATAAGATTAAAGAAAAATTAACACAAGTAAATTTAGGAACCAAACTTAATTACTAACAAAACTAATAATTTTAAATGTTTTATAAGCTGTAAGAAATAAAAGGCTTTTTTATTTTATTTTATTTTATTATGGGGGGACAACGTAGGGCCGATTTATGACAATAAGTCGTAAGAAACTAAAAAAAAAAAGATTAGATAAAAAAAGTTAACAAATGTTAACTAGCATCTAGAAGGCCTACAATGTTCACACATTCACAAAACAATCGGTAAAGGAATCTATACAGAGGTAAAAAATAATAAAAATAAGTATAACAAGACTAAATTTAACATGTTGCACAAATTTTGTTATCAGTGCTGTAACTATTCTTAGCAAAGGGCTATAAAGATGATTGAAGACCGTTGTAAAGAGTCTAATTAAAAGAAGGAAAGAAAAAATGAGATTGAGAATAGTTAGAGACATCCACATATTTGTGCCGTTTACAAGTTACCAGGGAAGCTGCATGCGCAGAAGGAGCTAAGGCCAAATGTTTTTATCTTCAACGTAGTCCTTGATTTTATAATATGCTTTTTTAATAAGGATACGTTTGATGTAGTTTTTGAACCTTCCATCGGTCAGTTCTATAACTGACTTTGGCAACATGTTATAAAAGCGTATACTGTTTATAAGAAAAGACTTGCTAGTTTTCGTTAATCTGAATTTGGGTATTACAATTTCGTGCTTACTGCGTGTATTTAAATTATGGAAGTCGCTTCTAGTTTTGAAAAGCCCCCGATTTTTACGGACATACAAAATACATGCCGCGGACAAAGTCGCAGGCAACAGAGCTAACAGTTGCCTGCGACTTTGTCCGCGGCATGTTTACTTGTTTCGCCAATCGAGATTTCTTGAAAGCGTTTTAACTTCTGTCATTCGTGGAAAAGCGTATATTGTAAACTTTAAATGCGCACATTAGAACTCTTTCGGGTAGGTTAAGTTCGGCTGCATATGCAGTAAGGAAAATAAGGCAGCTAACCGATGTAGCTACAGCTAGGTTAGTAAATTATGCTTATTTCCACAGTATTATGTCTTATGGCATTCTGCTGGGGGGATCAGCAGCAGACGTTGACTCAATTTTCATCCTATAAAAGAGGGCAATCCGCGCAATCTATAAAATGCGTCCACACGAGTCCCTCAGAGAAAAATTTAAAGAGATCGATATACTGACTCTACCTTCACTTTATATTTTGGAATGTATTTTGTATGTCCGTAAAAATCGGGGGCTTTTCAAAACTAGAAGCGACTTCCATAATTTAAATACACGCAGTAAGCACGAAATTGTAATACCCAAATTCAGATTAACGAAAACTAGCAAGTCTTTTCTTATAAACAGTATACGCTTTTATAACATGTTGCCAAAGTCAGTTATAGAACTGACCGATGGAAGGTTCAAAAACTACATCAAACGTATCCTTATTAAAAAAGCATATTATAAAATCAAGGACTACGTTGAAGATAAAAACATTTGGCCTTAGCTCCTTCTGCGCATGCAGCTTCCCTGGTAACTTGTAAACGGCACAAATATGTGGATGTCTCTAACTATTCTCAATCTCATTTTTTCTTTCCTTCTTTTAATTAGACTCTTTACAACGGTCTTCAATCATCTTTATAGCCCTTTGCTAAGAATAGTTACAGCACTGATAACAAAATTTGTGCAACATGTTAAATTTAGTCTTGTTATACTTATTTTTATTATTTTTTACCTCTGTATAGATTCCTTTACCGATTGTTTTGTGAATGTGTGAACATTTTAGGCCTTCTAGATGCTAGTTAACATTTGTTAACTTTTTTTATCTAATCTTTTTTTTTTTTAGTTTCTTACGACTTATTGTCATAAATCGGCCCTACGTTGTCCCCCCATAATAAAATAAAATAAAATAAAATAAAAAAGTCTTTTATTTCTTACAGCTTATAAAACATTTAAAATTATTAGTTTTGTTAGTAATTAAGTTTGGTTCCTAAATTTACTTGTGTTAATTTTTCTTTAATCTTATACTATACTATTATTCTTCATTCTGTAAGAACTCCTCTGTAGGTGAAGGCCTCCTCCAAAGATAGCCAGTCCTCTCTAGATTGGGTTACTTGAATCCAGTTGGGGCCAGCTGTTTTTTTGTGTCGTCGTCCCAAGTAGCTACAGGTCTACCTCTCTTTCTTTTTCCCTGTGGACCCGCCCATGTGGTCACCGTGTTTGTCCATCTCTTGTCACTTAGACGTGCCACATGTCCGGCCCACCTCCATTTTAGTGACTGAGCGTGTTCTTATCCATCCCTTGCCTTGGTTATATTTCTAATTTTGGTGTGCCTTATTTTTTGCATCTTTCTAATATTCAGCATACTGCGTTCTATACCCCGCTGACATGTAATTATTTTATCCTTTGTTTTTCTGTTGTATTTCCATGTTTGGCAAGCATACGTGAGGCACGGTATTAGGCACGAGTTTAGTACTTTAGTTTTAGTTTTGATCGGCATGCTGCTTTTGAATATGTCCTTTAGTGCCCAATATTTGTTCCAGGTAAGATGTGTCCTGCGTTCTACTTCTTGTTCGTTACTATTGTGGTGAAAGCTAATTTGTTTACCCAGGTATATGTAGCTGTCTGTATATTTGAGAGGCTCGCTACAAACGTATACTGTTCTCCTTTCGCTGTTAGTCATCATCATTGTTTTGGACAAGATCATTTCCAAACCTACTAGTTTACTGGCATCATTAAGTGATTCTATCATATATTGGATTTCTTGTCCTGTTTCAGATAAGAGAACCAAGTCATCTGCAAACCTTAGGTGGCTTAGGCAGGCATCTTTAATCTTAATACCACGACCTTTCCAATTGAGTTAACTAATGATTGATTCCAGTGTTGCTAGAAACAGCAATGGTGAAAGAGGGTCGCCCTGTATTACTCCTCTTTTTATCGGAAACCAAGGCCCAGCTGTCTCAAATTTGATTCTGCTCCTGCTGTTATTGTATAGACCCTTGATTACAGAGATGTATTCTTTTTCTACCCCTTGTGTTGTTAGGCTTTCCCATATGCTTTTATGTGATACGCTATCAAATGCCTAACTGTAATCAATGTACGCAATGTAGAGTGGTCTTTTTTTTCTCGCGGTATTTCTCAATCAGAAGTTCCAATGTGTTTATGTGGTCGATCGTTGAGTATCCCTTTCTAAACCCGGCTTGCTCGATAGGTTGACGCGCTTCCAGTGTAGAGTATAATCTTTTATTTACTATTGAAGAGAAGAGCTTGTAGATGGTAGGTAGCAGGCTTATTGGCCTGTAGTTACCTATATCATAGGGGTCACCTTTTTTGTAGATAAGGATAATGTCAGATTCTGACCACTGGGTGGGTGTTTCTCCAGTTTCAAGAATGAGGTTAAACAGTTCAGTCAGGTGAACTAAAAGAGTTGCTGAGCCGGTTTTTAATATCTCGTTTGTGATGCCATCAGAACCTGGGCTTTTCTCTGGTTTTAGAGTTTTTGTTGCTGTTATTACCTCGCTTATTTCAATCTGAGGTATAGGTGTATTTCTATTGTTGGGACTTTGGTATTGATTTTTTCCATCTGTGCTTGTTGCTTCTCTGGTGCTGTATAATTTTTTATAAAATTGTGTTGCTACAGTGATGATGTCTTTACGGTTGTTTTGTTTTTTTTTTGCCCTGTTTCAAACCTTCAACACACATATTCAAACAGACATACAAAATACATTCCAAAATATAAAGTGAAGGTAGAGTCAGTATATCGATCTCTTTAAATTTTTCTCTGAGGGACTCGCGAGGACGCATTTTATAGATTGCGCGGATTGCCCTCTTTTATAGGATAAAAATTGAGTCAACGTCTGCTGCTGATCCCCCCAGCAGAATGCCATAAGACATAATACTGTGGAAATAAGCATAATTTACTAACCTAGCTGTAGCTACATCGGTTAGCTGCCTTATTTTCCTTACTGCATATGCAGCCGAACTTAACCTACCCGAAAGAGTTCTAATGTGCGCATTTAAAGTTTACAATATACGCTTTTCCACGAATGACAGAAGTTAAAACGCTTTCAAGAAATCTCGATTGGCGAAACAAGTAAACATGCCGCGGACAAAGTCGCAGGCAACAGAGCTAACAGTTGCCTGCGACTTTGTCCGCGGCAAACTCGTTAAACTAAACATACGGTTAGGATTTTTTTTTAAAGTAACAGTAATTATTTTTCTCATCAGTTATATGCCAGTGAAAGTTCCATCAAAATCGGTCCTGCTGTTTCGGAGATTAGCCGGCACAAACAGAAAGACAGACAATTTTTTTTAGTATTATTTGTTCCGTATATACCTTCATTATGCGTTTAATAATAAGCATTTTTTATATTATTAACAGACACTAATTTTATTTATTTGTATAGATTTTTGAATATCCAGCAGAGTCAATTGGTTGAAAAGAATGCTTTTAGGCAATTGCTGTATGTGATTTGATTGATAAATACGATATTCGGATTCGATATTTTATTAGTTTGAGTAGCGTCATCCACTGGCAATCTGCATTTGTTTTTGATGGATTTCTCCTAGGATTAAAACCTTTATAGTAGTTAATTAATTAATTAATGTAAAAAACTATTTTATTTTTTAAAGCCGCTATAATATGCATGCTTTCACGAGAATTAGGTTACTAACAGATCAAGAGCTAAGCTGAGCTGGTTCAGTTGAGACAATTCTTACTAAATAGTGTGTAGCCGCATACTATGTAAACGTAAACTTAGCTGCAGATGTATGAAAAATCCTCAGTTTTGCGAGCTAAGTCGGTTTCAAATTTCTAGCGAGCTTAGTTTATAACTTAGCTCGAAGTTTGAAACCGACTTTAGATTTAGCATTGTAGAAATGATACTCAAATTGTTGCCAGACTACATTTGTTTTCAAAAGCAATGATCCTAGATCTGTAGGCAGGTTTAGGGATTATATTATCTATGGAACTATATACTGTGACATTGTCTACCTGGAGTTGCCGGTTGCCGATTTTTAAAGAACAAACAGACACTGATTTTATTTTGTGCCCAAGTGATTTCAAGAAATTCCAAATAATTTCAACATATAACTTGGTCAAGGTCAGAAATTAAAAAGAAAATGCTTAGGTGATATACTAGAGATTTGGTCATATTGAGTGGATGAATGAAAAGTGACTTGAAAAGATATTTACAAGGCAGAAGTGAGTGAAAACGGAGGAGGGGACGCTCTATACACCAAACTTTATGGTGATGCTTTTCAGAAAGACCAGCACCTGTGGCCAAGTTGACAATCTACAATGGATAGCCATAGTAGAAAACGAATCAATTTAAGGGAATAACACATCTGAACGTTAAGTCACGTGGTCAGACCATATAAATAGAAGGTGTTAACGATTGTAGAAAAAGATTCGATACGAAACGTTTTGTAACTTGGCTAGGCGGGCTTATGCGTAGTACATACGTAAACAAAGCAAAAGGTTATGTAAGGATAGTAGCATTCTGTAGTTTCTGCCTACCCCCATGGAAAAAAGGCGTGGGTTTATGTATGTATGTCAAGGTCGTCATCAAAAGACCTGCCTACGCACAATTAAGTCATATGACCACGAACATTACAACATTCGGTCAGGCATCTAATTTGTTAGCATACCGTCCTACTCCACGTCTGCGATTCGACTGACCTTAATCGACTGAGTAGCCTAAACAGTCGGTCAAAGTAATGATCCTCGAGGGATCTGGACGCAAGCTTGCTTTGATTCTGATTTTCATAGGTAAAACGTGTATTTACAATATTAAAGTTCGTTGCTGCTAGATTTATTGAAATTTGATTATTATTGTACGTCTTGTAGGTATAACCTGTCACTGTCACATAGCTGTCATAAGCAACGATTATCGAACTTACTAATTCCATGCGTTTATCAATCTCGGCTCGACTTGAGGCGCGGTTTTCACATGAGAGATGTCAATAGGCCTGTGATATTTTGCCATCTATCCGCACAACTTTAACATAATGCAATATTAATTTGTACTTTTATTATTGACTAGCGGATGCCTCGCGTTTTCACCCGCGTTGTTCCCGTTCCCGTGAGAATACAGGGATAAAAAGTAGCCTATGTCACCCGGGATTAGTGTAGCTTCCCAATGGTCAAAGATTTTTTAAATCGGTCCAGTAGTTTTTAAAATTATTCGGTACATACAAAAATACAAATCTTTCCTCATTATAATATTAAGTATAGATTATATAATTTATTGTACACTACATAAAAACTTTGATAAAGTGATTGTTTTAGTGAAAGCCGAGCCTGACGTTTTACGAATAAAACAGATGTTTGTGAGCTGGCTCATAGCGTTCCAATAAAAAATACAAAACTTAGGTAGTTATTTGAAATCTGGATGAAAATAGACGCTCAAAAAACCCGTCTGGCCTAAAAAGGAAGGCGCTGGAGAGGCTTACCTAGTCGGTCAAAAATTTGTTCAAAACGAACAACGCGTTTTTATGGATATCCCGATACGTAACCAAACCCCTTTTGTGAGCTAAAAACATTAAGCCGACGTATATTGATGACGCTTTCGTGGTATTCTACACTTTAGAAAGTAAACGGCTTTAGCATTTATACCCAATTTGTGTTTTTTGGACAGCGAATAAAGAGGTTTGTTGAAGCGTTAACGTACTATTTTTCTATACGTTTTTACAACGTAATTGGTTTTAAAAAAGTGAGAGCAGTAAACGTAGTTTTTGTGTCAAATTATATAGTATGCACTTATAGCAATAAGTTCCATGTCTCGTTTCTCCCTTAGTGACTGTTCACCAGTGGCTGTAAACCATCTTAAAATATCATGGCTTCCTTTCAAAGGTAGTTAGGTACTGAGTGTTAAGCTTGGTGTACATGGGTTGAGTTAACGCCAGAGTCAACTAGCGTAATACTCTACCAGTTCCAAGTACTTTACCAGTTTCAATAGAGTATCTGTCTACTCATAAATTTGTATTTTATTTGAAGAGTTTCTAGTGTAGACGGTGGTGGGGGAAGGCAACTGGTAGATTAGCTTGTCCGCGGCGCTGGTCACTCTACTCTTTCAAGTGTTGGTACTATACTCTCCCAATGCTGTCTACATTGGTATAGTTAGTACTGAACCGTAATACTATACCGTTAACTCTACCCGTGTACACCATGCTTTACTATCTGGTAATTTCTAGGCAGTTGTGACGACCTATCGGTGTGAAGTTATCAAGAATTTAAGTGATATTTCAATGCCAGTATTTATGCAAACTATCATACCTAGCGACAAGGCCAGGAGGAGCTCGTAGTCTAGTAATAACATCCGCACGTGTCGATATTCAAGGTCAAGCAACGCTTGCCGAGGTCAGTTCGTGAATGGGTGACCATCTATACATTATCCATTTTGGACTAACCGTGAATTGGATCAACTGCGAATTGGACTAACTGCGAATTGGACTAACTGCGAATTTGACTAATTGCGAATTGGACATATTATTTTTGAACGTTGGACCAATCGCGCTTATAGGACATAGTGAAATTACTTCATGCCTCGGCAAGCACGTTAAGCCATTGGTCTCGACTGTCAATTGTAGATCTTTGACAGTCGTTACGATTAGTCAGAAGCTAAACAATCTGACATCATATTTGATGTCGTAAGACTATACCGTTAACTCTACCCGTGTACACCATGCTTTACTATCTGGCAATTTCTAGGCAGTTGTGTCGACCTATCGGTGTGAAGTTATCCAGAATTTAAGTGACATTTCAATGCCAGTATTTATATAAACTGTCATACCTAGCGACAAGGCCAGGAGGAGCTCGTAGTCTAGTAATAACATCCGCACGGGTCGATATTCAAGGTCAAGCAACACTTGCCGAGGTCAGTTCGTGAATGGGTGACCATATATACATTATCCATTTTGGACTAACCGCGAATTGGATCAACTGCGAATTGGACTAACTGCGAATTGGACTAACTGCGAATTTGACTAATTGCGAATTGGACAAATTTTTGAACGTTGGACCAATCGCACTTATAGGACATAGTGAAATTACTTCGTGCCTCGGCAATCACGTTAAGCCATTGGTCTCGACTGTCAATTGTAGATCTTTGACAGTCTTACGATTAGTCAGAAGCTAAACAATCTGACATCATATTTGATGAGATATCGTGTTACATATTTACTGGCTTTTTAAGGTCATTTAGGCAGTTACTCCATGTAAAATAATTGTAATTATCTGAAGCCAACTACAAGATAGAAAATCTAGGCATATCCTAGTTAGATAGTATCTTTTTATAGGCATGGAAAAATGTTCATGCACGGGGAGATAGCGCTGTTATGTGGGACTCCAACCCACTAAAACTTCACGGTGTCCTCCTGTGCCGCTTATGGCGGGACACTCGGCAGCGTTACACTCACCGCATACCCACCGCGGCTGTCCGTCTTCTTACTCTCCTCTGGGATATACCCACATCACCGGCGCACCAGAACACATAGCACACCATGACCATCCCAGGGACCAAAGCAGCACGTGGGCACCAGAAGACCCCGTGTGTTGCTTTCTTGGTCCCCTATGACGGGACAGGTTAGTGGCCCCGCCACCTTCCACTTTTCGGCCGCGGCCCCACCGCGTCCGCCATCAGATGGTGGTGACCCCGTCCAGACCACGGAAGGTATATACTATATAAATACTAAATATACCGCAACACTGGAACTCCTCTCCCACCGCAGTCTCCAACCCTCAGCCACGATATCGTATGGTACCAGGGACGCCTTATTCGACATCGCGGCCTGCCTCAGTTGCGATGTCGCCTCTATTACCAAGAGGCATCGCAACCAACTTGTCAATCTCAATCGTTTCCCGAGTACGACTTACTTTTAAATAAAAGGAGCTTACCTAAAGGGAGCGCCCTTCTAAAGTTCAATACTTTTTTGGACGATAAAAATATAATGCGAGTAGGAGGACGTCTCGATAATTCTAATTTGGTTTACAGTAAAAAGCACCCTATTTTATTACAGTCCACTCATGAGTTTACAAAATTATTATTTTATTTCGAGCACCGAAGGCTGATGCACGCTGGCCCGTAATTACTGCTAGCTTCCATTAGGGAATCATACTGGCCAATAGGAGGTCGCAACTTGGCGAAGGCCTGTTATCATAAGTGTGTTCTGTGTCATCGTATGAAGGGTAAGGTCGTACCTCCGTTAATGGGTAACTTACCAAAAGAACGCCTTCGTCCAGGTTATCCCTTTGAGAGCAAGGGCGTAGATTATGCCGGCCCTATTATGTGTGCTAGTCGTCAAGGTCGTGGATGTAGGCTAATAAAGTTATATGTCGCAATTTTATTTGTTTTACAACCAAGGCCATTCATTTGGAGCTTGTTGGCGATTTAACTAGCAATAGTTACTTACTAGCTTTGTATCGATTTATTTCTAGGAGAGGTAAACCCGTTGATATTTTTTCGGATAACGGTACCTCATTTGTCGGTTCGTACAACGACCTTTCTAAATTTTTTAAATTAAATAGTTCGTCCTTGGGTGAAAGTGCAGCGAACGATGGAATCAGGTTCCACTTTATACACGCTTATACACCGCATTTCGGCGGACTCTGGGAAGCGGATGTCAAGTCAACAAAATACCACCTTCAAAGAGTGTTGGGAAATTGTAATTTGACTTTCGAGGATCTTTACACCGCATTAACTAAAATTAAAGCCATCTTGAACTCTCGTCCACTTACACCGTTGTCTTCAGATCCAGCAGATTATGCACCGCTTACGCCAGGACATTTTCTTGTTGGACGGCCTTTAACTTCGTTGCCGCAACCTGACTACCAGGACAACTCTGTCAACCATCTGTCTCGATTCCAAAGAATTGAACAACTCCGCTAACACTTCTGGAGCAGATGGAGTAAGGAGTATGTTGCAGATTTACAAGTGCGGTCCAAATGGCGTTCCTGCAAGGATGGTCTAAAACTAAACTCCTAGGTCGTGATTAAGGAGGGTGGTCTGCCGCCTCTAAAGTGGAGACTTGAACGAATTGTGGCTGTTCACCCAGGAACGGATGGCATTGCTCGTGTCGCAGACATTCAGACGTCCACTGGTGTCGTTCGACGAGCCTTCAACAGAATCTGCCCATTGCCCGTGTCTTCGGAATCTGATTGAAACCGTTGCTTTCAACGCCCGGGGGCATGTTGGAGCGCCTGATCATCACAGCATGGCAGCAACTCACTTAATGAGCAATTACCTCTAATTGCGATGCGCAAATGTATTCTTTTGTTAATATTTTTCACTTGCTGTACTTAACCCGTGTAGTCAACACCTATTATAGTCATTTTTCTTGCACTGAGTATTCCTGAAGTTTTCATTCGGCATTCCCTTAAATTCCCGCACAAATTTTCAATTTATATGAGGTGACTAATGTTTTTCACATAGTTTTACAGACCCTATCGGTAGATGCTATACATATAACATACATGTAAATTGTAATAATTTAATTAAGATTTTGTGTGTTGTGTTGTGTCTTTTGTGTGCACTAAATAAATAATTTATCTATTTATCTACAATTTTACAAATCACAGAAAATATCAATTATACTATAAACATTTAAGAAGTAAAAAGACACTCAAGTAAAAATTATAATTTTTTAAAACACCCGATATATTTTTTTATTTTATAGTTTTGAAACTACATAATTTATCTAGTAGTAGACACGCTTCGATCAACAATCTATCGAACACGTAATAATATCCCGATTCAAACAGTAAAACGCCTATAACTATGGAAAGCTTGTACAGATTTTCACCAAACAAAGCTAAGAACACGCCCGTTTATGTCACCATTCAAACAAAAAAAGTGAATCAAAATCGGTTTATCCGTTGTAGGAGTATGTGTATTTGTATATCTGTCTGTGGCATCATAGCTTAGGAGCTATGATGCAGTTACACCAATACACATACACCAATCACAAATTACAAATACACAAACACACAGGAACAAACTTCAAACTCATAACACCCCTCTTATTCCGTCGGGGGTTAAAAATACATGTCAAATATAAAAAAATACAGCTCAATCGGCCACTGGGCAGTGGGTTAAATTCAGCAATCAGCAATAATTGCGCAGTCATCGCGCGATCAAACGCTTTATGACATAAAAGTCGGAATTGGTCCTACAGTCATTTGCTAATCGCACGTTGTCTGTCAAATGCACTTATTTCGAAAAATACCACCAGAAACTCTAAAATTTCTGTATTGTAGAGCAATTATTGCGCAAAAATCGCTATCGTTTAGCTCTTGCACGATACGTAATAAGCCTCGGATCAGTTAAAACTAAGTAAAAGCTTGTATAGTTTAAAGCTATTAATACAATAAAATAACGAATACCTATCATACTAATACCAACTACAACAATTTTAATTGGGATGTTTGAGGTCTCTCTTACTCTGATTCTCGTTGTATATAAAGATTTTTCCTGTAGTTTTCAACACTAATGATTATTTCTAGTCCCTTGCGGATTGCGACCGCGGGCACTGAAATATACGAGGCGAATGCAAAGTAAGCGCACCCCGCTACGATCTGTGGTAGCTTTTAATTTAGTGTTTAAGTAACTTACTGGAACAATCGCATGGGAAAAGAAAAAGTTAAGTTGGTTTAAGGAACTGGCTTTAGTTTCTGTATAACTTTTATTTGGGTTACGAAAGTCATAACGAAAAAGGAACCCTCATAAGATCACTCTCTCAATAGGTATATAAAACACAAACAGTAATATAGAGTAATAAAAATATACGGTGAAAATAATCCTTTTCCCCGTACGAAATAATAGGTATCTACAACACGAATATTCGAAAATGATATAAATTACAAAGAACGTTGTAAAACTATGAAGGAAACAATATAAAATAATTTAAAAAAAACAAAAGCAGATCGTACATCTATCTACTCGCAAAATATCGTCTTCCATTGTTCCGCAAGCAAATCAAAATCTTTCTTCATCAAATCTAGGAGAGCAATTAGCACAGCTAATGTGTAAAATTTAAGCTAAGCCGTGCAGTATACTAGAAATACTACGTTTTCATAGTTCAGAAGCTAGTAATTACTAAGTATATTGAGTGTCAATCAAACGTCATCTTAATTATGTTGGAGTACACTTCTGACTTCACTGCGCCCCTTGAACAATTTTTGAGACTCCTACAACTATGATGGATATTGATTTCATAAACATAAAATATAGCATTTGTACCTATACGATATAACCTATAAACATAATAGCCTATATACATGTAATAAAAATTTTGCTGTGGGCGGAAAAATTTCCTTTTTTATTGGAAAATCAACTTTTTTGCCAAGTGAAAGCCGAAATAAGCCCACGGAAAAGTAGGTACTAATAGATCACAAAGTGTTCTTTATCTTAATCCAGCAAATGGTTTACCGGTGTTCTTAGATTCTTTCAAATCTGTTCAGCCGTTGAGGCGTTATTGGTTAACAAACATCCAAAAATACCTTTAGACTTTCAGATTTATAATGTTAGTAGGATATAGTCCCTCTCTGTTTCTAAAATCGACAGGAGAATACGGAAAGAGCCTTCGAAAAGCAAAGATTCCCATCGACAAGGTACCTATGTAATAGGGTGTCCCAGACTTACCTACGTATTATTATTCGTGGAAATCGTGGAGGCAATTTTACACTAAAAAAATGATTAAAAATCTTACAAAATGCAATCACAGTTAATAGAATCTAACCTCTTACAATAAAAGCTAGTTGAACTGGAACATTCAAAGGTAAGAAATAATAAAAAAAGATTAAACGAGTAACGTAATTGACATACTGAAGCGAAATATAAATTGGACGACTAAAGAGAATGTGTTTTTTGAAATTTTAAAGTCACGCAATGTTTCAGCTGACAGCACTATAAGTTAACAAGAATAACGAGAAAATCTCGACTGACGAGAAATATTCGAGGTTTATTGGCTGACTTTTATAGTCGAATTGAGAGACATTTGGTGTACATCGTATAAATCGTCGGTTAATTGGGTTATGGAGCACTGAAGAAAATGCTATTGGCCAAACCCTTACGAACTGCATAGGTTTCTGTCCTCTTCGCAATATGTATGGTCTTTTTATTATTTTCGAGTCAATGGTTAAATATCATATACCTGTCCTTATTCCATGTTGGTTAGGGTGAGCGCAACACGTTTTCTTCTTCCATACCGTCCTGTCCCCTGTCACGCTTTCACTGACTCCCTTTTCTTTCAGATCACTCCTCACACAGTCCATCCATTTTTTCTTTGGCCTTCCTCTCCCTCTCCACCCATCCACACTTATATTCATAACACTTTTAGTAACATGCTTTTCATCCCTCCTCATCATATGACCATACCAGGACAAACGGTTTCCCTTCAAATTTTCTGGATTACTTTGTTATTTATTTCTGGTTTTCTTGTTATATAATTTAGGCTTACTCGTAGTAGATGGCCACGTTAATAATAGCATCAGTGGAGTTCATTCGGTCTTTACCATTAAAAGGCCGAATGAACTGGGGTTTGCACATGGGGCAATCCAGAAAATAGGTCAAGTTCTGATCAGAGTCACCGCCATAAATAGGAAGATACTTTACTACCAGAATCAGACAAGTAAAAGCCCGGTTTAATGGATAGTGAGACTAAATAATTAGTAGGAATTAATCGGATAGTTAACGAAATAGAATCACTTTCCACTAAAATATTCAAAGGTTCTGAATATACAATAACTTTTCAGACTTATTCAGTCTATTCAAAATGTGATATCGAAGACTCAATCAAGTTTTTAAATAACAAAGAGGAAGAATCAAATCTTGTTTCAGAGAAAACTCACGAGAACATAAATAAATAAAAATACATCAAACGATAAACAGAAATATCTTGTAAATCAACTTTTTATCAACGATCTAGGTATAAAAGGTTTTGGAGTGCTTTTGTACCTATAAGACGTTTAGGCCATGAATAATTCTAAGCGAATAATGGCTCTGTAATTAAGTGGCTAAATAAAATAAAGATTTTGCCATATTTATACAAGCGAAAAAGAGCAAGAAGAAAATTAAGGTCAACAAATTATGTTAAAGAAAATCTCTGGAACTTAATTATTTGAAAATGGAAGATTCGTAGAAAAAATTTACTACGTTTTATTAGAGCTTTTACTTCTGAGAAATATGAAATATTTAAAAGATATAGTTTGTAGTATATTATATGGTAAAAAAACTTATAATTACGATGAAAAAATATGTAGAAAGACGTTTAAAACACGAAGAAATCTCCAGATTTAAACTCCCATTAAATATTTTTTTATTATTAACTAGCTGACCCCCGTGGCTTCGCTCCCGTCAAAATTAGCCTATGTTACTCGGGAATAATATAGCTTTCCATAGGTGAAAGATTTTTTTAAATCAGACCAGCAGTTTCGGAGCCTATTCGGTACAAACAAAAAAGTCTTTCCTCTTTATAATATTGGTATAGATTTATTTCAAAACATTATATAAAAACAGTACAGAAGAACTAGCACCCAAAACGATGTAAGTATTGTCATTAGTTAATAAACGACCTTGGACCATAATACTAATTATTACAGTAGGTACTCAATTTCCTAACGTGTCATTCTCTAGGGCTGTGTTTAACAACTGTTCATAATTATTATAATAACATGGTTGTTACTACATACACACTCACCCACGTTCACCCCACGCTGGTACCCTCCCATGTCCCAGTACATTGAGGTCCAAAACATGATAGGTAGTTCGTAAGTACCTGCATAAGTAATATTCCAAATCTTCCGGACTACCTGAGGTTTACGTCGGGTTGACAGTTTCTAATTATTAATGGACATCTGAGCCCTCTAACATGTTTGTTGTGATTGTATCGTGGTTTTAGGGTAGAATTTGTTAACCCGTTTTGGTTTAGTTGTGACATGTTGTAATATACTGACAGATAAAGAATAGGATACAAAAACACTCCGTGTAAGTAAGTTAACCGTGTCTTTTTAGATAGTCTGTTCTAGATCTACAATTTGAAATTAACTTCTTAAAACAAATTGTTAAATCCAAAGAACTTACGGATGCTATTCAAAAATATAATATCGGTTATCTAGTTAATTGCGTACTTATTGAATTTTTTGTTTTGCGTGCGCGTCTTTTTTACATCGTTCTCACATATATCTATTTTTTCAACAAGAATGACGTAACTAAATCATTTTAATTAAAACTGATAGAAAGATAAAGTGTCCGTGGAGTTTCTTGCACATTCTTATCCATAGAGACCTACTGACGCTTGCGAATGTGCAACTAGATTCATTTATTGTTTGACAATTCAAAATTGAGTGCTATTTCTTCTGTACGGTCTAGTGGTATTTTTTTATTTTATAGTATTGAAATGTAGGCCTATAAATGACAACCAAGTCAGTTCGAAGGGCTTCCACTCAAACCAGTCGCCATGACAACGGAAAAAATCCTCGATTCACGTAAATAACAAACGATAACTATTCATTTCATGATCCGATGTAAAATCGAGACGGGATGTGACTTATTATAAGATAGGGGTTAATTTTAGACTATTTGAGATAAAATACGCATAAGTGGCATTTACAAAGCTGAAGACTGACTTTTCAATATTATTTTGAAAGCTAATAAAAAATATAGTCTTACACTTTATCCATATAAAAGCTGTTAAATTATAATTACTTAAGTTATATGTGCATCAGTGGACGTCTTGCGGCTGTAATGATGGTGAATGATGAAGTTATAATTATCATCATCATCTGCCTAGCCTTTTCCCAACTATGTTGGGGTCGGCTTCCAGTCTAACCGGATTCAGCTGAGTACCAGTATTTTACATGGAGCGACTGCCTATCTGACCTCCACAATCCAGTAACTTGGTAATACGGTACTCCTTGGCTAGACTGGTGTCAGATTTCAAGCTTCTGACTACTCGATGAAGTTATAATTATAAAAATGGAAAAAACAGCCCTCTTCACATTATTATAATAATAACATGTCTGTTAAAACATCTTACTTACTTGAAAGTTAAACATCTCAGCCATAATAATATAAGGCATCGGTGATATACCACCAGCGTAGACGGTGACATAGGTTATGATAGCAACCACAGGTATCCATCCAGGAGTAGAACCTCCTTGGTGCTGAATCAGCATTACAGTTCCTAAAACTAAGTGTGACAGCACAGCTACTGCGAAAGCGATGCTTATGAGGGGCTGGAATGAACAGACAAGACAAATATTATTATGATTGTAGTTTATTTCCTTCTTAGCAATATTTAGCTAAATAAACCGCGCCAGATAAGTACAGCTTTACACAAATTGAATACTTGTTTGAAGATTTAGAAAGCCGGTATGTTAAATTGCAAAATAATTCATAATAATTTTGATTTGTGAATAAAATTAACTCAAAATCCGTGCCACACGTATAGACTTTCTGGTCATTTGCGTGTTTGGAGCTATACATGGCGCCGAGGTTATTTTATTATTCACAAACACATTTTTGCAATAGTTACTGATACCAGCTAATGTATAAACTTTGGGGACCATAAATTTAATTTAATCAATAACATTGCAGTAACTTTTTCTTCTTTATGACAGGTCCATCTAATCTAAATATTACTGCTTCGATTTTTATTAGGACAATGCACCTAAACAGCAAAGCACACTAACATCATTAATTTTTAATTATACTAACTAATGTCGAAACCAAAAATTTACAAATTGATACTTTGAAGCCTCAAGAAGAATCAATATTTTACAGCCTCCGATGATATGAGAAAGGTCATGAAGACAAGACCTAAGTAATTATATAGGGCCGTGGTCGTATTTTGTCTAGAACTCATCCCACTCTGTCCTTCATAGCCTGTCGAGCCGTCAAATCATTACTAAAATAAATGTAGCCTTATAACGCCTCGTAAATATTTAGTACTGATTACTTCCTTTATATTATATCCGTTCCAATGAACCGAGATACCTACAACGTCTACAATCTTGGTCGCTACGCCTACAACGATAAAAATAAATTAATCAACTTTATCTAAGATCAAAGATGTTGCTCATTGACCCTGTAATTTAATTTATACTTGAATAGATCTTCTGCATGGCTTTTTCTTTATTAGAAATATCTCATGTGCCGCCTCATTAAATCAAAACTTAGTTGAAAAATTATGTAATCTATGTTTTGAAACTTTTTACAAGGTATTAATTAACTCTATCTGTTTCAACAAATTCCCTTTCACCCACTTAATTTAATTTATTACTCTATAGGTCATCTGTGTCGCTATCTTTTCAGTCTCCATCATGCGCTATCATCGACCACATAGCGACTAGACGCCTAATAACAGGCGAGCGATGTCTGTCAACACATATGACTAAAAATATCATATACAGGTAATACTGATCGCCACTCGACAATTTCGAATTAGTAGCGGCCACTTCTGTGAGCCATAAACACTTCCGTGTCAGTCAATAAAATATTTATGAAATAAATTTTATAATGGCCTCATGTACAATACGTTGCTATGGTAACAACAGCCAGACATCGAGTTTCCGAAAAAATAACATAACATTAAATTGATAAATTAATAGTTACATAAACATAATTATATTTATTTTCTAATATTATTTATCGGAGTTCATATTATACTGGTCAAGTTTGTAGGTGAACACGCCCACCGCATGTTTGCGTCTCTTTCTTTTTAAAGTATTTTTTTCGCTATCTCTTGTCCTCTATAATTTCGTAAACAAAACTAGTGAAGCACCATATCCTATGACCAAATTTGTTATCGATAGAACTAGAAACCTTACAAATACAGACTTTAAATTGAATAGTTTATTAATTGTTAAACGATTTTTTGATTACGTTATTTACTAATATTTAATATTACTAAATTTAAGAACCAACAACCGAAAAAAAAGTATGTTTACCTTTAGAATTTTGTTTCTTTTTTTTTAATTTTAGATTTTTATGTTATTACTAAAATGTTAAAACGCCGTATAATTAATAATAAAAAAGGTAATATTAATTTAAAAAAAATACAAAAACTATTTATAAAAATCGATACCTTCCTTTTTTTATTTAAACCTGTCCCACCCTTAATGATGCGTATGACCTTGGTAAGGGACCAATCAGAGCGCAGTACCCCGTGCCTCATACCTCAGCTAGTTGACAGAATTGTTTTGATGTATTAGATCAAGCATTAGGCGTCTAGGGGCTATGTGGTCGATGAGCGCTATCTATCTGATTCCTTATTTCCTGACGATTTTCATAAAAAGCTAATCAATTTCTGCATCTGTTGCTTTGATTCAATTCTTTGCGGACTCTACGACATCTTTATTTCGTCTCGGACTTAACCATTTCGTCGCAAGTTCATTTTCCTTCTTTATTAGTTACGTCTTAACACTGTCTAGATTCTCTTCTATAATTAAAGTTTCTTAACTGATTATTTAATTTAAAGTAGTTCGTGTCTCCGTCTGTGTGTATACTACTAAGAGTGTATTTTTTTGTTCAAAGTAAACATACGCCATTAAAGATCGTTAAAAAGAAATGAAGTGATTTATTTTACAAAAAAAATCATTTGACAATTTTATTACAAGACTTAGGTAAGAACTCAGATTCGTTATTTTATTGTCTTGTGGTAAGCCTTTGTTGTGGTATTCTAAGTAGCTTAGTTACCACACAATGCATCTTCACAATATTTGACATTTCGTCCTTAGACGAAGACTCACTTATCATTCGTAGTTATAAGGTGGATATTGAAAGATTTTTATAGAAAAGTATTAATGACAGAAAGTACCTTCTACATAAATTTGACTCTCCTGTCACATTTATTATAGAAACTTTGTGACATACTTTTGTTTCGCTATGTTTCTGTGTTCCGAAAAATAGAAATTAATCAAAATACTTACTTAACTTGAATGAGAACAAATTTCTCGTACCTACACATGAGACCTCAAGGCTGTTCATGTCTGAAAACTTATTAATTTATACCGGCTTTTATTTTATTTTACTAGTCTGTTCTGTTCCACTGGCTTTTACCTATCAAAAGCCTTCCTCCAATCCTTCCATCTTTCGCGAGCCCGCACTTCCTCCATTCAGCTCGGTTGTAATCTGTCTAGCCTGTCTCGCCATTTACCTTGTGCAATTTTTTTCTTCGAGCTCTAGGATAGCGGATAAGTTTTTTTCTGGGAATGCCTGTCTTTCTGACAACATTAAGACATGAAAAACAAAAGTCTTTGTCTGCTGCCAAATCTCATGTCATGTGATTTGAATGTCTGTTGCTAATTCAGTCAACCAAAACCAATCACACTAGGCAGGATAGGTATATTAGAATTCACAGCGTTAGCGTTTGTGTAAATCCAAATATCATCATCATCATCACCATATTTTTGCTGAAAGACCTCACAGCTTGCCTCCCCCAAGTGTAGTCGTCACAAACATTTTATTCTATCCCAATTTTATTATCACAATTCAGAAGTTTTGTCACAGCATTTGCACCCAAAACGACTATATCAATAATAGTATAATTTCGCATCCAAACAAGTTTGTATTAAGTTTAAAAGCCGACAAAAATTATATCTATTACTTTGTCCTTCCAAGTTGTATCATCTGAGAAAAGCTTGTCTGTCTAATTGGCGTGGAGCCAGGTTTGCCACAGTTTGCACGCCGTACTTCCTTTGACCCGGGTTGTTATTTTTACACCGATTTTCGAAAGTCGATTCGAGAGACAGACGATGGGTTAGACCAACTTCTGTTTGTTTTGGATCTTAGAGAAGAAAACATTTTGTGACAGCGACAATATTAGGAGGTGTCAAACCATAAAATTATGTACATGAAAGTTGAGTTCACCCTCGATTGCTGTCATTTTCCAGCCTCTATTTTATCTGCCAACTTTAATGAAACAAAGTTGCCAAAGTGGATAATCGCAGGGATCCGATTAAATAATTTCTAGCAATGTTCAAAGTTGCCAGAACCGTGTAAAACGATTCTATTTAGAACCGGGCAAGATTAAATTGTAGTAGCTTACCACATTATGCGATTGCACAAACTCACGCAAGTTATTTATGCGAAACGTGGATTCAAGTACCTTCGGAATAATATCAACCTTGGCTAAACTGATAGGGACCGTAAGAGCAATGCATACGATCATGGATCCATAAACTTCAAAGTACTTCATAATACCATGAATTCTAAAATAATATATTCATATATATCTAAACAAATCTCAAAAAATATACGCGTCTCTGCATCTGAAGTGAAGCATCATTCTATTCTGAATAGTCCTTTAAAGAGGTGTCCAATTCACAAGTTTAAAGGGCGTTAACAATTACACACCGTTGTATGGTTAATAAGAAAAACTCGAAGGGACAAAAGGGTCGCTTATAATGATACGTGTACGTTTCAACGTAAATCATCATGCATAATCTAGAAAGTTCCACCCAAAAATTGCATTGTAAAACTTAATTTATTATCCTGGGAGCTAATAAGGTTGCAACATTTACCAAAAGCCACTTTCATAACCAGGGTAATAGTCTCCAGCGGATTGTTGTGGAATAGTGTGAATATTTCTGAAAATAAAGTTCTCGAATGAAAATTTAATATTAACAACATGAATAATGAATTAGCAGGTGACCGCGATGGTTGTCACTAACGAAAAGGGTTTATAAATGATGGTTTCATTTGGACTTACATAAATACGTTATGATCATAATTTTTAATGGTTTTGCTTTTCCGGGTAAAAAATATGTTTTATCAAGATATCTTTATAACTAAAATATTAATACATAGTTCTGTTACATAAAGCTGAAAACGTTCTAGAATTAAGTAAATTTGGATTTCAACGTTAGCAAAAACTTTTTCTCTATCTGCGACGAATAATTCCGTACAGCTTAAGAAAAGCCCAGCAAGAAATAATAAAACAAAAACCTACAAATCAGAGCTCAGCAAAATCCCTCACAGGAAAACAAGAAATGTACAAATAAAACGTTGAAACGCAATGTATAGGGAAGATTTCTCCTCTAATCCGATCAGAAATAAAGATTAGTCGGCAAACACATTTATCAAAATTACTTTGGAAAGGCTCTTACCTTCCGGCCGAACTTTTCCACACAACTCATTGAGATAAACGAGGCAAGGATCAAAACTGCGGGGAAGCTGAGAGTCTGCAATTCTGGGTTCCACGTAACGCCGCCGCCGGCGGATTTCAAGATGGTTGGTGAATACGTCAACGTTGCGAAGTTGCGGCTGTTCGCTTGGAACCCCACTATTATAACGTTTATAATGCAGCCACGACGCCATGCTTTGTTTTTAACTGAAAATAAACGATTTTTAAGTTAATTAGTAAGTCACCATTAATTTTGCTTATTGGTTTTTAATGAAAAATACTTTTTATTTAGTTATTTTATTTATTTCAACATAATAACAAGTGGTCGCAGGTATATATATATGCAGTGGTTTATTATTGATGTGGATGACCGAAAAT
The DNA here is from genome assembly GCA_964057195.1 of Orthosia cruda. Lineage (NCBI taxonomy): Eukaryota > Metazoa > Arthropoda > Insecta > Lepidoptera > Noctuidae > Orthosia > Orthosia cruda. Next base: position 14,610,485 of record OZ059847.1, read on the forward strand.
AAATACGTCATTCTTGATAAAATTCTTAATTTGATTTTTAAACTACTTAACCAAAAAACAAAAGTCTTCCATCTTAAATATAACAGCTCGCACTTATCCTTCCCTCTCTCACACACATGCTCTTTCATTCTATCCTAGCTGCGTTTCATATTTCTAATCATTTCTTAACACTAAGGTGCGTTCCAAACTAAATCCTACATATATTTAGAATTCATCGCTGCGAAATGTTATGATACTCGTATTACCCTAAATAACGTACAATGCTAGAATTGTTAGATTTTTAGCAATGAATTTTCGGTTTAGTGTCAAAATAACCTCGTCCTGTACGAAAAATATAATAAAACAGCACTGCAATGCAACTTCGGTTAATCTTAACAGTATTATAAAAATAATGACAAGTTTATCCCAATTTTCACGTATACGTGGCTCAAGGTTGAACCCCGAGCCACGTAGCACATTCAAGATTTACAGAGGAAAATGCCCGAAATACAAATCTTGACTGGACAAAGACTTGCAAATCCTCTAGCAGTTTAACAAGTGTTAATAGGTTAAACTTCAAAGATTTACTGATTTACATAGATATTTTAAATTTGATGTGCTCATGTAGTGGCTCCATAATTATTTAAACATTGTTTTAAATAATATTATTAATGTGTTTTGTTGTATAAATGGATACCAAAATCACATAACAATTATTAATATTGGTTCAATTGTACATGAAAAATGACCATGTTTATGTTCATTTTGATGATTATATATGAAGAACCTGTGTGACTCCCTGCTTACTAAATTTCATGGAAATTGTTGAAGCTGTTTCCGAGATTCAGGTTGTATATATATATAAGAATTGATCTTTCAAAGGTATTAGATTAAATATATACTCCAATTATACATGAAAACATAAATAAGTAGGTCGTATAGATATAGAGCATAGCGTATAGCCGAAAAGCACTGTATTTTTTGTAAGCAATGTTATATCTTCGACTGATATTATAAATACAAGATAAAACGAGTGTTTTGTTACTTACATATGGTTTTGAAGGTAACCTTTGGAGGTGACTTATAAGTAACCTCCTGATTTTTCATATAGTCAATCTCGTTCTGTATTATTTTGTCGTTGATAGCCAGTTTTCTCAGAAACGCTATTGTTGAGGCAGCTTCCTGAAACACGTATCATATCTCTAATATTGTATTCGCTAAAACTTTTGCTCTGAAAGGAAAATTCATATGTTAATCTTTGATGATATTTCCAAGTACTGGTCACAGCTACTCTCATTTCTAGGCAGAAAAACGTGTTTTATTGTTAGCATAAATAAACTGGAAAAGAATTGAAAACACATTGGTATGTGGTTCGAACTGGAATTCACGAGAAGCGAATGTTCATCGGAGCACCTGTAGGCCACAACTTTACCTCAATAAATGTTTAGTTTATTTAGTATATTTTTCTGACCGAAAATAACTTCGTATTGCTTTTCTTGTAATCTCTCTGGGGAAATGCAGTATCTATTTCCGAACACGACGTTTGAATCACCTGCTATCAATTATGTATATACTCATATAGATCTTAAGAGCCTGGCAGGCGGTTCGCGGCGGTCCTTCTTACCCAACTGCAAGGAAAGGGTGCTTTTCGCGCGTATCTTGTATGTATGTAATATTCTTTATTACCTCATATCTTTCAAACATTACACAAACACACAACAACATACACAAACGACAACATACATTACACGAATTTATATGATTGTGACATCTTTCGATACGTCTTGGCCGCCCAAGTGTTCTTAGATAGAATAGAACTGATAGAATAGAATAGAACTTTAAAAAAAAAATGGTGGATTTTAATCGCTATATTGTGCGAGTCGCAATTTTTTTTCTTCCAAACACATCGTGTGGGGTAACAAAATAAAGAGTTTTAAGAAGTGGTTACAAAAATATATACCAAATATATTATTTTAAAAAGTAAATAAAAAAGTTAATATAAAAATAAAACATCTGACTGCTTAAGAAGTGAACTAAAAAGATATAAAAGTCAGCTTGCGAGTGTATAAGTACGGTATCTTTGATTTTTTAATTAACTTTTTGTGACGGCTTTTTAATGGCTTGTCAGACATCAGACCTGGATTTTATTGATTTCTTCCAGTTTTCAGCATCCGTCATTTAGGATATCATCTTAAGAACTTCTATTGTTTATATATTTCGTCTGTCTTTATTCAACCCAGATATGTTTCCGTTATTAATGGATTAGTAAATTGCTCCATTCCCGGAGCTTTGTGAAGGAATATATCACTTGGGCGTAATGAACTGCTGTTAACGGACTGAGAGAGAATTGTTGTACGGACTTAGTATGTAATTGGAGTGAATAAATGTGTGGGAGAAAAAAAAATCTTCAGGAAATTAAGACAAACTCCTGGCGAACAAATCAAAATGGTTTCAAAGGAAATTGGGCCAAACTTTTCGGAATTGTGAGAAAGTTGGAACCTAGAAAGACTAAGTCAAAACCAAATCACGATCAAAATCTTACATAAAAGCAGGCTTATTTTCTAATAGGTAAGTACTTAGTTCAGTATTTTTTTTGATATCCAATTAAAAAAATCTTTTTTGAACAAGATTTTTAGCTTACCGTGCATTGTCTTCCAAACCAAAAGTGTATGCATCACTTTAAACTTAATCGATTGATTATAATTGTTTTAAAATTCAGTTGCAAGATTTGACCCGAACATACATCCATACATTGCATGATAATAAACAAATAAAAAAGTTCAAAAATGTCGTATGCCACCTACGATACATTCTGCAAAGTGCCATGCGAACACGGTTATCCTATGAACACCACTATGAATATGTATGAAATACAATAACTTATTTATTACATGTAAGTTGTTTATTTAATACCCGATACTTAACGAAAATTTTGTACACAACAATTTCAGATGAGTATATTTTCTTGTTTCATACTTTTTAAAGAGTGATTTTTATGTAGTCGGGTTTTAGTTTTTGAACTTATAACACTGCGAACAGTCGGGTAAAAAAAATGTTTTCATGACTTTGCCGGGATATCTCGCAAACGGTACGAACAAACCCTACCTTTTCAACGATACCACGTATGATGTGGTAGGTGAAAATGTATTTTTGTTCTTGTAATATATTCGTTATATTTTGTACATAACAATTTCAGATGAGTATATTTTCTTGTTTCATACTTTTTAAAGAGTGATTTTTATGTAGTCGGGTTTTAGTTTTTGAACTTATAACACTGCGAACAGTCGGGTAAAAAAAATGTTTTCATGACTTTGACGGGATATCTCGCAAACGGTACGAACAAACCCTACCTTTTCAACGATACCACGTATGATGTGGTAGGTGAAAATTTATTTTTGTTCTTGACTTTGGGCCTGCTAGAGGGCGCCATATTAAATTTTATGCGACGTCACATAGCTTATAACTAGCGAACCAACAAGACGCTTCCAACTACAACTCATTTGTCGAATTATGATAAGTAGTTTAGAAGTTATGAGGGAACAGATGAACAAACATACATATACACGTAGCTGTCAAAAACAAAACCCTCCTTTTTGCTTCGCCGTAGTCGGGTAAAAAGCTTGTAAAATAAATGTTTTACGGTCGAATAAGGTTTTATTTTTTATTAAAAAATAAACATAATAAAAAAGGACGGCCCTGATGTAAACATTATTCATTTGTCATTTGACAAATGGGAAAAAAAATCTTAACTAATATTAAAAAGAGAGACCCGGAATATGTGAGTTTGTTCTGACGTGTAGGTTAATCTTTGGAACCACTAAACCTATTTGAAAAAAGCTTTTACCATTTAAAAGGTACATTATTCCAGACTTTTATAGGCTATACATTTTTATGAACCAGGCAAATCCGGGCGGGCCACTAGTATAAAAATAAATAGTTACATCCACCTTCCCTTTCTTCACCAAAAACGCCGGTGACTCAGGAGCCTTTAACATCATGACAATAGTCAGGATCGGCACCCACAACACAATCCACAAAACAGTGTAATAATTAAAGTAGGCTCCCATTGCAAACATGATCAGTATACCAATATTCTGGAACAGTATTATAAAGGAGCCAAGAACTCCTCTAATGTCATCTTGACTGATTTCTCTGACGTACATTGGCACTACGTTGTAGCATCCTCCGGCTGACAAGCCGCCGCAGAGTCGTGCTATGATTAACACTGCAATGTTTGCGGATGACAGCTTCATTATCCAGCAAAGCTGAAACGGGGTGAAGGTTGTTAATAAAATATGTTCTAAAGTCATTGTCAGAGTCACGGAAGCTTCTTTTGATAGATTGAATTTAACTGGCAAATGAACCTATCCACATTTTTTGGCAGTTTTTAGGGTTCCGTACCTCAAAAGGTAAAAAAAGGTACCCTTATAAGATCACTTTCTTGTCCGTCTGTACGTCTGTCTGTCTGTCCGTGTCACCACCGATTTTCTCAAGAACGGTTAGACTTTTTTTTTATTTTTTTTATTTATACAAACAAGTTGTCCTTACACAAAACAAACCATTAGACCCCTGGGGTCTATCTTAGCATGCCATGGTCTGGAATTTGATCAACGCACTATTAATAAATTAATGTTCAATCAGGTCGATGTAGTGTTGTTTCAGCTTTGCTCTTCACATTTTTACTGCTCATTGAGTCTCTGATGTCTAAGGGTATTTGGTTTAGTAGATTAGGTATTATGACAGATGCGGTGCGTGTACCATAAAAATTATATTTGCGTGGCACTTGAAAGGATTTTGTTTTTGCTTGTCGAGTATTCACATCATATCTTACTGGAACTTGAACATCAGTGTTATCGAAATGTTCTATGAGGAATAGGTACTCAGCGCGGGCTAGAACAGGTAACACTTTACAATGTTTGAATAGACCTATATAATTTTCGCGGTATTTAATTTTGACATATTTTGGTACTACCAGCTTCAACAACCGTGTTTGTAAATTATGTATTTTATCGAGGTAAGTTTTAAATGTGCGTTCATAGCTGGTAAGTCCATATGAGATTATCGATTCCGCAAGGGCTGTGTACATTTGAAGGAGGGTTCTGTAAGGTATATTCCGCTTTATAATGGAAAATTTGGTGAGTATTGCACGCAACTTGCCGCATGCAGATTCCACCTGACAACTCCAGTTGAAGCGATTATCAATTATAAGTCCCAAGTAGGTATGGTATGGGACTTGCTCAATAGTCGAACAATGGCAGTTTAGCACATGTTTATGCAGACAATCATGACTATGAGCTTTGATTTGAAAAGAAAGGGATGAATTTATATGACTTGAGTGTACGTGTATCACTTAAGTTTTTTGTGGATTCAGATCAAGTCCCATATCATGGGCCCATCTGGCCATAGAAGTAAAATCCTTTTGCAAACATTCTGCGGCCATATTAAGTCTTTGTTAGCAGAGACTATACAAGTATCATCAGCGTATTGGTAGAGGGAACAGTATTTTATAATATTATCCATGTCGTTGACATAGGCCAAATAGTGGAGGGGAACTGTCACGGATCCTTGGGCTATGCCTTGCGTAACTTTTACGGCTCTGCTTAGGCTATGGCCGACTTTGGCGTGATAACACCGGCTACGGAGATATTCTTTACACCAGTTGTATTCTTTACTTTGCAAGTTGAAGTCCCTATTAGGTGTATAAAAAGCAAGGTCCTGAGTCAACACGATAAAAAGATATAAGCAAATTTACATTTTCGCGAAAACTTGTAAATACTAAAATTAACCTTAATTTTCAACTTTTTTATATTTCGGCCTTTTCCCTTTACATGTGCTGTAAGACCTTGCTTTTAACCAAAATTGACAATTCTAGGTCAACCGGAAGTACCCTATAGGTTTTGGGTCAAAAACCTGTATGGTAGTTCCCATTGACCTAGAATCACGAAATTTGGGAAAAAGTAAGGTTTTACAGCGCAAACAAAGGAGATAAGTTGAAATTTAAGATAAATTATAGTACTATCAAGTTTTCGCGAAAATCTATATTTGCCCATATCTTTAAAACTTAGGCACCAATAAAAATGATACCAATTTTATTATTGGGGTATAATTCAAATTCAAAAACTTTATTTCAAGCTAAGACTCACATAGGGATAGTAACAATGTGCATTAAAACTAAGCATTAGCAAACAACACGATACGGTGACACATGTAACTGACTGCAGTGCACTATATACGAACAGTCCACTCTATCAACAATCATTGATGTTGCGCGCATGCGCATTATCACCTAAAAACAATCCACACGCGCCGCCGCAAACATCCCTGACGCACTACAACGCCAAGGCAACCCCATCAGTTTTCTGAACGCGTTATTATACTGGACACGAAGGGCTCCATACGACGCCCGCGAATACTTCTCCCACAGGCTGCAAGTATAGAAGGTGGTACAGAATGCTTTAAAGAGCGTCACCTTTACTTCTGCAGTACAACGTGCAAACCTGCGAGCTATCATATTCGCACGCACGGAATCAGCCCTCCGTTCCGTTCAATGTTCGTTCGTTTCAATGTCAGCATTGTTCTTTAAAGCTTATTATTGACACATACACCGTCAATATGCCAACCGACATGTTGACTGCAAAGCGCCTTAATTAGGACATTCATATACAAATTGAAGAGGGCAGGGGAGGTCATCCCCCCTGGGAGGCAGGAGGTTTTTGTTAGTTCATTTATATTTAGTTACCTAACTAATCAATGCCTAATTCCCACCACAAGGCAATCTTTTCTTATCTACGGCAAAGTTGGAAAGGTTTCGGTAATCTAACATGCTAGACAGGCCGAACTTGGGTCAAGATAAATTGACTCTTTAAACCCCCATTAAAAGTTTTTTTATTGTTTTGCACTAGTGTAGGTAGTCGGAGAGTAGTATAGATTCTTGTTAAATTCTTTAATAACCTAATATCTAAATTATCTTTTGTGTTTTTTCAACTATGTTGGGATCGGCTTCGAATCTAGCTGGATGAAGCCCCAGTGTGTTATATGTAAGATTAGCTTCTGCCAGCACCTTCGTCCGCGTGAATGTCGAAAAGTATCTTATGTGCTATTTTTGTCTTTAATATATCTTTGTGCCACATGCAGATCCGTCCAGACGTTTGAGCGTGAAGAAGTAACAAACACACCCTAAAACTTTCGCCTTTATAATATTAGTGTGATTCATAATTTATTTAAAAACTGTCTATCAATTTGGCTGTCAAAAATTTAGCTTAGGTACCGAAAAAATATTAAAATATAGAGGTGAATTAACACAAAAATTTTAGGGGGATTTTCCTGATCTTTTAATATTGTTTGCATTATTTAAGGACTCAAAAGATGATGCTTTGTTACAAAATAAAAAAAAGCTGTGTTAATCTCTTGAGTGCTAATTAGCAGACACAATAGAAAAAACAATTGCCATTTAACCCGGTAGGTACACAAGAAGCCTCAGTGCGAGTTTTTTAACGTATTTCTATTAAACGTAGATGTTCTCTTTTGTAATTTTATTTCAGGAAGAAACCGGCCCAAACTCGTGCACCGAGGGTTCCGTATAAACAGCTACATTTACCAAAATAATTAGATAACATTACCACAGATGATATAATACTACAGTACTGACGTTCATAAACAATGAAAGCACCGAACATTGCTCAAACGAAGGGACCAAATAAACTTTGCCGTTCGAAAACTGTTGTCAACGTAAATTAATATAGGTCGCGGTCAGTTTACCACTTGCAAATTTATAAGTTTATACTTAATTTATGTTGGTTTGAATTTACAGCTTTCAGATATTTTACTTTAATTCTTTATTTGGCTTCTTGCCAAATTGCATGATTCTTGGTCAACGTGCCCTTTTAGGTTTTGATTTCCTTACGATTCCTCAAATATGCAACATAAACGGCTATATCTTTTAATCGCGTTGATTTAAAAGTTTGTTTTTCACAGCTGCAAGGGATTACAGACCTGAATATATCATAATATTAATTTCAACTTGATATCGGTGTTTATCCAGTTTCAATATGAATTGACGTTTACGTTAACGTGATGGAGCACGAGTAATAACTCGTACGAGTAACAACTCGCACATAATGCAGTGATCTTACACTGCATTATAAAAAAACATACAAGAAATGTATGAAATGAAGCAAAACACTAACACAAATAATGAAAATACCCTTACCGCTTGCAGTGCAGCCATAATCAATACTGCTGCCTTCCTTCCAAATCTGTCAACGATATAAGCAAAAAGAGAGACTCCAAACATCGACGATATACAAAGGGCACTGGCGATCCACGATATTTCATGGTCCGACAACGGGTACCCAGCTGGGGACTCCACTGATTGTAAAACTTTTGTCATCAGTGACACCCAGCCCGCTTGAAACCCGTATGTGAGGAGTGTGGTATTCGCTATAAATGAAACAGTCCGGTTATTTCCTGCTGGACGTTGCCTTGTTTTGAGATTTCTTGTTTAGAATAGAATAGAATAGAATAGAATATACTTTATTGTACACCATAAAAGTTATACATCCATTTTATAAGAAAATCTTAATTATACGGGTACAAAGGCGGTCTTATCGCTGACAGCGATATCTACCAGACAACCTTTGGGTGGACTGAAAGAACTTATAATGAGAAAGGGGGTAGTCTGTGGTGTACTGTACATTAAAACATAAATATATACAAAACTATATTGTTACAATAAATACTATCCATAAACTTAAATACACAAATACTTACATACATATATACTTAAATACATACATACACAATATTACATGTTAACAAATTCAGAGAAAGGAGGGACGAAAAATATAAAAGCTGTTGAACCGATATCAAAATTGGGTGTCTAACGCCGCCTGTATAATATTAGGTGAGCTACGCATTGTCTCTGGCAATGAGTGATTTGCATTTTTTAAATAAAGTTAGTCGTTGGTGAACTGTCAAATCGGTCGTTTTAATTACAGGTTATGGGCCTCACCCTTCTGTAAAGTGATTCAAATAAACAGTTTATTGAAAATATTTCGTGTCGTGTACGTAAGAAAATGAGTTCCAGCTATTTAACAAATGTGCCAAAGCTGAAAGGCCGCGAAAACTTCGACGATTGGGCTTTTGCAGTCGAAAATCTATTGGTGTTGGAGACAGCCGATAAATACCTAAAAGAAGAAGGGACGGACGCCGCAACAAAAGCTGCAGATGCTAAAGCACGAGCGAAGCTGATTTTAACGATAGATACATCGTTATATGTGCACATAAAGGAGACAAACACCACGAAGGAGTTGTGGACAAAATTGCGTTCTTTGTTCGACGATTCAGGATTTTCGCGGAAGATAACCTTGCTTCGTCATTTAATTTCTATACGACTAGAAAGCAGTGAGAATATGACGAGTTATGTGACACAAATAGTGGAGACTTCTCAACGTTTAAGCAGCACGGGTTTCAAAATCAACGATGAATGGGTTGGTTCATTGTTACTGGCCGGATTACCAGAGAGGTATATGCCAATGATTATGGCTATTGAGCATTCCGGAATACAAATAACTGCCGATACAATCAAGACCAAATTACTTGATATGGAATCAGTGAACGGCGCAAATGAATCGGAATTTAGCTCAGCATTAGTAGCCCGAAGTTGGCAACAACAAAAAAAAAGAAACGGTAAAGGTAGTGCCAACACAACCCAACATGGCGCGAATTCCAGTATCTATGCGTCGAATACGTCAAACTCAAACGTCAAAAACACGAAAACAATAACCTGCTACCGATGTAAATAATTGGGACATTATCGCAATCAATGCCCACTTATGAACGAGAAAACAGAAAGAAAAAAGCAAAGTAACGCTTTTAGTGTCGTGTTTCTTAGTGGCGAGTTCAGAAAAAGTGATTTTTACATTGATTCCGGTGCCAGCCGGCACATCACTCCGAATGAAGATTGGTTGAAAAATCCCAAATTTACGACAAGTTTACCAGAAATTATCGTCGCAAACAAAACGAAAGTTCCAGTAAAGTGTTCAGGCGATGTGGAAATAACAACAAGTCACAATTATAACATAACTGTGAAGGATATGTTGTGTGTTCCCAGCGTCACAACAAACTTGTTATCAGTTAGTGAACTGATAAAGAATGGAAACAGTGTCGTTTTCGAGCCAAACAAATGTCTAATTAGAAACGAAATAGGCGATTTGGTAGCCGAAGCAGATTTGATCGACGGTGTTTACAAGGTGAACTTAGAATCACAGTGTTCACAGAGTTGTTTATTGACTTCAACTAAAGTCAATGGAGAAACATGGCACAAACGACTCGGCCATATTAATAGCAGTGATATGAACAAAATGAAGCGTTGCGGGATAGTAGAAGGATTGGATTATCTAGGCACCTTTACAACAAGTAAGTCAAGCTGTGTGACATGTTGTGAGGGAAAGCAGTCAAGATTACCGTTTTCTACGGGTTCACGTGCAACAGAATTGCTACAGATTGTTCATTCAGATATCTGCGGCCCCATGGAGAAAAATCTATAGGCGGTGCTCGTTATTTTCTATTATTCATTGACGATTATAGCAGGATGACCTTCATTTATTACTTAAAATATAAAAGTGAAGTGTTAAGCTATTTCAAAGAATTTAAGTCTATGGTGGAGAATTTTCAGAACAAGAAAATCAAAATCTTAAGAACAGATAACGGCTGCGAGTACTGTAGTAATGATTTTGAAAATTTCTTGAAAATCGAAGGCATCATACATCAAAAAACAAATCCCTACACACCAGAGCAAAACGGACTCAGCGAGAGGTCGAACAGAACCATAGTGGAGAAAGCTAGGTGCTTACTTTTCGAAGCAGATCTGGACAAAAAGTTTTGGGCAGAAGCTGCGAATACAGCTGTCTACTTGAAGAACAGGTCAGTGGCTTCAGGTATTGAAAATACTCCTTATGAAGCATGGACCGGAACAAGACCTAATTTACAACATATACGCATATTTGGGAGTCCTGTGATGGTACACATACCAAAGGAGAAACGGACAAAATGGGACAGAAAGTCCAAGATGCATATATTGGTTGGTTTCTGTGATAATATCAAGGGATACAGAATTTATGATCCAGTAAAAAATAAAATCACCACCAGCAGAGATGTTGTGATACTAGAGAAGACAAAGAAGGAAGAGACAGTCACAATTCCTGTAGAGAGCACAGATTCAGTGGGGGAATTAGTAGAGGAATCTGTGATAAAGCTAGAAAGTCTAGATCAGACAAGCTCAAGTGACTCAGATTACCAGGATGGTGAGGACTTGAAGGAAGAACAACAGACAATTTACCCAAAAAAAGATGTAGCCAGGAATGTACAGGAAGAAGAAAGCAGGAATGTACAGGAAGAAGAAACCAGAAATGTACAAGAAGATCCAACAGTTGTCACGAAAGAAAGAGAGAAAAGACAGAGGAAGAAACCTTCTAGGTACGGTTTTGCCAATGTGTGTACTACGTCCATAGAAGGTGAAATGACATACGCAGAGGCTATCAGTGGTCCTGAAAAACAACAGTGGTTGCAGGCGATGGCAGAGGAGCTGCAGTCCTTCAAAGACAATCAAGTGTGGGAGTTAGTTGATACTCCTGACAACGCAAGTGTAGTGCAGTGCAAGTGGGTTTTAAAAAAGAAATATGATTGTGACAATAAAGTGAGATACCGTGCCAGACTTGTAGCAAAGGGCTTCACCCAAAAAGCTGGAGTGGATTACCAGGAAACATTTTCTCCAGTGATCAGACATTCAACCTTACGGTTATTATTTGCTTTGAGTGTACAGTACAATATGGACATAACTCATTTGGATGTCACAACAGCTTTTCTTAATGGTTATTTAAAGGAAACTATTTTCATGCATCTTCCTGAAGGTTTTACTGTAAAATATTCAAGTAAAGTATTAAAATTAAAAAAGGCTGTTTATGGCTTGAAGCAATCATCTCTTGCTTGGTATCAAAGGGTTGAGGAAACATTGTGTAATTTAGGGTTCAGTAAGAGTAAAATGGAACCTTGTGTATTTATTAAAAATCACTGTAACAATAAGAAAACTATTGTTGGTATTTATGTTGATGATTTTATCATATTTTCAAGTGATAAAATAGAAACTGATTCTCTTATAAAAGCCTTAAGTCAAAAATTTAAAATAAAAAATTTAGGCCAAGTTAAACAGTACTTAGGAATGAAAATTAACATAAATAAAAGTCTGGATGTAATTACAGTAGATCAGGAGCATTATATTGAACAATTGATTAAAAACTTTGATATGTCTAACTGTAAAACAGCTGATACTCCAATAGAGTCTAAACTAAATGTTAAAAAGTCTAACATTTGTGAAGATAAGTTACCTTATCAAAAATTAATAGGTAGCTTGATGTACTTAGCTGTCCTGACACGACCAGACATAGCTTATTCAGTCAGCTATCTGAGCCAATTCAATAATTCATATTCTTATATTCATTGGAATTATGCTAAAAGGATTTTAAAATATTTATTAAAAACCAAAGATTATTGTTTGAGGTACTCTAAAGAGGGAGCAGAACTAGAAGGATTTGTAGATGCGGACTGGGCAAGTGATGCCACAGACAGACGGTCATATACTGGATTTTGCTTTATTAAATCTGGATCTGCTGTTTCTTGGGAAAGCAAAAAACAAAGGACAGTAGCTTTAAGCAGTTGTGAAGCCGAATATATGGCAATGTCAGAAGCTTCCCGTGAAGCCATTTATTTACAGAATTTAGAACTTGAGTTAACAGGTTGTTGTAATAAAATTGTACTATACAGTGACAGTCAGAGTGCTTTAAGGCTGGCAAATAATCATCAATCTCATAAACGATCGAAGCACATTGATGTGAGATATAATTTCATTCGGGATGTTATTAATAATGATATTGTGGAAACAAAGTATTTGCCAACTGCAAGCATGCCTGCTGACCTTCTAACCAAAGGGTTGCCGGGTGTTAAACATTATGGGTTTATGAAAACAATTGGTATTGTTAAAAAATAAATTTATTGTTTGTTACTGTAAAGTTACTACAAATTGTATGTCAGTCAATTAAGTTTATTTTTAATTTTGATATAGTGGGGGTGTTGAACCGATATCAAAATTGGGTGTCTAACGCCGCCTGTATAATATTAGGTGAGCTACGCATTGTCTCTGGCAATGAGTGATTTGCATTTTTTAAATAAAGTTAGTCGTTGGTGAACTGTCAAATCGGTCGTTTTAATTACAAAAGCGTTAGGGAGAAAGGAAATGGTTTTTAACTAGGTTCTTAAAAGAAGCCAGTGACTGGGCTTGTCTAATAGGCAACGGCAACTCATTCCACAATCGCACAGCCTGGACCGTAAACGATTTGTCGTAAAACTTAGTGGAATGAGCAGGCATCAAAAGTTTCAAATTCTCCGATGATCTCAAGTGTCTAGAATGTGTGTCATGAAGGAACTTAAAGCGTTCTTTGAGGTAAGAGGGGGTTGTAGGTACAAACAGAATACTGTAGAGTAAAGATAAAATATGGGTATTCCGGCGAAGGCGGATTGGCAGCCACTTGAGCTTAAGTCGAAATTCAGAAACATGGTCATATTTGCGTAATCCAAATATGAATCTAATACAAACGTTTTGGAGTCGCTCAAGCTTATCTAGCTGCACTTCAGTCAGATCTAAATAACTGACATCGGCATAATCGAGGATTGGGAGAAGGAGGGACTGGGCGAGTGCAGTTTTGGTGGCAGTTGGAAGGAAATTGCGCAGTCTGCGCAAAGACCCCGCAGATGCAAACACCTTGCGACTAACCTCCTGCACGCAGCTGGGGACCCCACGAAAAGTCTTTGTCAACTAATATACCCAGGTCTTTCACTGAGTCGCTGTATGGAATAGCTAAGCCATCAAAGACAATCCGGGGGAGCTGCGACCAGTTTAATTTCGAACGCAACCTAGGACTGCCGACAACAATGACTTGAGTCTTCATAGGATTTACCTTCAGACCGTGAGTCAAACTCCAATGAGAAATACGATCTAAATCTTTATTGACCATATCAACTGCCTCAGACAATTCTTCTACTGGAGCTTGCGAATAAATTTGCAGATCGTCAGCGTAAAGGTGGTAAGACGAGAGAAGTTCATTGGAAATAGAATTAATAAAAATAGCGAAGAGAAGAGGAGATAGAACGCCCCCCTGTGGTACGCCTGCAGAGGTATTGCACCATGACGAAGAAGAACCTTCAATGCAAATACGTTGTCGGCGGCCACACAGGTAACTACGAAACCAATCAATTGCCGTTGGAGATATGTTAAGAGAGCCAAGTATGCCGAGTAAGACATCAAAATCGACGGTGTTAAAAGCATTGCTGAAGTCTAATAAGGAAAGAACCGTCAGATTTCCATTTTCCATACCAAGTCTAATATCGTCCATAATGCTAACAAGTGCTGTTGTTGAACTATGTCCAGGACGAAACCCGGATTGGAAAAAGTTAAGGAGGTGGTTCTTGCACAGGAATGTACTAAGTTGGTTATGGATAAGACGTTCAAGGACTTTGGACAGAAACGGTAATATGGAGATAGGACGGAATTCAGAGAAGGAGACAGGGTTATGCTTTTTAGGAAGAGGAGTAATTTGGGCTTCTTTCCAAGAAGAGGGAAAAACACCGCTGGATAGGGAATGATTAAGGATATGGCAGATGATAGGAAGGATTTCGTCAAGGATAGGGAGTATCATCTTGCGACTGATGCAGTCACTACCAACAGCATTAGACGAAATAGATTCTATGCTCTTCTTAACATCACAATCGGAGAACTGATTAAAGACGAATGGTGAATAATCAGGAGTGGGAAGAGACGAAAGATCATTTTTAACGTTTTTGCTTTAATATTACCATTGAAGTTAGAGGAAATTGAAAAATGTTGATTAAGTAATTCAAGATCTATATCTTTAGGAATAGAATCTTGGCGCGATTTCCCCACTCCCATTGATCTAAGAAATTGCCAGACTTTAGCTGGGTCACCGTTTTCAACGGTCTTATGAATGTGGCGGCGTTGAGCATCTCTACACACCCGGTTGCTGCGATTGCGGATTGCAACATATTTCTCTCGCGTAAGAGAATTTGGTCTGCTTTTAAATTTTGTTCTAGCTGCTGCTTTCCTCTGCAGTAAGTCTTTTAGGCCATCTGTAAGCCATGGCGCCGGCAGATGTTTCATTTTTACTGGTCGAACAGGGGCATGGACGTCATATAGCTGGAGAAGCTTGACACTGAATATATTGACTTTGACATCAATCGACTCAGCGCCAATGACATCAGACCAGTCAATGTTGCCAGCATCCTCACGGAGGTTCTCAAGGTTCATACCACCAAAACTACGCTGGAGGAGTATCTTAGGTTTAGCCTTCGGAGGGCGAATTTTATAGGAAAGGAATAAAAGGTCATGGTAGGAAAAGGCATCAGCTGTACATTGGCCATGCTTAGCGACATGTTGAGTAGAAGAAACAAGTATAAGATCAAGAAGTGAAGGAGTACAGTTAGGAAAATGATGAGTGGCACCTAAGAGAAGAAGGGACAAATTGCAAGAATGTGATATAGAATGGAAAGAGGAAGATCTTGAATCCTGTTTGAGAAGACAAGTGTTGAAGTCCCCCATTATAATAGTGTGACTGTAAGAAGGAATTATGTTAACGAGGAGATTTTCAAAAGAGGAGAAATAATCGATACGTAACGAGGGACAATAATAGACACCAAGCAGAATCTTCGAATGATGAAGGTTGACTTCTAAAAAGAGATGCTCGCCAGCGTTCTGCGGCGGTGGCTGTGATGACATATGAACAACAGAGAAAGGAATGTTAGCACGAAGATATATGGCAACACCGCCACCACCGCAGCCTGTGCGATCGTTTCTAATTAGTTGGTATCCGGGTAAAGAGTAGGAAGTGGATGGAAGGCATGGCTTTAGCCATGATTCAGAAACAAGGATTGCATGAATGTTCTTACAGTCCAGATTAGCCAGCATGTCATGGTGATGAGTCGGAATACTTTGGGCATTAATATGGACTACATTAAGATTCCTTGGAACATCGGAGAACTGAGACTCAAGGGTGTCAGCAAGAGACGGGATACTACTAAAGCTGTCACTGTCACTATACGCTGATAAAAAGCTGTCATTATCACTATCTACCATTATTAACACGTAAATATAAATTAAATATAAAATCGAAGATATATAAAAATATGTAACAATAAAAAATATAAAATATGAAGGTAGGTTGAAAATCGTCCACCTGCCAGTTGTGTGTTAACAAAATATTAAATTAGAAAGTTTTACGTGCATCGCTCGGGTATTTATTTACTTACATTGCTTACATAGCAATAACATAAACGAGAAAAAAATAAAAAGTAACTTTTGATTTAAAATATTACATCGTAATTCCACGACAAAAACAAAAATACGTTTTGAAAATGAATAAAAATAAAATTTTTGCATGCAAAATCTATGTTACCATAGACTAAACATGCTCAAAGTGTCACGTAAGACATATCAATTATCTGGAACGCAACTATTGACTTGACACTTGACTGCTGTCAAGTGTCAGAATAGAGATCGTACGTATTGATGTGATGTTTTGATTGTCAACAATAAAGCGAAACTAAATCGAAGAAAGATTATAAATTATATAGGTAGAAGTAAGAATAAATCAAATGATTGAAGTACGAAGGTAAACAAACAAATAGTTGAATTAAAACACCCGAACGACGCTAGAAGTAAAAATGGATCATCACTTTTTGGAAGTAGTAACCGCAGCACGCCTCTTCTTCAATGCAACAGCGGCTGGCTTACTGGCCACCACTGTCTCTTGTTTATCGGAGTCCTGCTTAGGCTCACCGATAGAATTGAGCTCTCTATGGGTGACGACACGATGCTTGATCCCATCAGGCCCCAGAATGTTTATATGGCCTTGTTTAGTCCAGCAGTTGGTGACGCCGAACCTCCGACGCGCAGCCACAAAAACCTGATGCCGCGACCTAGTCAAGAATTCTGATAAGGTTATACCAGAACCTTTTAATTTGGTTTTTGCATACCAGATCTTATCACGGATGTCCACGTCCTGTAGCTTCACGAGAATGGGCCTTGGCTTGCCAGTGCCGGCCTGATTGCCCATTCTATGGCACCTCCGTATAGCAGAAACAGAAAATGCATCACATCTGGTGGTTGCTGAAGTTGTTACGAGTAAATACATATAAAGACTGATAAACACATTACTCACGCAAAGGAGACGCTGTGACGCAAAGGAGTACGGTGTACGGAAAAAGATCATTAACTTTTAAACAAAGCAAATAATAGATCAACAGCATAAACCAAAACACACTACACCTATTTACACACTACACGTTTTACACACTACATTTATTTAACTTAGGAAGTATAAACTCCTTATCATATAATTAAACATCGTGGGCTACAACCATAATATAGGATATACCTACTGTTATGTACTTATTGATAACATGTTTATGCAATAGCAACAATAGTATCTCAAAATGGTTGACTGACATTTTAAACTTAGTGACATTGAATAATGTTATATTAGATAAGGTACACTACCGGTCACAATAACTAATACAGTATTTTTTTTTTTAGTCTGTTGTTAACTTAACCAATGGTTAACTATGCTAACCAATGGTTTCAAATTGCGGTTAATCACCATTTTTTCTCAGTTGTTAGCCTCACAAATAGTCAAATAAGTTGGAGAGTTATTTAAGGGTACATATTTGAACGTCGAAAATTAAAATACTTACAGATTAAATGTCACTGTTCAAAACACCGAAAATTTTAATATCGATTGTATCGAATTATCGAAAATTGTTACCTAGCTTAGAATGTCAAAGATTAAAATGCCGAGTGATTGAAATTTCGTCTGATTAAAAATGTCGATGATCATTATACTATCTACGATCCCTTTTGATTACCTTATTAAAGTATTATTTATTGTAACAAATTCGAAGCAGCAGGGCCTGAGAGGTTAAAAAAATTGATAACATAGTTTTGTATGTACCATGACAGAAATTGTAGTGTAACTGTGCAAAAATTATTGATAATTTTATCACATATTGTAGTTAGATGGAAGCTAGCAAATACAAACCAATTAAATTTATACCAGACCACAAAAACGATGGGTGGACGACATATTATCGGTGGCGGGAAAAACTGGACAAAACTAGCACAGGACAGAGCAAAATGGAAGAAATTGGAGGAGGCATATACCTTACCAAGGGGTTCCTATAATAAAATTTATAAAAACCAACATTAGAATCACTTATACATAGAGCTACTGACATAGAATTAAGAAAATATAAAATATATTGTAACTACATATTTAATGTTTATTGGAAATAAAAAGGCTTTATTATTATTTATAAAAATTTATACCAGGTACTAAAGTGTACGTTATTGTAAATTGTAAACTTTGAATGTTTATGTTAGGATAACTTGTGGTTAACGTTCCTAAAATGTTGGTGTTCGGGGACCTTGGAGGTATTTAAGACGCCCTGAGAACTCAGTCACAAGAATGACGGTAAACATGACAGGAAACCGCTACACAAGTAAATTCTCCATATATTTTTAAAGGACTCATGTTAAATCGTGTTTTTATTACCGAGAAATTTAATGATATAAAAACGTGTTTTCAGTAGTAACATCACACTAATATCACATCACACAATCACACTAATATTATAAAGACGAAAGTTTGTGAGTGTGTGTGTGTTTGTATGTTTGTTACTTCTTTACGCTCAAATGGCTGGACGGATCTGGATGAAATTTGCCACAGAGATAGATTAAAATCTTTGTCCAGGGAATATGTTCCCTCGGGATAATTTTCGACTATTAAGCGGGCGAAGCCGCTGGCAGAAGCTAGTATTTGAATAAAAAATGAATTGTTAGTCAGATTCATGAATAAATAATAAGGCGTCGAACTGCATCTTATATCAAGGAGACACCATTTGTCACTGAACCAGAAATAAACATTTTGAATGCGTGCATCTACCAAACTAACTATTACTATTATATATATATATATTACTATATATATTATAATTTTATGCTCAATTTTCTGCCAACTATTTATTAAAGTTTGAAATATCATAAAACTGCATAATATTGCACGTCAGTTTATAAGATAAACTGTCAGGGCTGCAAGGACGTAAAATCACAAAAAAAAAAAAAAAAAAAAACGCCCGAAACATTTTTTTTTCATGCTTTTTAGACTAAATAATTTATCTAATAGTAGACACACATAGATCGACAATCTATCGAACACGTAACTATGCCACGATTCTTGCGAAAATACCCTGATTATAACAGTAAAACGCACTTATCTTTTGAACGGCTGAACAGATTTTCACTTATATACATATTTATACGGATAGGTTAGGTTCCTCATGTTAGATTACTTTAAGGCTGACCCCACATTTGGCGTGCGCGATCCTCGGGCGTGCGCGCTGCGTGAGCGTCGGGTGTTGCCGTTACCTCACGCAGCGCGCGCAACGCGCACGCGGCGCTCGCGCTACTCGCACGAACGAGGATCGCGCACGCCAAATGTGGGGTCAGCCTAAATCCCCCAAATATTAATTTTCAGTAATGCTGTACTTATTGATTTTTCAGAATGTTCAGTATTTTATTCGGTCGTTTTTATATTCGCATATATATTGTCGGCAAATTAGTATTTGGAGCAGTAAATTTCGTATTTTGCGTATGATGATAGGGGCAATTTTTATTGATATTTAAAGATTCAGACTTAGTTACAATGAAATAATTTTTGAATGCAATAATTTTGTGCACCCCTGATTTACTTTCTACTATAAATGCACCGGTGTCAGATAACATCTTCAGTATTCGTTGAAAATGTTTTACAGCAATATCCGGTAGCGTTCTGATATTCCGTCTAGTTATCTGAAGAGTGGACTTAGAATAGAATAGAATAGAATATGCTTTATTGAACACCATACAATTATAAACAATTACAAGAAAAATATATAAAAACGGGTACAAAGGCGGTCTTATCGCTGACAGCGATATCTACCAGACAACCTTTGGATGGACTGAAAAAAAACTTAAAAACTTAGTTAATAAGAACCATGGCAATAGATAATGACAGTGCTAGTGGTAAAAAAGAGAATGCATGTATGCAATGGCTGGTGGCTATGCTAGGTAAGTTGGTACTCTTCAATTTGTTTCTATACATGTGTGCACTAATAATCGATTATTACTGAGCGAAATTGCTAATACCTACGTTCACATGGACGCAATGCGATGTATTTCTACCGATTTGCACATAATATTTTCTTAGAAAATAAGGGCGCAATATTGCTTATAATTGACCGTTAGGTTAATGCTGTGCTGTGCTTTACACTTTCAAAGATATTCTTTGGATAATTTAAGTGCACACCTACGTATCTCACATCATGTTTTAGGCACTTTTCCCACCGCCTACGATCAGCGAGTAGCAAGTAATGCTAGAAACTAAAACAAGTTGGCGAGCAGCGAGTATCGAGTGTGTAGTTCCGATAGTATTGTCGCTCGGCTATTAGCGAGTGTTCTTGTGCAACGGACGGTTACTCGCACCACTCGCTCCGGTCAGCCGCACTGTAGTAGAAATGAATGGTCTCTCGCATTGAGTTCTGACCGCTAAGCGAGCATTGCTAAGCGAGTATAACTTTGATAGCTCTTGTCACTGCGATAAACTTGTGGTAAGAACTCGCTGGCAGTAACGGGTTCCCTACGTGTTTTCGAAAGTTGATGATTCGATTTTTATTATATCGAACACGTTGTGTCGATAATTCAGTTGTACGATGTTTTATTCCATCGATGCTTTATTGGTGCGATGTAACGTTTGTGCGAAAAATCCTGTTGCGAAAAACCCTACAGCGATTGCTCATTAGTTCGTTATTTTATTAGTTCGATAGTATGTCGGTTCGAAACGCCTACTGTTCCGTGACATCTAATTAATAATCTTATTTTGCATTATAGACGTTAAGGAAATAAATTCCTTTTATTTAAAATAATTAAAAAAAACTTTTTTAAACAAGCTTTTTAGCTAACCATGCATTGTCATCAAACGTGTATGCAAAATTTCATCTTAATCGGTTAAGGTTAACTGCTTTAAAATTAAGTTGCAATATTTGACCCGAACTACTTACATACATATACATACATACATTGCAAGTAAATAAAAAGCCTGTAAAAGAGGTATAATTCCTAGTTTATTATTTACATCAAGATACATTAATAAATTATATTTAAATCCTAATCTACTTATACATAAATAACATAAATGCTGCTTTCTTTGCCGTGCATATCGAAATAGACGATTTGTATGACAGTTTTGGCTATTTGAGGAATTGGCTAGCAACCGGTCGTGATATTGTCTACGTTGTCTTTGGCCCATGCCACAGCTAAACGTGATGAATTTGTTACCTGTCTTCCCCATTTTAGAAAAATAGACGTGAAGATATGTATGGTATTTAAAGTATTTCCTTAACGTCAATAATGCAAAATAAGATTATTAATTAGATGTCACGGAACAGTAGGCGTTTCGAACCGACATACTATCGAACTAATAAAATAACGAACTAATGAGCAATCGCTGTAGGGTTTTTCGCAACAGGATTTTTCGCACAAACGTTACATCGCACCAATAAAGCATCGATGGAATAAAACATCGTACAACTGAATTATCGACACAACGTGTTCGATATAATAAAAATCGAATCATCAACTTTCGAAAACACGTAGGGAACCCGTGTGAACAGCCAGCAATCAACTATTACTATATGTGCCTCTTTTATTGACACGGGATCTTGCATCTTTTGTACGTTTCTTCACCAAGAAAATAAAATAGATAGCTAATCGCTTACTCGTCCGCGGTGGAACAAGTGCCTTAGATATCAGTGCGTTCAATCAAAAGCATTATTCAACTAGCCCGACTGCCGTTAGTCACTTATGCTCTATTCGCTTTAAACATTGGTATAATAATAGTCCCCTTTCGGCCATTTCACAGATCGCTTGAGCAAACAAAGGAAATTTCATTGTTGCCATAATTAGCAAGCTTGGCACTTAGCAAGTTGCATTGTGTTTGTTGTATGAGTATGACTTATTAATGCACAGTAGGCTGCTCCTCTGTTCATGGCACACAAAAGCAGTAGAGTTCACTGATATAAAAAGACCTGGCTGAATTTTTAAATTTGGCCTAATTTTAACGGTCAGCCTTTGCGCTACTCGTTCGATTTTCGACAAAAATTGTATGGTCTTCAGAAACCTATGCTTGTAAACGAAAACTAGCTCAAAGTCGCAATGTTATTTTTTAATTGGCACACACATTTCTTTTTCGTAAAAAGAAGCATAGTGCACTCGTTAAAAAGCCGAAACTTCGACAAATATTAGCTGAACAAACTACGAATACATCATGTATATAAAGGCTCCAGCAGAAAGATGCGATGTTACAGTGCAACTCCGCTGTAACGAAAATTCTTCATTCTTATTATTATTATAAGTCTATACGTGAGGATTTGTAATTGGCTTTTTGTTGACTATGGTTTTCTTTTTTGTCTGTATTTATTAGCTGTAAGTCCTCCATGTACTACAAGTTGAAGCTTGTCACGAACAACTTCAGCAACCACCAGAGCCGTTTCTTCCTTGCTCACCTCACCAACACCATGGATAAGAAGCATCTTTCTACGACCCCTCATCTCAAGTGTATCTACATCACCAGCAACCGCCTCCATCTGTCGTTGAATACAGCTAAGGGCCTGGAGCACGAAGGTTTTGAAAGATGTATAATCAGCCGCTAGTTCAATTGGGTTGCTGGCTGCAGTGTTGGACGTCCTGGCCAGTTCAGCTTCAAATTTTGACATTCTGTCCTGAAATTGGGCCATTAATTCAGCCATTGACCCCTTCAGTGATTCCATTGCTATTATTGTATGTATATAAACTTATAATCAGTGAAATGCCAGAATAACACAAACTAGCAGGTAGCAGTACTTATTAGGCAGTGTTATACATATAAAATTTTGTATTCAAACTATTAATATTAAATTATAATAATTAAATTTCTAATGAGCAACTTTTTACGTGCTTCTGTCACAACTACGTTAAGGAAATACTTTAAATACCATACATATCTTCACGTCTATTTTTCTAAAATGGGGAAGACAGGTAACAAATTCATCACGTTTAGCTGTGGCATGGGCCAAAGACAACGTAGACAATATCACGACCGGTTGCTAGCCAATTCCTCAAATAGCCAAAACTGTCATACAAATCGTCTATTTCGATATGCACGGCAAAGAAAGCAGCATTTATGTTATTTATGTATAAGTAGATTAGGATTTAAATATAATTTATTAATGTATCTTGATGTAAATAATAAACTAGGAATTATACCTCTTTTACAGGCTTTTTATTTACTTGCAATGTATGTATGTATATGTATGTAAGTAGTTCGGGTCAAATATTGCAACTTAATTTTAAAGCAGTTAACCTTAACCGATTAAGATGAAATTTTGCATACACGTTTGATGACAATGCATGGTTAGCTAAAAAGCTTGTTTAAAAAAGTTTTTTTTAATTATTTTAAATAAAAGGAATTTATTTCCTTAACGTCTATAATGCAAATTAAGATTAATTAGATGTCACGGAACAGTAGGCGTTTCGAACCGACATACTATCGAACTAATAAAATAACGAACTAATGAGCAATCGCTGTAGGGTTTTTCGCAACAGGATTTTTCGCACAAACGTTACATCGCACCAATAAAGCATCGATGGAATAAAACATCGTACAACTGAATTATCGACACAACGTGTTCGATATAATAAAAATCGAATCATCAACTTTCGAAAACACGTAGGGAACCCGTTACTGCCAGCGAGTTCTTACCACAAGTTTATCGCAGTGACAAGAGCTATCAAAGTTATACTCGCTTAGCAATGCTCGCTTAGCGGTCAGAACTCAAGGCGAGAGACCATTCATTTCTACTACAGTGCGGCTGACCGGAGCGAGTGGTGCGAGTAACCGTCCGTTGCACAAGAACACTCGCTAATAGCCGAGCGACAATACTATCGGAACTACACACTCGATACTCGCTGCTCGCCAACTTGTTTTAGTTTCTAGCATTACTTGCTACTCGCTGATCGTAGGCGGTGGGAAAAGTGCCTAAAACATGATGTGAGATACGTAGGTGTGCACTTAAATTATCCAAAGAATATCTTTGAAAGTGTAAAGCACAGCACAGCATTAACCTAACGGTCAATTATAAGCAATATTGCGCCCTTATTTTCTAAGAAAATATTATGTGCAAATCGGTAGAAATACATCGCATTGCGTCCATGTGAACGTAGGTATTAGCAATTTTGCTCAGTAATAATCGATTATTAGTGCACACATGTATAGAAACAAATTGAAGAGTACCAACTTACCTAGCATAGCCACCAGCCATTGCATACATGCATTCTCTTTTTTACCACTAGCACTGTCATTATCTATTGCCATGGTTCTTATTAACTAAGTTTTTAAGTTTTTTTTCAGTCCATCCAAAGGTTGTCTGGTAGATATCGCTGTCAGCGATAAGACCGCCTTTGTACCCGTTTTTATATATTTTTCTTGTAATTGTTTATAATTGTATGGTGTTCAATAAAGCATATTCTATTCTAAGTCCACTCTTCAGATAACTAGACGGAATATCAGAACGCTACCGGATATTGCTGTAAAACATTTTCAACGAATACTGAAGATGTTATCTGACACCGGTGCATTTATAGTAGAAAGTAAATCAGGGGTGCACAAAATTATTGCATTCAAAAATTATTTCATTGTAACTAAGTTTGAATCTTTAAATATCAATAAAAATTGCCCCTATCATCATACGCAAAATACGAAATTTACTGCTCCAAATACTAATTTGCCGACAATATATATGCGAATATAAAAACGACCGAATAAAATACTGAACATTCTGAAAAATCAATAAGTACAGCATTACTGAAAATTAATATTTGGGGGATTTAGGCTGACCCCACATTTGGCGTGCGCGATCCTCGTTCGTGCGAGTAGCGCGAGCGCCGCGTGCGCGTTGCGCGCGCTGCGTGAGGTAACGGCAACACCCGACGCTCACGCAGCGCGCACGCCCGAGGATCGCGCACGCCAAATGTGGGGTCAGCCTTAAAGTAATCTAACATGAGGAACCTAACCTATCCGTATAAATATGTATATAAGTGAAAATCTGTTCAGCCGTTCAAAAGATAAGTGCGTTTTACTGTTATAATCAGGGTATTTTCGCAAGAATCGTGGCATAGTTACGTGTTCGATAGATTGTCGATCTATGTGTGTCTACTATTAGATAAATTATTTAGTCTAAAAAGCATGAAAAAAAAATGTTTCGGGCGTTTTTTTTTTTTTTTTTTTTTGTGATTTTACGTCCTTGCAGCCCTGACAGTTTATCTTATAAACTGACGTGCAATATTATGCAGTTTTATGATATTTCAAACTTTAATAAATAGTTGGCAGAAAATTGAGCATAAAATTATAATATATATAGTAATATATATATATATAATAGTAATAGTTAGTTTGGTAGATGCACGCATTCAAAATGTTTATTTCTGGTTCAGTGACAAATGGTGTCTCCTTGATATAAGATGCAGTTCGACGCCTTATTATTTATTCATGAATCTGACTAACAATTCATTTTTTATTCAAATACTAGCTTCTGCCAGCGGCTTCGCCCGCTTAATAGTCGAAAATTATCCCGAGGGAACATATTCCCTGGACAAAGATTTTAATCTATCTCTGTGGCAAATTTCATCCAGATCCGTCCAGCCATTTGAGCGTAAAGAAGTAACAAACATACAAACACACACACACTCACAAACTTTCGTCTTTATAATATTAGTGTGATTGTGTGATGTGATATTAGTGTGATGTTACTACTGAAAACACGTTTTTATATCATTAAATTTCTCGGTAATAAAAACACGATTTAACATGAGTCCTTTAAAAATATATGGAGAATTTACTTGTGTAGCGGTTTCCTGTCATGTTTACCGTCATTCTTGTGACTGAGTTCTCAGGGCGTCTTAAATACCTCCAAGGTCCCCGAACACCAACATTTTAGGAACGTTAACCACAAGTTATCCTAACATAAACATTCAAAGTTTACAATTTACAATAACGTACACTTTAGTACCTGGTATAAATTTTTATAAATAATAATAAAGCCTTTTTATTTCCAATAAACATTAAATATGTAGTTACAATATATTTTATATTTTCTTAATTCTATGTCAGTAGCTCTATGTATAAGTGATTCTAATGTTGGTTTTTATAAATTTTATTATAGGAACCCCTTGGTAAGGTATATGCCTCCTCCAATTTCTTCCATTTTGCTCTGTCCTGTGCTAGTTTTGTCCAGTTTTTCCCGCCACCGATAATATGTCGTCCACCCATCGTTTTTGTGGTCTGGTATAAATTTAATTGGTTTGTATTTGCTAGCTTCCATCTAACTACAATATGTGATAAAATTATCAATAATTTTTGCACAGTTACACTACAATTTCTGTCATGGTACATACAAAACTATGTTATCAATTTTTTTAACCTCTCAGGCCCTGCTGCTTCGAATTTGTTACAATAAATAATACTTTAATAAGGTAATCAAAAGGGATCGTAGATAGTATAATGATCATCGACATTTTTAATCAGACGAAATTTTAATCACTCGGCATTTTAATCTTTGACATTCTAAGCTAGGTAACAATTTTCGATAATTCGATACAATCGATATTAAAATTTTCGGTGTTTTGAACAGTGACATTTAATCTGTAAGTATTTTAATTTTCGACGTTCAAATATGTACCCTTAAATAACTCTCCAACTTATTTGACTATTTGTGAGGCTAACAACTGAGAAAAAATGGTGATTAACCGCAATTTGAAACCATTGGTTAGCATAGTTAACCATTGGTTAAGTTAACAACAGACTAAAAAAAAAAATACTGTATTAGTTATTGTGACCGGTAGTGTACCTTATCTAATATAACATTATTCAATGTCACTAAGTTTAAAATGTCAGTCAACCATTTTGAGATACTATTGTTGCTATTGCATAAACATGTTATCAATAAGTACATAACAGTAGGTATATCCTATATTATGGTTGTAGCCCACGATGTTTAATTATATGATAAGGAGTTTATACTTTCCAAGTTAAATAAATGTAGTGTGTAAAACGTGTAGTGTGTAAATAGGTGTAGTGTGTTTTGGTTTATGCTGTTGATCTATTATTTGCTTTGTTTAAAAGTTAATGATCTTTTTCCGTACACCGTACTCCTTTGCGTGACGCAAAGGAGAGTAATGTGTTTATCAGTCTTTATATGTATTTACTCGTATGTTTGTTCCTATGTGGCGTTCTAGTGACCAAACTCGTAGGCTGATTTTGATGATTCTTACGTCAATCGATTCGTCTTAACCTTGCAAGTGCCACTGGATACATTAAATTTGAAAAAGAAAAATTGCAGATTTTGGTCGCCATATTGTGGGTGGCTCAATTTTTATTTCTTCCTAAAACATCGTGTGTGGTATCAAAATAAGAGGTGATTACTAATTGATAACTAAAAAACTATGAATTCAAAATAATCGAAAAACCCGACTACTTAAAAAGCTAACTAAAAAGACGTAAACAAGAAGAAAATCATGCTATGCAGTGGAAGATACATCTGGTTTTGGTTAGCCAGCTCGCTAATATGTAGGTATCCTCCGTCCGTTAAATTAAAAAACCAAAGAGACGTAAACAACAAGAAGAAAATCAAGTTATGGACTTGATTTTCTTCTTGTTGTGTACGTCTTTTTGGTTTTTTAATTTTATGAAATAACATTATTTTTTGGAAGTTGCCTACGACAGGCTTGGAAAAACTTGTTTATACATGGGTAGAAGTAGTTTTTTAAATATGTTCATACCTTTCTGTTTTACCATGTAGGTATAGCTGTATAAGCATACTACATACGCTTTGAAACAAATGAAAATTCTGCACAGAAACAAGTACAGGCAAAAAGTGTTTCCAGCGTTATGTTCAACTTCTTTTCTTACGTAACCCTTCAGAAAGAGGGTAATAAATTTCAATTAATCTAAAAGTTTGTTTTACAATTAAGTTAAAACCAAATTTTAGGGTGTTGGGGTAATTTGAATAAAATCCTTTTCACTTGACGAGGATAATGACAGTTTATTAAGTTAAGGGCAAATTTAGGCTTAACTGATACCAATCTTTTGATGGAAGTGTAGTATGAAAACGCTGTTTAACGGACAAAAAAATGGTTGTGTTACGTTTTTGGTACAAGTTTTTATACAGTAGGTAGCAGTTTTTGATCATTCTAGTCCAGAAAGAATTAAATTTGGTAAATACTAGAAATGATTAAAAACAAAACTAACAAAAAAATCAAACCGAATTCCAAAACAAAACACTACAAAACGAAAAATATCTTTCTTTTCCGAAGTCAGTGTCTTTGGTACTCATGGATTTCCGTTTTTTTGACACCGACTTAAATTTGGTAAACACTAGAATTTATTGGAAACAAAATTAACAAAAATATCAAACCGACTTCCAAAACAAAACACTACAAAGCGAAAAATAACTTTCTTGTCCGAAGTTGGTGTCTTTGGTACAAATTGTTTTCCGTTTTTTGACACCGATTTCGGAAAAGAAAGTTATTTTTTGCTTTGTAGTGATTTCTTTGTAGTGGTCAGGATATATTGTTTTATTTCTGAGTTCCGGTGTCTAACTGCCGGCTTCATCATCAGTTCAGTTCGATGGACCATTAGTGGTTGGTCCATTTGGATTGGTTGGTTGTTCAGTTGGATGGTTGAGTATCATTTATTTATTCGTATTTGCTTCAAACTATTTTAAATATCTTATAATACTTGTGACATATTTAGTATTAAGGAGTTCTAGTGGCCATCTGTGGTCTTCTTCATCAGTTCCATTTTACCAAATGATACTCTCTGAGTGCAAATGATTGCATTGTTGATGAAAATACCGAAATCGCTATATATATGCCCATAACATTTGAAGAGTTCCCTCGATTTCTCCAGGACCCCATCATCAGATCCTAACCTGATGGCAATGGGACTACATAGGAAGTATACACTTTCAAACAAAAGAAGAATTTTCCAAATCGGTTCAGGCGTCTATGAGTAATCGGGCAACATTAACAAATAAAATAAAAGATTCCGTTGAATTGAGAACCTCGTCCTTTTTCTGAAATCGGTTAAAAAATGTATCTTACTGATATCGGGCACAGGGTCCAAGCTACCGGTCAGGGCTCCTGAGAGAAGATTTTCTAACAATACGCGCTGGAGAACGGTAGTACATACTGGCTTTCTGGAACAATCCCTATTACTAGCCCATATTGTCCCATTGTTGGATAAATTCTACGGTTCCGTCGAGCACTGATTATGCTTTGAAAAAAAAAACACTATCGCTCAAATATAATTAAAATGTCCAAGAGGTCATAGATTAAAATATCAAAAGAGACAAACGGTAGAGGTTTACTAGGTCACCCACAAAACACGCATTCGATTTGATAACATCATAAATATTTTCAAGAATATCAGTTTCCATAACGTTAGTATTTGTCTGTGACGTAATCTCTAAATATAGATGACTTTCATTTGGTTTATGTAGGTATTCTAGTGTTTTCTCTCAGTATTAGTTAACTAGATATAAAACAGACAATTCAATGTCAATACTCCTCTTGATGGACATGAGGAGTATTGACATTAAACTACCATTTATAACTTCATGATTTCGTTGCAAAAAGGGGATAGTATCATGTATTCTGTACAGTTCTCTCTGTCTTCCTCACAACGGAGTCATGATGGCATTGACACGTCTAAGTACGGCCAGTTTTGTGTTCCATTCTAAGGTCGCAAAGTCAAAGTAAAGGCCGGGTATCTGAATTTGTGCCCAGATCATGGTAGTAGACTTTCCTCCTATTAGATACATGGGACTCTAACTGGTGAAATGTAGGTGTACAATTAGTACAATTGCCACCAAACAGCACGCATCGCATCGGATCCGAACAGATATTACAATCTTTAATTGAAAGTAAATCGTTTACACAGTATTTAGTCTTTATTATAAGCCGCGCACTGCATCTTGACCGCGGGCGTCTTCCACGACACGCGTTCGGAGCCGAAAGCATGCTGCGACGCGTGGTCGGCTCTGTTCGAATGCCGTCGTATCCAATCGAATCCTTTCGGCTGCCGTCGCGTGCACTCGTAGCTTTGGTCAGGAGGCGGGTGGCGGTACCACTCATTATCGAGAGTGCACTGTCATTTGATGTCACTCTTGCAATCATGGATTTAGAAAAAAACTGATTTGTTAGGTGCAAAAGCATACCACTACCAGAATTAAAAATACAGGCGCAGATACGGATACGTAGGTACGCAAGTGACGGAAGCCGTAAGGAGCCGTTCGTATACGTCTACATTCTGCTGGACGCGATTGGCTGTCGCCTTATCCGTTCGTATCCTTTCCGATCCGATGCGATGCGTGCCGTTTTGCGAAAATTGTACTTACTCCTATTAAAATATATTTCGACCCGCGTCTGCAAACACCGAAGCACCCAATCGTCCGTGAACAGCACTTTGAAATAATTATCTACCCTAATCAGTGTCAAACATCAAAAGTCAACATCAATCGCTAATTTCACGGGCATCGCTCGAAGTCTCATTGGCACAAGTTGCCAAACACACTTGAAGTTTACTAATCAAACAACATTCTGTTGCCATTAAGAAAGTAAATCAATTACTATGATTGCCTCGCTTGGGGGCGCCTGGGTCAGTCACAGTTAGTGTTAATCGTAAGAAATAACAAGCAACTTTATTGAACTAGCTCGAACTATGGCACTTTCCGCGTGTAAAGCTTTTCTCAAGTACAGGTACTACAGGCAACAAACTTTCTAAGTACCCGTGTGTTGTCTGTAAAGTAAACTTTTTGTCCGAGTGTTTACTTGGTGCTTGTCTCTCAAGACTTTTTATCAAATTAAAGTCGATAGTTTTCCCGTGTACAGCTAATATGTATTGCCCTTGTGACATACTTTCGCTTTTAGAATTATTGTAGACTAGCCACCGCCCTCATATTTGTTATTCTAATGTACATAACTACTTGTTTAATCTGTACTGTAAATTTTCATCAATATCCATTTAGCAGTTTTTGTGTGAAAGAGTAAAACATCCATCCATGTATCCTTACAAACTTTTGCGTTTATAATAGCTTACTACTATTATAAACGCAAAAGTTTGTTACTATTATAAATGCAATGAGAAGTCCCTAAGTGTTCCAAATATTAATTATTTACTGTTAGTTTCATCATCATCATCATCTTTTCAGCCGAAAGATGTCCACTGCTGGACATAGGCCTCCCCCAAGTGGACCCTTCCCTCCGCCAAACTGATCGGTCCTGTGCGCCTTGCATCCAGCGGGTTCCGCAGCACTAAATAGGCTAATCGCTCCACCTTAGGGGAGACCTTTCATCGCAGCTTCTTTCGGTACGTGGTTGACACTCCAGAACTTTTCGGCCCCATCGACCATCCGTTCTGCCAGGAGTGTGTGGATGCTTGTTAGTTTGGTCATAGCTAATATAACGAAGTTTGGTCACTAAATTGCAACAATTATAGTGATATTTTACAGCAGATGGGTATTATGACTGCAACTTAAACTGAATTCCAGAACAAGGTACGCAATGAATTAGGGTTTGCATAGAAACAGAAGAATTTCAATGACGAGAAGTGTTACCTACTAGAACCTGTCTGGTTTTTTCGTATCCAAAAATTTAATCTAGTTGAACACGGTGACGTTAACCTAGCACTCCCGAACGTTTTCGCCGATTATTTTCTTCATTTGCTCTGAACGAATTAGACACCAACTGAGGCTAGTTGGAAGGGACGAAGATCTTTTAATTAAAGTCTGCAATGATTTATTTTAGTATGTGTGTTTTATAGTCACTGTGTCTTCCTAAAAAAAATATTACTGTATCTTCCTGAAAAGCATCATCATCATTTTCATCATTGCTTACGTGCCTCTAAGAGTCCTCTCTGATGACGAGAAACAATTTAAATTGCGTCAATAGATGATCATCATCATCATCATTTCAGCCGAAAGACGTCCGAAGCTGGACATAGGCCTCCCCCAAGCGTCGCCAGACTGTTTGGCCCTGTGCGTTTCGCATCCACCGGATTCCCGCAGCCTTGACTAGGTCGTCGCTCCACCTTCCGGCCTTCCAACGCTGCATCTTCCGGCCTTCCAACGCTGCATCTTCCGGTACACGGTCACCGCTCTAAACTACTCCAACAAAGTGGCAGTGTGCACTGCCCACTGCCACTTAAGTTTGGCAATTTTTTGGGCTCTTGCGGGACTTTGGTTCTCTTGCGGATATCTTCATTTCTTTTAATATGTGATATCGCGTACGTAATTTTTATGAAAACTTCTAAAGCAAATCGGTCGAATTGCGGCGCATTGAACGGTATAAATCGCTTATCAGTGAGATACAAAAAATTGGCCAAAGCACTAAAGAAGATTTCTTTCGAAGAGAAAGCGAAGAAACCGAAGCCGATGGCTTCTGATGAACCTACCTCCTAGTTACAATCATTGCAACCTGCAGTGTCGTTATCAACAGGTCTACGTAGCCTTCACACCGCGTGTGTGTGTTTATCAGCTATTAACACGTCATACGTATGAAGATACGCATATCCAAACATAAAATTATTCCGGTCCAATCTTGCAACTGAATTTTGAAGCAGTTATCCTCAACCGATCAAGATTAAATTTTCTATATACAATAAGTTTGGATGACAATGCATGGTTAGCTAAATGACGTCATTCTAAATCCAATATAGCGGATGGCTCAAGATGACAGACTAGTTATTTTTTGTGCACTGCCATGGTATGGGTATCAAATGAAAGGAATTGCTGAGAAGAATACGAAAAAAGTTGTTTTAAAAAAGATTTCATTGAATAATTTATTAATAATTAAAAATCTAATTGAGCTAGATAGGAATAACGATTTTGAACAGATTGCAGTAAAAAAATAATCCTGTATATTTTTTCGTGTTGATTTCAAACACACTCTGTATAAATAGGTATAGTATACCTTTATAAGACTGCAGAAAATCGAGAACTGGCCAAGTGTGTGTCGGACTTATATATTATTTTTTTTAAACAAAAAATGATACTATTTATCTACTTAACGAACTCTAAATAACTATACCCCAGGTAAAAATATTTGCACAAAAACATGCCACTCTTTTTTCTCAGTTGCAGCTAAAGTCTTCAATGGGAAGGGGTCCCATACAGCTAAAGAGGGGAAGAACATTTAAAATATTTTTTGAGAATTTGTATGGCTGTGGTTCAACAAAATGCTTATTCTGTGAAATTTGAAGACTTTAGCTCCAACTGTTTGGCTGTACAACCCGTGTGACAGACGACGGACTGACGGACAGACACGTGGTACGGAACCCTAAATAAAACATATTAATCAATTTTTTTTACAATATCCGTGAGTTTTATTTTTTGTTGTAAACATTTGGCTTGATATTTAAATTTTTTTTTCACGTCACAAATACACTATGCATTTAACAATAGGTAGATAAGTTGGTATACAAAAAAAATATTTAATACAAATAAAGTAGGAAACAGTATACTGTACCGTTTCCAACTAGCGGCCATCAGATTCATAAATCCTTCCAACCCATTCACAGGTGTAAACAGGCGCCGATAAATAATATGCAACACTATAGGTAGGTATTTTAATAAAATATGAATGCCTTCTCCCCATTTCCATTACGTTCGTATCAATATTAATGACGCCGTCAATACCAGACAAAACCAGAGCAACAAGTGTTGGGTTAATTGGATGTTTATTAGTACTTTTTATATTAATAATATATTTTAACAGACAGGCAGATAAAACAGTAACTGATTATGATATCCGTCCCTGACAATGTTTGCTAAGTGCGTTCTGTCTGTGTAGAATATACAATGTGCCTTTCTTTGTATAATTATGTATTGTTTTAATAACTTGTCTGATGTCAACCGTTTCATTCGGGCCCAAGGCAATCTTCTTCATGAACCTTGATAAAAAGTATCTAATCAATCTGCCTAGCCTTTTCCCAACTATATTGGGGTCAGCTTCCAGTCTTACCGGATTCAGCTGAGTACCAGTGTTTTACATGGAGCGACTGCCTATCTGACCTCCACAACCCAGTAACTGGGTAAAACGGTATCCCTTGGCAAGACTGGTGTCAGATCTCAAGCTTCTGACTACTCATAACGACTGTCGAAGATCTTCAAATGACAGCCGGGACCAACGGCTTTCCGAGGCACGGAGAATACTCGGTATGTTGAAATGGTCACCCATCCACGGACCGACCTCGTCAAGCGTTGCTTAACCTTGATGATCGACCAGTCAGGCTGTTATTATTTAGTCACGAGCTCCTAAGTATCTAATCAATGCGTTAATTTAAGACATGGTCAATCTGTTTGGCCATAAAAAAAATTGTTGTTGTGATTTAGTAAAAAAATAATCATTCGAATATATTTACCCAAAAGATTAGTAAAATGTGTTTAATTCTCTCAGGAAAAGGGCGACTAAAAACCCTTACCTGGGCAGAGCAGAGCTACAGACCAATCAATCAACACAATTTATGTTAAAAGATAGCGCGCCTATACCTTCTTCAAAATAATGTAAAGATTAATAAACTAACAGTCGAACAATTAATCTCAATAAAACGAAAAACTCATCGGCTTTACATCCCTTTAATAAAGATGTACGATTAAGTTCTTGTTATTAATTAATCTATGCGTATAAAAGTCAAAGTCGATTGATTGTCTCATTCATCAGGGCTTCGCGAGTGACCCTACACAAATGAGCCTTGGAGTCAGGCCGAAACTTGCTAAGCCTTCAATATATTTATCCGCGTTGAGATAGGGAAGTTTCAAAGGTATTTTTAGGAAGAAATATTCTGTAAAGCTTGGAAATTATTTTACCTTAGGTCGAGTTACATTCCTTCACGGAGTCATGGCCCATATTTTGCTGTAATTTTTGAGGTGGCCTAAATAAAAGGGCCGGTTTCAGGCCCATGGCTGTCGTAACCGGTGTGATATACCATTCGTCTATAGTACGTATAAATCAATCGGTCCGTCAAGTGTGGTCGTTGTTTAAGTATGTTTATATTTACTTGCTATCTTGTTAAAACCCGTTATGAGTCATCAATTCATTATTCTCCTTCCTCATCCAAATTTATTGGATGTCATGCAACTATCTTTTCTTCTCTTTCATCTGTTAATCGTCACCTGAGTGAGGCCCAAATAGCGTAATTGTTTGAGTTGTGAATCGCGTAAAATGAGTCGCGGCATTTACGCTGCATTCGGTTTCATACTAAAGTTCTGTTTGTGCCACACCGTGATGCAAAATGAGTTATCTGCTGACTCACGCTTATTATTTCAACCGATCGTTTGGAGTGTCAATAGCAGTCTATAGTGTCTATGGATGCGGTCATTAATCCACTTGTCCAGCTCGTAGGAATAGCGACTGTTTGTTTTGCCTTCCTCTTTAGAATATGCTATTGTATTAGCACATCAGTCTGAGTTGTAAAAGATCCTTAGTAGAAAAACCTTTTATTTTAGCATATCCATCCTGACAGTAGCTTTCGATGTTCTTCTCTACAGGTCGCATTTCACAACCGATTATCGTGAGGGGTTTCTTCCCTCCTTTACCATCCCCACCACTTGGAGCCCCATGGTTATGGAGATATCCATGATTAAAGTTTTTAGGTTAGAATCAAAATTTCTATCAAAGTCCATCGCTTTTTGGGGCGGGAAGGGGGTTAAGGAAGGTCCCCGCGTAGCGGGGCTCCTATTTCTGTCTGAAGGGTTTAAAGTAACCTAACACGAAGAAGATGACGGGAGCTGAGTTCGCTCGTTTTGCTCGCTCACTTCAGCTCCCGTCATCTCTTCGAACCTAACCTGTCCGTGTCAGGGTGCCCTAAGCTCCCGAGCTCGCTTCGCTCGCTCCTGGAATAATTCTCATATTTTTACCTCACGAAAAACATACAAAAAAACATAAAATTGCCGAGTCTTGAAAATTTGTAAAAAGCTTTCTATTTATGAGTACAACCAATAAAAAAAAAATGAACTTCCAAATCAACGGCCCATAATGGAAATTTTATCCCTTTACATCCCGGTAAGATCACCGGTAGATCTCATCAGGAGTGAAGATAATTCATAAATATGTAGGCACTTATAACGATTTCGTTCTGACGAGAGCTATGGTTTGGAACGACTTTGACAGATGTCAACTTGACGTAACACTAAAGACTAGTTTTTGGCGCGAAGAAGAGAGGTCAAGGATCGAACAGTAAGAATATGGTTCAGGGGTCGGTTGGCTTAGTGCGCGGTTGGCCCGAGTAATCTACAGTTGTTTCAGACATTTTGAAGTAGGTAATTTATCTTCGGTTTGATGTGTAGAGTTAAGCAATTAATTTTTAGGGTCTGTACGAAGTTAAATATGAAATGGGTCACGTTAATACTAGATATAATTGATCACTTTCCTAAATCAAGAAAATAAATAAGGATTAGGAGGATCAGGATCAGGAACAACTAATATTGGGTCGGATGCTAATTCTTCAACTCAAAAGTTACGTAATATCTACTGACAGTATTCAGACTTTTGCAAAATGATTTGACACATGTTGGATATAAATAACTAAACTATATATAAACTAAATACTAATACTAATGATACTAAATATAAAGAACGTACCTTGTGTGCATATAGTGTTGCTAATTAAAATTGCCACAATATTTGCACTGCAGCAAAATAGAGAACTTAGAAAACGTCTAAAGAATTCAAATTACTCGTAAATTTTTCATGAACCCGCAATATTTTATTCTACAAGGGCGATTCACTCGTCGAGGCCATAAAGCCGCAAAGGCGATACTACAGAGAGCTGTGCTGTTGGCTTTAACATAATCGGACGATAAATACACCTTTAATTCTTGGCATTATCCCGAAAAATGGTGATTTGGAACGTCACCCGGGCCCAGTAAACGTTTAATATTCGGATTACAAACTTTTAGGCCGCTTTTTATTGTCCTTACTTGATAGATGGGCGCATATCTCTCGGACACATTTATACGCGTGGCCGCCAACGATTATGTATATAAGTATAAAGTCGTTTGGATGATATTGTGGTGTTTTGATTTGCTTTTCTGGAACAAAAAGTTCAATTAAATGTTAGATTAATTAATCTTTTTTATTTAGATTCGGTTTCATAATCATAGGATTCTTCTCATTATCGCAAAATCATACATTTGGTTGTATTCTTATTATTATTAAATCCCAAAAATCCGACAATATGATAGTCGTGTCAATCTAAAAAGTTGGGTTTGACACCTATACGAATACTCAATAATAATTAAACTTGATGCTTACGAATGATACTCGATGTTATAGTGTATGTGTAGCATAGTTTTTTTTTTAATCTGATATAGGCTCGCGCTTGACCACTATCTCACCTGATAGTAAGCGAAGATGTGGTCGACGGTGGAGCACGCTTGCCTAGAAGTAACCTATTCACTCTTGACTTAAAGACCCCTAGATTGTAGCTATCGGGAAACACAGACTCCGGCAGGGAATTCCACTCCTTAGCTGTACGCATAATAAAAGTATTCTCAAAACGTTTAGTAATTAATTATGGTTATGATTTTGATTTTCCAATTTCTTACGTACAAAGTAATCGCGGCATGTAAAATGAGAAACATCATCGGACTTCTTAGATTGTCACAATTATTGGTAATATTAATAATTTAATCTTTCCGACCGTGGCCACGTGACGAAATTTCGGTCACGGTGGCCAATCTCGACGGCGATTAGCATAGTCCGAATGAGATAATTTACGAGTATAGTGCATAAATACGTGTCAAATATGTGTGAAAATAGAGGTGTACTCTGTTATTTTACTGTCATAGACCGATGGGACGGAATTAATCTAAGAAGATACATAATTGTCGTAAACGGTTTGGTGGAGCAGTGGCTAACACATCGTGCGTGTGGTGATTTGTTCGAATCCGGGCAAGTCCCGACGTGACATTTCAGGGTTCCGTACCCCAAGGGAAAAAAACCGGAACACTATTACTACTCCACTGTCCGTCTGTCCATCTGTCAACAGGCTGTATCTCATGACATGTGATAGACAGACCGTTGAAATTTTGACAGATGAGGCATTTCTATTGCCGCTTTAACAACAAATACTAAAAATAGTATAAAATAAATATTTAAGTGGGGCCTCCATACAACAAATGTGATTTTTTGCCGTTTTTCGCGATAATGGTACGGGACACATTGTGCGCGAGTCCGATTCACACTTAGCCGGTTTTCCAATTCGTATGTACTTTCTAAGTTTATGACAGACATCGCTGATATCGGTGAAAGAATACATCGTGAGGAAACATTCTAGACTTCTTGTTATTATAAGTTTGCATCGCCAATCCGTCTTGAGCAAACGTGGTGATTAATATTCATTTTCTCTATAAGAGCTTTTATCCTGCAGTGGGACTCAGACTGGCATGGCATCATCAGGTACCTGATCACTTGTAATAGAATTGTCAGAACTTAATTCAAGAACGATGTAGCTACAACCACTGCCAATAGATCAACATATTCGGTTTATCTTATTCTATTATGTGTGCTTACTGCGGTTCCATTGAAAAGGGTATTGATTAGCAATTAGTTTCATCCAACGGAGTTAGAACTTCATTAGATGTTGGACGAAGGTCTGCCCGGTAAATTAATTTTAACCATTTACTGGCTCGAATTCCGCTGTAATGGTACAATATCCTACTTTTGTTGAAAGCTCTTTGAGATTAGATTAATCTTTGAGATAAGCTCATGTAAAATCAGGTGTCCTATTGTGTAAAAGAAAGATATTTCGTATGTTTACAACAATTTAATTTTTAAGCTAACATGGTCACAATCATTGGAATTAATATTTGTTTCGGGATATTTACCATGTATATTTAGATTTCAAGAATACGCCATGTTCTCGTGATCATGACGCTTATAACGGTGCCGAAATATCGAGCTCTCAACCAAAATCTAAATATACATGGTAAATATCCCAAAACAAATATTAATTCTAATTTAATTTTTAACAATACACATCATCAAAAATACGCGTGGGTGTGTCTTGAGATGTAAATAGACTAGGCAGAGTTTTATTATTATTATATACTTTATTGTACACCACAAACATACAGAACAATCATTTTTAAAAACAAAGTGTACAATGGGCGGTCTTATCGCACAGGGCAATCTCTTACAGACAACCTTTAACCTTTTTTTTTTTTTTACAGGAAGTACACCTATTTTAACAGATTTACAAAAACGGAGGAGGTTATATGTTCGACTTTATGTATGTTTTTTTTATGTATGTTCACCGATATCTCCGTCAATTGTGAACCGATTTTGAAAATACTTTTTGTGTTTGAAAGAGTATGTTTCGAAATTGGTCCCATTTTAATTTGGTGAAGATTTGATGAAGCACTTCGGAGATATACAACAGAACTCTTCAATAAATGACGGCAAATCTCAGCATAAACTCACGCCATTATTACTCCATGGAGGTAGTCAGAAATACAAATTAGAATGCTACTAGAATTCATTGATGATCCTTATGCATAGGTACTTTTTAATTTTACTCAAAACAAATTATGTTTTACTTAGAATAGAGGCAGGTTTTCACCCTTAGAGAAAAGGGTGTCAACCGATTACTACTACTTCGACAGGGTAAAGAGATACTCACGGAAACTGAAATCCAGGTCAACCAATATTTACATCCTTGCTTAAAACTATTCAAGAATAATAATAATATCTGGTAAGTGCTCGTTCACACAGAGGTAGCATATAGATATAGAGGCAGAGCTAGATTGACCCGACACTATACCGAAGACATTCCGGATATCAGCCTGTATGAGATTAGGATGGCTCTGAAATAGCATAAAAAGAACAGGACACTGGGTGATGACGAAATTACGGCCGAATTCCTGAAGGCGGGTCGAATACCAGTATTTAAGGCTCTTCAGAAGCTGTTTGATTCCGTCACACTTGAGGGAACAACGCCCCAGGCTTGGTGCAGGGGTGTGGTGGTACACTTCTTTAAGAAGGGTGATAATGTCCTTCTGAAAAACTATAGGCCCATCTCACTTCTTAGCCATGTCTACAAGCTGTTTCGTCTTGCGCGCAGGTTTGACGATTTCCAGCCTCCCGACCAAGCCGGATTCCGTCAAGGCTTCAGCACCGTAGACCACATACACAAACTGCGACAGGTTAGATCAAAGAGTACAACTTGCCTCTCTGTTTAGCGTTTAGCGTTTGTGTGAGAAAGCCTTCAAAAAAAAAAAGGAAAACTTATGTACACAGGCGAGCTTCAACACATGGGCTACACTGCAGTCTCTCCAACGGTGCCAAATCGACTACCGGTACATCGAGGTGTTGAAGATAAAGAAAGAAAAATAGATATTGTTTGTTTTCAAAACATTGCTACTTATAAAAACGTTCTAATACCTCTGAAGTTTAAGTGACATTGTTATCTATTAAATACTAAAGCAAACTTTAACACAAGACCAATGGGAACATTATGTTACTAAACTAAGTGAAAAAGTTTGAGACGTGATAAAACTAAGTGCAGACATGAACAAAATCATAACACAAGTGATGTGAAAGTGATTAAAATAAACATTAAATGACTAAAAATTAACAACAGTGACTTGTGATTTTGTGCAAAAATATTTTCTGCATGAGTCACTTTAACGAACATCTTTGCTTCAAAACAAATAGAAGTCGCATGTGTGATGTGATGGACTTTTTCGCCTTACATTAGTAATGTCCGTATGGCGTAACGGCCGATGAGCTTGACTTATATGATTGGAATCGCGGAGCATCGAGTTCGCGTCCCAGTATCAACAAGTTGCGCAAATTTCACTTTTTGACTTTTTTTATTTTGTTTGC
Source organism: Orthosia cruda (assembly GCA_964057195.1). NCBI lineage: Eukaryota > Metazoa > Arthropoda > Insecta > Lepidoptera > Noctuidae > Orthosia > Orthosia cruda. The sequence goes on from OZ059847.1 coordinate 14,651,592, forward strand.
ACTGACTTTTTTTAACAAATTTTTTCAAATTAATTATTATTATTAGAAATAAATATTGAATTTTAACAAAATATCGATAATGGACCAAACACCATATAAATCAAAAATGAATGTCACAATACGACCAAAGCGATTACATAAAGCGAAATCAATAGAATCTATATGTTTATCACTCAATTCATCAACAACGGAACCACTCACAAGAAGTTTAGATTTATCTACTGGCCAAGACATAGATTTACTAGAAAAAATTAAGACTGAAAACCAATTACTATCTGAGCAGTTACAGATAGCAAATAACGAAATCGAAAATCTTCACTTAGAATTGAATCAACTGAAAAATCTTGTTAATCTTCAAACACGACAAATAAACTCTCTAAAAAACATATGTACTACCCCCCCTACACAAAATGTCAAGAACCAGATGCAATCTAAACGAAGAAAATCAAGACGAATGCTGGTCGACAATTCTAAATTTGCGGAACTTGAAATTGATGAAGTCGAAGTCAAAGTTTTAAACAAAGCCGAGAACCCGGTGCCTGATTTTAATGAGACTTCAGTTGAGCAAACAAACACATTAGAGCAAGGAAGTACTGATCAGAAGGGTGCTGATAATTTAAATAAAATTCACATATTTGGAGGAGAACAATGCCGAGGACTATCAAGTCAGCTAATAAACTCAAGACTAAGTGGAGAAATAAAAAAATACTTTATAAGTGGATTAATAAAGCCTGGGGCTAGAACCAAAGACATACTCAAAGAAATTCAAGAAAGCCATTCTCAAATTAAAGAAGAAGACCGAGTTATATTGTCCATAGGAGAACACGACGTAAATCCCACACAGGTGATGACAGAAACATCAGCTGTTTTAAAACTTCTCGAAGATCGACATGTTTTTGTAACAAGTATATTATGTAGTAAATATTTAAACGAAAAAATGATGAATAACATGTTAAAATTACTTTGTAAGGAATTCAAAAACTGTGAATTTATAGACTTAAGTATAGGAAATGGGTATGAGAGAGATAATATTACCACAAATTATGATTATTATGGCAAGGTGGACCTCAATAAACTATGTAAACAAATTAATTTAGCAATTGACTATAGTGACTACAAGCAAAAATATTTGACATATAATAGTAAAAATCCTAAAAATGTACATACTATGGTGCCGGTATCCACCATAAACTATGAAAAGAAATATCAAATTAATATTCCAAAGAAGGGGACAATACCCTATTATTTTCAATTAAAATCTCAGCAGGATAAACACACGAGTTTACAAGCTTCTAGAACATCATTGGAAAATAAACCAAAAAAGGGCACAATCCCCTATTATTTTGTAAAAAATACTAAAACCACACTAGTAAGCGAACCAAATACTAATACTTTTTTTCGTTCCTAATAAAAACATTACTTCGTTTTTCCATATTTTTCACCAGAATATAGCAGGATTATTATGCAAAAGAGATATTCTTGAAATTACTCTCACTAATTTACAGATAACAAAAATCATCCCGCATGTACTGTGTTTTAGTGAAACATTCTTAATAAAAAGTGATATAAAAAATGCAAAAATTAATGGTTATTACCTAGCATCCATATATTGTAGAGGTAAAAAGCGAGGTGGTACTTGTATATACGTTATGAACGGGATAAAGTACAACGAATTAAATATTATACAAAAATTTGCTCGGGAAATGGTCTTCGAATGCTGCGGGATTGAGGTGCCAACTTTAAAGATTGTAATAATATGTATTTATCGTACACCTCAATCAAATGTTGAGTTATTTTTGAAGTATTTTGACACGCTATTATATAAATTATTGTTTAACAGTAGATACAGCAGACACAAGATTGTACTCGCAGGCGATTTTAATATTAACACACTTAAGAAATGCAAAACTGTAAATTGTTTTTATGACATTATACAAAATTATGATCTGAAATTACATATTAATGAGCCAACAAGACTAAATACCTGCATAGATCATGTAATTAGTAACGATAAGAAAGCATCTGGTAAAATATTGAAACTGGGACTATCCGATCACGACACAGCACAGATGTTGGACTTGACAATAAAAACCAAAATATTTCAGTCGTCAAAATATTATATAATGAGGAGAGATTTTAGTCAGGATAATATTCGGAAATTTCGGGAAAGTTTGGAAAGCTTAACATTTGATACTGTGTACAAAGAATCTAATCTGAATTTAGCCTTTAATATTTTTCATGATGAGTTATGTTTGTTTTTTGAATTATGTTTCCCACTGATTAAAAAAATGATTACCACAAAGTATCGTGATATAAAGTGGATTACTAAAGGATTACGACTTAGCTGTAAAACCAAAAGACATCTAAGATTTAAATTTTACCACAAACGAACAAAAGATCATAAAGCTACGTATCACACTTATTCGAATTTGTTGCGGCGCTGTATATTAAAGTCACAAAGAATTACTAATGACAATTTTATAACCAAATCAAACAATGTCTGCAAAGCGGCCTGGAAAGTTATAAACGATGATACAGGAAGTAATACCCGTCAAGAATTTGTAGAGAATATAAAAACTGACAATGGTACGATAACTAGTCCGTATGAAATAGCAAACAAATTTAATAACTACTTAATACAACTATCAAACAGCGATAATGGTAACTTGCAAAACACAAATAAAAACCGTACAAACAATAGTATATTTCTCACACCAGTAGAAGACATTGAAGTTGCAAATATAATTATGTCCTTAAATAATACCAGTTCTGTTGGTTATGATAGTATCACAACTAACGTTTTGAAAAAAAGCATCGTTAGTATTGTTCCCGTGTTAGGATACCTAATAAATTTATCCTTCGAGCAAGGGAGTTTTCCTAGCCGATTAAAGAAATCAGTAGTAAAGCCATTGCATAAAAAAGGAGATAAAACAGAAATGAGCAACTATAGACCCATAACTCTAATTCCTATCATCTCTAAAATATTTGAAAAGGCCATGCATAGAAGATTATCATCGTATATAGATAAGTTTCAAATAATAAAAAAGGAACAATATGGCTTTCAAAAACGAAAATCAACTACACTTGCCGCATTTGATCTAGTGCACAATATATTAGTAAATGTTGATAAGAAAAAGCAGACAATGGTGATATTTTTTGACATGTCAAAGGCATTTGACTTCGTTTCTCATGACCTGCTTCTAGATAAATTGGAGAATTATGGTATTAGAGGCCCAGCGTTGGGATGGATAGAACAATACTTAGACAATCGTGAACAATGTGTCGAAATATCTTGTGAACAAAATGCAATGGTAAAACAAGAGAGGTCTAAGTATCTTGTTAATGGTTACGGCGTTCCGCAAGGAAGTATCCTCGGACCGCCTCTTTTTATTATCTATATTAATGACCTACCTGACATTATTACCAATAAATGTATATTATTCGCAGATGACATATCTATCATATTGACAAATGACAATTTAATTAATAATGATTTTGACATTGAAATTAATAACACTATAGACTTGGTTATAGGGTGGTTGGTAAGGAACAATTTACACGTAAATATTAGTAAGACGACTTTTATGCAATTTCAAACCCGTGGATCTAAGATCATTCCTAGGCATGTCTCATATGACGGTACACAAATCAATGAAACTACCAATGTAAGATTTCTAGGATTCACCATGGACAAGTACCTAGATTGGAAAGCACATGTTGATGAAGTCTGCAAGAAAGTTAACTCTTTTGTATATGTTTTAAATAAACTTAGAACTACGTCAGCTCAACATACGGTATTGTTAGCATATCATGGTTATGTAGCTTCCGTGTTACGATATGGGTTGATATTATGGGGAAACTCAACGGACTCCCAGCGGGCATTTTTATCTCAAAAACGCTGCATAAGAGCCATTGTTGGCATTCCTCCATATGAGTCCTGTAAACCGTACTTTAAAAAACTCAAAATATTACCCTTACCAAGCATGTATATTTTTGAAATTTGTGTATTTGTAAAATCTAATCCTAACCTATTTGTGAAAGCTTGTGACATTTATGCACGTGATAATAAATACCCACGTAGTTCAAGACATGGTCAGCGACTGGTGTTAGAATTTGTACCAAAGACTGCTGTGTTTAATAAAAATTGTTCAGCTATGTGTGTTAAAATTTATAATAGGTTACAAACAATCATACAAGATCTTCCTCTACCAAAGTTTAAAAAAGTGCTTAAAGAGATACTCCTAAAAAAAATGATTTACTCTATAAATGAATGGTTTCAAGAATAATATATGCACATGCAATGATGAGTTTGTGTGTAAAAGTGTGTCATCGAACCTAATGTTTTTATTTGACTGTTAAATAATATATTATATAAATGACACTATTTAACGTTATAATATAACTGACTAATAATCTATATCGCACTGTATTTAACCAAGTAATATTTAATTGACATTATGCACGCCGAATTTCAGAGACAATAGGACTGAATTATTATTGTTAATTACCCACGATTTTTATATATCTTTGCATGAATAAATAATTTCACATGCCATACATAGGCTAAATAGAATATAAGATTCAATGATGTAACATAACAAACCAACGTATGTAATTACTCTATTTATATGTGAATAAATGAATTATGAATTATGAATTATGAATTATGAAGTGTTTGTAAAAAAAAGCCACTATTTCAGTTCAACTTCAGGATCAGACCTCGGAGCCCGTCCTTCTGCAGCGAGGTTTAAGACAGGGAGACGTCATATCTCCGAAACTGTTCACCACTGCTCTGGAGGATGTCTTCAAGTTACTGGACTGAAGAGGGCTAGGCATCAACGTCAATGTTACAAATAATAGATTTACGGCTCTTTCAATTTAAAAATCAAAAACCCGACTGCCAACTAAAAAGATGTAAACAAGTAGAAAATCATGATGTGCAGTCGGAGGATCAAAGTGGTCCGCCAGCTCGCGAATATGTATCCTTTGATTTTTAAATTAACTTTTTTTATTTACAACTTTTTAGTTACCTATTTTTTTTCGAATCGCATTTAAACATATAAGTGGTATATATTTTTGTAATCACCTTTAAAAATCCTTTATTTTGATACCCCACTCGATGGCTTTCGAAGAAAAAAAATATTGAGTCGCACTCAATATGTCGCACAGAAGCCGCCATTTTTGTTTTTTTTTAACGTCACTTAAGATATGAGGTAATAAAGAATATTACATACATACATACATACAAGATACGCGCGAAAAACATAACCCTTTCCTTGCAGCCGGGTAAAAATACAGGCGCAGATACGGATACGTAGGTACGCAAGCGACGGAAGCCGTAAGGAGCCGTTCGTATACGTCGACATTCTGCTGGACGCGATTGGCTGTCGCCTTATCCTTTCCGATCCGATGCGATGCGTGCCGTTTTGCAAAAATTGTACTTACTCCTATTAAAATATATTTCGACCCGCGTCTGCAAACACCGAAGCACCCAATCGTCCGTGAACAGCACTTTGAAATAATTATCTACCCTAATCAGTGTCAAACATCAAAAGTCAACATCAATCGCTAATTTCACGGGCATCGCTCGAAGTCTCACTGGCACTAGTTGCCAAACACACTTGAAGTTTACTAATCAAACAACATTCTGTTGCCATTAAGAAGGTAAATCAATTACTATGATTGCCTCGCTTGGGGGCGCCTGGGTCAGTCACAGTTAGTGTTAATCGTAAGAAATAACAAGCAACTTTATTGAACTAGCTCGAACTATGGCACATTCCGCGTGTAAAGCTTTTCTCAAGTACAGGTACTACAGGCAACAAACTTTCTAAGTACCCGTATGTTGTCTGTAAAGTAAACTTTTTGTTCGAGTGTATACTTGGTGCTTGTCTCTCAAGACTTTTTATCAAATTAAAGTCGATAGTTTTCCCGTGTACAGCTAATATGTATTGCCCGTGTGACATACTTTTAGAATTATTGTAGACTAGCCACCGCCCTCATATTTCTTATTCTAATGTACGTAACTACTTGTTTAATCTGTACTGTAAAGTTTCATCAATATCCATTTAGCAGTTTTTGTGTGAAAGAGTAAAACATCCATCCATGTATCCTTACTAACTTTTGCGTTTATAATAGCTTACTACTATTATAAACGCAAAAGTTTGTTACTATTATAAATGCAATGAGAAGTCCTTAAGTGTTCCAAATATTCATTATTTACTGTTACTTTCATCATCATCATCATCTTTTCAGCCGAAAGATGTCCACTGCTGGACATAGGCCTCCCCCAAGTGGACCCCTTCCCTCCGCCAAACGGATCGGTCCTGTGCGCCTTGCATCCAGCGGGTTCCGCAGCACTAAATAGGCTAATCGCTCCACCTTGGGGGAGACCTTTCATCGTAGCTTCTTTCGGTACGTGGTTGCCACTCCAGGTCTTTTCGGCCCCATCGACCATCCGTTCTGCCAGGAGTGTGTGGATGCTTGTTAGTTTGGTCATAGCTAATATAACGAAGTTTGGTCACTAAATTGCAACAATTATAGTGACATTTTACAGCAGATGGGTATTATGACTGCAACTTAAACTGAATTCCAGAACAAGGTACGCAATGAATTAGGGTTTGCATAGAAACAGAAGAATTTCAATGACGAGAAGTGTTACCTTCTAGAACCTGTCTGGTTTTTTCACGGTAATTAATTAAGTCATCATCATCATCATTTCAGCCGAAAGACGTCCAAAGCTGGACATAGGCCTCCCCCAAGCGTCGCCAGACTGTTTGGCCCTGTGCGTTTCGCATCCACCGGATTCCCGCAGCCTTGACTAGGTCGTCGCTCCACCTTCCGGCCTTCCAACGCTGCATCTTCCGGCCTTCCAACGCTGCATCTTCCGGTACACGGTCACCGCTCCAAACTACTCCAACAAAGTGAAGTCCACTTAAGTCTGGCAATTTTTTGGGCTCTTGCGGGACTTTGGTTCTCTTGCGGCTTTCTTTTAATATGTGATATCGCGTACGTAATTTTTATGAAAACTTCTAAAGCAAATCGGTCGAATTGCGGCGCATTGAACGGTATAAATCGCTTATCAGTGAGATACAATAAATTGGCCAAAGCACTAAAGAAGATTTATTTCGAAGAGAAAGCGAAGAAACCGAAGCCGATGGCTTCTGATGAACCTACCTCCTAGTTACAATCATTGCAACCTGCAGTGTCGTTATCAACAGGTCTACGTAGCCTTCACACCGCGTGTGTGTGTTTATCAGCTATTAACACATCATACGTATGAAGATACGCATATCCAAACATAAAATTATTCCAGTCCAATCTTGCAATTGAATTTTGAAGCAGTTATCCTCCACCGATCCGCACCGCATGGTTAGCTAAATGACGTCATTCTAAATCCAATATGGCGGATGGCTCAAGATGACAGACTAGTTATTTTTTGTGCACTGCCATGGTATGGGTATCAAATGAAAGGAATTGCTGACAAGAATACAAAAAAAGTTGTTTAAAAAAAGATTTCATTGAATAATTTATTAATAATTGAAAATCTAATTGAGCTAGATAGTAATAACGATTTTGAACCGATTGCAGTAAAAAAATAACCCTGTATATTTTTTCGCGTTGATGTTAAACACACTCTGTATAAATAGGTATAGTATACCTTTATACGACTAGAAAATCGAGAACTGGCCAAGTACCTATATATAATTTTTTTTTAACAAAAAGTGATACTATTTATCTACTTAACGAACTCTAAACAACTATGCCCCAGGTAAAAATATTTTTACATGCCACTCTTTTTTCTCAGTTGCAGCTAAAGTCTTCAATGGGAAGGGGTCCCATACAGCTAAAGAGGGGAAGAACATTTAAAATATTTTTTGAGAATTTGTATGGTGTGCTGCGGTTCAACAAAATGCTTATACTGTGAAAATTTGAAGAGTTTAGCTCCAACTGTTTGGCTGTAAAACCCGTGTGACAGACGACGGACTGACGGACATACACGTGGTACGGAACCCTAAATAAAACATATTAGTCAATTTTTTTTACAATATCCGTGAGTTTTATTTTTTGTTGTAAACATTTGGCTTGATATTTTTTTTTTCACGTCACAAATACACTATGCATTTAACAAAAGGTAGATAAGTTGGTATACAAAAAATATTTAATACAAATAATAGGATAGGATACAGTATACTGTACTGTTTCCAACTAGCGGCCATCAGATTCATAAACCCTTCCAACCCATTCACAGGAGTAAACAGGCGCCGATAAATAATATGCAACAATATAGGTAGGTATTTTAATAAAATATGAATGCCTTCTCCCCATTTCCATTACGTTCGTATCAATATTAATGACGCAGTCAATACCAGACAAAACAGGGCAACAAGTGTTGGGTTAATTGGATGTTTATTAATACTTTTTATATTACTAATATATTTTAACAGACAGGCAGATAAAACAGTAACTGATTATGATATCCGTCCCTGACAATGTTTGCTAAGTGCGTTCTGTCTGAGTAGAATATACAATGTGCCTTTCTTTGTATAATTATGTTTTTTTTAAATATTTTATCTGATGTCAACCGTTTCATTCCAGCCCAAGGCAATCTTCTTCATGAACCTAGATAAAAAGTATCTAATAAATCTGCCTAGCCTTTTCCCAACTATATTGGGGTCAGCTTCCAGTCTTACCGGATTCAGCTGAGTACCAGTGTTTTACATGGAGCGACTGCCTATCTGACCTCCACAACCCAGTAACTGGGTAACACGGTATCCCTTGGCAAGACTGGTGTCAGATCTCAAGCTTCTGACTTCTCGTAACGACAGTCAAAGATCTTCAAATGACAGCCGGGACCAACGGCTTAGCGTGCTTTCCGAGGCACAAAGGAAACTCAGTATGTTGAAATGGTCACCCATCCACGGACCGACCTTGTCAAGCGTTGTTTAACCTTGATGATTGACCAGGTCGGCTGTTATTATTTAGCCACGAGCTCCTAAGTATCTAATCAATGCGTTAATTTAAGACATGGTCAATCTGTTTGGCCATAAAAAAATTGTTGTTGTAATTTTGGAAAAAAATAATCATACGAATATATTTACCCAAAAGATTAGTAAAATGTATTTAATTCTCCCAAGAAACCCCTAAAAACCCTTACCTGGGCAGAGCAGAGCTACAGACCAATCAATCAACACAATTTATGTTAAAAGATAGCGCGCCTATACCTTCTTCAAAATAAATTAAGATTAATAAACTAACAATCGAACAATTAATCTCAATAAAACGTTATACTCATCGGCTTTACATCCCTTTAATAAAGATGTACGATTAAGTTCTTGTTTTTAATTAATCTATGCGTATAAAAGTCAAAAGCGATTGATTATCTCATTCATCAGGGCTTCGCGATTGACCCAACATAAATGGGCCTGGGTTTCAGCCCGAAACTTGCTAAGCCTTCAATATATTTATCAGCGTGAAGGTAGTTTTTCAAAGGAATTTTAGGAAGAAATATTATGTAAAGCTTGGGAATTATTTTACCTTAGGTCGAGTTACATTCCTTCACGGAGCCATGACCCATATTTTGCTGTAATTTTTGAGGTGGCCCAAATAAAAGGGCCGATTTCATGTCCATGGCTGTCATAACCGGTGTGATTTACCATTCGTCTATAGTACGTATAAATCAATAAATATGTCCGTCAAGTGTGGTCGTTGTTTAAGTATGTTTATATTTTCTTACGATCTTGTAAAAGCCCGTTATGAGACACCAATTCATTAGTCTCCTGCTCTCATCCAAATTAATTGGAGGTCATTTAACTATCTCTTCTTCTCTATCATCTGTCACCTGTTTAAATGAGTTATCTGCTGATTCACACTTATTATTTCAACTGAGTTGCGGTTGGGGTGAGGGAGGGGAGTGAGGTAAGCGTCAGTAGTCCCGTACAAACGTTGGATAACAACTAAAGTTACGTCGGGCCGTCTGGCAGCCTAACCACATTTCAACTGAACGTAAATTGCGGTACTCAAAATACGCAAATCACGTCTCACAAAATAACTCTCGTTTGGCCTCGCCATAAATCCATATCTCCTTCTAAAAAGTGGTAAAAGCGTTTGATAATTCATCCTCAAATAGAAAGATACACTATTATTGAATGCCATATTATTATGTTACTTTTAGCCCGCGAAAATGTATGTTTCTTGTGATATAGCCCTTAGAGCGAAGCCTGGAAAAAGTTAGTCATCTAAAGGTCTACAATGGCTATAGTAAAATAAATGTACCAAAACTGAAACATTTATTTTATTATTTTATGCGTTAGTAAAAACATTGATAAAACTTTGATTTATGAAAACTCAATGACACACGCTTCGTTAGGTTTCTATAGAAAATTCGTTAGTCAATAGCAGTCTATAGTGACTATGGATGCGGTCATTAATCCTCTTGTCCAGCTAGGTGAGAATAGCCACTGTTGGTATTGCCTTCCTCTTTAGAAGATGCTATTGTATTAGCACATCAGTTAGCTGTAGTAGGTCCCTTAGTAGAAAAAACTTTTATTTTAGCATATCCATCCGGAAAGAAGACGGCTTCACGCTTCTGTATAGAATAATCCATTGTTTAAGCACATCATTCTAGTCTGTGGCTACAAAAGGTTCAGGGCATACAAGCTGTGCAAAAAAAATCTCTTTTAAGTACCCAAAAATTTATTGCAGTGAGAGGCGGTGAATTATCGGATTGTTTATTGACTGAGCGAGTGCGAAGCGTCTCCGTTTCAGCTTGGACAAAAATACTTTCGTATGTTCGGATGTCCGGCTGTTTTCCTCTACAGGTCGCATTTCTCAACCAATTATCGTGATTTTTTTTGAACACGTTTCTTGATTGGTTTTGTGGCTGCTCCATTTTAAAAAATTCCAAAAAGTGAATCCAAAAAAAACAATGAAAGCAGTTTCGTGTGGTCTACAGCTCACAGAGCCATTAGTAATTATGATAGTGAAATGTCGTCTCTGGAAGTGCTGAACTGATTTTGAAAATGATTCAAGGATAGAAAGGTACAATATCGCTGAGTCTCATAGGTTTCTTTATATACACCGGTAGATCTCATCGGGAGCGAAGTTAATTCATAAATAAAAAATAATCAGGTTCTACCTAGTTATTTTTACTACCTAGTTTTTTTTAGTATGTCGGGCAATTACTAACCGATTTTTCAAATAATTCCTGACATCTGAAAAGGCTGAAACTTGGCGTACTTTTGTAAATTTGGTAACATTGAACTAATACGGTACTATGGAGCTGCTTTTATGATGGAGCCAGATTGTTGTATAGGAGTGGAATTCCCTGCCGGAGTCTGTGTTTCCCCACAGAGTACAATCTAGGAGTCTTTAAGCCAAGAGTGAATAGGTTATTTCTGGGCAACGCTTGCCCAAAAATAACCTATTCACTCTTGACTTGTTTCACCTTCAACCACATCATCGCTTACCAACAGGTGAGATAGTGGTCAAGCGCGAGCCACTTAAGTAAAAAAAATAGCAACTCCACAACCAAGATAACACCATTATGTTTGGGCTCATTGGATATGTATTGACAAGCGCTAACACATTTTTTTTTAGTCCATTAGAGGCTTGTTTTAAAAAGATTTTTCCTTTTAATTATTTCAAAATTAAATAAAAACTATTCAAAGACTACTCAAAACTCAAGATGACTAAAAAATAAAGTTTTAATTTTGATCAGATTCCTCACGTCAAAAACTTCGATAGAACGAGTGCTAGATCGAACTCGAATTGACCTTAAAAATTTAATTAAACTACTCAACTTTTGCAAAAGACGTTTTCAGAGGGGAAAGTTGAAACCTGCCTTCAATTAAAATTATATTATACTCACTTTGCTGAAGAGCGTGTTAAATAATTAATGACCGGTATGACTTTTTAGCATTTTTGATGAGCTCATGAAATTAGGCAGGAATTAATTTGGTGAAGGTTAAGGGGAAGGGGGTCGGTTGGCATAGTGCGCGGTTGGCACGAGTAATCTACAGTTGCTTCAGACATTTTGGAGTAGGTAATTTATCTTCGGGTATTTGATGTGTAGAGTTTAGCAATTAATTTCTAGGTCTACACGAAGTTAAATACGAAATGGGTTACGTTAATACTAGGTATAATCGATCACTTTCCTAAATTAAGAAAATAAATAAGTTAAGGAGGATCCGGAGCAATTATATTGGGTTTGATACTACTTCTTCAACTCAAAACTTACGTATTTTTTTAAAGTAACGTATAATCTATTGACAGTATTCAGACTTTTGCAAAGTTATATTACACTTGTTGGACTAAATAGAAAGAACGTAGCTCGTGTGCATATAGTATTGCTAATAAAAATTGCCACAATATTTGCACTGCAGCAAAACACTAAAATATAAAACTGAGAAAACGTCTCAAGAATTTAAATTACTCGTAAATTTCTCATGTACCGCAATATTTTATTCTACAAGGGCGATTCACTCGTCGAGGCCGTAAAAGCCGCAAAGGCGATACTACAGAGAGCTGTGCTGTTGACTTTAACATAATCGGACGATAAATTCACCTATAATTCTAGGCATTATCCCGAAAAAAGGTGATTTGGAAAGTCACCCGGTCCCAGTAAACGTTTAATATTCGGAATACTAACTTTTAGGCCGCTTTTTATTGTCCTTATTTGATAGATGGGCGCCTATCTCTTGGACACATTTATACGCTTGGTCGCCAACGATTATGGAAGTATAAAGTTGTTTGGATGATATTATTGTGGTGTTTTGATTTGCTTTTCTGGAATAAAATGTTAGATTTGAGATGGGAGAAGTTTTGGGATGGGTATGGGATCTACCTCCTAGCGGTCCATCCCGGGCAACGGCACCACGGGCTTGCCTGTGGTACGGCTGAATGATCCCTCTTAAGCGGTGGTAGGCTCCGCAAGGGGCCGCCTGGCTCGCGACCACCATCCCACCGGAGTCCGGCGCCAAGCAGCTTGCTATGTTCCGTCGGTGTGTGGGACTGCCAGTGCCTTTGGGGGAGAAGGAGGATGTCAGTTGCGCTACCAGAATCACAGTAATGTGAGTTTTTTGCCATGTAACGAGAAAATTAACCGTCTAGCTGATCTAAGCTAAACTAGGAATGACCCAGTTCCTCGCTCCGGTAGCCACGTTGGCCCAACCAACCAATATACAACAACCATAATAATATTATAGAACAAAATATCGACTAGCTCAATCATTTCGGGACCATAGAGTGGGTAATTCGTAAATCTCTTGTGTAAAGTTTGAAACGCTTTTGCTTATTTTATCATAACAAAGGGCTTGTAAATAGATTTTTATTTCATAAAGGCTTTATTCTTGTAAAAACGTAAACTAAATCTAACTATGTAACACTGATCAAAGTATCTGTAAATATGGGTTGTATTGAATTATGGAACTAGTCGCTAAAAGTTTTCATAAAACAATATATAAATTGTTCCTCGGGTTTTTTTTTACGAAAATTTATTTAATAAATGGGCGTTGCATTAGTATCGTATTGCCGCATTGAATACGTCTGTGGGAGCTTTATTATTGAAGAATTCTTAGAGATAGTTTAGAAACTAAAATACTGCAATTAAGGGTTCACCACCCAATCTCCCGTAAATGCTTCCTAGTACACAAGCGTTTCCTAGGCCATTCACTGCGGAACGACTCTGGCCCATCTGTTATTGTGTATTCTACCTGCAATTGAGCAACCAGTCTAGCAGACTTGTTGCCCACAATGGCGATTCCTGTGTTGGATCGTATCGCGGTAGGCAAAACATCAAGAAGAGTGGAAGAGAGGCTATGGGGAAACATTTGCCCAGCATTGGGATAGCATAGGTTAAAAAATAAACGTAAAGGTACTTAGAACATAATTATATTTTATTCTTTCTTTCTTTAAAAAATCATTAAACAAACAAAATGTTTCGTAACCCTGCCAAAACAAAAGGGTGGAGCATCATACCTTTATTCGTAAAACAAAACTCCTCATAAATGCATCGAAAATATGAGCGTACGCTATTTCAGTTCATTCCGAATCGATACGAAATGTGACGAACTCCTCCGATTTCCCCCGAACCGTTTTAGAGGAAGGCATTGATTAGATCAGTCGAAATTTGAACTGCATTTTAGGATCACGAGCGTGCGTATTTAGTGCCCGTTAAAGTTAAATTAGTTTAGACAGTAACAGTTCGTGTCTTGAATTTTTATACTTATAAAGGCTGTTGTCTGCTTCTGATTTCGAAGTAATTTTTTTTCCTTCACGCTGTTTTTATTTTTCTAAGGTTTGGCTTGGCAGTTGTGCTTTCATTATTAATTAATTTAAGTATTTTTCTTATTACTATACATGTGAAAGTTTGTAAGTGTTTTAATCACGCAAAAACGGCAGAACTGATTTGGGTGATATTTTTACACACAGATATTTTATAACTTTGATTAACACATGGATACTTTTATTCCGGTATAATGTTCTCTTGAGATTGTAAAAACTTTTCACACAGGCGATGCCGCGGGCAGAAGCGATTTGTAAATAAAAAAAAAATATCAAAATCTTCGCCATCGAATGAAATGTCTGAGGGCCGATTTCTGATTTGAGTATTTCGAGTTAAGAACGTGTCAAATCTTACTTTAGTGCCAAATTTTGACAGGTTTTCAGGCAGTATTGTTTGACAAATACTCAACATCATCATCAGCCTTTAAAATCCCACTGCTTTTACACAGGCCTCCTCTCAAGAGAGGGAGTGGGCTATAATTCACCACGCGGCCCAGTGCAGATTGGTAGATGTCTCATCTCTTTGAATTTTTGATTCTAGGACATGCCGTTCCTCATTATGTTTTCTTTCACCGTTTTGAGAGCAGCGGTTATGAAATAATTTACACAAAGTAATGTGCCTGCTTAGGTTCGAACCCACGACCTACAACTTGTAAGTCGCGGCCGTTACCACTGGGTCACCACTGCTCCCGCTCACTGCTACTCAACATCAAATGAAATTCAATTATGAAATCAGGGGTACAACTAAGAGACAGGCTTTCCTACATCCCAAAAAAGAATCTCCATTTTATTTGTTTACGGGGAAACCTTCAAAAGGCGCCTGGCGAAAGACCAGGGAGTGTGGGACTTTTACCTCAGTAAAACCACCCCGGTGATCACTATCAGCACTTGGAAGAGGCCTCGTTACCTCTTAAAAAAATCCTCTGGAATCCCCTCTGTGCAATGCCTGTTAAGGCACGACCCTGGGGATATACCTAATAGCCTAAGCTTCAAAGAGTTCTAAGAAAGTAAGATAAACCTATATTTTTTGTAATTCTCTTTTAATTATTTTCTTACTAAAGCCTAAAGATATATAAAATAACCTAAGAATAATAAAGAATTCATAAAGAATTCATCCAGCAACATACAACATACATGTTTAATTTGACTTTTCATATTCAGTGTGTATATAGTCGCTATATAATATGTATTTGGGACTACCGACCTTCTTCGAAATCTATGAATTGTGTTGGAAATTATAGTGTGGTAAACTATACCGCATAAGTTACGAGGTCAAGACATTGAGTATCTTGACATTTATGATCAATAAATGGGTGTCAATGTAGAATGTCGTGGGAAATAATATTGAAATACGATTGTTAAAACTGAAAACATTTATAGGCATGGTCTTCCTAGGTTGATCTATTTAGTAAAATGCTCAAGTGAATTTTGAATATAAAATTAACTTCAGTTAATTTCGATTGTCAATTCCACCTACCAGTATTTGTCTCTGTAGCACCAAAAGTTTGACTGGTAGAATATACTTATGACATTAAGTACGCCTCTGTACGTTTGTGTGCAAGAAATCCAAACTATAATATTATAAATGCGAAAGTAACTCTGTCTGCCTGTCTTTCTGTCTGTCTGTCTGTCTGTCTTTGCTTCACGCCTAAACTACTGAACCGATTTGTGTGAAATTTGGTACAGACATAGTTTGGAACTTGAGAATGGACATAGGATAGTTTTTATTACAAAAAATAAAATATAAAATAAAATTTATTCCGGACATACAGCGCCATCTATTGGTCAAGAGTCGGCATCAATTCAGTACTGAAAATTCATCGGAAAAATGTAAATAAATAGTAAAAAGGTATGAAAATATAATATAATATAATACAACTTTTAGTACAAAGAAAATGCTCTAACGGAGTATAGATAATTCTATTAGTACTATATGTCGAGTTGGTGATCGCGCAATGGTGTCGATCGTTACACGAGTTCGGTTCATGTTATTGTTTTAATTCATCGGAAAAAAGTAAATAAATAGTAAAAAGGTATGAAAAAATAATATCAATATAATAAAACTTTTAGTACAAAGAAAATGCCCGAACGGAGTATAGATAAATAATCCGAGTTGTCACTATGCTCGATAGATGGCGTTGGGATCGAAATAGATCGCGCTATGGTTTTGTTACACGCATTTGGTTGGGTATCGGCCGAGCGCTTCGGTACTGTCGTGGAATTGTGGATTGATCGTATCGTAAATTTAAAATTGGCTCCGTTGTATTAGTAGATTGCAATGACCATAAATAAAGCCCAAGGGCAAATGCTTAAAGTTGCGGGGGTACATTTTGAAAAAGACTGTTTCTCCCATGGACAACTCTACGTTGCGTGCTCAAGAGTGTCAAAACCACAAGACCTATATATTTTTGCAAAGGATGGCAAAACTAAAAACGTGGTAAACAGAAATGTCTTGGTGTAAGAAACTTTAATAATCTTAAAAGCCTAAAATAATAGAAAATTTGTCAAGGGAGAAAAAGTATTTTTTTCTGAAATGGCAAATCAAAATAATATTTTGAAAATAAGGGAAAAATAACATTTTCGCCTTTTTCGATCGGCAATAACGGCTTTAATGCCCTAAGTGAGTATACATATCTTCAATTCAAACGCAGAGCTCATTATGTTGATTTTTGAAGAGTTCCCTAGAATATCTTCCACATTTCATTTTTGAAGAGATCCCGCGAGATCGGGAACTACGAGTATGTGGGTAAAACAAAAAATCTGCCGGAAGTCACTATTCCACGCGAACGAAGTCGCGGGCAAAAGCTAGTATTAAATAAATATAGGGCTGATTTCCGAATTGAGTGTTAAAAGTTTAAAGTAGAGTTTGAAAATACTCAATTTCTGAATTAAGATTTTGAAACTTACATCGGTACACAATCTTTCGTTTTACCTCAAATGATAGCAAGAACATAGCTATAGGGCATATAAAATATCTTTCTGTCGAAATAAAATCCACCACGGTGCAAAAAGCAACAATAGATGTTTTCTATTTACCTTTTCTTCAGATTTGAAATCGATACGCTATGGAAAATTATATAGAGACACGTAATTTTCCATAGCGTCTGCCTGGCTGACACACAAACAATGCCTTTCTACTCACGATACCCACAATATGACGTTATAAAGCTGCCTACACATAAGCGATGATTTACACAAGGAGAGTTTCTCGCCCGTCAAGAAGTAAGTATCCTTGTGTCTCTTGTTAAAATTAGCAATTGTCACACTATGTTAGACGTCAATGATGAAGAGAATAACTTAAAGTCTTGCCTATGGATATAGTAGAAATAAGATTCACCAGATAATAAACTCGAACTGCCCCCTAATTCACAATGCTTGTTTGTAAATTTAACCCAAACTCAAAAATAAGAGCTTATATATTAAGTAAAAAGTGTTTTATATTTTATGCTTTCTAGTTTTCTTACAAAAGTGTTTGTTTGTAAAAACGATTACAACTTTTCAGAAACGACAGTTTCCTATACAGTAATCGTAACAAGCTAAGTACCTCCTAATCACATAAAATAATAATTATTTAATTTCAGGCAAGAAACTCATCGTGTAAATCAGCCTTCAGTGTGAAATTGCGCATGTGTGTGACGGATATTAGCAACCTTACATAATTACAACCCCTGTATTTGGCACATGACACAACTAATTAACTGGAATTGTGTCAACTATCTTACCGTAATTAATATTCAGACCAATCTCACTAGAAGCACAATACCAAGTTTTATTAAGTCAGGATATTCGAGAGAATCTAAGGCCTATATTCCAACGATGTCTAACAACTAGACTCCTCACCGAATCGACAGTTATAGCTTGATACAATCCTACTAGACCAGCGTCTGAGCGACTGAGTCGAGAAGAGTTCCTTCAAACGGACTTAGTTTGGTTTACATTATCCCATTAATTTTAAAGCTATTTTATTAGGTAGGGTAGTTAACGAATAGGCCTGCGCTCAACAAAGAGCTACAATGGCTGGGTACGAAACGGGCCTATAGTGGTTTAACGTTGCGTTAAGCCCCTGGTTTATACAAATTATTTCCATTCCGGAATTTGTTTAAACAGTGCTATTTTTCCTTTTAATAGATCCAGTAGCAGATACGTGTACCTTTCCTTGAAACGCTTTGTAGATTAACTCAACTTTTAATTAGGGAATTTTATGTTCCGATTGAAAATTTTCATGTTTCGTTTTCGTAAATACCTGTTCGAGAGTTTTGGCAACCTTGTTACCTTGTTTTAAACTCCACAATACGCTTATTCTTCCTGTAATAGAATTTATAGAACCATTTTTGAAGCCTTCATAAAGTTAATTTTATAATAAGGAATTTAATACATACCGTTTCATTTCAGGTAAGTTAGTTTCACTTGAACGTACAATATTGTGAATGTAAATGCGTGTTAGAAATTATTCTAATAACTTACGTTAGGTACTCGAGTTTCCTTTGAACTTGCGGCATAAGCTTTTATCTCAGAACTCGGGTATCGCAATGTCTTCTATCATATCATCAATGTTTGTCGCCCATAAGTCTTAGTAATAGGCAGGCTTTCAGCGGCTAAAATACTGCTAGAGACACGATCTGAACTCATATTACAAATAAGTAAGACATATTGTGCTTTTTGTCACAGTAATCTTACCTAGAATAAGGGCTAAGCCAAGTTAGGGACCGCTATTGTATGAGTAAGATTTATCTGGAATAAACTCTTTTACTCGCCCTTGTAGCAAAAATATTTATACACACGTGGAGAAAGATTTTTAAGAATATTCATATCTGGTGGGTAGCAAAGATTTATGCAAAGAAAACGATTTCTCATATAAAAGTCCAAAATCCGTCAGGGATATGACATTTCAGAAAATCCTTTTTGAATGCTCACGTCCTAAGCTTTTTCTTAGCGCCTTTTATGTTTCCATCTTCATCGGTTCAGGATACTGGAGGAACTGTTTCATTTATGCATTTTACAAGCTTTTGCCTTTGAGTAGAAATTTTTCCCATGGAAACATACCGGTATAGAAAGTATTCTATGTGGCATAGAATACTTCCCTTTCCTTTTTTTGGCTTAGTATGGCAACTTTTTCATACCAAGCCTTTGTATACATGTGTTTTCATCCAAATTCGTCCAGGCTTTAAAGCGTGATTAATTACCAAATATCTATAAAAACAGACTTTAACAGTACACAGTGGGAAGAAAGTCGAAACTAGGATAGGATTTACAGTATTCGAGTATTTGAAATACACTGTCACACAGTGATAGAGACGACGATGTTCTACAAAGCAGAAACCAGCAGGCTCATTACGTGTCTTGCAAGAGCAGTACGATAGCAATAATTGCTCTTCAATCGTTAATCCGAATTATGTATCAGCTATAGCAATTTACAAGATCCATAGCAATTTTTCGGCAGTGCTGCCTCTATAGAACAATTAGTTAACTAAAATGCTTGTTTGAACGCAGGATGATCGCGATTATGGCTAGCAAATTTGGCTGTCAAATTGTGATTACTTATCTTTTGTTATTGGTCGACGGCCAACCGCTCCCAAATTGCCAAGTACAGAAGTTTTAGAGCGGCGGAGCGAGCGATTAGCAAATAATTGATTATGTAATCTCGATCTTTATGACATATAGCGGTCGATAGCGCGATGTATGCGCGATCGCTGCGCAATTATTGCTAATTGTTGTTTCGTACGTAATAAGCGTACCGAAGCGCCATTTACTGCCTAGAACTGCACCTACTCACACCAAACAGCTACGAAATATTTTATTACTAACCACAGAATTACTAAAAGCTTTCCGTGTTACTAATACCCTCATGAACTTCCTCACAATAAAATATGTCATATTCCAAATGTTCGTTCTAGTACTTTTCCAGATTGATAAAAATAGGCTTTACTTTATTAGTATGCCGGCTACATAGTATTAAGGTCTAATAGCCTAAAGGTAAAGTTGGTAATTCTCCGCGAGCATTTGCGTGTAATGTAACAAATAACTCGTGTCTTAATGTTAAAAGCCTCATGGTTCGATCTTCGAGGTTAAACAGCTGAGGTCAGTCGGTGGATGGGTGACCAACTATTACGTACCAAGGTTCCTCCGTGCCTCAGAAAGCAAGTTAAGCCGTTGGTCCCGGCTCTCATTCGTAGATATGTAACAGTCGTTACGGATTGTCTGACGCTAGAAACAGTCTTGCCAAGGGATACTGTGTTACCCAGCTACTGGGTCGTGAAGGATAGATACGATACTACATCACCTCACACGCCACTCTTTTCCCTTACATTCTTATTCTTATTCTTTATTGTACACAAAACATAGAAACATACAAATACAATAGGACAGTTTATGTACAAAGGCGAGCTTAACCCATAGTTGGGTTCTCTAACAGCAAACCTCAGTTGCGTAGAGAAATATGCAATTGAGGATAGTACATCCATGTGCACAACAAAAGCTTATTAAAAACTCGTAACAATTTTAA
Organism: Orthosia cruda; assembly: GCA_964057195.1. NCBI lineage: Eukaryota > Metazoa > Arthropoda > Insecta > Lepidoptera > Noctuidae > Orthosia > Orthosia cruda. The sequence continues at coordinate 14,672,374 of OZ059847.1, forward strand.
ATACTTACTCACTAAATAAACTAAACAAATACGTGTGCAACACACAATACATAAACATAATATATACCTATTTATTACAAAACTAAAATATTACAATTGTAAATACATAAATTAATGAGTCATGTTGATAGGAAATATTCCTTAATTCTTCTCTTGAAAACCTCCAATGAAGGGCTATCCCGTATAGAGTGTGGCAGAGTATTCCAGAGGCGCACAGCGCGAACAGTAAAAGATCCACCGTAACGACTTGAAGAGTGGGAAGGAAAACGAAGGAGAAGAGATGATGACAGACGACAGGGTTTTCCTCTCGGAACAAGATACTCAAAGCGTTCTCGAAGATACAAAGGAGAATTAGGATTATGAAGTACAGAAAAGAGTAATGAAAGAGTGTGAGCATCTCGGCGCTGTCGAATAGGCAGCCATTTCAACCGCCTCCGAAATTCCGACACATGGTCGTATTTTCGAAGGCCAAATATGAAACGGATGCACAAATTCTGTAGACGTTCGAGCTTATCAAGAAGTTCCTCAGTCGCATCAAGAAAGCTGACATCAGCATAGTCAAGAAGAGGAAGAAGGAGAGACTGAGCAAGTGTAACTTTAGTCGGAAAAGGCAGGAACTTCTGGAGACGCTTCAGGGACCGAAACGAGCAAAACACCCTCCTGCTTACTTCTGCAATGTGAACATTCCAAGATAAGTGGCAGTCAAGGAAAACCCCTAAGTTTTTAACTTTTTTGGAATATTCTATAGCGACGTCATCGTACAAAACAGGGTGAAGAGACTGGCTATTTAACAGATTTATGAAGTATCTGCCACCAATAATAAGAGCTTGTGATTTTGCTGGGTTCACTAGGAGTCCAAAACTTTTAGCCCATTGGCAGATGTTTCCAAGATCATTATTGATGGCATCGATAGTTTCAGTGAGCTCTTCGATTTTAAAGTGACGATAAAGCTGCAGGTCGTCTGCATAGAGATGAAAGTGTGAAGATAAGACCTTCGTGATAGCGTTTATAAAAACCGAGAAAAGAAGAGGAGAAAGGACGCCACCCTGAGGAACACCCGCCGCGAGATCGCACCAGTCAGAGGAAGCATCCTCTGAGCGAACCGACTGCGAGCGGCCCCGAAGATAAGAATTAAACCATGCAATCACAGAAGGAGACATGTTTGGAGAGGAAAGGATACCTAAGAGGATGTCAAAATCAACTGAGTTAAAAGCACTGCTAAAGTCCAATAAAATCAAAACTGTAAGGAACCTATTTTCCATGGCCATTCGGATGTCGTCAGTTATTTTAACTAAGGCCGATACAGTGCTGTGGCCAGGACGGAATCCAGATTGATAAGGACTTAGCAGGCTATTAGAGGAAAGGTAATGAGACAGCTGATTATTAACAACACTTTCTAGGACTTTAGATAGGATTGGAAGTATGGAGATTGGACGGAACTGGGTACCTGACGAGGGTTTAGGGACTTTGGGTAGAGGCAGAACATGGGCTTTCTTCCATGCAGAAGGAAAGCAGCCAGAAAAGAGAGAGTAGTTGATAGTGTGCAGGATGACAGGAGCGAGTTCATTCAGGATTGGAAGGAGCATCTGGAGTTGCAGACCATCATCACCCACCGCCTTTGTGGATATAGATTTGACGGCCCGCTTTATATCCCCTTCTGTAACAATGGCAGAGGAAGTTTAGAGAGATTGTTCAGAGTGGAAGCTTTAACGTTGTCGTCAAGAATAACAGGTGATTTAGAAAAATGAAGATTAATTGTGTTGAGGTCAATATCAGGCGTGCTGTCATCTGCAGTTTTGCCGATACCAAGGGATTTGAGAAATTGCCATACTTGTGCTGTGTTGAAGTTTTGAACAGAGTAGTGGATGTGACGCCTTTTAGCATCCCTACACATACGACCGCAACGATTGCGCAGTTTCTTGTACAGAGACCAGTTCGCATCCGTAGGATCCTTTTTGTACCGCCTTTTAGCCTTATCTCTTTTCGCCATTGCGCCCTTGATGTTGTCAGACAACCAGGGAGCTGGAAAATGCTTTACTCTGACCCTTTTGAGCGGCGCATGTTCATCAAAGAGTTGCAACACTATCTTGTTAAACTCTGCTACCTTAATGTCCAAAACATTGCATTCATAAACAGGAGACCAATCAATGTTGCTCGCATCATCTCTCAGGCGATCCAGGTCAATGTTCTTGAAACTGCGAAGGAAGAGAAATTTAGATTTACGTTTTGGAGGGCGAACTTTGTAAGAAAGAAAAATAAGATCATGGTAAGAAAAGGAGGCAGAAAATTGCCCGTGAGTGGCTACTTTACTTGGATCGGACACTAGAATAAGATCCAGAAGTGAGGGGTTACAGTGGGGAGCATGATGAGTGGCGTCAAGCTGAAGGATATGCATGTTGACAGAAGAGACCAGGGACCGGAGCTTACGGCTGCGCACATCATCCTTGATTAAACAGGTGTTGAAGTCGCCGAGTATTATCGTATGGTCATATAACGAAGAAAAATATTCAAGTTTTGTTTCAAATGAAGGAAAAAAATCTATATGACAAGAGGGGCTATAATATACACCTACAAGTAATTTTGTGTGGTTAAAGTTAACTTCAATAAAGAGGTGTTCAGCAAATTTTGAATAATGACTCGGCGACTGATCAACGACATTGTATGTAATATCTCCACGGAGATAGATGGCGACTCCTCCGCATCCCTTGCCTGTTCTGTCATTACGCAGAAGCTTGTAGCCGGGCAGTGAATACTGCGCTGAAGGAAGTGCTGGTTTGAGAAAAATCTCTGACACGAGTACCGCATGAATAAGATCAGAATCGAATGATGACAATAAGTCGGCGTGATGAGCAGGAACGCTTTGAGCATTTATATGGACTACGTTGAAAAATTTACTGAAGCAAGAAAAGGCAGAAAACAGTTGATCGCGCAGGTGAATAGAATCATCACTGAACGCACTAGCATAACTCTCATCAGACGAGCAAGACGAAGAACAGGAAACAAAACTATTATCAATATGACCCAACATGACACATGTATAAATATAAAATAATATAATAAAATTATTATACTAAAGTAAATGTTAAGTGCACCTAGATCTAAGAGCAATAAAACCTCGATACACTCGCCATTTAAACAGAAGCCAAAAGACTATGCCCCAAATTAGTAAACTAAAATACAATCTCTTGGAAAAGTTTCCGAACGAAAATAATTTTTGAAGTATACAGTCTATAATCAGTGCTGTCAAAGTGTCAAATCAAAATCACAAAAGTCAAAACAAAACAAAGAATTGTAGCAAAATGTTCAGTGACCGACATAATTAATATACATAATAATTAGACACACAAAGAGACTATTATAAGTAGTGGATGTAATTATTTTGCTTGCCTACGTGATGTCTTATCCGATGAAACATTAGTAGATGTAGCCAGCGGGAACTGCGCAATGAGTTGCTTAAGCTCAGCCGCCGTCTCAATTTTCCGGCGCGACTTGTCTGGTAGCAGGATGATAATCTTGCCCTCGGAAGTCCAGCACTGTTTAACACTAAAGTGTTTGCGAGCACTTAGGAACACGTCGTGTCTCGGCTTGGTTAGGAACTCCGAGAAGACCAAACCAGAACCCTTTAGCATAGTCTTGCTGCGCCATACCTCACTACGCAAGTTATAATTGGCAAACCTGATCAGAAGAGGACGTGGCTTGCCTGTGTCCACACCCAAGCGATGACACGACGTGATGTCTGAAGAAGAGGCATCTGAAATCTTCAGTTTTTCTGTCAGTGTTGACACAGCCCGGGTGGTGCAATCCTCATCCCTCCGCTCAGGAAGGCCATGGAGGAGTAAGACCTGCCTGCGAGATGCCATTTCGTGACGATCCAACCCTACCGTCAGCAACTCCATCTGCGTCTTCAGCGCATTCATAGTTTTCCAAATAAGACACTTGAATTCTATGAAGTCTCGGGATAGGCTGGCTATTGTCTTGTGGGTAGCTTCATTACCACTGACATTCTTCAGATCCTTCTCGTAGGTCTCCATGCGCGTGGCAAAAGTTACAGAAAGATCCTCCATGCAGCTAGACAGCTTAGCGTATAGGTCCATTACTTATTCCTATTTTGAGCAGGTCAGGTGAAGGTGAGAGGAGAACTTATTTAGCAGTGAGTGTAGCCGAGGATATTGAAGACTTTAGTGCATTTGCACAATAATAAATGTAAATATACCACATACACATATTACATCTTAGCTGCAATGTTACAAATTGTATAACGCTGCGTCTGCGCTAGGCAAGCCGAGCACGAGCAGAACACAATGAGAGCGCGAATTCGTTTGGCATAGCAAACCTTTTCGAGGTTTAATGTTTGTTTACGTTACACGTATTCGCGTTCTTCTCGTGCTCGTCTTGACTAAGCGTGACGTGAGTGTAGACGAAGCTTCACGCGGGTACGCGATCGCATTCGCTCATGTAATAATTTGTAATACATACATTACAGCCGTATACATTTGGTATGTGACCACCTTTATATTTCAAATGTAGGCAGCAGCTGAATTTGTATTGAGGAATTCCAGTGATAAATCTCCCTGCCACTCTGGATACGATTAAATTTGCTCCATTTGAGGTATAATTTCGAGCTGGAGTGCTAAATCCGCTGTTGGCTCATTAGTCTAGTTCTGTTTCACCGATCGAGAGTTAGTAATCCCTAGGTGGGAGTAATAGGGATTAGTATTATCTGATATTGTATTGGAAAAACGTAGTACACACAGAGTAAAAGAGAACAATAGTATAAAAAGTACAATAACAAATTACGCTGAGCGTACCCATACTGAAAGAGTTACCAACTCAGCATTCGCTGGGCGTCAGACACCCAACGCTGATCCAGCCTTTCCTTTACATAATATAATCGGATCATGATAATCATATGGCCAAATACCATACAAAGGTGGTATGTACCCTAGCAGTGGGTTGTTGTTGTTGAATAAGGTAATGTTTCTAATACTTGTAAGTATGTGAGAACCATGTTCCTATTTATCAAATGAATGTATTTACCTGTTAGTGCTTGTATTACTTTGTACCTATACATAGTACAGTAGTGCTACTAGTGTATACTAGGTGCATCGTCCTCACGTGGGTATATGAATTAATGTATGTATGTCAATATTGCAAATCACTTTCTTTTTTAAGTAAATGTAGAGTTTCTGTTCCGTTCTTCTCCATAACTATTCACCTTTGCGAATGGACAGTGTAATCAATTTCAGTTTTCTTTTCTTCTAATTTATATTTTTCACATTTAAAGTACCACTTATTGGCCTAATTGAAATTAACGATTTGAGTTTGACTTTGTTTTTAGCTGAATCCGACGATTTTCCTATTCGTAAATAAATTTTTCACAAATTTTCTTAATCCTTCGCCTCACATACCATGACAAACGATTTACACATAACTATTCGGTCACTTTACCTATGTGAATCTTATTCCAACCAATAATTTCACCGTTTACCTTTTACTCTGTGTCACCATAAAGGTTTCAAACATGTCATTCATAACAAAAGATCCTCGCCATAATGGAATCTGATATTTGATGATGCAGTTTGCTCACTACAAAGATTTTATACGACTGTCATTTGGACTCACTGGGACGCTATCAAAGGGGTCCAATTGTTCTCACCTGTAATACCTACGGGATAAGGAAGATTAATGAGGAGTATTCATTCATTCCAACTATCTACAATACTTAATTTAAAAAAAGCTATATCATTATTTTCAGGGAGCAGTGGTGGCCCAGTGGTATCGGCCGTGACACCACATATAATGATGATCGATAATGATAATGATGATGATCGTTATTTTCTGTAAATACTTAACATATGAAACCCTCTTATGGAAAGGAATATTCTGGGCTTGTGCACCGATCACAATAACGTTATAAAGGCGAAAGTGTTTGTATGTTTGTTACTTCTTTGCACTCAAACGGCTTTTTTTGCAGTAGCATTTCACCTACTGTTTAATGGTCAACATTATTACTTTGCATATCTACGGTAAGTTCTACATGTCACACATTTTATCCCCTATCCTTAATTCTGCCCACCTTCCATTGCATAAAACCGATACGATTTAAAACGTGACGGTAATAAAAGATGCCGCTGCCGTAACGGAACGTAATGGAATCTGATATTTCACGATGCATTTTGCTCACGACATATATTTAATACCAGGGACGGGTCACTGGGACGCTATCAAAGGTGACTAAGATGCTAACATGTCTTTTATTAGTGGTTAGTGTCAGTTTTCCGAATATAGGGATGTTATTTTAAGTAAATGACGTGCATTATAGCAGGCGCTTGCATGTTTGTGGGAAGTCTAAAACCCCAGATTCATTTTAGATATTCTATTAGTAAAAAAGTCCAAAATATATTAGATTTATATACATACTGCCTGGCCTTTTCCCAATTGGATTCAGCTAGGATTCAGCTGAGTACCAGTGTTTTACATGGAGCGACTGCCTATCTGACCTCCACAACCCAGTAACTGAGTATCACGATACCCTTTGGCCAGACTGGTGTCAGATCTCAGGGTTCTGACTACCCGTAACTACTATCAAAGACCTTCAAATGCAGCCAGCCAGAGACAGCCAGAACTAACGGTTTAACGTGCTTTCCGACGCACGAAGGAATCTCTGTATGTTGAAATGGTCACCCATCCATGGACCTCGTCAAGCGTTGCTTAACCTTGAAGATCGGCCCGTACGGCTGTTATTATTTAGCCACGAGCTCCTCTGTATTGTATTTATATGCGGTACGGAAACGCGTTCAAAAACTTCCCAATTGCATTTTGACCATCGCTTTCACTATTTTCATGTCACTCTGTCCATAGCCTCTAGGTTGACTTAACTTTTCGTGTTCAATGTACAAGTAAAATAATTTGCAATCAAACTTTTTTATTTTGTTCATGGGTAAACTTCAGAAATTCAAGTTCTTACTACGTTCACCTTCGATATTTTTCATGTTTGTTAATACATCTTAACATAGTGTGATTAAACTTGTGTCGATTTGTAGGTGTGAACTCACAAAATGGCAATAGTTATAGACTATTGTAAGAGTTTAAAGTAGCTACATAGTCGTCGTGTTATTTATTATTATAACATAATTGTTTTAAGAAGTTCTGTAAAGATTGTAATTATGTTGTTCTACGAGTTTAATTTTTCTGATATTAATTATTCTGTTCTCGTACGTTGTGGGTGTAATTATATCTGAGTTCCTTTCTTCTGATTTATTAAGTTAGCTTAGCGGCCTACTTGTGTGTATCGCTTACAATGTTTTCATTTTAATAATATTGGTATCTTTTAAAACAAGAACATTATTTGTGCTAGGAAAATGTGGAATGTATTTTTTTATTCGGATCAGTAAATAGAGTGAACGAATGTATTTTATTGCACTTCATGGTTTTTACTTACAGTTATTTTATCCGCGCAAATATTGCATTAAAAGCACAGAGATTCACTATTTAAATTCAATTCAAAGCTGACCAAAACCATGCGCTTTTTTATGAAATAATATTTGTCGAATGATTTCCATAAAATATTAAATATTGAATCTGGAAAAGCAAATAAGCGTCAAGAAATAGAACAAAAATGTGTTTTATACGATATCTGTTTGGAAAGGCAAAAAACCCTGAATATTCTTTTGCAGGTCACGAAATGTGTACATTCATACCAACTGCGAATGCCAATGTGGCCTTATTTTTATAATAAACTAGTTTCGGAATACCCATATTCTCTAAACAAATAGTCGTTGGTCTAGTGGTCGCAAACGCTAATGCTGAGCGGTGTGATGAAGTTTTGGGTTCGATTTTCGGGTCGGGTAAACTTTTATTGGATATTTCCATCTGGCATTTCTTAGTAGCAGCCTGGTTTTGTCCAGTTGATGGCAATAGGCTCGCCCCCTAATACGTTGGTCTTAAAGATAACTGGCTAAATGTGGGTCTACTAGGTGCACCTCTGTCCAACCTTTCGGGGAATAAAGGCGTGATGTTATGTATATTATGTATGGAGACCGGATTATATGTATTTTTGTATTTGCATATAAAATTGCATATTTGTATATGAAATTGCATAATTGCATATGAAATTGCATATTTGTATATGAAATTGCATATTTGCATATGAGATTGCATATTCGTATGTGAAATTACATATTTTTATATGAAATTGCGTATTTAACATATTCTCATCGGAAATTGCATATTATATCTAATATTATCTAGTGATGATGCATATTTACACTATATTTATTATATTTTTCGGTAGGTTACCCTATTGATAAGTGTAATTTTAAATTCTATAACCAATGTTTGTCCTTATACACTTATAATTTTAATTTATAAAAATATTTTAATTGATTGAAGACATTTCATTTTGAAGGAAGGGAATACAGGGGTGATGTTATGTATAGAGACCGGATTATATGCATTTTCATATTTGCATATGAAATTGCATATTTAACCCATTCTCAGCGGAAATTGCATATTATATATAATATTAACTAGTGATGATTCATATTTTCGCTATATTTATAATATTTTTTGATAAGTGTAATTATAAACTCTAGAACCAATTTTTGCCCTTATACACTTACAATTTTCATTTATAAAAATATTTTGATTGATTGAAGCCTATACATTTAAATCACCTACCGTAATTTTAAGCTGATTTAGAAAAATAAAACTTTCCATGTTTTTCGTTTTCTAAAAATTTAATACAGTAGTACTGTACAGTACAGTTCAGTTCACAAATTGTCATGCATGTCTACACATTTTTCATGCTTATTTGTATGCATATTTCGAGCTTTTTGTATTGCATATAATCTGGTACCAAGTTATTTGTCTATTCATATAATCTGGATAAGCAGTGGCACAGACTTTCCATAAATAGTAATAAGTTACTATGACAAAGACTCGTGCAAAACTGGAAAAATTAGTAATGAAAATAGACCAAGTCAGTGGTATTGATAATTAAAGATGGAGCGTCTTGAAATTATGAATTAATTAATGTAGAGATTTTTTTTTTATGATTATTTAGCGTATGATGTTATGTCACGTGGAAACTTGGGAAGGCCTTGAATCTAGGAGCCTTCCCAAGCGAACAATCTAAAATGTTCATCTTGGAAGCCAAAATGCGGTAATACATAAATAATTTTTAAAACTTTTTATTTTTTTAAATGATAGCTTGAAATATTCCGCATCAGATGGGTTATTCAAAAACACGTATTTTTTTCGAACTATTAAAAAACATTATTCTTACGCATATTATAAATACAAAAGTGACTGTTTGTTCCGTTATCACGACTAAGCGGCTAAGTCGATCTTACGTAATTTAAAATAGACTTTTTCCTGCGAAAACGTCTCCGTCAAACTCGACAAATAGCATATAGCCTCTATAAATGAATAATTCTGTACTTGTTGAATATGCATAGATATATAATATAGGCATGTAGGACATGGGCAAAAGCTAGTTTTAAAATACCTACGTCAAGCAAAATCCTCCTTTTATCGAAACTCACTTTGATTAACTTACCAAGTTTTGGCTTCGGAGCGCCATTCGGCTCTCGGAAGCCAAAACTTGGTAAGTTCTATTCTAGACCAAAAATTGTGTTAAGTCTACGTGAGATATGGGTTACAGCTAAACCATACCAAGTTTTCTTCATAACGTCATTTATCCGCGCACTCGGAACATTGAAAATACTTAGCAATAATTTTTCTTTCTGATAATTTCGCTTTTCTGGATTGTTACTAGGATTTTGCTCTTAAAAGCTTATATTACGAAACTAGTCGCTCCCTTTCTCCTTGAATTATGTATTAAGTTTCTGGTTATCAAGTCTGATTTCGAAAAGTATTGCTGAGTAAGATTTTCTTTCAAGTTTTGTGTTAATATTTGAACGAATGTGTTCGCCAACCAACCTTAGTACCTACATGAAATTATTCGCCATGTTAAGATGACTTGCAAAATTGCTTTGTAGTACCTAAGTACTTATTATGTTATGTGGGTTAGATATATGAACTTGTGAATTGTTTAATTCTGTTCACAAAAAGTTGAGGCCGTGTTCCAAAAACCAGGTGTATCTGTATATCGTTTTAAAATAATTTCGACTTGGTCTTTAAAACGAAGTGATATTTCTTATGATAAGTAATCTTACCTACAGCCCACGTTCAAACCTATACCCTCTGCACAATTTGATTACGTCTAACAGTAACATGTTTATTCAAGAATCAAGCCAAGAGCTGTAATACATATTATGTATCAAGTGTACAAAAGCTAAGAAATCAAGCGTAAGACACATAGCTGCGAGCGCAGAAACTGCACTTCTGTTTACAAGTAATATGATATTCAGCTGTATGTTCAAGCCTTGTGTCCCGCACAGCATCTAAAGAATTTATTTTCACACTTTCAACTCAAGGAAAACCGTAAATATAAATGCAAGAACTCATGAACCAACAAAGTTAGAATTAAATATTACAAAAGGTAAAAATTCATGGAGCATAAAACTGACATTAAAATCTTCATAAAAGATCTAATAAAAACGAAGAAAAAGTTCAGAATAACAATTAGGTTAAAAGGGAAACGGTGAAAAAAAATTAAGTAAGTGAACAAGTTATCTCAAAATATTCCATTAATTTGCGAATTTCCACATTGTTGGAAAAAAAATAAAGTTCATAAGGAAAGAGTGATGGGAAGGGAGGGCTTAAACCCATCATGACATACTGATTGACAGCTTGGATACAAGAAAATATAAATTTGCAAGAAAGTTTAGCTTCGTAGACATGGATGATAGAGAAATATGATAACAGTTTAATATACAAATTACCTACAATAAGGAAATACAATGGAAAAGATAAAATATTATACAATAAGTGCTAAGGGTTAGAAATTCAAAGTAAAGTCGGTTTAGTTACACCATTTTCCCATATATTTATTAGGTAGTGTTAAATAAAGAAATTAAGCATTCGTATGCATTCCACATCCTTCTTCGACAAATCTTTCACGGTTCAAGCAGCTCGTTTGTGGAATGCATTACCTATTGAGGTAAGGCGTGCGCAAACATTGCCGACATTTAAGAAAATGGTGAAGGAACATTTCCTTTCTCTGTAACTATTCTTCTCCTTTCTCAGTTCTGTATTTGATATTTATTAGTATATTATTTTATTTGTATGTACTCGTATGTATTTTATGTAATGTTTTCATGATAGTTTTTGTACACTGACAACCCTATGTCTACCTCCTCTCGTTCAGTCCATCCAAAGGTTGTCTGTAAGAGATTGCCCTGTGCGATAAGACCGCCCATTGTACACTTATCTTTATAAATGTTTTGTTCTGTAATTATTTAAGTGGTGTACAATAAAGTATATAATAAATAATAAATAATACAGGTCTTCGGGTCCCAAGCCAGGAGCTCAACACTGGGGCCCATAGCAGCGTTGGGACTACTGGACCCTGTCTGAACCTGTATCCCACGAAAGTGCCGTAACGCAGCAGTGGAAAGCTAGGGGGTTCGCTCATTATTGCGAGATATACTAGTTCCTACTACGGGTGTAAGTTAGGTGTCACAAGGGTTGGGTTACAATGGTATTCACTCAGATTCTGCTGAGATGCCTGCGGTAGGCTCCTGGGGGTCGATCAATACCGTGCCGTGCCGGGAGATTAGGGAAAGGAGAATATATATAATATTAGGACGATAAGGGATAAACTGACGGCTGTCTGGACCGAAGGCTCCGGCGTCCACCAGGCAGAGCACGTTCCCATCAAAAGCACTTCGATGTGCGTGAAATATATTCAAAACCGACCGCGCGGGCGCCCTACAACGCCGATAGCGAACGTCGGGCGCAATTACAACTCACAATGGGCGAAACACATCTCGATTAGATATGCTTCCACAAGTTCCAAATGGGTGCCCCACGACTCAATGATTGCAATCGCGAAGAACGCATCGAGATGTGCCTTTCACTGCTCAACAGGCACACAAACGAAGGAATGTTAAACCGCATCGCTACTTGCAACGAAAAGTGGAATCTGCTTGCTGCTCTCGGGGCATGGTTGCTTCAGGAAGTACCTGTGTCGCATAAATAGGGAGCCGGACGCCCGGTGTCACCACTGCGTCGACTGCCGGGACGACACGGCATGGCATACGCTGGCAGAATGTGCCGCTTGGGAGGAGCCGCGCCGTGCCCTCATCTCAGTGACCTGTCAGGCAGTGACCTGTCGCTGCCAGCCGTAATCGAGTCTATAGTCGGCAATGAAGAGTCCTGGGACGCGGTGGCGAAACAGTGGTCTCGCAAAAGGAAGCTGCGGAGAGGGAGAGGGACATTTCGTCCGCTAACCCGATCCGCAGCCACCGGGTCCAGGGGCGACGGACTCGGGGACGTCCGTCGCCCCCCAAACAAATGGACCCGAGGTGACGGCGCGTAGTGTTCCACGTGCGCCCCTTTTAGACGTTGCGGGGGAATCAAACACCTCATTCCCCACCAACCCGAGGTCGTGGCCCGCAGAGGCGGGCCGGCAGTAGCCGGGGGTTACGGAAATATCGTTGTTCCCGCGACCCCCGGTGTAGGTGTGAGACGGAACACTGGGGTAGTTTTTAGTCAGTACGAGTCTGACAGACACCTCGGCTGGGGAAGGACATCCAATGAGGATTTTCCAGCCCGGAAAAAAAAGGGTCCAGCACCTAAACAACGCCGTAAACGAAAACTTACCCCTAAAAAAGTTACGGTCACTATTTGGCGGTCTAGGGCCGGTTTCATTTCATTCATTCATCACAGCTTCTTACCAAACGGGATGAGCATTACTGAAGATGTGTACTGTAAAGAACTGATCACATTGATGGAGAAGCTCGCACGTCTCCAACCAGCTTTGGTCAATCGCTCGTCTCCGCTGTTCCTGCACGACAACGCGCGACCTCGTACTGCACAGCAGACGGTCTCCAAGCTACAAGTGCTGAGGTTGGAAGCTCTCCGTTATCCGCCATACTCCCTGTGCCTACAGACTCCTACTTTTTAGAATTTGGATAGCTTCTTGGCGAAAAAAAAAATATTCCCGTCCACTACGTCTTCTTAGCAAAAATGCTTAGCAAAATATGTATTCCTAATGCATTGTAGAGCATTATCACCCAAAACGTTTGAGCTATTATTTCGAATAACATACATTATCATATCATTAGCAACAGTTTACCCACTAGTAACTAAGTGCCTATAGATTGAATCCAAAGATGAATCAATTTGCCTTAATTACTCGCTTAATTTTGGTACCATCAGGGGCTCTTCACACACGGGTACGGTTTCCAGTGAGTACAATATCGTGGGAGGGGTAGACTTTAAGCTCCATCTTGCTATGCGACAGGTATCGTTTGCGCTATTTCAACTTTATTGTCGTAAGTAGAACGATACTATACCGGTCGTGCAAACACACAAACTGAAAAATAAAAACATGGGTTAGTTGTGCAGAGAACCTGTGGTGATACGCTCCAGAAGTCTTGACATTTCAGACACGACTGTAAACTTTATACAAGTAGGTTTTATATTGGTTTTCAGTTGGGTATAAAAGTATCCGTGACCTTGCCGTACCCCGAGTCGATCTAAAAAGTTTCTTACTACGCATTATATACCATTTCGTATGCGGGTTCGAGGCGTACCGCAACCGTGCAAGTCTGTATGGCTATTGCACATCGCTGTCACGACCCGATTGCCTACTACTTAGACTCGGTCTACTTTAATAAACCGCCACAGCGATTGTAAACCTTTGCGGAAACCGTTCAAGTGTGAAAAAGGCCTTGATTGACAGTATTGATACACCATGTCGGGCTTAACACGACGCTCCAATACAGTATTATCGCCCGCTTCTTACTAGATTGCTTTATGGTTTATTAATGGTATCAAGTTCATTATTAAACAAATATTTATTAAGCGGGATCGTTGACAGGCTTGTTCTCATTACTCAATTGTCGATGTAGGCAAGACGCGATGTAATAATACCCACTTAGAATTAATTAGTTATTCACACTATCAATAAAGCTTAGTGTTTTGCGAAGTTAGAACGGTTTGTAGCATATGATTATGATTTGAAGTAGAGATGTTACGGACGTGGTTTTATCGGAACCGAAGTTGGAGTCAGAGTTTATAAATTTGGTATTTTGGAGTCGGAGTCGGAACGGATTAAGTTTGTTATGGGCAAAGTCTCTAGACAAGTGTCATTCGAAGTAAGTGATGGCGATGATTAAAAGTCCAAAATGTAAGGGATTGATCACGTGACATTTCGATAGCGACATTTTTCCAATCGCTATCGCTACACATTCGTTGATATAATGTCACAAGTTGTCTTGGGCCTAAATTCTAATTTTATTTAAAAAATACAAATATGAATCAGCTTCTTTTTAACTACAATAAAAAAATGTAACATCTACCTAGCTGTTGAAAATAAAAATAATCAAATCCTAAAAAAATATATTATTATGTTGTTGTCGTTCGCTATGCTTCGATGGATCTCCGTTTATAATCTATGCTATATTAATTTCGGTGTCGGTGGTGTAATATCAATCGAAATTGCCGACTTTTCGCAATCGAATTGGAACCTTTGTCCCAAATTTTTCCACATCCCTAATTTGAAGTTTGAATGTAGGCGTTGAAGAAAAGCTGTGTAGGTTCACATTTCAATAGCTATTATTCATAGTTTGTAACATAATGATCTGAATTAATTATCGGTTTATTTGGCTGTTGAAGTAACAAAAACAATAGCTTTGATTGCAGAGTTTTTCGGAGAAAATTCCGGTAAATAACTGAATTAGTTATTCGAACTATTACTGGACGTTAAGAGCTCGTGGCTAAATTGTAACAGTCACACGGGTCGATCTTCAAGTTTAACCGGTTGAATGCAGTAATTACAGAAACAATAAAAAAATAAAAAATAACAAAATACATGTCCCACTTCCAAAGCAAAACACTACAAAGCAAAAAATTAATTTCTTTTCCGAAGTCGGTGTCTTTGTTACCTATTTTATTTTTCGCTTTGTAGTGTTTTGCTTCGGAAGTCGGTTTATTTTTTAAGTTTTTTATTTTTAGCTTTGCAATTTCAAATTATCTTGAAAATATGTTGACACACATCTCACGACGATTCCAATAAGCCCAAACACGTCTAGGATACATTGTTTTACTTCGGATTTCTACTCCCTATCTTCCGCCTTCATCATCAGATTAGTTCGATGGTACCATTTTTCATCAGGACCAATTATTTATAAGTATTTGTTTCATCATAGTCAGGTAACTATTTAAGATATCTTATACCCGTGACATGCCTATAATTAACGAGTTCCAGTTAACCTCTGTGGTCTTCTTCATCAGTTCCACTTCACCAAATGATACTTTTTGAGTGCAAATGCTTGCATTGTTGATGAAAATACAAAAAAAGAAACCTGGAACTCTGCCGCATCCATTTAGACTGGAATTCGGCCCCGACATGGTTGGGAACAAGCTAGGCAGGCTGATTTACTGAGCTTGAAAATAGATCAAAAATATTATCTCGTCAGGATTCGGTAGTAGGATCAGGCATTTAACTGATCTCATTCAAATAATGCCTTGCATCTCTAACACATTCATTAGTGTTAATTACCATTAAAATTAATATCCGACCTTAGATTAGATTAGATTAAGACGGGCTGGTGTCCGCAACTCCACGTCTAAGCGCGTATTTTGCGTACAAAATATCCGACCTTATGAAAAACATTCACATTAATTTTATACCTGCATGAATATTTTAACTCAACACCAAGTGATGCCAAGCGATAAAATCGTAATTAATATCGATACAATATGTAGATTTCATAACCGGACCCCGTCCGATTACGCTGATGATCCTAATTGAAATGTCAAAATGTTTCCGTTTTAAAACTAATACATATTTCACTTTTTGTTAGTAATATATAGTGTAGGTAAACCAACTAATTCACAAAGGTGAGTCAAGAAGACTCTTTATATGAACCTATGTAACGCTCAGTGTGGACGCTAACGGTCAGAGTAGCCCCAGGTAGTAAGACCATGCTAACAGATGGTCACCAGATGTGCCAAACGCACCCCGCCTCGCGCCCACGCGGGCCCCGGGCCGCAGACCCGCTGACCAGGAATCAGTAGACATTCGGTTCGAGTTGCGCATGCTAGATAGATCGGGTATTCACGGTTCTAGCTCGTTCCCGCCAAAACTATTGTCGTAACTTTAAGTTTGGTTATACGAAGTAGTGTGTTGTTCTGTAGTTAGCTCGTAAGAACATTTATGTACAAAGTGTTGTGTATTAAAAGTGTTTATCTACTCTCATATCGTAATATTCGAATTATAAAATTCAAAACGAGTTTATATTGGCATACTTTATAAACACAATACCGAAATTTAAAAATAGAATCTTATTATAACACTATTTCTCTAACAAAATAATGCTATAAAACAATTTTTTTTCTATTACGATACAGGACAAATCCAAGAAGTTAATCACTAAGAAGTTTCCATCAATATTTTTTTTGTAATGCCATTTTATAGTACCTATTATAAAAAGATTTGATTCCAATTTTAAATTGTCTATGACAATGCCCGCTTTAGACATAGCACGCACTGTGATTTTTATTCGCGCGAATTTTGTTTCCTCCTACCTGTTCATAGAGCTCAAAATATTCGGGCGAATAAAATTCGCGCCGTGGTGCGGTGGATTCTGTGGCAAAACACGGATTTCTTGCGGAATTATTTCCGCACGATTTCGTTACCGATGCGAACAACTTCATACAATTACATAGGTCGCAGAATGGGTGGAAAAAAATCGCGCGAATAAAGATCGCAGTGCGTGCTAAGCCTTAGCGCATGCGCGGTTAATGCGGTGATGTGCTGGGTTTTGGCGCCATTCATACATTTTGCAAGTTTTGCTGTACTGAATTTCATGAGTTATTTAAATGATTGTGTGTGAAATGTCTGATATCAGTGAATGTGAAGAAAATTTGACTCCGCCCAATATTTTAGATGCGGCGAAGGAAATTACTCTTAATTTATTACCAGCAAAGTCGAGAAAAGTATATGACAAATGCTATCACGATTTTATGGCATGGAAAATGCAAAAAGAGGTATTTAGTAGGTTCAATCCCAATTTATGAGTGTAGATAAAGTAGTGTATGAAACTGCACATAACTAGGTATTAAAACATTCGTGTGAAAGCTATTAAAAACCTCGCCTACGGCTCGGTTTTTAAACACACACTCATGTTTTAATATCCCTCATTATGCAACAGTTTCATAAACTACTATTATCGTGGCATGAACTGTAATCGTTTTATTACGACACCTAACCGCCCTTATACCTATTACTTTTGGTTGGGTTACCCTTTATAAACTCAATTGTTTTGTACTGTTCTATGATGGCTGTCCTTGAAAATCTTTCTCTTGTAAAGCATGTGTCTTTTTACTACTTATTAAAACTACTATACTAAAATTCATAACTTTTCATTTGCATATCAATACTTTTTCGATCCTCCACAAATTTTATTTTTGTAGGGATTTTGTTCGCGACGAGGCGTCACAAATAATAGTAGTATAGTTTGTTGTAGATATAAAATGTCATGAACAAACATACGTCTGCTTACCCCAGCGCGCTAGCTCGTACTAAACAATTTTTTTTTTTTTTTTTTACGTGGCGTCTCACAGTTCGGTCTTAGTGACCGTCCACTGCTTAACCGGGCTAGCCTGTGGAGACTAAACTATATAGCCTCCAGCCAGGCACAAATTACTAAACCTAAGCGACTACGCTAAGGGCTACCCCAGGTGGGGTCGAACCTCGGCTCAGGGCGTCGCTGGGGGGTCAACACTATGGCTGTATCTTATTAAAAGTGATTCTACCATTCGTTCGGAAAAGCCTACGTGGAGAAGAACGAATAAGAAACTCCAATTATCTAACTATAATTTAACTAAGGTACAGCCCGCGGGCTGGCTTGCGTATCCTGTCGGGGACGTCGCGGCGGGCCTCGGCGGCGAGGGCGGAACGAAGGCAGTCTTTGTCTGCGAATTATGCTGGTCTTTTTATTGCACTCTTGGAGCAGGGTAGTGGCGTCATCGGGGATAAAATCAAAATCAAAATCAATATTTTTTATTTCACATAGGCCTACATGGGCACTTATAAAACGTCGACAAAAGGTGCACGGTTCGGGTTGGTCGTTTCCTATGGAGAAGAACCGGCAAGAAACTCCATGGTTACTCTTTTAAAAATGGTTTGGTTTTACATTATTTCCATGTTACAGCATTAGTACTTAGACATGGGGGGACAACGTAGGCCCGACTTATGACAATAAGTCGTAAGAAACTAAAAAAATAAAATAAAAGGATTATATATTTTATAAAAAACGTTAACAAATGTTAACTAGCATCTAGAAGGCCTACAATGTTCACACATTCACAAAACAATCGGTAAAAGAATTTATACAAAGGTAAATAAAAATAGTATTACATGACTAAATTTAACATGTGGCACAAATTTTGTTATCAGTGCTGTAACTATTCTTAGCAAAGGGCTATAAAGATGTTTGAAAACCATTGTAAAAGTCTAATTAAAAGAAGGAAAGAAAAATGAGATTGAGAATAGTTAGAGACATCCACATATTTGTGCCGTTTACAAGTTACCAGGGAAGCTGCATGCGCAGAAGGAGCTAAGGCCAAATGTTTTTATCTTCAACGTAGTCCTTGATTTTATAATATGCTTTTTTAACAAGGATACGTTTGATGTAGTTTTTGAACCTTCCATCGGTCAGTTCTATAACTGACTTTGGCAACTTGTTATAAAAGCGTATACTGTTTATAAGAAAAGACTTGCTAGTTTTCGTTAATCTGAATTTGGGTATTACAATTTCGTGCTTACTGCGTGTATTTAAATTATGGAAGTCGCTTCTAGTTTTGAAAAGCCCCCGATTTTTACGGACATACAAAATACATTCCAAAATATAAAGTGAAGGTAGAGTCAGTATATCGATCTCTTTAAATTTTTGTCTGAGGGACTCGCGAGGACCCATTTTATAGATTGTGCGGATTGCCCTCTTTTGTAGGATGAAAATTGAGTCAACGTCTGCTGCTGATCCCCACAGCAGAATGCCATAAGACATAATACTGTGGAAATAAGCATAGTATACTAACCTAGCTGTAGCTACATCGGTTAGCTGCCTTATTTTCCTTAATGCATATGCAGCCGAACTTAACCTACCCGAAAGAGTTCTAATGTGCGCGCCCCACTGCAATTTTGAATCGATAGTAATCCCCAGTTTCCGTTATAACTTCAAGATTTTTGCCGTCAAGATTTAAGTTTAGGTCATGTTGTGGTACATTTGGTAAAGAGAACTTTAGACATTTTGTTTTTTTCGCATTCAGTAAAAGATTGTTAGCTGCGAACCATTTTGAGAGAACAATTAGACTTTCGTTGACATTTAAAACATCCGTATCTTGCCTATCTATTTTAAAAATTAGCGAAGTATCATCAGCAAATAGAATTATATCCGATAATTTGGCCATCATAAAAGGGAGATCATTTATGTAAACCAGAAAAAGGAAAGGGCCGAGAATTGAACCTTGGGGCACGCCCATCTTGACTAGAGACCCGGAGGACGTCGCCCCATTAACATTTACTTTTTGCTGTCTGTTTGATAAATAGGAAAGCACGAGATCAGCAGATTTTCCACGAATTCTGTAGTGGTGTAATTTACAGATCAGTGTGTTGTGGTCGACGCAGTCGAAAGCTTTTGAGAGATCACAGAAAATGCCAATGGCATCCTGGGACCTCTCCCAAGCCTCCAAGATGTGGCTGATGAGTTTTACTCCCGCGTCCGTTGTCGACCTACCTTTCGTGAAACCAAACTGTTGACTATGCAGGATCCCATTTGAATTGAAGTGAGACAACATCTGTTCCAGCATGATTTTTTCATAGATTTTACTCAATGCTGGAAGCACGGATATAGGTCTATAACTAGAAGGATCGCTCTTACAGCCTGATTTGAAAATTGGTACTACTTTACTGTGTTTCATTAAGTCAGGAAAAGTGCCGCTGTCCAAACATTGATTGAATATGCCTGTTA
This sequence comes from Orthosia cruda, assembly GCA_964057195.1. Lineage (NCBI taxonomy): Eukaryota > Metazoa > Arthropoda > Insecta > Lepidoptera > Noctuidae > Orthosia > Orthosia cruda. Next base: position 14,692,482 of record OZ059847.1, read on the forward strand.
GGACAGGAGCAATTGAGTCAATAATATCTTCAAGAACCCTAACGGATATCCCCCACAAGTCTTCAGTATTCTTTATATTGAGACTTTTGAACGCGTTTTTAATTGTATTAATACATATTGGTTTAAATTTAAAGATTGGTATGTCCTTAGTAAAGTTTTCTTTAAGAAAAGCTTCAGCTAATTTAGATGAGGAAGGAAGAGACTTCGTAACCTCTAACGGAATGTTGGTAAAGAAATTTTCTAATGTCTCAGCGACTTCTTGCCTATCAGAAATGGTTTGATTAGTTATTTTCAAAGACAACTCATTCTGATCGCGTTGTTGTATCTTTCCAGTTTCTCTATTAATTAATTGCCACACAGTTTTTATTTTGTTATTAGAAGCACCAATTTTGTTAATTATTATTTGAGATTTTGCTTGAGCGCAGACTCTTTTGAATATTTTGGAATAGTTTCTAACATAAGTGTGAAAAACTTGATCGGAAGTCAAAGATTTTTCGTAATATAAATTATATAAGATATCTCGGCTTTTTCTTATGCCCACAGTGGCCCATTCACTAAATTTCGATTTGGAATTGTTGACTTTAACTGTTTTTACAGGACACATTTTATTGAATTCTTGGCAAACTGTTGAAAACAACTTGCCGTAATTTATATTGGGGTCGTTTGAATCAAAACTGGTGTTACAAAGGTTGCTAAAAACATTATTATTAAAAGAGATTAATTTATTTTTAGTAAGTGGTCTTAATCGAATTGATTTAGCTAGGTTAATTTTTTTATTTGACTCAAAAGATACTAGTTGACCAGTATGGTCTGACCTAACGCCACTAATTAAAAACGAATCTTTTACTTTACAATTAGTGAATACATTATCTATGCAAGAAGCTGAAGTCGCTGTTATTCTTGTTGGTTCATTAAATAAATATTTTAGGTTAAATGATTTAAATAATGAAATGAGCTTACATTTTTCAGGCGAGTTGACTAACAGATCTATGTTTAAGTCACCACAAACAAAAACTAATTTATTATCTCTGAAAAGTTTACTTAATAATTCTTCCATTGTAATCAAAAACAATGACAAGTTTGATGCTGGTGGTCTGTAAACGCACAAGACAGTATGCCCCTCGACCTCTGCACATGCTACCTCACACAAGCGATCAACAGAGTAAGCAGTGATATCCTTCCTTTCCTTATATTTTAAATGACTATTACAAAGTATCAGGGTACCACCACCCACTGTGGATCTGTTGTACGCGCTGGCAACTGAGAAATTATTTACATTAAACAACATCCTATCTGGTTTTAACCAAGTTTCACAAAAACATAAGATATCCATGTGGTATTTATCTACTAACAATTCCACGTCTAAAATTTTGCCGGAGAAGCGATTTATATTTTGATGATATAGTAAAATATTACTATTCGACTTCTCTTTTGTCGGCTCTAATCGTTTAAAGAATCATCGTTTAAAGTATTATCAGAAAAACTGGATAATACTGTTAAATCACTAAACCTAGTCTCAGTTAAATTATCAATAACTGCGTGTATATTAAAAGCTAACAATGTAGCTAATAAATGTCGACTATTTTTGGGAAGAAACATATGGTTCCCAATCAAAACAAAATCACTAACAAAATTGTTGGTGTCAAAAAACAATAAACGGTCACTATGACGACAAGATAATATATGCATCAGGTTATTCAAACTAGAAATGTATTCATTTTCATGAACAAGTAACTTGCCAGAAGAGGCAATCTCTTACAGACAACCCAGGTAATAAGTACAGTAAGGTTACAGGTAATGCGTTTAATGAATTGTTGGATAGTAGGAATTCTCAGATCGACATGGAGTTCCTGGTCGCGAGCGTACCAGGGGGCTCCCGTGATCTTACGGAGAAATCGGTTTTGTATAACCTGAAGTTTATGTATGTAATGGGGTTTTGCGTGTGCGAATACAGCACAGGCATAGGTCATGATGGGACGGATGACCGCAGTGAAAATGCGCAGCTTGCACCTAGGTGACAAGCTGCTGCTTGCGTTCACCATCCCATGAAGTCTGCCCATAGCGAAGGCGGCTCGCGAGCGCGCCGCCTTGATGTGCTTGGCGAAAGTGAGGTGGTTGTCAAGGGTTACACCTAGGTACTTGGCTTGCTTCTCCCAAGGGATCGGCTTACCGTACATTGTGATGGGTTTAGGGGGAAGGGGGTCTTTGAATCTATAATTGTACTTTCGATCAGGCCTCGAGAATAGGACAGCCTGGCTCTTATCGGGATTGACTTCTATTCTCCAGAGGCGGAACCACTTGGCTAGAGTGTTGGCGGCTCTCTGGAGTTTTAATGCTATGGCATTGGTTACTGAGCCTTTGCAATAGAGGGCCTTGTCGTCAGCGAATAGTGCCAACTGGCCCCCTTTGGTTTTTGGAATATCGCTGGTGTACAGCGTGAAAGCTAGAGGGGATAGTACGCAGCCTTGAGGGACTCCGGCTCGTATGGGGTGAGGGGAGGAGAGTTCTCCCACGACACGATAGCGGAAAGTTCTGTTCGACAATCAGTCTCGTAAGATGAGCACGAGACGGTCTGGCACGCCAAGATTATATAGCTTATAAATTAAGCCATTGTGCCAGACTTTGTCGAACGCTTTCGCTATGTCGAAGAACAAGGCACCGGTGAACATACCCTGCTGGAAGCCAGCACTAGTGTGTTCAACGAAACGGTGAACTTGTTGAATATAAGAGTGTTCAGCGCGAAAGCCGAATTGCTCGTTGGGGATAAGGCTCTTTCGCTCAACAAAGTCTTTGAGCCGCTTATAAATAAGTCGCTCATAGACCTTCCCGAGAGAATTCACCAGACTAATGGGACGATACCTGGTAGGCTCCGATTTCGGTTTACCCGGTTTAGGGATGCCTATTACAGTAGCCTGTTTCCAAGCTTGGGGGAAGATATTTTTGCTTAATGCAGCGTTGAAAATGGCCGTCATTAGCAATATTATTTGGGCAGGGAGGAGTTTTAACACCTTATTGGTGATGCCATCTATGCCTGGGGCGTAGATGTGTTTGTTGGGGTGAAGCCTTTTAATAACCTCCACTATTTCGTCTGGGGTGACGGGAGGTAGTGGGTCATCAGGGTCTTCAACGGGAGGAAGGGAGGTCCTACGTTCGACTTCAGCGTCTACCATAACTAGGTGAGCTTTGTCTACTGGTTGGGAGCTGGGTGTGCATTGAAGTTCGAGACTGTCAGCCAGATATTCGGCTTTTTTAGTGTTTTCAAATGCAACACTCTTATCAGGGCGAATAAGTGGGAGTATGGCAGATTCTTCAGTGGAGCGTAGCTTCCTCTGAAGGTGCCAGAAGGCAAGGTGGTTGGGCTCTAGTTCGCTCAGCATCTTATTCCATGTCGCAGAAAGGTGCTCGGCCATACGTTCCTTTACAGCACGCTGTAAGTTACGCATGTGAACTCTGTTTGCGACACAGCGAAAGTTACTGTAGTCACGGATAGCTGCGTTCTTCTCGGTTATCAACTTCCGTACATCGTCCGGGAGTTTCCCTTGCTGGATGTCCAGCAATGGAACCTCCCTTGAACATTCGTTCAGGACGGTCTGTACGTGAGTTGTAATCGAGTCGATCGCCGCTGTCGTGTCAGCGACCGAGTTTATATGACTGGGGATTGAATCTAAGTGGGGTGAAATTGTGGATTTCAGTTTAGCACTTACTTTCCTCCAATCAGTGACTATTTTGGTGGGCGGCGGCTGTCCAGGATCTGGGAGGCCTGAACGACTACCTAGGTGCATGATCACAGGACGGTGATCACAAGATAATTCATTTAGCACTTCTATAGAACGAAACTGAAGGTTAATGTTCTTTAATAGCGCTATATCATGGACGTCCGGGTTACTAGTGACATTACCTGGGAAATGAGTCAAGCTCATGGGGCCGAGGACGTCATAATGAAGGGTATTGCTTAGGTTCTGTACCAGCTTTCCTCTAGAGTTAGCAACGGTACTGTTCCAGTCTGTATGTTTGGCATTGAGATCAACCGCTAGGATAACGGAGTGACTCGAATTGAAGAGAGAGGTAAGATCTTTTTTGAGACCCTCTGGGTTATCCACCGATGACGCCGAGGGAGGAGGGCAATAGGCGGATATGATGGTGATCGTTTGATGACCAGTCATTCCAAGCCGACAGGCTGAGTACTCAAGGTACGAAGGGAGGTCGGGTGGGGTGATAACACTACAGTGAAGCTAATTTTTGTAATAAATGAGAGTGCCACCGCCGTGGCAGCGGGTCCTATCATTGCGAACTACCGATAGTTGGCAATTTTGGGATCACGTTGTTGGGGTTTAAGGAATGTCTCCTGTATGAGGAAGACGTCCAGCTGATGATCGCGAAGGAACGTGGCTATCTCATCACGCTGGTTGTTAATGCTATTTGCATTGAAAAAACCTAACTTAAGGGATCTCGGTTTGAGGCAATTACTTCTTAATTGCGAATCCATTGTCCATTGACAAATACAAGGCTATCGAGTTCCTTGGTAATAGAGGGATACCTCGAGAAGGCCTCGAGGCATGAAAAAGGGTTTTTGGGGTCGGCTAAACTTGTTAGTTCAGCGTGAAGGGAGCGGGCCTCTGGAGTCATCCAGATCGCGTATGCGTTTGAAAATGGTTCGGGATTTCGATAAAGATTTCGGGATCCTTCGGATGACTATCCGGGTGGACTTCTCCTCGGGGAGGGAGTAAGTGTGGAAGGAATACTTCCGCACTTTGAGTAGTCGGGTTAAATCCCGGAAATCTTTTGAAGAGGGGACTAAGATTTTAATGCCCTGCTGACAGGCACGGGCACTATTAAATTGAATTTTATTATCTCTACAGAGATTGGACACATCGGTCCACTTCGCCTTATCCTGTAGGAATATCGGCGGCGGGGGCTTGGTCTTATTGACCGTAGTGACTGTTACAGTGGGGCTGGGTGCCTGTCGGCTCGGAAGAGGGACAGGGGGAGGCGATAGGTGAAGCAAACGGAGTTGCTACGAAAGTCTTTTTGGCCATGGAGGCCTGGGCTTAGGCTTTGTTCTTTTTCCTCTTTTCTCCCACAACTTGAAAATCGTGAGAGTCGTCTTCCTCTGAGGAGGTGACGGGAGGAGAAGAGTCCCGTGATTCACCGTTATCATGGTGATTCTCGGGGAAGGGAGTTTGCTCCATAGGGGAGTCTGGGCGGGAGATAGGCTCAGTAGTCTGAGAGGGGGTTGGGGCTCTAGTCTCTTGGCTAGTCTGGGGGACAGGGGATGGTGACCGCGGTGAGTCATGGTCAGGGAATGGCTTATGGGCCATGGGGCCAGGGCACTGGATTGGGCCCGAATTGAGGTAAGGGGGTGGTGGCAGCTTTGAAAGCTGCACCATATCGCTTTTTAAGCTTGGGGTCGGTTAGTAGAATCTCCTGGAGGAGATCGACTAATGCCGCGAACGACATTGTCGGTTAAATAAATAATTCCGGTAGGCCGGTAAGGGAAATCTTCCCCGGGTGGATGAGCCCGGGGATGTGTGCAATCCTACCCTCCCAGTCGGGTGAGACTGGGCGGTGAGTACCTCGGTGAGCCCTAAGCTTGTACTCCTGCCACCAATCTTATTGGGTGACAGGGGCCCTAAGGTACCGGTGAACCCACCGAAGGTGGGCCACCCACCACTTGTGTACCAGAAGTCTGGCACGTCGGGGTAGAGACACCCGACCGTGCCAGGTGAATGCTGTGGGGCAGAGACAGGGGTTGACTAGGCTATCTACCAAGGCCAACTACCCTGCTCCCGACTCCTTCTAACTGCCGTGTCCTGAAGAGACTTGGCGAGTGGGCGGGTCACCACTCCACTTGGCTTTGTTAACACCGTTAGGTATCCACCAAGGACCACTAAGTCGTGGATTTTACCCGGAAGGGGCCATAACTAAATCTCCCTACTAGTAACCGAAGTTACTAGTAGCGACACCTGTGGGCGGCGCGCGGAGACGCGGCGACCGCAGTGACGTCACGCAGAGCGCGACGAGCAGGAGAGAGGGCCGCGGCGGGGCGCGCGGTGGGGGCAGCGAGAGCGGCGGGTGGTAGCGAGATGACCGCTCGGCGGCGATGGCAGGCGAAGAGTGAACAATTTTAGACGAGAATTTTTCTTTTATAGTTTTTTCGAACATAGAATTCGTTCGCCTTTTTGAGGCACTAAACATTATGTTTTAGTGTATATCAATATGTATAAAGTTAATATGGGGTCTAACAAGTAAATCAGAATCATTACATACATACTAAATGCGGTAGTTCCGGAAAGAAAACAAATTCAAAACAAAGTCAAATTCCGTAAAACGACCGGTCGCCACGACCGTTTAGTTCGAAATGAGCAGTCACTCCATCGGAAGTCGCTCCGGCCCCGTAAGGGGGCGGGGAGAGCGGTGCCGGAACCTCGTTCCCAGCCCGCGTGTGCAGCACCGGGGCTCGTAACTACGGGCCCGTCATTTTGGTGCCCACTGGGCCTAGCATTTTGCTAGCGCGGCCGTTGACCTATGCGGGTCAATGACCTACGCTAGCTATCTTTATCTGTTGTATGTGACTGTGGGCGCACCTTCTTCACGACACCCGGCGGTCCCCCCCCCCCTCCGAGTGAGACCCAGGGCGTACCCTGGGAGGCTCAGAGAGGGTGACCAGCGACAGGTGTGTCGACTTTTAGACGAACCCACAGTTTGGTAATGTGAGCGACTATAGCGCCGCCGTTGTGTGTGTAGGAGCGGCAATTTTCTGTGTTACACCGCTCATGTACTTATAGCGCGCGATGTACTCGCGACGCTATTCGGTGCAAGTGTACTAGCGAGTGTATAGTTATGAATGTCTGTTTACGACGCGAAATGAGTCTATATTAACCTAGAACAAACTTCACGCCGTGGGTGTCGTGTGGGGTGGGCAGTGTTATTGTTTGAGTAAGCAGCGTGTAGACTGGTACTGCTTACTCAGGCGTCAAGTCCGGGTGGTGGATGAGGTTGCGGTGTCACTTATGAGGTCGCGTGGGAGGCGCTTTTTGTCGGGCGGTCGCGCGTGCCATGGCGCGATATCTGCGATATGGGGCCAGGCAGAAGCGTCGGCCCGCGCGAAAAAAATTGTGGCAAGTCGCTCGATGAACTTATCCAGGCTCTCAATCCCTATGTCCCGCAGGATGACGTCATTCCTCACATAGCGAGGCGCGTTCATAATGCAGCATAGTATCATGTTTTGTTGTACTCTTAGTTTGTTTTTAGTCGCCTCGCCAGTGAGGGCGTACCAAGCTGGGGCTGCATAGGTGAGTATGGATCGCAGGTAGGTCTTGTAAATATCCAGCTTGGTACGGGCGGGGAGGAGGGACGAGAGTACTGGATAAAGGAGGCTGCGAGCGACCTTGCACTGCGCTACCACCCTTGTGACGTGCAACCTCATCGAGAGCTGACGGTCGATGGTTACACCCAGGTTCTTGGCCTGGGCCGTCCACTCGATGTCGGCTCCTTGTAGTTTCAGTAGTGGTGGGAGGGTGTCCTGTAACAAGAGCCTGCGTCTTACCCACGTTAACCGATAGCCGCCACTTCGCTAGCCACTCGGGGATGTTGTTGAGGGCACGCTGCATTTTTACTACAGCGTGCTTGGCGTTGAGGGATTTGGTGATATAAGCGGCTTCGTCTGCATATAAGGCTAGCGTCGCTTCTGGGGTGGTGGGGATATCGTCGGTGTAACGTGAGTAACACGCAGGCGATAACACGGCGCCCTGCGGCACGCCCGCCAGTATCGGGCGGGGGGCGGACAGTTCGCCTTCTACCACCACTCTGAAGGTCCTGTGGGACAGAAAGGATTTTATTACTCTAACCACGCGACGGAACGCGCTGGATGTGGCGAGCTTGTCGACTAGTCCCTCGTGCCACACGCGTTCGAAGGCCTTTTCCATGTCGAGGAATACTGCTACCGCGTACTCCTTCCTGTTGATCGTAGATGACAGCAGGTGTAGTACCCTCGACAGCTGGAGCGTCGTACTGTGTTCCGCGCGGAACCCGAATTGTTCCGGGCGCGGTGCGATGTGCGGTGTTAGATGTCGCAGCAGGAGTGACTCGAACACTTTAGAGATGGTGGGCAGGAGTGTGATCGGCCGATAGCTCTCCGGCTTCAGGACATTCTTGCCCGCCTTGGGCAGCATGATGACGCGCTCTTCTTTCCACGAGGCCGGGAAGGAGCCCGTGCGGAGTATCCCGGTGAACAGGCGCGCCACGGCCGCGACCATACGGTGGGGCAGGTGGCGCAGCGCTGTGTTCGGGATGTTGTCGGCACCTGGGGCCTTCCGGGGCTTCGTTCGCAAGATGGCGCGTCTGACTGCGCCAGGCGAGAAATGGATGGCATCTTCATCGGGAGCTATCGGCGTGGCGAAGTAGTCTCTAATGTGCTGCTCAACTGCTGCGACATGTTCGTGTAGGGAGATCGGGTTCGGTTGGAACTGACGCTCCAGGTGTTCGGCAAAGACCTCCGCTCGGTCTCCCGCTACGTACTTTAGCGCCCCGTCTGTGCTACGCAGTGGTCGTACCGGAGCTGGGGTGTTCTTAAGCTGCCTACACAGCTTGTGGATGGAGGTCCAATCGCCCTCCACGGCGTCAATGTGTTCCTCCCACCTCGCGGTTCTAAGAGCACACAACTCGGCCTTCACTTTTTCCGTGAGCTTGTTTAGTGCTGGTTTCATTGTTGGGCATCTTGTCTGCTGCCACTGCTTGCGTAGTCGCCTCTTTTCGGTAATAAGCCGTTTGAAGCGCGCTGGCAGGGGCGGCTGAAGCACTCTCCCCTGCTGCTGCGTCAATGTTGCTGTTTCCAGTGCTTGTTGTACGCAAGCAGTGATCTCATCGGCCAGTAGGTCGACGTCGGCGGCGGTAGTGATAGGTCGAGTTGGCGTGGTAGAGTATACACTTTCTGCGAATCTGTCCCAGTCGATTTTCCGACGTGGCGCTTGAGGCTTGATGCGGGTCGGCATGTCTGACAGGACGACAAGTACTGGGTGATGGTCAGACTGCATCTCGTCCTCCAGTACCTGCTGTGTGACCTGGCAGTGCAGCCCACGGTGTACAACGATGTCTATCACGTCGGGCATGTATCTATTTGTATCTGGCCAGTGGGTCAGTGTTTCAGGTCCAGACACCGTGTACCCGTAGGCCGCCGCGTCCGCGAAGAGTCGTCTCCCCTCATCATTGTGCTGAGAGCTATTCCACGCTGGGTGTTTTGAGTTGAAGTCACCGGCGATGACAGTCGGGTGGTCTGTGGCGCTTAGAAGCTTTCTAAACTCCGACATGTCGAGCTTGTTCCTTGGCGGTTTGTAGAATGCGTATAATTCCAGGTCTTCGCCGGCTACGTGCAGCTGTACACCCAGCGCGTATGCTGTAAGTAGGTCCGGTAGTGGAAGCTCTTGATGGACGACTCTCCTCTTTACAAGCACGGCCAGGCCTCGGAAATTATTTCCGTATGCCGACCGTTCGTCCTTCCTGTAAGCGAGATAACCCGGGAACTTACACCTATCTCCAGGTCCCAGGAAGGTCTCGCTTATAAGCGCCACGTCAATGTCTTGCTCCTTGAGGAGATGGCGGAGGAGTGCGACCTTTGGTTTCAGGCCGCGAGCATTCCAATGGACAATCCTCAACGGCTTATTATTCATGTTGGTAAAGCGTTAATAACGCGGCTAAGCCGTCGAGGATGACCTGCTCCACGTCCTGACCCTGCCTAATGGCCTTAATCAGGTCCATCAGTAGTCTTATGGCGCAAGCAGTAAAATTTTCCCGTTGTGTTTTGACGCTCCAATTTTGTGCCGCCTCTCGGTCGGAATGCGTCCAAGTTTTTGCCACCTCTGTAACACATTTTGTAGTATCTATCTCGGCCGGCAGGGAGCGCGCGTGTAGTTTTCCGCCGGAGTTTGTTGACATCACGTGGTTCGGGCGGTTAACCGACCGCTGTAGGATGGTGTTATGTTGTAAATGTGTTAGTTTGTGTGTGTCAACTTTTTTTACTGCCTGCGCCGAATTGTTCGCTGGGGTGGCCTCTGTACTTTTTTCTTGAGTTACGGTCGCGGGGGGGTTTTTCCTCTTTCCCTTCCCCCCCCTCTTCTTCTTCCTCCGCCCTGAGGAGGAGGCCGCTTCTCCACGTTGTGTGGGCTCATTTGCTGCCGCCATTAATGTCGTGCCTTGGGCCTCTTCTTCTAGGGGCCTCGCCTCTGTTTGCACCACTTTCTGTGGGCGGCGTGACGTGTTGTTGTTTGTAATGGCGACAGTGCCCAGTCGTCTGTGTGTTAGTTCTTTTTGAAAAACGGGGCACTTTATGTTGCTGGCCGGGTGTGGGCCCCCGCAATTTGCGCAGGTGGCCGGTTGTTCCCTGGGTCGAGTGCATTCTCTGGCTACGTGCCCCTCTCCACATCGTACACAGGCGATTGGGCGGTGACACTGGTGTGACGAGTGCCTAAATTTCTGGCACCGGTGGCACTGAGCGGGCCCACGTTTGCCACGCCATGCCTCGATCTTGACACCTCTCATGTATAGGAACACGGAGGTGTCATAGATCGTTCTCACATTCTCCGTTTTGTTCAGCACGGCGTGGAACACGCAGCCAGGTCTTCCCTGGTGCGCAAACGCGTGCCTAACTTATTCTGGCTCATAGCCTAGGCTGCGGAGCTCCTCCTCAATCTCCTTGGGGTTGGTGTCCGGTGGCAGCCCCCTGATACTCGTAGCTACCTTGAGCTTTTTCTCAGCCTGGAGCGAGTACGCAAACCAGCTGATTTGCTCTTCCTTTTCCAGGGCGGTTAGGTACCTCTGTAGCACCCTGTATTCGTCCTCGCTCTCAGGTGAGAACCTAACTTCTTGCCCTCATGGTCGGGCATTTGGTGGCCGGCCCAGTTTGGCGGCCAAAGCCCTGAAGTGGGTAGCCCAGTTGGGTAGTTTCTCAACTATTAGTGGCGGGTAGCGTGGGCGTTTTTTCTTGGCTAGCTGTGCCGCGCTGATTTCAGCGGATGTAGTTATGGGGGCTGCGTCCTGGTTGGGGGTAGGTGTAGGTACTCTACTTACCCCGGACGATGGTTTCCCTCCTGTACTGGTAGTGGAAGAGGCGGATGATGATGTTGGCGAGTGGGCGCGTCGCACAGCGTCGGCGAAGGTGAGCGAATTAGTGCTACGCTGTTCACGCGCCTGTGTGCGCTGTGTGTCCATGCGGTAGCGTTTCGCCTCCTCCTCTGCCGTCTCGTCTGGGCTCTGGCGTCTCCTGAGTGCCCTACCCCCTGTCTGAGAATCATAATCTACTTCCATAGACGGGGTAGGCGACGTCGGCGTCGCTAAGTCGTCGAATTCAGTGTCGACCTCTGCCTCTGCTCTGCGCCCTATGGACGCAAGCGATGTGTTTGATCCACTAAGCGACGATTGGGTGGATCGAAACGCGGGTGAGTCGGCTGCTGAGGTACGCGGGGGGCCGGCGAACCGGTATTGGTTGATGGTACCACACCTGGCGGCGAGGATCGCGGCTGTTTTTCCTGGCTTCTATCTCTGCCGAGGTACTTGTGCCCGTTAGCATAGGGCGAGATGCTGTAGGTGTAGTGCGTGGCGCGGCATGTGGGCTGGCGCCTTGCTTGGTGCAGGTTTGGTAGCCTGGGAGGCATAAAGTGTGGTGCGCGACGATGTTTGTGCGCGAGGCGAAATGTTACTAGTACGTGCCAGGGCGCGCACAGAGTATGCAGGTACATCGTCTGTGGCTGTTTGTCTCCGCTTTTGACTTGTTGGTTTAGTGGGTGGGCGAGTTGGGTGACCAACATTTCGATCCACCGATTTTTTTTCAATGAGGGTACTTGGAGGTACCATCGAAAAATTATTTTCTGGGGTTCTGGTGGTCGATTTGCGTTCCGCGGGTATCGGTGTTTTTGCGAGGGGATGGCACGATTGAGAGGCACTGTACCTTGTAGTTGGTGACTGTGTTGCTGGTAGGGCGCCGGTGGCGTTCTGCCATCCATCGTCCATCGACGGGCGAGTACCTTGGTGGCTGGGGGCGGTGACATCTGCTTCTTTTTCTCTGGTCTTCTTTTCTTCAAGCTGTGGGACTAGCATGAAACTACTCATGTGACTAGTCTTCGCGACCACTATAACGGTTGGGCGCACGCTCCAACAGTTAGGTAGCAACGAAGCCCGCCCTGAATACTCCCGAAAGTGCAAGCTCGCGAGAACTTACACTATCGATAGTATGGAGGGTAGGTTGATGATGGTGGTCCGTGCGATTTGCGATACGTCTACGTGCGTGTAGCTCGGCTAACTAGTGGCAAATCCTGAGCAGTCAGATGGCGACTCGTGATATATATAATCTGGCGCGTAAGCAGGCAAATTTGGTATTTTAGAATAGTGTTTTAAGGGATTTATAATAGCCTATAGTACGCAAAATGCGGTTATCTAGTAGTATTATAGTTGATATACTTTAGATATAATGTGTAAGTAGTAATTTAAGCAAATAAAAATATTTGTTTACTTATTTTGGACCCCCCTAAAATGGCTGGGTCGCAAGTATCGATAGGTGCGCTCTGCCCACCTACCAATCGTATTATTTTCCTTACACATTTGTTTTGTTAGGAAACACCATCTAGGTGTTCTAGATGGTATACCTTGGTGCTATGACTGAAAAACTGTACATAATAACGTACATAGCCAGGTTTAAAACAGTTTCACTCTGAGATGGTAAATACATGCATTTTTGTTCAAGTAAGTAAATAGAAATTTCGTTATAAGCGATTTAGCGCTTCTAGGTGACCTGGAACTGTGTCCAGGCCCTATATATAGATGACGTCTATGTAATTCTAGTACATAGATCTGACTTACTTGAAATAATGTGTCTGTATGTGCCAACATGGACGTTTCTATGCGTCTGCCAGAGGGCCCACTACCTTCAGACACACTTGGTGCCTGAAGGACTATTGATATGCTATCTGAAGCATTACCTTTGGGGACCCTCGGGCATACGCCTGGACTCAGTCACAACACATAGCTAATATATAGCTACACATACACACACAGAGGCGTTAAAACCATGGAACAACACGATATTTTCTATTTCGGCCGCTTCCCGGCATCTTAAGTCCCAGAAGGGCTGGTGGTACACCCATCAGGGTATCACCATTTGATAGCCCAATTCTCCAGCTTCCCAACCAAATTTTGGAAGGAGCCTAGCTCTGGTGGTTAGGGAACTAACCGACTTAATATAGTAAGAGGTTCCATGGTTTTCTCGCATCATCAACCACATCAGAGTGAATACTGGATCGAGGGTTGGAGCTGCATCCACCGGACTTCCACCATGGGATGGCCCATCGCAAGGGCTATCCGATGATGGTTGGTGAATGCGGATCCGCCAACCAGCTCGAGTACAAACTCGCTTTATATGCCGATAACAGGCACAGAAGCTATGTTTTCGCACTTTCACACGTGGCTGGGCCCGTGAAGGTGACAGATGAAGCTGTGGAACTGTCACAGATCGATGGTCCAGGAGTAGGGCTACAAGTCCCTCGCTAGTACCCTGGCACTAAAGTGCACCATTGTATTAGAAAGTAGCGTGTAAAGCTGCAAATTGGCAGAACTTCCCCTTATTAGGCGTTCTCCACGCAAGAGCTCCCTGAAGGTAGCAGCTATGGACCTGGACCAAGGTCCGGAGGGAAGGTCTTCTGGAGACCTATCCAGAGACACAAGTCTCATCGAAATCGGTTCAGTAGAAGGGGAGTTTCTGTCGGTTTCTAGCGAATAGTTGTAATAATTATTTTGCTAATTAAAGTTTATGCGCGCACGTTAATTTGAGGTCCTCGTTACGGTCGAGTTTGGTGGGAGGATAGTGCACAAATGCACCATCCAATTCGTAGCCATTATTTCTCAAATATCAAATCCACGTCACTTTGCGTAACGAAGACCATGAAGAAGCGTCGCTTTTGGTCATGAAAACTGAAGTCTTTCACTAACCTGGACATCACGCCTTCCCCTCAACATACTTGGCAGCCTTCCAACCACTGCAGGGTCGGTATTTGCTCGAAGACAACGAACTATAGGTGCAAGGGGCGTCAACGCGTTCGAGCTGGAGCCTTACAACCTCCGGAGTGCCTGCGGCCTTGAACGATCACGTCCGTCCCGCAAATTTGCTGGTCCTGTTGAGCCGAATTTTTGAGCAAACGACCTATGCAGCGTTCCAGTGAAGATACAGGCCAATAGGAAGAGCCTAGTTCCAGTGAACAAAGAAGCCTGGCGTCCTGGGTTCCAGTGAAAATACAGGCCAATAGGAAGAGCCTAGTTCAAGTGAACAAAGAAGCCTAGCGTCCTGGGTTCCAGTGAAAATACAGGGGAAGGTAGAGCCTAGTTCCTGAGAACAAAGAAAACCGTTGTCCTGTTCCTGAGAACAAAGAAGACTGACGTCCCGTAACCTTGTCAAGTGGGGTTACATTCCTATTTCTTTATCGAAAGTCAAACGTATCGTTGCTGTGAAGCTTGTGCCTGAGAACAAAGAAAACCGAGGCCCAAGCCAGTGAAAATTCCTGAGAACAAAGAAACCTGACGACCTTTGCTGAGAACGTATGTACCCTCAATATAAATCTGGTAAGATTATACACCCACACAAAGTACCGACCGGGGTACGTAACGTTACGTTCGTGAGAAAAGTTCCAGTGAATAAAGAAACCTGACGTCCATCTCGTAAACCTTACAAGTATCGAGGTTAAGATCATATTTCTTTAACTGTCAAAAACATAATATAGAAACCCAGTAACTGGGAGATTAGCGTCGTCAAAAGGCGCGCGTACGTTTGACCTTGGTTAGTAGAAGCTTCTAGAGCGACTACCGGAGTGAAAAGTGCACGTGTGGATTGGGTCCCACGCGTGGACTAGCTCTAGAACACAACCATTTTGCTGGGACGCAACTGCCCTTCCTGAGCCGTTTCCTGTGGTGCCTAGCTGCTTCCAGAGAAGCATTTCGTTCCGATTAGATTACCGTCGTAAAAAGACGGATGTTTGAGTTGTCTCTGTTGTGTAACCTGCATACTGAGAAACAGCAGTATCTGAGAATACATAGAAATTGTATCCTGAAGGAACATGTACGACCTGAAGAGTTATCGCTGAAATTTCATAATCGGAAATTTCATTTACAGCGTGTTGAGAGCTTGTTTAGGAGATAGAACGAACATACGACGTTCATAGAATTCCTGAAGGATTACAGCTGAAGGATTATCGCTGAAGCGCTATCCTAGAAGAGGTTTACACACAGAGGCATATTGTATAGTTGTGTGGGCGACTTGTTCTATAAAAATAGAACGAAAAATAGTTCCTGTAAATTTCCTGAAGCGTTATAGCTGAAGACTTATTATTGACTTAGAATTTGTTTGAAACAAATAGTCATATACGAGATAGAAGTTCTCGATCGAAGCTTGGAGCTTTCAAGCTGGACAACTGGAGTCTGGACTGACTACTAACGTCAAGTGTTAGACAGAAGGTTCTGCGATTGGTATCAGACCAGCTGGTCATCCTTGGAAGATGCTGGACAGGTTGACACTTAGAAAGCAGTAAGTAAAGTGAAAACTTACTCAAGTGCTTACCCCTTGTGTGTCGATAGTAATATAGTGAACCTGTGTCGTGTCAACATAGCAGTTTGAAGCTGATTTGGGACTTATAGTTTTGAAGACTGAATAGAAACTTATAGTCTGAAGGATAACCCGGAGTTAAGAGGGTCAGAGTTAACCCGGAGTTAAAAGTTAACCCGGAGTTTAGAGTTACTTTTCAATTTTGAAAAAGGAAGCGAACCCTCTTCGAGTCAACGGTTTAAATTGGACTTAACCCGGAGTAACGACTTAGGTTTTTCAAGAAAAAACTTGAAGTTTGGACTTAGCTGTTTCGAGTCGACGTCTTGAAGTGAAGACTGGACTTGGACATAGCCGTTTGGAAGCTCGAAAATAGACTTAACCCAATCGTACTGAAGTAGAGTTGGACTTAACCCGTACGAGTTGACGTTTTGAACTAAAGTCTAGAGTTGGACTTAACCGTTTCGAGCTGACATTTCAGACCAGTCAAGAATGTCGATAACCAGATCGCAGGACAAGAGACCTGAGGCGTGGACAGTCGCCATGGAGCGACCGGGTGCAGGCATACACCATCCATTGCCCCCACGCTCGCCGACAACGACTGATGGGACTGAACAGTCCGTACCGAACAGGAGCCCAACCGTGTCACAGATAGGTGACAATACGCCCACACACCAAGAAGAAGAACCACAGGAACCGAGCACATGCAGGAAGGCATCGAGAGCAGAAGGATCTTTAGAAGGAACACTGAAGCCTTCTGATAGAACACAAAGGATCCAAGACAAGACCTTTGTACAAGGAGAAATAATGGCTACCCGGGGTGACGCCCGTAACGAACATAAGAGACCGCCGTCTACAAGCAAGACGACACGGTCACAGAGAAAAATCTCTAAGGCGAAGACTTATTGAAAATTAAGTTAGATTAGCTTGCACAGTTAGCCCTTCAAAGAGCAGAAGAAGAAGCTTCTGAAGCAGATTATATGGATGACAGAGACTCGAATGAAGAGTACGTGCGTTCCTGGCTCGAAAAGGCGACAGAGCCCACACCGTTAAGGGAGGACGACGTCGCCAATGGGAAGCAAGATAGGCCTCCACCTGCGAGCGGCGACGCTGTAGCGGACTCCCAGACCCATATAGACCAACCACAGACGAGGGCTAACAGGTCGAACCGTCTAGGACAGAGCCGTCCAAGACGGAGCTACCAGGGCAAACAGAAGCGAAAGAGTCGCTCCGTCCGTTTCTAACGGAGCTGACAACCACTATAGCGTCGCTAGCCGACAGGAAGATCGAACCATGGACGCCTAACCGAACGGCGTCGCAGGTTATCTTGACTCTGCCGAACTTCGGTGGAGCTCACACAGAAAGGCTATCTTTTCGAGCCATTTACGAGGCAACTTATGCCTACTTTAGCGACATGGAAAACACAGCAAGACTCAGAAGGAGCTTGCGTGGTCGCGCACTGGAGACAGTGAGCTCAGAACTCATCGGGAATGCGAAACCGGATGAGTTCATGAGAGAATTGGAGCTACAATTTGGACGTCCTGACTCAATAGCCCAGGCTGAAACGGACCGACTCAGAGGGCTGCCACGCTGCAGCGAATCGCCCAAGGACATATGCACCTTTGCGAGTCGGATCAGAAGCGGAGTCGTCACTTTACGCGCCCTCAAGAAGGGGCACTACTTACTCAATGCTGAGCTGATGCGCCAGCTAACGGAGAAGCTGCCCAATTCTCTACGTGTACAATGGTACAGAACGTACACAGAAAAGTACAAGTCGCTGCCAGACCTGTCACTCTTCAGCGACTTCATAACAGAACAAGCTCACTTCTGCAGTGCATTCGCCCCGCCTGAGAACATCAAAGAGACGGACTCTCCGGCGGGAAAATGCGTCAAAATCAAAAAAAAACATTTTTTTTATTTCACATAGGCCTACATGGGCACTTATAAAACGTCGACAAAATGTGCACGGTTCGGGTTGGTCGTTTCCTATGGAGAAGAACCGGCAAGAAACTCCATGGTTACTCTTTTAAAAATGGTTTGGTTTTACAATATTTCCATGTTACAGCATTAGTACTTAGATATGGGGGGACAACGTAGGCCCGAATTATGACAATAAGTCGTAAGAAACTAAAAAAAAAAAAGAAAAAGATTATATAAAAAAGTTAACAAATGTTAACTAGCATCTAGAAGGCCTACAATGTTCACACATTCACAAAACAATCGGTAAAAGAATAATAATAAAAATAAGTATAACAAGACTAAATTAACATGTTGCACAAATTTTGTTATCAGTGCTGTAACTATTCTTAGCAAAGGGCTTTAAAGATGATTGAAAACCATTGTAAAAAGTCTAATTAAAAGAAGGAAAGAAAAAATGAGATTGAGAATAGTTAGAGACATCCACATATTTGTGCCGTTTACAAGTTACCAGGGAAGCTGCATGCGCAGAAACGCGTCATACAACGGACGCACATAGTTACCGACAAGCCGGTTAACAACTGTCGAATTTGCGACAAAGAGGGTCACTACGCGTCTGACTGCTCAAAGTTCAGAGACGCAGCAAGTGACAAGAAATGGGAGCTAGCCAGGAAACACAACTTGTGCTATCGCTGCCTTAGATACCGTCGTAAGAACCACAGCTGCAGCAAGAAGCAGTGTGGCCTCAAGGGGTGCACCGCCACGCACAATCGACTTCTTCATTACAACAGGAAGCCTCAGACAGAGAGGTCAAGGAAGCCCACTGTCCCAAAAGCTATGAAGGAGAAGTCGCAGGAAACGGTGGCTAGTTCGCGAACTAATTCGAGTCAAGCTTTCCTGAAAATAATACCGGTCCGGGTCATAGGACCGGCGGGAGAGGCAGACACATACGCACTCCTTGACGACGGATCTACCGTCTTGCTGATCGACGAAGCAATCGCTCAACGAGTGGGAGCAGTGGGCCCAATTGACCCACTGAAGATCGATGCCATAGGAAACACAAGGATCGATACTCCACTATCGAGACGAATCATAGTCGTTCTCAAAAGCCAGTTGAAGAATCGGGTGCCCTTTAAGGCGCGCACCATTTCGAAGCTCAACCTGTCACCACAGGCAGTCAGTCAAGAAGATGTAGCTCGCTGTAGGCACTTTCAAGACTTGACGTCGCAGCTTATTTACCCCACTGGCGTGCCTAAGATAATCGTCGGCCAGGACAACTGGCATCTGTTGCTGGCCACTGAGGTCCGCAGAGGACCAAGAAACCAACCCATCGCGTCAAGAACCATGATGGGCTGGACATTGCATGGTGCACACACCAGAACACTGGGCCAGCTGGTGCATTATGTCAACGGGTGTCAGTCCGTGACGCAAGGCAAGATGCGGAACTGAACTAGCAGCTCCGTGAATTCTTCGCCATCGAGACGTTGGCTATCAAGCCAAATAAGCCAGCTTTTGACCCCCAGAAGAGGGCAGAAGACATCCTGAACCGTCACACAAAACGCTTAGGAAGCGGGCACACAGAAACCGCTATGTTATGGCGAGACGAAGCCATAGAAATACCTGACACCAACGAGACAGCTCTTACAAGGCTAGTCTCCATCGAGAAGAAGCCGGGTAGGAAACCGGATCTTCAAAGAAGCATAGAGGTCGTGAAAGACGCCATCACACGGCGCTTTCACCGACCAAGAAATAAACCAATAGAGGTCGTGAATATCGCCATCACACGGCGTTTTCACCGACCAAGACACAGACAGAGCTCCGAGAGGCCTTCCGAGAGGAGGCCAGTCGCCGAGGCATACCTGCCGGTGCTCCAAAACCGGCGGGAGCCCCATAGCTGCGGGCCTGGCCTGCAGGAGGGCGACCCCACCCTCATCGCCGACGGCCAGCTGCCACGCAACCCGTGGCCGCGAGGCCGCATCCAGGCCATATACCCTGGGCCTGATGGAGAAGTCCGGACCGCTGAGGTGCGCACCACTGGCGGCACTCTAAAGCGTCCGGTGAAGAAGCTCATTCCACTACCGAAATGAGCGTAGCAGAGTTCCCGCGGCGAGAGCTGAGCGACGTGTCGCTGAGCGTCGTGGCACGCGCGCTGCCGACGTGCGTCGCTCACTATGCGGATGCAGCTCCGCGTCAACACATCGGGTCGACACGACACTGCACGGCGGGAGAGATATTCGCGACGAGGCGTCACAAACAATAGTAGTATAGTTTGTTGTAGATATAAAATGTTATGAACAAACATACGTCTGCTTACCCCAGCGCGCTAGCTCGTACTAAACAATTTTAGACGAGAATTTTTCTTTTATATTTTTTTCGAACATAGAATTCGTTCGCCTTTTTGAGGCACTAAACATTATGTTTTAGTGTATATCAGTATGTATTAAGTTAATATGGGGTCTAACAAGTAAATTAGAATTATTACATACATACTAAATGCGGTAGTTACGGAAAGAAAACGAATTCAAAACAAAGTCAAATTCCGTAAAACCGTTTAGTTCGAAATGAGCAGTCAGTTATTTTTTTTTTTTTTTAATACGTGGCTTCTCGCAGTTCGGCCAAAGTAGCCGTCTACTGCTTAACCGGACTAAGCTGTGGAGACTAAGCTATGTAGCCTCCGGCCAGGCTTAAAATTTCTAAACCTAAAGCGACAGCACTAAGGGCTACCCCAGTTGGGGTCGGACCTCGGCTCAGGGCGTCGCTTGGGGGATGGCAAAGGCCGGATCTGATAAAGTGATTCTACCATCCGTTCGGAAAAGCCCACGTGGAAAAGAACGGACAAGAAACTCCAATAATATCTGACTGGCATTTAACTATGGCTCAGCACGCGGGCTAGCTTATAGAATCGAAAAGGATTACGCGACGAGCCTCTGCGGTGAGGACGGAACGAATATGTAAATTAATTTTGTATGAACGGAGGGTTCGTACTATTTACGAACCCACTGACCGTCCTTGTAGACAAGGCTATCGAGCTCCTTAGTAATGGACTCATACCTCGAAAAGAGGTTGGCGCATTCAGCGGGAAGGAGAGAGCCCGCATTCCGGATTTCAGTATCCAGAGCACGGGCTTGAGGGGTCATAAATATTGAGTACGCGCTAATTATATTTTTAGCGACGCATATATATGGCTTTTGCCCGGAGGGGGCGACAGGGGGCTGGCACTTAGCAGCAGATGTGGTGGAAGCCACCTTCTGGCTTTTTGCGGTCATAGGGGCGGCGGGGGGCATTGAGTCGGGGATAAGAATTGGCGCTGCGATGGGATTAGCCATCAGCGCTGGAATCGGCAGGGAGCAAGACTGAGGAGCCACACTTTGGTGGTTCAGCTTACCCCAGGGTGAAGGCCTCTGAGGGGCTAGTCTGGGGGGGAGTTGAGAGGTAGGGGCTTGGCGCGCTTGGCGCGCGTCATTACGCTTGGCCAATTTAGGCGCAAGTTTAGGGGCTTTTGGGCAACCACGGTAATTAGCCGGGTGCCCGACTTGTCCACAAAGCACGCAGCTGGGAGGCTCCGTGCATTGTGATCGGTCCTTTGGACGGGAACAGTCCTTTGTACTGTGCTCTCCCATGCACTTAACGCACCTGGGAGGCGCGAAGCAATTAGTCTGAGAGTGACCGTAGAGTTGGCAGTTGTGACACTGACCAACGAGATGGGGACGGTATGGCTTTTCTATGGAAATGCCTGATAGGTTGCATACGGTCCTGACATGAAAAATGGGATTGTGACCCTTGAAGGGGAAACACACGACAAGGACCATGTCGTAGAGATCTCCGCCTCTTGCTTTATGCAATCGGTGGACCTCTGACACAGGGACTTTTTGCGCTAGTAAATCCTTTCGGATTTCTTCCGTCGGGATCTCCTTCGGAACGCGCTATGACTACTCTAGTATACTTTTCCTCCGGAAGGGAGTAAGTATGGAAAGATACTTTCCTTTCTTTGAGAAAACGAGTTAAATCTCGATAATCACGGGGAGTGGGGACTTGGATTCTTATGCCTTGTTGGCATGCAGTGGCCTTGGTATAGTTGATTTTACGCGCTACACAGGCGCTTGAAATGTCGCTCCATTTCCCTTTATCTTGAAGATAAATGGGTGGAGGAGGAGGGGGTTTCCTAGTGGTAGTATTTACTACTACCATAGGGCTAGGCGAACGGTTTAACCGCTGAGAAGGACTAGCGGGGGCGGGGGCGGGGGAGGGTTGCCTGTCGGGCAAGGCCGGCAGCAGAACTGGCTGAGGAGAGGTTTTGGCTACTGGCTTTTTGGCCTTGGTAGCGTGAGGGGGACTTTTCCTCATCTTTCTCTTTCCATCAGAGTGGACAGTGAATTCTCTGTCATCAGAGTCAGAAGAAGAGGACATGGTGGCATAGTCCTCTGACAAATGGATTTTCTAAAACCTGATCGATGTGGTCAGCTACTGCTGCCCATTCATCGTCGGTACTAAGGGCTGTGTCCATATCGATGGGAGAGTCACCTTCCTCATCGACCCAAGATTTGGATCTGGACCTAGTGTCTGCGTGAATAGCAGCTACGCGCTCCTTGTACTTTTTGTACTGAAGACGGTCGGACCTCCTACGAGGAGGAGGCTTAGTAGCCGAAGTCTGGGGCTTTAGAGGGCTACGGTCTCTCTCAGAGGGAATTGGATCTGGCTTTTTAAGAACCTCGCCCTGGGAAAGGGTGGGTGATCTAGGCCCGGAAGTGGGCCTGACGGGTGGGGAGGGTGATCTGGGAGAGTCCTTCTCCTCACATAGCACGGGGGCCATGCTAGGTTCGGGTTCCAGTACATCCTCAACGGTCGGATTTATGTTAGGTACTAGGGCTTCTAAAACTGTGCCAAATAGAGTGGCGAGTCTACCTCGGAGATGACAGTCCTGAGCGAACCTCTCCTTAATGGTTTTAATGGCGTATTGCACATTTTCTGGGAGATGACTTATGTCAGAATAGGGCGGGGGGACAGGGGCGCTGTAAGGTGCACATCTGGCAAGGGAGGCAAGAATAATCTTGAAACGGGACTGGTTTTCATGACGCGGACTGGGATCGTCCGACATCAAGTCCTTGACGAGCTCTATTAACACCTCAACGGGATGCATCGTTGTCAATAGAGCCAGAACAAGGAGAAGAGAAAATCTAAAACTACTAAGGGGCTGGTAACCTTATTCCCTGGGTGGATGGGCCCGGGGATGTGTAAATCCTACCCTCCCAGCCGGGTTAGACTGGGAGGTGAGTATCTGGTGAGCCCTAAGCTTGTTATCCTGCCACCAATCTTATTGGGTGGCAGGGGTCCTAGGGTACCGGTGAACCCACCGAAGGTGGGCCACCCTCCTCTTGTGTACCGAAAGTCTGGCACGTCGGGGTTGAGACACCCGACCGTGCCAGGTGAATCGCTGTGGGGCAGAGACAGGGGTTGACTAGGCTATCTACCAAGGCCAACTACCCTGCTCCCGACTCCTTCTGACTGCCGTGTCCAGACGGGACTTGGCGAGTGGGCGGGTCACCACTCCACTTGGCTTCGTGAACACCGTTAGGTATCCACCAAGGACCACTAAGTCGTGGTTTTCGTTTTCGTTGTCGCAGTGGCGCGACGAGTCGGAGAGAGGGGCGCGGCGGGGCGCGCGGTGGGGGCGGCGAGAGCGGCGGGCGGCAGCGAGACGTCCGCTCGGCGGCGATGGCAGGCGAAGAGTGGCAGTCAGATGGCGACTCGTGATATATATAGTCTGCCGCGTAAGCAGGCAAATTTGGTATTTTAGAATAGTGTTTTAAGGGCCTTATAATAGCCTATAGTACAAAAAATGCGGTTATCTAGTAGTATTATAGTTGATATACTTTAGATATAATGTGTAAGTAGTAATTTAAGCAAATAAAAATATTTGTTTACTTATTTTGGACCCCCCTAAAATGGCTGGGTCGCAAGTATCGATAGGTGCGCTCTGCCCACCTACCAATCGTATTATTTTCCTTACACATTTGTTTTGTTAGGAAACACCATCTAGGTGTTCTAGATGGTATACCTTGGTGCTATGACTGAAAAACTGTACATAATAACAGTACATAGCCAGGTTTAAAACAGTTTCACTCTGAGATGGTAAATACATGCATTTTTGCTCAAGTAAGTAAATATAAATTTCGTTATAAGCGATTTAGCGCTTCTAGGTGACCTGGAACTGTGTCCAGGCCCTATATATAGATGACTTCTATGTAATTCTAGTACATAGATCTTATTTACTTGAAATAATGTGTCTGTATGTGCCAGCATGGACGTTTCTATGCGTCTGCCAGAGGGCCCACTACCTTCAGACACACTTGGTGCCTGAAGGACTATTGATATGCTATCTGAAGCATTACCTTTGGGGACCCTCGGGCACACGCCTGGACTCAGTCACAACACATAGTTAATATATAGCTACACATACACACACAGAGGCGTTAAAACCGTGGAACAACACGATATTTTCTATTTCGGCCGCTTCCCGGCATCTTAAGTCCCAGAAAGGCTGGTGGAACACCCATCAGGGTATCACTATTCGATAGTCCAATTCTCCAGCTTCCCAACCACATTTTTTGAAGGAGCCTAGCTCTGGTGGTTAGGGAACTAACCGACTTAATATAGTAAGAGGTTCCATGGTTTTCTCGCATCATCAACCACATCGGAGTGAATACTGGATCGAGGGTTGGAGCTGTATCCACCGGACTTCCACCATGGGATGGCCCATTGCAAGGGCTATCCGATGATGGTTGGTGAATGCGGATCCGCCAACCAGCTCGAGTACAAACTCGCTTTATATGCCGAAAACAGGCACAGAAGTTATGTTTTCGCACAGAAGAAGGTGACAGATGAAGCTGTGGAACTGTCACAGATCGATGGTCCAGGAGTAGGGCTACAAGTCCCTCGCTGGTACCCTGGCACTAAAGTGCACCATTGTATTAGAAAGTAGCGTGTAAAGAGACCTCCGCCGATTCAATACCGAGCGTATTAAAGACGCGATCGAGCGAAATAAAGGCTCTAAGGTGTTTGCAAGGGATCTGGCTATTGGGCAGAGCCAACTCACGAAACTGAAGACCGACGTTGGCAGGATCGTATTCGCCAAACCGGAGCTTCTAAGGGAGATCGAGACATTCTATGGGCAGTTGTACACATCGATCAGCAAACCCGTTGCGAGTCTAGCAAACGACCCAAGAGCTAGATTGACCCGGCACTATACCGAAGATATCCCGGACGTCAGCCTGTACGAGATTAGGATGGCTCTGAAACAGCTCAAAAACAACAAGGCGCCGGGTGATGACGGAATTACGGCCGAACTCCTGAAGGCGGGTGGCAAACCAGTCCTTAGGGTCCTTCAGAAGCTGTTTGATTCCTTCATACTCGAGGGCAAAACGCCACAGGCATGGTGCAGGGGTGTGGTGGTACTCTTCTTCAAGAAGGGCGACAATGCCCGGCTGAAGAACTATAGGCCCATCTCACTTCTTAGCCATGTCTACAAGTTGTCTTCAAGAGTCATCACGAATCGTCTCGCGCGCAGGTTTGACGATTTCCAGCCCCCCGAACAAGCTGGATTCCGAAAAGGCTTTAGCACCGTAGACCACATACATACGCTGCGGCAGGTTATACAGAAGACCGAAGAGTATAACCTGCCTCTATGTTTAGCGTTTGTGGACTACGAGAAAGCCTTCGATTCGATCGAGACTTGGGCTGTACTACAGTCTCTCCAACGGTGCCAGATCGACTACCGGTACATTGAGGTGTTTAAGTGTTTGTACAAAAACGCCACCATGTCAGTCCGTCTTCAGGATCAGACCTCGAAACCAATCCTTCTCCAGCGCGGCGTGAGACAGGGAGACGTCATTTCTCCGAAACTGTTCACTGCTGCGCTGGAGGATGTCTTCAAGGTTCTGGGCTGGAGGGGACTGGGCATCAACGTTAATGGCGAGTACATTACTCACCTTCGGTTTGCCGACGACATAGTGGTCATGGCTGAGACCATGGAGAGCCTCAGTAAAATGCTCGATGACCTCAGTAGAGCTTCCGAAAGAGTGGGTCTTAAAATGAACATGGACAAAACCAAGATCATGGTGAATGCCCATGTAACACCCACTCCTATCAAGGTCGGAGACTCTACACTCGAAGTTGTAGACCAATATGTCTACCTGGGACAAACGGTCCAGTTGGGTAGGTCCAATTTCGAGAAAGAGATCAACCGTCGAATTCAACTCGGCTGGGCGGCTTTCGGGAAGTTGCGTGGTATCTTCTCGTCCAATTTACCGCAGTGTCTCAAGACAAAAGTCTATGACCAGTGTGTGTTGCCAGTGATCACCTATGGAACCGAGACGTGGTCGCTCACAATGGGCCTTATCAGAAACCTGGTTAAGGTTGCGGGAAGGCGCTGGATGCGAGACGCACGGGATCGGTCAATATGGCGACGCCTGGGGGAGGGCTATGTCCAGCAGTGGACGTCTTTCGGCTGAAATGATGAATGATGATGATGATGATGTGTAAAGCTGCAAATTGACAGAACTTTCCTTTATTAGGCGTTCTCCATGCAAGAGCTCCCTGAAGGTAGCAGCTATGGACCTGGACCAAGGTCCGGCGGGAAGGTCTTCTGGAGTCCTATCCAGAGACACAAGTCTCATCGAAATCGGTTCAGTAGAAGGGGAGTTTCTGTCGGTTTCTAGCGAATAGTTGTAATAATTATTTTAATAATTAAAGTTTATGCGCGCACGTTAATTTGAGGTCCTCGTTAAGGTCGAGTTCGGTGGGAGGATAGTGCACAGAGGCACCATCCAATTCGTAGCCATTATTTCTCAAATATCAAATCCACGTCACTTTGCGTAACGAAGACCATGAAGAAGCGTCGCTTTTGGTCATGAAAACTGAAGTCTTTCATTAACCTGGACATCACGCCTTCCCCTCAACATACTTGGCAGCCTTCCAACCACTGCAGGGTCGGTATTTGCTCGAAGACAACGAACTATAGGTGCAAACTACACGTCAACGCGTTCAAGCTGAAGCCTTACAACCTCCGGAGTGCCTGCGGCCTTGAATGATCACGTCCGTCCCGCACAGATTTAAATAAGTACAGGTGCATTGTTAAACATATTTTGTTTTTAATAATTTTGACCGTCTTGTTCAATGCTAAAAGTATTAAAAAGAGTGATTAAAAAAAATGCAAAACTCTGTAAAATTTGAGCTAACATCAATAGGTGCGTGTTTAAAATTCTTCACTAAGTAGATGGTGATTATGTAAATACAGTATTTTCAACTTCATTTTACATGCAAATATATTATACGCTAATGAAACTAGTTAATAATCCACGTTTATAATTTTAGAAAATGCATAATTATTTTCGAAATGAAACCTTTCAAAGCAAAGGTGACTTCTGCAGTAAGGTCATTAATACCAAAAAAAACTTTATAATTACTCTGTCTAGATAATTATTGACTAGATTCGCCGAATGGACAGCTCAATTAAATGAAAGTAATTTTCAATAAAACGAGCTATTTTACTGAAGGGAGACATCGACCCGTCGATCGTTAACAATTTTAACTGTCTATCATAGAAAATAATGCTAGCTTCTATATTTTTGAGTTATTCAACGTCGTGTTTTTCCATTAAAACATCTGTCACAAATCTATTTGTCTTATCCATCAGTTTTTCACACCTGATTTAATGCTTCTTCTGAGGCCTTAGTGCGAGTTTTTGCTCTCGCTCACTCGTGATAACGTTAACGATCTCTTATGTCAAAATGTATACAAAAAAATTGGTTTCTCCTTACCGTCACCAGACGGCGTTTAGCCAATTTCAATACAAATTGGCGTTTA
Source organism: Orthosia cruda (assembly GCA_964057195.1). Taxonomy (NCBI): domain Eukaryota; kingdom Metazoa; phylum Arthropoda; class Insecta; order Lepidoptera; family Noctuidae; genus Orthosia; species Orthosia cruda. Next base: position 14,719,831 of record OZ059847.1, read on the forward strand.
CGTTAACGCGATTAAGCGTGAGTACAAACTCGCACTATGGCCTCTGAAATAGAAAATATACTCACTACTCTTTATCAGTCAAACTAACTTTATCCTGTGACTTAGTTCTTGTTCTTACTGACACGCTGCCTTTTGCCGCGATAAAAGTCTATGGCACTAACCGATCGTGTAGCTTCATAGTATCTGAAATCTCTTCACAGTATAGTTTAGATGGCCATTCAAAAGATATCGCCATATCCCGATGACCGTGGTCTAGTAGCGCCTTAGAAAACCAACTGTACATAAATACCAGCGCTAGATAAATAAAGCAAAAGCGAACAAAACTTGTATGCACATAAATGGTGCGGCGTACGTCCGTCCAAGACCGCGCGGTGCATTGAAATTATTATGTCGTTTAGACGTGTGGGTAATGTGGTTGGCTATAAGAACTGTTAGAAATACATTTGTCTTTGCAGTAGGTTTTAGACCGTTATTAAGTTGTAAGGAAAATGAAATGGACACAGTCATAATTTTATGTGACGCTAGTGTTTTTGTATTTCGTACTTATTATAGCAGATTGTTTTCAAGCAGCAATGAATTGAGTTAACCTTACTTTTTATAGTATAAAGTTTATTATACTTTATTAATGCTGTGTTGTATGCTTGTTCATATTCAATTCTATTAGAATATCCAAATTACTTACGGTCACTAGCAACGTAATTCCTTCGGAAACATTTGTCACCCGTGTGTAACGTAACGGCCCACACGTCCATCCTAGACCACGCGGTGCATTAAAATTATTACGTCGTTCAGACGTGTGGTGATAAAACTGCTGGTCTTTGGAGTTTAACAAGACAGAGGTTTTAGCCTATTATTAAGTTGTATGGAAAATGAGTCGTATTTATATAAACGTAAGAGTCGCAGGTGTTTCCTTATCACCTGCCTATTGTTGGGTAAACAAGCGACTAATGGAGTAGAATTTAGCCAGCAATAATTTATCAAGTTATAACCGGTTTCATTTTGTGTAATATGCGGTTAATAATACTGTAGATTATTATACTATTTAAACTTATATGAAGTATCTAATCAATTTATAAATACATACATATGTTGCTGATATTCATATTTAGGTGCCTGAATTCTCTTGACTCATTTTAAAGGTACAATGAATTAAATTGAAATAACTTCGTTGCTATTTTTCTCTAATTATTAAAGAAATAAATTTTGCAATTTTTTCTAAAAATTACCCTCCATTAAACAAAACATAAATCCTTTATTTTGCCAGACTTGAGGTTATCAACAATGTGTCTTAAGTGGGTTATTCACTACTTAGACCGTTCCAACTAAGGGTAAGTAAGTAAATAGTAATAATTTATTTTCCCTATATAAGATATACACCTGTGTATTTTGCAACCAAAACGGATAAGCAAAAACTATTTCCCCCCGGACAATTATTAACAGCCCTAGTTCAAGCTCGTTATCTATACCAATATTATAAAGAGGAAAGATTTTTTTGTTTGTTTGTACCGAATAGGCTCCAAAACTACTGGAACGATTTCAAAAATTTTTTCACCGTTGGGAAGCTACTCTATCCCCGGGTGACATAGGCTACTTTTTATCTCTGTATTCCCACGGGAACGCGAACTACGCGGGTGAAACGCGAGGCGTCCTCTAGTAATAATATAAGTGGCTATACCTTCTCGTTAGCGGAACGCAACATAATATCATTCTGTACACCTTCCGATTACGTTACTGTAATACACAAGGTGTTCATTAATTATTGCCTTTGCCAAATAAATAATTCTGTTACAGGAAAGCTTTAAGAAAAGTGACACGGACTAAGACTTGTTTACGCAGGAAGTCAAACTAAAGAGGTTGTTGTACAATGTCAGGATGTTAAATATTGTTCAATGTTGTTGTTGTTATTGTTGTTGTTGTTTGAAGGGTTTTGATTACCCAGTTAATTTTTATGTTAGAAAATGTTTTTTTATTTTACCGAATAAAGTCATTTATTTCGATTTCGATTAATTTGCACCAAGTGCAACCATGTCGTGTTCAGGCTATCTCTATCCATTCAAGGTTGCCTGGAAGAGATCAGAGTCCGATAAGGCCGCCTGTTGTATGTTTGTTTTTTATTTATTTATTTATGTACACACAAAATACTTAACAGAGAAAAGAAGGAATAAAGATAGAAGAGCACAAAGGTACTGCTTATTTCAATAGAAATTTCTTCCAGCAGACCTGCGACAGGAAAGTTGAATGATAGACGAAGACAGTGTGTAGAAAGAAATAAGGAAACTTAAAATAGACTATTAAAACTTAACAAATTATATTTAAATTACAAACATACCTTAACTACATATATAAAAGATAAAATACATACAACATATAATTTAATAATATATAAAATTACAAGATTGTGGAAAGGTAATTGTTCTTTGACCTGTTTCTTGAATATAGATACATTTTTAGAGTCACGGATTTTAGATGGAAGTCGTACTGCATGAACAGAGAAGGAGTGGGAATAGAAATTACTATTATGGGAGGGGAAGTTTAGACGATGCCTTAGGTGGGATCTACACTGGACATCGGCAGCGCGAGTAAAGGAAAACCGTTCGCTCAGATATCGAGGGTACGTAGGGTTTGTTTAGCTGCCCACGTCGTGCGCAGCTGGACCATAGTTTTTATTATTTATATCCTTTTTCTTAATTTTAATTTATATTACCTTTTATTTTTACTAACGTGGCTAACGTTAGCTCGACCGAGCCTAACGTTACGCTACAATAGATTATTAACCGAATAATTTGATTCTACAATGTCAGCATTGCTGAATAAATTGTTGTTGTTATTTATTTACCTACTAATCAATTAGAAGGTAAAAAGATTTAAGGGATCAGTAAACCGGTCTGACCAGCGGTTAGGTGACCGGCCGCGAGATTTTTTTTCCATCCACCTTGTCCATTACCACCAACTTCTCTAGATTGTCTGGTTCCCGACGGACAATCTGACCAAAGTAACTGAGAATCCTTCGGTAGCGGAGCGTGGTTAGTCTGTCTTTTATGCGTAGTTGATCAAGGATAGACTTGTTTATTCTCTCGGCGGTCCATGGTTTGCGAAACATTTTTCGCCAATATCACATCTCAAAAGGTTCTATCTTTTTAGTTCTATTGCCCGAATCGTCCACGACGCCGATCCGTAAAGGAATATCGAGAAAACCAGTGTCCGGACTAGTCGCATCTTGGTAATATTAGAGACCTTTCTGTCCTGCTAAATACGTGTCAGCTTACTCATCGCAGCTTTGTCTATTTGAGTCCTTATCCTGATCTCTCTTTCGGTTCCTCCCTGGTCAGTAAGTAGCGAGCTGAGGTATATAAAATCGCTGACAAATTCTAGGTCCGCGAGTTCTTTCGTTCTACAGAGTTGACCGTTTCTGTCGATGAGCATGACTTTTGTCTTCGACTTATTAACGGTGAGTCCAACCAGTCCACTCTCATATTTTACTCTGCGAAACAGATCAGCTAACTCCTTTTCTGAAGCCGCAAAGAGTGTAGTGTCATCCGTATAGCTCTGGTTGCTGATCTTTATTCCCCCGACAGATACACCTCCCACCCATTCTTCTAGGCTTTCCTCATTATGTATTCGCCATATGTATATTAAAGAGAATAGAAGGAAGAATATAACCCTATCTTACCCGCTTTTCTGGCTTAAAAGGGCCTAAACTGACGTCATTAACCCTTACCGTGGATACCCCCGTACTATAATTGGGTATTGTTTAGGTAAAAGTAGATACCACTACCGCCTCAGGCCACGTTAATAATATATGGGAAAAAGTATCGAGTTTTACGGTAGCAATACAATCCACTTAGTGAATGGTCATCAAATATCAAATGTAATTTCGTGTTTACTGTTTAATAAACTAATATAAACAAAATCCGCAAAAATAAACAAAATCCTCTCTCAACTCACGTTTTCAAAGCATATATTTACAACACACATAATAACAACATTCCCCTTTCATTTATAACGAATAACAAACAATAATAAAAGGAAACACCGCTAAGCTTAGAATTGAAACGCAGATAAGTGCCACAAAAACATGTGGCTCCACATAGTGGCACAAAAGAAAACAAGTTTATACTCGTAATTCTGGAGTGCAACACTGCGGATGTTTGAAAAAAGAACAAATTAAAAGGTTAGCGGTTGTTAAAATAACTAAGAGTGAGCTGTAACAAATCTACGGATAAGTGCGCTGATATAATAAATTTATGAGCTAGTCTGTATGTGATAAACTATGTAATATTTAAAGCTTTTAATGGAAAGTAGAACTTTCGTTCGGTACCATGGGAAGTAAATAAATGTACTACAATTATGATTGAGTAAGATTCTATAGATGGTGGAGGAGAGAGGAGGAAATCACAGAATTAAACTCACAATTGGTACAGACCCATTGTGAGTTTGATTCTGTGATCAAAGTCACAATTTGTGGAGGAGCCACAAATCAACTAACAAATTAAATACCTTAGTCCACATATATTCGTTTTTGGTGAAGTGTATTACGAGTACTTATTAGTTAAATGTCATTTTAATATATTAATGACTCTTGTTACAAATGATAGATCCATCTAAGATAATGATAGATCTATCAAAGTCCCCATCTGGGTGCAAGCCTCGTCACTAGTACCTTTTTAAGTTTAAGTTCAGACTAACAATAACACCGTTTATTCTTTTACTCACAGAATAAACACGAAGGTCATATTTATACATTAAATATTTAAAACAATCAGAAACATGACCGTAGTTGACGTAACCCCGATTTCTGTGACGCAAAACGGGTAAATAGTCCAAAATATCACATGAATATTACAAACGTCCTTAGAAGTCTCATGACCTAGGTCATATCTATTCATATACAAGTTCGAATCACACATATAAGCTATTAAATACACGCTTATTTTTGTACTTCAAGGGTTAGTGGCTTTTAAGTCAAAAGTGTTCTAAGTAAATTTTCTACCACACCTTAGGGAAATCAACCTTAAATCTGGGCATGTTTATGTGATGTAGTGTTATGGGGCTGTTATGATAACCATACACTGTTGTTAATGAATAGTGGGTTCATATAGAAAATATCGTTATTGTAGCCAAGGAAGGAGATTGTTAGTAGTTATTTTATAGTTTTCCTTATCGTGGTTGTATGACGTAAGGCAGAGATTGTTTTTAATATATAACTACGAAAACAAATACGAATATAAATCGAATAATCTGGCAACAATATTCAATCGAATAACAATCGGCATTATATGATTACGCCCCCGCAAAGTAATCTCCTGTCACCAATTGTCTTTGACGTTTACAAAAAAAAAAAACAAGAATACGTCATTGTTTATCAAATCAAACGGTTGCGTCGTTGATTTTTATTTCACACTACAGAGGCGATAGATTAAATTGGCTGAACTTGCAATTTAATTCGACAGTTGAAATAGTTATTCGATTGTGTATTTATTTAACCATTTATGCACACACACATAATATACAGACAAGAAGAAGAAACAGAAAAATAGGTACATAGGTGATGCTTATTTCTATAGAAATCTCTTCCAGCACACCTGCGAAAGGAAAGATGAAAAAAAGAGATGTAGACATAGTGTGTAGAGTTGAAAAATAATTGTTATTGTGGGCTGAATCGAGTTTCGTATAAGACTCTACCAATTGTTTTTTATTTGATTCGTAATCACATATTGTGTGGAGACAACTTCTTTTAAACAACATTAACGAAAACACAGATTAATAAAGAGGCTCACAAATATTGAAACAAATTAAGTATAAACTTTTTTTTTTGCTAGACCACATTGTTTTATTCCTGGGCAAAGTCATCCCCTTTCTCCTTCCAAATCTTTTTCTTGTGCGAACTCTAGCCAAGTTCACCCCGCAAATATGACTAAATCGTCACACCACCTTTGCCGCAGCCGATCTTGATGTCAACGTCCTTTCTCAGGCAACTATTATTAAATAAATACATAAATTATGAGCACCTTTTTAAATCTCTCAACATTTTAACATTTCTATCGTAATACAGATTTTCACAATAGAGAATTATCCAGATTCTATTCTAACAATATCGATGTACTGATGTAAAGAAATTAATGAATTGAATTAATTAAACGTACCTCAGAACTTCTAAAGTCTACTTTTACTTGATTGTATCTTAACTTGTCTGTAATCTGATTAGTCCAAACAAGTCTTTCGTTTGATTTAAAAATACATCTTAAATCTTAAGTTCATAGAGGTCTTTGTTTTTCGTAGTTTTGAATCGAAAACATGAATCTTCATAATGTTTTGTTTTCTCTTCAGAAATAATCTTTTGAGATGCCTACACTTGTTTGTTCTAGTTTATTTAACATCAAAAGTTTGTTATAATAAAATTAATTATTTCTATAAATTATGCACGAAAGTGATATTTGTTTTCAATTAAAAGTGGTTTGCTGGATTTAGTTTCAGTTACAATAATAATATCATCGGATTTTGCAATAAATAACGTAAATGTTTGCGTTTAATAAAATTTTGCGTACTAACAATAATTTATTAACGCCCTGTGTACAAAATATAGAACACTAAATTGCTGGACTCTAATTTTGAATGTAGGCTAAGCTAGATTAAAAAATAGAGTGACAATAACATTTAATTTCCATGTCTTAATAGCTGAACTGATTTAGATAATACTTGACACACGGGTAGACTATGACCTGGATAAGAATAAAGTTTTTATATCGATTACATTTCGGGGAGTGTGCGTTGCAATTGCATGAACTAATTCCTCCCAGCCCGTTCTATCATCGGAATCCAAAATCATACAAAAACGTGATATTTTTGCCGTTTTTTGAGATAATGGTACGGAACCCTTCCTGCGCGAGTCCGACTCGCACTTGGCCTGTTTTTTTATCCCGAAGGTATGGTCTATTGGGATAATTTTCAAATAACACGCGGCCCCACCGCTCGCAGAAGCTAATATGAATTTTATAGAACTGTATTGAAGCGTTGCTATATAACCGATACCCGAAGTTAGTTAAAGTAACTCTGCTCATCTGACCCATGACAGGGTGTCTTTAGTAAACAATTGACCGAACTATTTTTTTTTAGCCTATATAAAAGGATAATTTGTAACATAAAATATCCCGTGTTTAATAACAGTATCAACATAGTTATTTTTTTATTAACGACCAGGAACCTGACACATTTAATTTTGTGTTGGGTAGTATTTTATGCTTAAAATCTAAAAATATTATAGTCTTCAAAAATATCTAACCTAATAGGTGCTGATACATAAAATATCTTCGACCATTAATTCGTTTACTGGCTAGAAAATCAGGTCACGGAGCGAACCAAGCTATAATATTTCACTGGCTGCTAGTTTAAAACAGACTCCGCTGAGATCACTTAGGCCTTTACTGTAACGACTTGTTAAGTTAAAGTTCCCAGTAACATTCTAAGTACTGACAAAATGTTGGTCCTTGGAGCGTAATATTAAATCAAGCTGACTTTCACAATTTGCCTCGACTTGCTAAACAGTCAATTATTTTATTCCGTTTTTTACTTTGAATTATTTTCAGCCTTTTTTATGACTAAGCAAACAACTCTTGTTACAAATGATATTGTTGGTGCAATTTAGTATGAAGTGCTACGTGTGTGCTACGGGGCTACGCCGTAGCCAAGAGATACGACGTAGCAATTGCGTAGACTTCATACTTTAAAATTTACTCGATTTTTTTTTGTGTAATATAACTGCTAAAGCGATTATCTTAGCGAGAGTTGTGAAATCAATTATTACTGTTACAACAAATGATGTTTCTTTATTAGTCCAATAAATAACTCTGTTTCTTTCTTCTTCTACAGATGGCAGCACAATTTCGGGGAGCACTTCAACTAGAGTGAAAATTTTTCTTCTGTTAATATACCTTCTGCCTAACGTCCTAAGATAATTTGTTGTATTATAATTAGTTAGTAACAATATGTTATCGCCTATGTTCTAACGAACGTATAGAACCAAAGATCCTGATGTTTCTATGACTGATAAAATTCTTCTCTATATTTTCACTGTTAATACTTTGTAGTTGTGCCAACCCGAATTTATGTATTTCATTAAATGGAATACACGAAATTTGATTCTAATGTACTTAATTCTCCCAAGCAATTAGTTCGAAATCTTAAATCTGTCTGACAAACGGATCGAAAAAGAAAATATTAAAAGTGGTACGAATACAAACATTATTACTTTCTGGATATCATTAAAAGTTATTAATACATACGAGTAATACATAATAGTTGTACTTGTCATTATGAACATCTTTAACTATAAGACTAATATTGAAATAACGAAAAAGAAAATCATCTACCCCATAGATTCATTTTTGCAAGATTCGTTAAAACGTTCTGAGCACTTTTTTTTAAACTTTGCCTCTCACGAGGCATTTCTCCTTTATCGTGGATGCGTTTACAAACATCTAAACTCACTTACACAAACACCCAGAGCTGGCACAACTATCTGTAGGTCATACAAATATTTGTTCCGTGCGGGGGATTGAACCCGCGACACGCAGCGCAGCAGTCATTCGCTTTACCACTGCGCCAACCGTACGCCACCATCTTAATTATATAATATAATAATATTGTAAAGAGAGATCCTGAACTTTGAGAGATTGATCAGACGTGAAAGGTAATCTCTGGAACCTATTTAAAAAAAATCTTTCACCTTTTAAAGGTACATTATTCCAGATGGTTTTAGGCTACAAATTATTATGATCCAGGCAAAGCCGGGGCGGGCTAGCGGTATAACAAATTGTAACTACAATATGAACTTATATCTAAATTGCTATTTTGGTTTACGTCAAACTTTCTGGAACCGTACTAATAATAAGGATATTCTAGTTAGAGGCAAGTTCAACAACGTAATATTGGACTTTATACCTAAAATTAGCGCTGAGCCTGCGTATTAAGGTCGATGGTACCGAAATTGGAAATTTCATTTTACCAGGCATAAAGGTAGAATCAAATTAACATATTAAAAGAGATTAGAGAACCAAATGTATGAACCTGCAGGCTCATTACGCATCTTGCAAGAGCAAAACGATAGCAATTTTTACGCAATTATTGCTCTTCAATACAGAAGCTTTAGACATTTTTGCGGCTTTATTTAGAATTAGGTGCTTTTGACAAACAGCGAGCAATTAGCCAACGATCATTATGTAGGACCTACCATACCTACACTGTAGGTAATGCCAACTTTTATGACATAAAGCGTTTGATCGCGCGATGATTGCTGATTGCTGTTTCTTACGTAATAAGCCTACTGATATGTAGAAACATATCAGTATGACGCGACACGCAACGACATGATACCTAGTTTGTTTTCAAGGTTAGGATTGCAATGAAAATTGTGTCATCATGTGTAGCTGTGTTTTTTGGTAAGTTTATGAAGAAAAAGATGGTTTATTATAAACTTAAGACAAAGATTATTAATATCAAGCACTATATTTTATGTCAAAAATAAGAACCACTGAAGAGAAAATGCAAAAGGCAATGAAAAATGTGTCGTTGTGTTTATTTATCAGCATCAAGCACTATAAGACAACAATACCCTTTATAAAAAAGAGTAAATTAACGCAAAGACAGTTGCGGTCAGAAAACGTGCGAGTAGGACAGCGAATGTTTATTAGGGTCTTTTTAAGATGATGTCGTCTCACTCACACGTTTGGTAACCATATGTGATCCGAACGTTGGCGTTGAGTTTAGATCATATTTAAGTTAAAGTCCACTATCTGAGTTATTTTACAACAGCCGCCTTGGACTATTGTAGTTAGCAGGAATGGACAGAAACATATATTTATATATATGTACTTTAAAACAATTTTGGCTAAAACAGTTGAAAATAAAAATACTCCCACAATATTCCCAGCGTCGAACCACTCTATTAAAAAGCCTACGAAAATGCAAAAGGCCCGCGAAATCGTTTTAAGTATAATTCGGTACGAACGACTAAATTGATGTGCGCGACGTTGAAAATTCTCCGAAATGTTTCAGGGGAAAAGGATTGTTTTGATTTCATAGCTTTCAAATTTCATTATTTTAGATTCCCTTTCAAGTATTTAATGGTATACAGGTACAAATATAATGATTGATTTTAAATATTTCACGTATTTACAAGAAAAATGACAATGATAACGATTGCCGAAAAGTCAAAATTTAAGTCGTAATGCTCTAGAAAAGTAGAGCTACCTGAATTTGCTGCTAGGGGCGCTGGTGTATAGTAAAGTCTTCAAAATGTCAAATTTCATAGTTTTTTGGCTATTAGCGCGAGTTTATTCACAACTTTTTTATTGTTCTGAATAATTTCTAAATATGGCGGCATAAGATAGGTACGGGTTTTAACAATCACTGCAGGATAAAATAATAGTAATAATAATATTCCTCTTTTTTCGACAAAAAAGGGGCTGTGCGAAACTGCAGCATACACTTGATTTAATGGATTTAATCGCACTTCTAAGGCATTAGAAATTATTTCAACTCAAAATTACTCCGTGCGCGTAATAACAAACGTTTACCAGCTATATTATTAAGGAATTTACTTGCCAATGGCGCCAACTGGAAAGCACAAAATCTAAAGCGCTCAGTGAGATTCTATCAACAAAAGGTAAGCAAATTTGGCAAAGAACTCGTATAGGTAAAGGTGACGACACCTTTAAAATGACGACTTTCGTATTGCGTAATACACTCGAAACATAGGCCATGGAAAGAATATTTAAATCCAACTCATAGGTTGGAGGACGTACCCTTCTAAATTATTTACGCAATACCTCAAACATTAAAAGGAAACGTGTCATACTCTTTCATGGAGTTATTACCTTTGCCCTGTCGAACTCACTTACGCAATTAGGCTGCTAGATGAATCATCGGACAGGCCTGTGTTATGCATTGACTGATGATGCTAATGATGAGGTGATGTCCTTCTCTTAAATAGAGAAGTAATGAGCATTGGTCAATACACATACTCAGACCATTTACACCCATTAAGTCCAGCTACTATTATTCTATCCTGGGCAGCAGTATCAACATAAAAAACTTGGAAAACTCATCTTAGTACTTCCTACTTACCTACCTGAAAGGAATTTTTAAACACTACCAAGATCGATAGGGTCGTTTAAATTCAAAACCATAACGACGAAAATTGGAAAACTTCGCCTGTAAACAAGTCTTAAAACATTCCATATTGCAGCTCTCGATAAATTGAAGATTCAAACTTGAACAAATCTTGTACAAGCTAACAATAATGTTCTTATTTTCTTCTTAACCAATATATGTATATCAAAAACCATATCTATATTATTACTAGTACTATTATAAAAAGGTAAAATTGTGTTTAAGAGGTTTTCTCTAGAAGTACTGAACCAATTACCAGAATTCGCTAAGTGCTATTGATTACTTTATATCCACGGTTTCTGTGGGGTAAGCCTATTTCTTGAGTGAAGCCGCGGGAAAGACCTAGTTACCATAAAATAAGAGTAACTATAAAATAGGAGTTAAAAGACTCACGGTGGCCACAGCCTTATGAAGAGTCGAAGATAAAGTGGTTTGGAAGCAGCTCGTCAATGATTCCGTCAAAGCGTTCCAAGACGGGCACGACCTTCAGTAATGAAGACAACTAAGGAAATAAACGAACATTTTTCTGTTTCCCGGAACGTTATTATGATACTTCAGGTGAAGATTTTTTCACTGAATGAAATTTAACACTTGATGGAATCTCCAAAACTGATGAAAAGAAAACTGCAAAAATAGAAGCAGGCCACAGCCAACAAGTAACAACATAATATTTCACGTCTAATTCCCGGATCAATACGGACATAACACGATTTATTTCTCTTACAAGTACCTAAAATATGCGACAGAGAAGTAAACTTTGCCCATCACTCTTGCTGGGATGCACCTCGTAAAATGTTATGGCTGTACTCACTAAAAGCACTCGAATTTATGCCGTAAAAACAGACAGTAGGATTTCAATTAGAATGGTAATTTGTAATGCTTATTTACGTAGGTAAGTATATATGGAATGACGGTTTGCGATTTAATTTCAACTAACAACGTTGTAATGCTCTGTGGGTGCATCGATTCCTAGAATTTAATTAAAACTTGTTGAAGAACCCGTCATCTGGAAGTTCTGTGATTAGTTTGTGGCACTTCATAGATTTACTATGTTTGTAACGATCCAGCGTATCCTGATATTATACGAAAGCTATCTGTTGAGTTCGGTGGCTGTGATAAACCTAGGACGTTCGATATGGTGAATCTTGGGCAGGCCTATGTCCATCAGTGGATGTCTTTTAGCTAAAATGATGATGCTGACTTAATTAAGCATTAACGGTTAAACTACAGAACTAAATGGAACTACAGAACTATATATGACAAAACATATTGGATAATTTCGATTGCCGGATAAAATGCATATACATAAATATCGAGCGCGGTTGTGCATTTGTTGTTAGGAGTTCAAATTAATATAGCTATATACAAAGTGTAATTAATATTATAATTACCTTATGAAATTGTTCGTACAATAGAAAACACCTAATACTTTAGATTTTTCAAGACTTTGTAAATGTTTAACTTCTCCCAAAATTATGTATTTTATTAAATAAAACTAAACAAAGCTGTGATTATGGGACGTCCTTTATCACACAAAATAGAGCGTTGTTAAACAAATTAATAACGGTAATTTATAGTAAAAGATCTAGATTGCTGATAACTTTCGGACGGGAGGAAGCTACAAAGAAATATAATGTAAAATAATAACGAGGACTGGACATGATTGTATTGTATGGAGGGACAAAGGAGGACAAAAATGTAAACCATGTTTAGTCTTTCATGTCCACCTGCACCATTCGAGATCAACGTGGTGAATAACAGAGCTGTCCAAATATCACATACTGATTGAATAAAAATTGAACAGTTGAGACTAAATTGAAGTCGAACGTGAGCGATTCACCGTTAACTCGCACTACGATACCAATAACGAATAGGAACTGACGGGTTTGAATGGCGAATATGGCAGAAGTTGTGCACTAAACGAACTTTTAGTGTCACGAATTTTATCAGTTGTACTTGTAACTCTAATCACAAATTTTGAGATTTTACTTGTATTAATACAAGTAAAATCTCAAAATTTAAAAAACCCCCGACCCATTTTTATTTCATGGTACATAATTTATCTAGTACATAGTAGATACGCTTTGATCGGCAATCTATTGAACACGTAATTATGACACGATAACTTGCGAAAACACCTCGATTCAAACAGTAAAACGCCCATAACTTTTGAATGGCTGAACCGATTTTATTCACAAAACCACCTTTCAAACAGAAAAACTAAATCAAAATCGGTTTATCCGTTTAACAGCTATGCTGCCACAGACAGACACACAGATACACAGCAACACACTTCAAACTTATAACACCCCTCTTTTTCCGTCGGGGGTTAATAATATAGCTCTGACTAGATGCTGCGACAATTTACAAATTTGCTCTCAAATTACTTAAGTCGTACCTAATATGCCTCAATGTTAACTCAGTAGTGGCTGTGCGCCCGCTCAGAGCCAGAATATAAATATTGAATATCCTTTTGGACAATATTGTTTGCAAAATATTCTTCGATTTACATAAGCTATCAGTTATGAAGACAATCTAGTCATAAATTTTTCTGTGTAAAAATATTTTTAAACATCCGAGTCGTTTTGGAAGAGTATCCAAAAGTAGCGACAGTATTTCGTGTTTTTAAATATTTTATGTTTTTAAAGCAAAACTATTAGTTACACGGAAAATCTATGTTGCACAAATAATATACATGAACAATTTTTTTTTTGTTTACAAATCTTTTAAACGACGGCTAGATACTAAGAACTAAGCTTTAGAAAGTAACTGTTGTGCGGCACTAAATCGGCGGAAGGCCCTTAAGGGTGGTTATTCAACCTAACCCTGGAAATGGGTTCAACTAGGCTTATACCAAGTCACCTTGAGATCGATTAGTAGTAAATTAGGATTAGTATTACACAATTGAATGATTACGTAGAATTACCAATGACCGTATATTATGTCGGCACAATCTTGCTGGAACAGTTTTGTCCCATTTCCTGCCCATTTCTGACAACTTTTTAAAATTTTATAACACTATTTTCTCTTTAAAAAACCAACCAATAAACACAGGACTTTGACCAACAATTAGCCAGTTCAAAAACAAAGCGTCATTGAGAAAGTTAATAGAATTTTTCTCTTTAATATTTTCTATCAAATTGTGGAAGCTCTTTGCAGTGTTAAAATTGCTGTATTACTGCGAAAACTACTGCAGTAAAATATACAACGTAATGTGTTCCTAGTAGTTCCCACATTAAAGTATTGTTGAGATTTTATGTACGTTTATTGTGTAGCTTATTTCTTTATTTTCAAGTATTAAAGTAGGAGAATAGTTTGAAATTTTGTTAAATACTTTGAAACGGTTTCTATTTATTTGCAAAAACGTAGACACTCACGATACGGCTGGTCGAAAGTCATACAGAGAGCCATGGAAACACCTATGCTCGGATTCTCTCCAAGGGATTGAATCCAAAACCAGGTGATCCAGAGGAGAACCAAATTTGTCGACATGGCTAACAGAATAATCAAGCTGAAGTAACAATGGGCCGGTAATATAAGCCGTAGCACCAATGACTGTTGGGGAAGACGTCTTCTTGAGTGGAGAACGCAAACTAGTAATCTTAAGGTCACGACACCCACAGGCTAGGTGGAGCGATGATCTTTGCACGGTAGCTGGTAGCAGCTAGATGAGAGCTGCCAAAAATCGAAGCAAATGGCGTGCAATTGGCTGTCTGTGTCTAGCTGTGGACTGATGATGATGATGATGATGACCAGATGGTAAACGATGAACTACCCAATGGACAATAAACAAAAACTCATTTTAATTTACAAATCAATTTCGAATTTTGCAAACATACAAATAAATAAGAAACTTTAATGCTAAGAGAACAAATAAGCACTTTGAGCAAATCCTAACAAAATTAGTCTGAATTTATAATTGTCCATTACAAGGTTTCATTCTTTTCATTTTTTTTAAACTGGGCATCCTAAATAAGGTGAAGCGATAATTTACGCCTGGACAGCTTTTAACCCTGTACAAAGCGCAAGTCCGATCCTGCATGGAGTATTGCAGCCACCTTTGGGATGGCTCAGCTAAGTATCAGCTTGCCGCGCTTGACTCGGTGGAACGCAGAGCCAAGAGGCTCATCGGTGACATTGAACTGGTGGATACCAAGTTTTACAGCTTGGCTCATTGCTGCAAGGTTGCCTGCTTGTCGGTCTTTTACAGATTGTATTTCGGTGAGTGTGCTCAATAACTGTACGACCTCATCCCACCAGCCCCTTCTTTCATCGGACATCTTCTAACATCACTACCTGCGTCTGTGTTAAGGAACACATTCAATCCGAATCTCTTTAAAGTTAGAGTGAACAGGCTTCTTCTGGGTAAGCTCACTCCATCGTCGACTCTGTCTCTGTCACCTATGACTTAGACTGGAGTCAAGAGAAAACCCATAAAAAAATAAAAAACAATTAAAAGAAAGATGAAAAAGGCTTATTTAATCAAGTAAAAAAAAAATTTAAGATGTCGTCAGTTTTCATTAAAAATAGCATTTGAACCTTTTTTTTGTTTTTCAACCTTTGTTTTAAATTATAATTTATATTAAATTAAACAGTAACTGTATAAAATATCAGCTCTTTGTAAAACGGTCGGTTCGGACGATAATAATAGTTCGTTTTTTGCAAACTGCGCAGAAGTTGGTAGTTGCAAGACATTTTTATTGCCAACATTACAAGGTGAATAAAGCGATTGTCTATTATGCAACTGGCTGCGCAAAGAATTGCTGCCGGTTTGTAGTATGCACAGATTTAGAACCCTATTGTGATGGCTTCTATAGCGGTATCTATAAAGAAATGTACATTGTGGCCACGCCTAAACGCGTTTATTCGTCAGTTGTATATAGTAATATAGTATTACCGAAATTGTAAACCATAGCTTAGCATAAGTTTAAACATTTGTTGAAATATACGGATTAAAAAACTGTACCTAACATCTTTAAGGCTGTTTTAGAGAAACAAATCAGATATGTCTCACAGTAGCTTCTGCCCGTGACATTCATCCTAATGCATCTAATTAAATCTAAACAACCACTGAAGGGTCCTTTACCCTCCTTCCTTATATACAATTTTACCTTCTGCTGGTGCAAAGAAATTCTTTCGGTAGGACCCCAGCTCGCCTCCACTGACTGTCTGTCACGATGTAGTCTTGTATGAAACGAGACTCATGTTTTTCGTAAATATTCCATCTGGCACTAGGCAATTGAGTATCTTTCTATCAATAAACGGTTTTATGCAATCGGATCAACAGTGCTATTCTGTAAAAATCTCAGCGTCAATATTTTGATGGAATTAACAAAAACTGACAACATACACTTTCGTGTTTAGACACTATGGTATTCAGAGATTACCTCTTACAAATTACGGACAGATAAACCTCTACATAATAATATGAGTATAGTTTACTTTATATGAATCTGTACCATTGATAAAGTTTGGTTTCCAATAACCCGACTCTAAACAGTATTCACATAGACTAACTCCTGTTTGGTCCCTATTACTGACTAATGAAGCCCTAACAGGGTGATTAACGTCGACGCGCTGAATCTTTATGAAGTTCGTTTTATTTTGTAATTAGTTCCCAAATTGATCATGTGGGGCCGCCTGTGGATACTAACAGCAGGGATTGAGAATTTAACTTGGTGAATGTATCTGGTTTATTTATTCTTTAAGTCACGTTGTCTCACTTAATTTCACGGAATATCGTTTATTCCGAAAAAGGATAAGGTTCTCGAATTCGACTGAATTTTTTTATGTGTCACCTCAAAACTTTTTACTAGATGGACCGATTTTGTTGATTCTTTTATTATTTTAAAGCTGGTGCATTTATTTTTTCTCATGTGGTCCCATTTAAATTTGAAGGTCCCGAATGAGGAACTTTGGATATATACAACAGAACTAGTCAATAAACAAAGGAAAATCTCTCGTGATTACTGCAATCGCATGTATGTTTATTGTTTTGTATATCTTTATAAATTTTAGCCTATTTGTTATTCTGATGTATAAGCAATATATTTCTGTACAGTTTCATCAACATTCTTTTAGTAGTTTTTGCGTGAAAAAGCAACAAATATCAATCCAAGCATCCTCACAAAGTTTCACGTTTATAATATTAAGTAAGTAAGATTACGTCTGTAGAATTTCCACATGATTATTTTAATCCCTTCTTCTAAAATATAAATAATAAATTGAGGACACTAAACTGCACTTTTGAGGAATTGAGGAACTCAACTGATGCAGCTATAAACGTTGCCACCACCGACATAAATTTAAATAGATAGTGTAGTGATAAGTCCCTCCATCAGTATCAAACCAAGCGTGCCACTTTTTCACAAACAGTTTAAAAATAAATTTACTTATCAATAAAAGAAAACATTTCCAATGCGTCGGCCAACTTTTTCTTTACATTCTTTACTCTCAATATGGCATAAAAAGGCATTTTTCTAGATTTCAGTGGATTTCCGGTGCCGATAATGCTAAATGAAAAGCTCAGATTTCGATCATTGATCGTAACTTTACTCCGTTTTTTAGCACGCGAAGTACATACAATCGCGTCATCTAGTTAGATTTATGTCTGTGGTTGCCACCTATTGGACCCAAACTGTCTAAGAGTAAAATCGTCATCAACTTAAAAAGAAGAACTGAAACCATATTAAATGTTATTAAAATAAATATACAATTTTTTTTTTTCTGCATTGGTAAGGAACCCCTCCTTGGTGTCTCCGTTATGGATTTGCATTAAAATTTTGTATGTATTCTGTTCTTCCAAATTGAATTGAGAAATGTAATTTTAAAACGAGGTTCCTTATTGGATTAATTCAAGGTTATACTTTAATTTTCACATTTAAAATAATACGAAACACTTCTCACAGAATAGGAAAAATGCCACACCATGAAGAAAAACGGAGTGTTTTCTTAATTCGTTATTCATAACTAACTTCAAAAAAGAAGGTGATTTTAAATTCGGCTGAACTTATGTATATTCTAATTATTTTGACTGCCTCATTGAGTCAAACCGTACCTTTACTAAACTGGAGTCTCCATTCTTAGCACTTGCATAGTCAAGGAAGAGTCCTGGGTTCGGTCCCCGGCATAACTTTTGTCCGTCATAACTGTATCGTACTTGTAAATCGAACTCGAACTCAGAACTTCAGCCACTAAGCCAATAAGGCCAATTCCGTTACAGAATAAATAAAATATGGGTTCCGTACCCATATCTTGTTTTCTTATACATTCTTGTTTTCTTTCCCCTCGTAACTCATAAATGTTGATTGAAGGAAAGGGATTGCCGCGATGCTCTTAACCTTTTGCTAAATTCAAACAATCTTCCTAAGTTAATACTAACAGAATGGTTTTCCTGATACACGAGGCTATGTTTTGTTCCAATACTTTGAAAAAGTATTACTGAAGTCTTATGGACAGTTCGAGCCAGTAAGTAGGTTAAGAAGAATCTATGAAATCCAGTCATCCAGTCTAACAATGTTAAGTGATGCTAAACCTTGCTATCTGCAAGCCATACCACACAGTTTAAAACTACTGTAACTGCTGAAACAAGAACCAACACTGGTGACCACCAGAAAAGCGCAGAGTCAATGAAGCTCGACATTCCAGCGAAACAATTCGACTAATTCAACCGACTGTCAATGATTTAGCCGTTTGTCAGAAACTGTAAAATACTTAACAATGATCCCTTCAATAGGCAAAAAGGCTCCGAAAGGTGCGACAACAATGCGATGACCGATTTTCATAGAAATTCTTCTTATACAAAAAAAGATTCTTGCTGTCTGCTTTGATATATCTATGAAGCTGTTGACACCATTAAAATATTGTGACAAGACTCTGTATACACGCACAAATGCAAATAAACGTCACAATAGCAACACTTACCAAACCAATAAAGGAAGGTCCTTACTACTTCAACCCACGCAAACCTTTTCAAAGGAACTTTAACCTAACCTCTCAGCTCACTGACCTCTTATTTAAAACCTCCGTTTTTAAAGTTCTACTCTCATATACAACAATAAGGTTCTATTCTCATCAATATGGACTTTTGTGTTTTCGAAGGGAAACCTTCAAAAGGAGCCTGAAAGAAATCATTTATTTGCTGATGATATGTTGGAATATTTCTAAATGGTTCCGATACATTTAACCTTACGGCATGCAAGATATTAGATTTTAATTTAATAAAGTAGTTATTTAATAATAAAATAATTACAACCATTACAATTATTATTAACAACAGTAAGCCTGGGCTTTTGGGGCAAATGAATAGGGAATGTGGATATTTTCACCTCACTAAAACGACCCCGGTGACCACCATCACAGCACTTAAAAGCTTAATGCTTGGGTCTATGCAACCATTTTAAAAGGAACTCTAACCTGCCAGTTCACTGACCTCTTATTTACGAACAGAAAAGATTCTACTCTCATCAATATGTACCTACCTACGCGTTTCATTTTTATTTTAATCCGTATAAATTCGAAAATAGAAACTGAAAAGTACGGTTGAACAAATTGTTTATCAAATGTTTGCAATCGATCGGATGATTACTGGCATGAAGATAGTCGGATGTTGTAAAAAGATATATAAATGCTTTTCTTTATCTTTTCGAATTTATTGTTTTTTTTCGACGAATTTTCTGTTTGTTTGAATGTTGTTTGATGCAAGTTGCGTGTGAACGGAGCATGATTGCAATTTGGACATACATATTGGAAAAAAAAATCGATTATAATCTAAATTATTATTTTTATTTGCATAGTTAAAAGTATATACAGTGTATAAATACTTAATTGACTAAGACTACAGACATAAACATTTAAAACAAAACCTACTAGCTACCTAAACCTAAAATTTTACTATTCTCAAATATGGCATCAAAAAACTCCTCCACATAATTGTCCACTGGTAATGTGGCCAAAAGACTGGCAGCATTGCCAAGTATGGCAATGCTTATCCTCTGACCAAGATAAAAGCCAGCTCTTGGGTCACGCGAAGTTCAATTAGGCGTTTGGAAAGATCTTTAAACAAAGCATGAGCCCTCGGATGCCACGGACCAAGAGTTTCAACCTCAAACGGCTCTTTCTACCTATGTACCTACCTAGGTAGAAAGAGCCACGCTATCTAAATATATGGCAGGGACAGGTTAATAAACTAGGGGTAAGCAACTCTACAAAAAATATTAATAACATTGATCATCTTTTGCATAAACTTTGACATTTTGAATTAGGTATTTTAGACGACTTAATTAGTTTGAGCACAATGCAATATATTAAATTTTCTCTTATTAAAATTGAGAGAATCATGAAATTTTAGAAAATAATCCCTATATATATCTAGTAGTACTTTACAAAGTTCATTTCGTTGTAACCAATAATTTTTAAGTACCTTTTTAAAACAAATGGTTACTTAAAAATCAATTTAAAATATACTACGCTAAGGTCGACTCGTATCGTATCGGTATCGACTTTAGCGTACATAATTATTATTTTAGTATTTTTTTAATGTGATTTTTGTTTTATTTTTGCTCACCCCATCACTAGAAGCTATAGTAGTTACAGTAACCAAAGAAAACTTGAATAGAATGCAATGTGGTATTCAAAATTGTTGTAAATGTTTTTGCCCTGCGGTCGCCACTAATCAACCTTGTCATATTTCAAACACTCGAATTGTTTTGTCCACAAAGTAAAACTATATCATATAATTTATTTTAGAAACTTCGATAAAGCAAA
Source organism: Orthosia cruda (assembly GCA_964057195.1). Classification (NCBI taxonomy): domain Eukaryota; kingdom Metazoa; phylum Arthropoda; class Insecta; order Lepidoptera; family Noctuidae; genus Orthosia; species Orthosia cruda. The sequence continues at coordinate 14,740,762 of OZ059847.1, forward strand.
AAAAAAAATACATAACGCGAACGTATCTATGCGAATATCATGTATCAAAGTATTGTGTTACAAGCGGTTCTTTTTAAATTACTCCTTATTGGCTCCGAATCACAACAGAACAAGTGTGTTTTCATATTAATGAGACACGGCCGTCTTCGTCTAAAATTCTTAAAAGCAAGTGAGGCCTTATATGCAATCTACTACATTTACCGTAATAGAGTGAAAACCGAATCACAGAGTGAACCCAATGTCTACACCAGATGCTGTTAGGAACGGATTATTTTGTGGATTTGAATGGCTGGAATAGAATTTCCATTCTGATAGCATTTACACACAAGGTACTACTCAGATGATGGCACATGGCGAACTCCAGCAATCGCATTTGAAGCTGTATTCGGCTCCTCGCATTGTCACATCCCATCGAAAAGCCACCGCCACGAATGGCTAGCTGTAAAGCGCTCTAAAGCGCTGTATTTTTAAACCCCTGTGTTCTCATGTGTCCATAAAGCTTAGACTGCACTGACAGACCGCAGCAAAATAACAAAAATTCGCTGTCCTGTTCACAGGCTAATGCAACGTGTTGCAGTCGTTTGCGGAAAAGGGAGTAATAACTCATCTAAAGTGTGTTACATTGCAGCGCTGGTGGCGAACCAATTCTGATCATTTTCATACCAAGAATAAAAATGCATAGTGGGCTATTCGTGTTATTCGACGAGCTGTGCAAAGGTAAATTTAGAAATCTTTTAATGTGGAAAATACCGTATTGCGCAACCGATGATAGAGCTAAGTAGGTATCTGCACGCGTTATAAGATTTGATTAGAACTTATTTGTATAATAATATGCTGATAAAAGGAAGCCGAAGAATAATAAACCTGAGGTCGCGTATGGGTAAATTAGGTAAGCGTACCATGGGACACCTCTCCCGATCTATGGATCAGCGACATAAAAGAGTTAATCGGGACCGACTGGATATGCCAGGTGAAGGATTGGGTGTAGTGGCGCAACTTAGGATATACCTACACAAAACAATGAACTGCGAAAGGCTGAGTTAATCAACGAAATTATATTAAACTTTATTGTACACCAGACTGTACAAGAACAAAAAAAACTTGAAACTACAAACTGAGGGCTTATCGCATTCCGCGATCCCTTCCAGACAACCTAAATTAATTAAAAAGAACAAAAACCAACACGGTTTTAAAAATAAGTCATTGAAATGCTGAACTAACTTATTTCTTCGAATTAAAATACACCGATCATACCAATACCTATCAACTGAAAGTGTTATTTTAAGCCTCAAGCATACTGTTCAATATTATATAGATCGCGGGACACCGGTGTTCGCCTGTTTCCTTGATCTCTCCAAGGCATTCGATCTAGTCTCATACGATGTACTCTGGAGGAAGATGGGAGACAGGGGTGTACCCACGGAAATATGTGGACTATTTCAGTATTGGTATGGTAATCAGAGCAACCATGTGAAATGGGATAATATAGTCTCTGAGCAGTACATGTTGGAGTGCGGGGTGAGGCAGGGGGGTCTGACGTCCCCCAGGCTTTTCAATCTGTACGTGGATAACCTCTTAGTCGCACTCAGCAGCATGCGTGTCGGATGCAGTGTTGATGGGGTTAGAATCAACAACATCAGTTATGCAGATGACATGGTGCTGCTGGGTCCGTCGGCGGGAGCAATCAGAGAGCTGCTTAAGACGTGTGAAGCCTACGCTGCCGCACATGGCTTAAAATACAATGTAAAGAAATGTTAACACATGGTCTTTGAGGTCGGTGGCAAACGCCGTGGAGAAGGACCAGAGTTGCTCGTGAACGGGTCACCAATTAATAGGGTGTCCACGTTTAAATACCTGGGGCATTTTCTTGCCGCCGACCTCAGGGATGATGTGGACATTGAGAGGGAGTGTAGGGCTCTAGCGGACCGGAGCAATATGTTGTCCCGTAGATTTGCGCGGTGTACAAGTAAAAGTAAAACTTTTCAAGGCTTATTGCCAAAGTATGTACACGGGCAATCTATGGGTCAATTATACGAAGAGATCGCTGGATGGCCTGCGCGTCCAATATAACAATGCTTTCAGGATGTTGTTGAGACTACCCTGTTACTGTAGCGCGTCGGAGATGTTTGCGCAAGCCTGTACAGACGGTTTCTACGCTGTTATACGTAAAAAAACAGCGTCGCTACTGAGGAGAGTGAGGGACAGTCAAAACGGCATCCTGAAAACTGTAGCTGAGAGCTTCGGCTCTCCGATTGTGCAGCAGTTTTTGCGGAGGTTTATTGTTACTAACACTAGATAATAAGACTTTCTATGTTACTAACACTAGGTAATAATATTTTCTATGAAACTAACACTAGGTAATACGTTTTTCTATGTTACTAACACTAGGTAATAAGTTTTTCTATGTTACTAACACTCTATGGATTTTTGCGTCCGAAATAAAGATATTCTATTCTTTTCTAATACCGAAAAATATTTACAGGCCATTAAATATTGCTCAAATCCGAGACTTTTCGCGACGGATTACCGTCTTCTTTTATTTTGGAATCTGAAAGAAAGGCAGCTTATTTTAAGCCACATACATGGTTTTAAATTTGAATACGTAAATAATGGAAGTCTCAATTGTTGGATAGTTAACCCCAAATGTAAAAGTTTTTCAAGTGAATCCAACATCATTTGAAAGAATGTGGTGTAGAAAATAGCAAAAATAAGGTTGCCAGCTCTAAGTTAGCCGCAACCTGTGGGTTTCCAGTTTAACTGCTAAACCTAGCAACCCATGAATTGTCGTTAACTTAAAGCTAGATTATGTTGACATGTGACAGAAAAAAACCTAGTATATGGCAAAGTTAAAAAAAATAACTACTTGCGGCCAGATGCGGCCAGGTAACCCATGTCAAGAATCATTCATAAAAGTCCAGTATCACCTAAAACAAAATACTTGCAATGGGATCTCATACTATTATAGGTATATTGCTGTCGTTCAAGATATCAAACCTTTGTATTAGACACGTTGGTACAAATCAGACTGTATTACTTGTACACAAAGCAAGCAAGCTACAGCAACTCCTTCCTAATAATACGGATCAATGTTGCTCGTTATTCCCCGAAATTGTATGCAGCGATATTGCTCCAGATAGTTCACCTAATTGCTGCACTGTGTTCGGCGATTGTCACAGGGCAATAAATTTCTTTCAAACAAGCCCATTTATGAGCAGCACCTATAAATCCTAGAAAGGCTGAAACATCAGTATATTTGGGCGTTTCGAGCAAATACAACTGAAATACTGCAGATCGTAGTAATGAAACTGAAGTTGGGGCTGAAATACAGGCTAAACTGGACGTAAGACTAAACCAAGAACTTTATATCAACACGATGTGGTCCGTTTAGTTAAAAACTAAGAGCAACACCTACATGTAGGTAGTGCATGTCCCTTAAACCGTTGTATTGAACGCAGATCTACGCGAGACACAATGGCTTTTTCATTGTGTCTCGATTGCGCACATACAAGGAGTAAATAGGCTTAAGCTTTGAGTATGCAATTGGAATAAGGCAACTATTATTATATTTAAACTCATTATACATAAAAACTCACGCCTGTTACCCATGGGGCTAGGCAGCAACTACAGAACCCCACCTGCTACAATCCTTACAAAGTTCTTTGCTTTGTTTACTTTCATACATCTAGTCATACACGCACGTTGGTTATGAGTGAAGAACATTACCAATAAGGTCTATGTATGTCCTTCTTGGGCGTTCCCTCCCGGCGATTCCACTCACGTCTGCTTTGTAAATGCCTTTTTAGTCGCCTTTCATTCATCCTTTCAACATAGTCAAAACATCTTAGCATACTCTTTTCAATGTTGTCACTACATTTTCTTTTCAACCACAAAGTTGTCTTATTACATCATTAGTTCAAATATGAAAATAAAATTATGTTTAAAATGATTTACTACAAATATCTGTGAAAATGTGTATCGTAGCAGTAAAACTGTCACGGATCGCAGCATTTAAAAATTAAAACACAATTAAAATAATGACGACCTGTCATGCCGAGTCATACCCTACATGCGACAAACAGGAACTGTCATTATCATACCTAGCCTAATATATACGGTATGCTCAAACTATTTAATGTCAATAGGTAGGGAAGCGATTTGAAAACGGTTAGTAGTCCCATAGGCCACATTACGCTATGCAGTGATATATTGCCGTATGGTAAAGGTCAGCTTTACGCTACTTGTGCGACTTATAAGGTCGTATATCATTTTAAGGAACCGTACAACACGTTGCCAAAGTCTTGAATGTTTGACCTATTTTTTGGTACCTATTTTCTGAGGTCGCTCGATAAATTGCCCAGGCGTATAAACATCCTTTTGTAAGCAGTTTTTATTGTCAAATAATGGATACAATATCTTAATCATCCATTTTATTTTATACACGTGTGTTTTCATATCAAGACTCGTTTTCGAAATATTCTTATAGGTTCAGTAAAAGTACATTAATTTTCAGAAGAGCGTTATCCAATTGTTAGCCAATGACCTCCAAATTTCGAACATACCAGAGATTAATAGCGAAAATCCCATCCACACGTTCATGTTGGTGGCTGCGAAGATTGGCGTCGGCGTTGAGGCGCGCGATATAGTGAGCGCCGAGCGTTTCGGAGGTAGGCGTATCAACGCGACGCAGGCGACGGCGCCGGTGGAGACTCGCCCGCGCATCTTAGTCGTGCGTCTCGCGCGTCGCGACCTTCGGGATGGCCTGCTGGAGGGGGCTCGAGTGCGACGCGGCATGACTACTGCCGACCTCGGTTTGCCTGGACCAGCGAAGCGCTTCTACATAAACGAGCGCCTAACGAAAATTAACCGTGAGTTGTTTCGGAGCGCCCGTGAGGCCGGCAGTCGCCTCGGTTGGCAATTTGTGTGGTCGAAGCGCGGTCGTATTCTTGCCCGGTGTAGACCTGGGGACGCGATTTGCCACATTCGTTGTGAGGCTGACTTACAGCGTACTTTCAGGTCTGTTCCGGGTAACGGTGGTAATGTCGCCAACTAGAATTGTTACTTTTCTTTTTATTTGTTATGTTATTCCGATAATTTTTCTTAGGTTTATACATTTTAAGGCTAACAAGTCGTTTTTAGATCAGAGTTTGGTAATGGCAAGTGTCGCTACTTCTAAATTAATTATAATGTTGTGTGTGTTTTGCTACTACATTCTTTGTTTCATATCCATAAATATGTGTCTCGCGGCGCACCTCAGGAAGGTACACACGAACCAGTTTTTTAACACTGCACATTATATTTACATACATCTACATATCGTAATACCACTATATAATTTTATATACACACTATTTACAATAAATTCATCATTGTTTACTACTTATAAAAGTTTTTTAGGTTTGTTTCGATTTATTCCATATACTATTTACATACTATGCACATATTATATACATACAATATTATTTACAATTGAAACTAGGCAAATACTACTATTACTATATTATGAAATTATGATGGAAGTTATTGAATGTGCAGGAATAATTTTGAGATTGCATATAACTAGCTTATTCTATACCTATTATTGCGATGATGGCTAAGGCAGATAAGTTTTTTAAGGTTGGCTTTCTTAATGCTGGATCATTGGGTACGGGACATGACGACTTGTGTGGCGTACTCGACAGACATAGTTTCGACGTTATGGCCATTAACGAGACTTGGTTGCGACCGGGGGAGGAGGGGCGCGCGCCCGTGGTGCCGGGCTATCGTCTGCGCCACACGCCGCGGCCGGCGAGTGTGCGCTCGGGTCGTGGTGGGGGTGTGGGCTTCTACCTGCGGCGGGGACTGAACGCGCGTACTTGTGCTGCCGCGGTCGATCCCAGGTTCGAATCGGTTGAGCAAATGTGGCTTACGCTCTCAGTGAACGGCAAAAAGATTGCCATTGGTACCGCGTACCGTCCACCATGGCTTGACCTTGTTCTTTTTCTAGATGCCATAACAGATTCCCTAAGCTCATTGGGGCGTTGTGACCACTATATCTTACTCGGTGATTTTAATGTTAACCTGCTGGACTCAAATGGAATAAAAACACATAAAATTAACGAGTTTCTAAGTAGCCTCAGCCTTACTCAGTTGGTCACAACTCCTACTCACTTTACTGCTACCAGTGAGACTCTGATTGATTTACTGTGTACCGACTTGGAAGCCAGATATACGTCGATTGAATCCTTTGGTTCAATTAACGGCCACTCTGTCGTAGTGGCGGAATTTAAATTGAGACGAGACAAATTTAAACCAAATGTCGTGAAATTTAGACCACTTAAAGATATTTGCATTGACAGTTTTGAAACGGATCTTTGGATGCTGTGTCTTGAAAACATTTCGTCGCTTGAACATGTAAATGACGTGGTGAATTTTTTAAACCAGAACATCATTTGCCTCTTCGATATACACGCACCGGTAAAGACATGCACTATAAAGGAAAAATCGTATCCTTGGATTACCGACACAATTAAATTAATGATGCGTTTACGGGATAAGGCACTGACTTGTTACCGGAAGACCAAATTAAAAGCAAAAGGCGAATACTACAGACAATTAAAATCCTTAGTGGTGAGTTCCCTGTACAGCGAGAGAATGGCGTACTATAAACATAACATCAATAATCAAATTAAAAACCCAAAATTATTATGGAAAAATCTAAAATCCACTTTGATGGACACTAAGTCGAAACAGGACCTTCCGTCGCACTTTACAGATCCTAACATAATTAATAATAACTTCTTGACTGTCCCGGGTAACGCCGTGGCGAGTGTGGCTCTCATGACTTATTATGATAATCATAGGCATGGCGAAGCAATCTTTTCAATCACTCCAGTGGAGCAGGCTGACATCGCCCGCATTATCACCAACCTTACAAGTAATGCCCAAGGCTGCGACAACATTACCCTGGACATGATTGCTTTGACTCTGCCGCACACGTTGGGTGTTATAACGGACATTATAAACCGCTCCATAGTAACATCTACATTCCCCGAACAATGGAAGATTGCCTCTGTTAGGCCCTTACCCAAAACGTCAAATCCGACTTGTTTGAAAGACCTACGACCCATTAGTATTTTACCGTGTCTGTCTAAGGTACTGGAGAAAGTCGTCAGCCAGCAGTTAACACTCTTCTTGGAACAGAATCACATACTACCTGATTTACAATCAGGTTTCAGAAAGCAGCGCAGTACCTCTACTGCTTTACTGGACGTTACTGATAACGTGCTGTCTGCCCAGGATAAGGGGATGTGTACCTTGCTTGTTTTGCTCGATTTTTCCCGAGCTTTTGACGCAATAAATATACCACTACTCATATCTAAGCTGAGTTACTACGGTTTCGACCCTAGCGCTACGGAATGGTTCCGTAGCTACCTCAGTGATAGGAAGCAATTTGTAGATCTGCGTTTGGGGGACGGCACCACCCTTAGATCGGAACTTGGTTCTATAAAGAGAGGAGTCCCACAAGGCTCTATATTAGGGCCAATTATTTTTATCCTGTACTGCGCTGATATCATTAAGTGTCTTCAGAAATGCAGGTATCATATATACGCCGATGATGTTCAACTTTACGTATCATTTTACCCAGAGGAGTATGATGGTGCCATACAAGATTTGAACGATGACCTTCGCAGAATTGCTGCCTGGTCAGAAGATAATTGCCTGTCGCTAAACCCAAACAAAACCAAATTCATGGTACTTGGCTCAAAACGACAGCTAGCTAAGCTGCCCGCAACTTTCAAGATCGAATTAATGGGCAAACCAATTGACAGAGTCTATGAAGCGCGGAACCTAGGTCTTGTTATGGACAAGGACCTTCGTTTTGAAAAGCATGTCGCCGAGTCAGTGAGAAACTGTTTCTACCGCCTCAAAGTTTTATATAAAATGAGGCCGTACCTATTAGAAACACTTCGGGAACAACTGGTGGAAAGTCTGGTTTTGTCCAGGCTAAACTATGCAGACACGGTGTACGGCCCGCGCCTACTGGCTCGTACAGACCAGCTCATTCAGAGGGTCCAAAATGCTTGTGCTCGGTTTTGCTATAACATTCCTCCCAGAAGTCACGTAACGCCATTCCTCAACAAACATTTTACCCTTAAAATGAAATCAAGACGCAAATTACACCTAGCCTGCCTTTTGTTCGGTGTCATTAAGCTTCAAAAGCCAGACTACCTGTACAACAGGTTGGACTGGATCGCTGGTAGACGAGAATGTGGAAGAAGGTAATGTTCGCAACAACTATCATCGCAGCCCCACAGTACAGCAGCATTCAGAGGAAGTTTCCGTTACGCAGCATCCAAAGTATGGAATAATCTACCGCCGCCTATTAGAACAATAAACACAATAAGTACATTTAGAAGACGTTTACGGCAGTATTTAACGGACGCGCAACGGAAACTAGATTTGATAAACTTGAACCTTTCACTTATATGATGTCGATTCTGTTCTCAGTTGATAGTGCCCGGTTTTTCTTATGTGCGTGTGTGGGTGCGGTAGTATAAGTTGCATAAATTATAAAAGAGTTTATACATAGCTAAAATACGCGGGTGGTTATCGTTTCGTATAAACCGCTGCTTCACAAAGCACACACATACACTTCACATAGCTGCCTCGTACCCTAAGCCGCGGGCTGGTGTGTCATCCATCCTTGACACCTGCTTTCGCTCGAGGTTGGGAGGCCTGTGGGTAAAAATGAATATGTTGCTTAATATTTTAAATTCTAAATGGTTAATATTATTGATGGATTACACACACTTGGCTTCTATCAGACACTTACTTTCTATCCTTCTGCCAACGTCCTTATTTCACTTTGTTTCGCCGCTCTGACAAAATTTTAAAAATGATGTACATATTGATCGCAATATTTTTCAAACTACCCGAATATAAAAACAACTTCTAATATTAAAAGTTACTTGCAATCCGTCTATCTCGCTCTGCTGCTCATGGCATAATGTTTCGCACCAAATTATTATACATACCTTTACCTGTATAGTTTATAACACACTTATATTTATTTACCTGTACATATTTAACACCGTAAAACTGATTCACATCCGTACACTTCAACGTAAGGTTCAGTTGAAAACCAGCGTCAGGCAACTCCCAGTTGTCTGGCATTTTGCTGAACTGGACCTTTTGGGCGCAGCCGCGGGGCACACTGTGTATGTAAATGTTGTAAAATTAAGTTTTATTTGTACCTACATTGTGTGTATCTGTGTGTGCCAAATAAACTAGTTTTCTTTCTTTCTTTTATCGTGGTTGACATAACACAGGAAATGGGTTGGCGAAACTAACCTGCATGGATACAGAAGAAATGACATGCACAACGCAATAGGACTGTTGGTTATGGCTAATGCTGATTATAATCCCACAAGGTGCACCTATGACCTGGTGAGGACCAGGAGTCAATTAGATGCCAGAAACGCAGGACCGGTCGATGTGGCGACGCTTGGGAGAGCCCTATGTGCAGCAGTGGACAATTTTTAGTTAACAGTACCCAGTAAAGTTATTTTTTAGTAACATCGTTTTAAACGATGACCATGATTAAAATAAAATAAAAATTAAATTTATGAAAATTTGCAATAGTCTATGAACAAGAATATCAATAAATTAATTGAACATGATTAATAATATCAATTAGGAGTACATTTTACTAATAGCCCGTTTGAATCAATTATCCTTTCAATAGCGTTACATTCTTGGGAAACACTCAGATTTACCACAACAGCTGGTTGGGTTTGAATTTGACCCCGTGACCTTTAGATCGGCATTCGACACTTCGGTTCGATGGCTAGGTAATTATTGACGGCAGACAACTTGGATAAGCATTCGTGTTTATACTGGAATTATTATGAAGTGTTGATTTTACACGGGTGAATAATTTGAGATCGACGAGGCAAATACTGAATTGAGAAAATCTTTTGAATGGCTTGTAAAATTCATAATAAATAAATTGTTTATTGGAATTAAATTTGTACAATCAAACACTTATGAACAACATTATGCAAAAATAACAAATTCTCATTAACGAGTAACAATGTATGTCATTAGTATTTGTAATGAATTCTGGCACCCAAAGAAAGATTTAACTTGTGTTATGGGTACCAGGATCCTCACACTTGTGTTGTATATAAAAAATTACATCAGAGGATCAGAAGTTAGAGAAGTGATAAGACAAAATAAAGCCATAGCCTTTTCATGTGTGTAAGTGTGTTGAATGTGGAGTTGTGATTTTGCCAGTTTGTGTATAGGGGAGAATTAATCGTGTATAGGTTGTGTATTATAGGAATGACAACTTTATGAGATTTTCTGTTTCGTCGTAGCTCTATACCTGTAACCAGTCATATACTCGTCTCTTACATTCCTGAAAAGCAGTAGAATAAATAGAGCAATGTTTGTTGTTTTGTTGAGCGATACCATAAAAATGTCTCCAGGCCAGTGTCGTTCTACAGCTTTGAGTAGAGCAAATTCCATAGTATTCCATAATGAAGAGAAAGGGATTCAAATGCCAGTAAGATTTACTCTGCGACTAATGCAACATGATAGATAAAAGTTTGTATAAAATACAGTTGTTTTCCTGTAAATTTTCACAAAAAATATATGCTTTTTTATTTGATGTAATTAATTATATTGGAACAAAATATCAGCCTCTTTTAATATAGGTTTTCAATAAGTTATCAAACAAAATATTTAAAAAAATTTGCTCATTAGTACTTGTGACACGTGATTCTAGAAACAAAAACATTGTTTTCAATACAGTTGTTAAACATGGCGTACTTTCAGAGGCTATAATTATGATTGGAAAATTAAATCTTTTGCATAGGCATCTTTCTATTACGCGGTCGTGACTTTTGTTTATGAGCTCGATCATTAGTTTTGCAGTTGAGTTTTAAATTTATAAGTCAATTTAAAAAAGTTTAGTAGCAAGGAGTTTTCATACATAGAATAAAATGGGATAAATTTTATACGAGGAAAAATTAATGATTCCGTACGTTTTAGCATTGAATTCTCAAAAGTCTTTTAAATGGTTGTTTAATATATTTAATTATCCGTTTTAATTAAATTATTTTCACCTCAACATTTGTCAAAAATCGAATAGACTGTATAGGCTGATTCCGTTGTAAAAAAAAATATGTCCAGTTGCAAAAACGCGCCATTTTCTGAAAATTTTATTTTTTTGTAAATAATCAAATATAATTCTTTGATTTGTTTTTATTATTTCGCACAACTGTATTGAAAAAACACGTCGTGTGATACACGGGTGTGTAGGTTATTGCAAACTCGTGTCCTTAAAAACCCTCGCCTTCGGCTCGGGATTGTTAATGACAGCTCGTTTGCAATAACCAACTTTCCACCCTTTTATCACAATGTACTATTATTTTGTAAAAACGATTCCCCCTGGTGAGTTCTCGCTTTGTCGAGGCGGGGCAGGTCAGTATCCGTGCCTTGGTCACCCATGGTGAAGCGAAGATAAACCCGAGGAGAGGCCGCTCGGCAGGGTTTTTGCCAATCAAGCCGACGACATAGTGGGCACAAGTAGGTTGGGATGCCGCTTGGTAATAGAGGCGATATCGCAACTGAGGCGGACCGCAATGTCGTATGGGGCCTCCCATACGATATCGCGGCTGAGGGTTGGAGTCCGCGGCGGGACAGGAGTGCCGGTATTTAAGAGCGCCTCTCTCCCTACCTTCCGCGGCCTGGACGGGGTTGCCACCGTCTGATGGCTTACGCGGTAGGGCCGCAGGGGAGGGTCCGGTGACGGACAGCCGCGGCGGGTTCACGGATGAGTGCGAACAGGTGCCTTGTTTCCGCCATAAGCGGCACAGGAGGACACCGTGGAGCTTTAGTGGATTGGAGTTCCACATAACTGCACTATCTACGCGTGGTAACGCAGTATACATAAGCAATACTCCAAACTATAAAAAAGAAGCGATTACTTAAACAAGTTAATGGTACACTCGTATTCATTGCGAGTGTTTTTTTTTTCATAAATAATAAAGAACATACCCCTATTTGTCTACTGAGTTTTCCTATAGTGGCCTCCTTCACCAACTTTACGTTATAAAAGGCGGCACACTATACCAGGCAACCCCTTACGAGGTGTCTGGGACCATCTTCGGTAGGTCACGCCTCCGAGAGCACTCGCCCCTGGTACTCAAGAGAAAATGTGAGTCGCATCGTGATTACTCACTACCATTTGTCCAGAATGGTACCGGAGCAATAAAGCCGCTCACCACACGCACCCCAGCACGCCAGCACTAGTGCAAGCACCGGCACCAGCGCAGTTGGTGCTAGCGGATTCAATCCCCGTTAAGGACGCCAGAGAAGCTGGCTCCCATTTCTCCAGAATGGTCCCGGAGCTGTAAGCACGCTCACCTCTCGAATACAAATCATCGCATCTACCCAATGCCTACAGCTGGGTTGCCGGAAAACTAATCCAACGGGTAGTCCTCTTCTTTCTATCCAGGAAAGTGCCGGAGATGCAGCTCGCTCACAGGAGCTCACTTGCTTGAGGGTTACTCACGAACCCCGCGTCTGACCACCAGGAAACAAAAAACAAAAAAAAAAAAAAAAAAGAACAATATAATTTGTATCTACACATGTATCGGAAACAGTTATTTGATCCCAATTAAGCTTCCGTGTTTTATTTTCACAAGCTGCCGCCCGCGGCTTCGCCCTCGTGGAATTAGTACCTATCTATGTTACTGTAAAGTTGCCACAAAATCCTTCAGTAGTTTAATAATACAACAATTGGGATCAAGCACCCCACACGCTTTATTTTTTTTTTTTTTTCCGATGGGTTTGCTCTTGACTCTAGTCTAAGTCATAGGTGACAGAGACAGAAATTGATTGCTGCTTTTACAAATAATTTAATGTTTTTGTTAATCACACCTGTGATCTCGGTCTTCATCTTGATTCGACGCTAAGCTGGCAAAGTCAGGTTTCTAGTGTCAGTCAAAGGGTGAATGGGACTTTGCGTTGCCTGTATCGTCTGAGAAACTTTCTACCTGCAAAAATGAAAACTATGCTTGTGCAGACATTAATTTTCCCTTTAATCGACTATGGTGACGTGTGCTACTTTGACCTAAACGCGGTATTCCTGGATAAGATGGATAGGCTCTTAAACAACTGCATTCGGTTCATATTCATTTCTCTCTACTCAACTCTCCCACACCTCCTTCTTATCTCATACCTCACTTTCAATACCTATGTAATTAACACGCGAGGAATCTGCGTTCATCTAACAATCTTCTCTTGCTCTGTCCTTCTCATACTTCTGATTTTGTTCATTCTTCCTTTCATATTCAAACCATTCTTCTCTGGAATGCGCTTCCTCTTGATATCAGGACGGCCACCAGTCGGTATGCATTTAAGTGGAAGTTGCGGTATTTTTTTCTAAAGCAGAATCGTCTCATTTTGCGCCTTTATATTAATTTATATATATATAATTTTATATATAGTATTTATTATAGGAAATATTTAAGTATTTATTTTAACTATATACTTTTGTACTAATTTTGCGTTTATAATATTATTATTTCTATTTTTATGCACCTGCCATGCTATTTCTTCACCACCCTTGGTTGACTGGTAGAGAATGCCTAAGGCATTAAGTCCGCCTATGTACTTTTATGTTGCATGAAGTTTTAATAAATAATAAATAAATAAATTTACCATCCTAACAAAAACTTGTATTTGTTCAGGTGTACAAATCGGTAACAATGCAGGAACCACGTGTTATATTTATAATCACTCGATATACTTCCAAGTGTTTTGTTCGGATTTCCCATAGGAACTATAATTTCAGTATAAGTTTGATGATAGGCAGGAATGGTTTCAATTTATTGTGTGGCATTGTGACAGCCATATTATATTCAGACGCTTCCGTGTCTTGAAATGGTATTAGGCTTGTAACGAAACTTTACCTCCTTATCTGCAAATGCGACATCCGCAATAATATCGTACCTTTGCATGCGCATCTGGTTTCGTTAGTGTTTAGCGGAGTTGTAATGGAGGAGGAAAATAGACTCTTCCTAAGCGAAGATCTTATAAAATGTTCGAAATATAACTCGAAGATTGAAGTTTTTGCTACCATGTCATGTCTCTGTAATTGATAGGTTCAGTACCTACCAATACCTTTAAACGAGCAATTCTTGAATATATGTATACATATAATCTGAATCTCGGAAACGGCTCTAACGATTTTATGAAATATAGTATGCAGGGGGTGTCGGGGGCCATAAATCGATCTAGCTAAGTTTGATTTTTAGAAAACACCGTTTTCTTTATTGTCACCCGAGCAGGGCTCGGTCGCCCAGGTACTGTTGCTTATTAAGCTACCTTCACTAAAAACAAGAAAGCTGCGAATCGGCTATTTGTACAGTTTGCCCCTTCTAAAATTTGAATAACAAAAGGTCGGTTTTTTTCATTCATTTCAAATTGTGAGGTATTTAATTTTTATTTTCTTAATTTTTCCTTCTTCACCTCTGCCTCAGGTAAGATGGCTCCCATTACATCCCGGTTTAGGCTAGTACGAGCAAATAACCTGCATAGATACTTATATACTTGAATGTGACGATTTAGAGCAAAAACGCTCTATAAATAAAAATCTGTCACTGTTCTTTTTATAAAATAATATAAAAGACTTTAATGTGAGTGACCTAAAATGACAATAGGAATAAAGCTTATAATGGTCCCTTCAAGTCACCTAGTTTTTATGGTATCTTAATGTTATTCCACAGATAATTTGTTATTAATTATTTTTGTCTCAGGTAAAATAACCAACCAAACTAAAGTTCTTAGAGACACGGAATGCAAAAGGTATTTAATATTATACTTTTCAAGGCATTCGTTTTAAGTAAAAAAACCTGGTCAATTTTGTTCTTTTTGTGATGCAGCCCTGAACCACGATCTCACCTGCTGGAAAGCAAAAGATGAAGCTTACACTGGAACAAGCGAGCCCAAATAAGATGCCTGTTCAATAGCATCGGATGGTAAGAAATACAGGCACTCGCAGAGACTAATCCAGATAATATCAAACAAGTGCGAATGGTACCAGTTTTCCGAAGTACAACTCGTAGAAGACCAACAGGCAAGACTTATCATTGAAACGATGGCTTTAGGAATTTTGAAATCCACTGTAATTAGTAAACGTTTGTAAACGAGTAAGTTGTTTGCAAACCGGCACGATGTTTCCCATCTGTAACTGGAATCTAATTTATTGACTTAACGAGCAAAATTGATGCCTGTATACCGCGCAAATAGTTTGAACAACCATTAAATTGATAGCGGTAATTAAAGAAGCACCAAATTGAATCGCACCAATTAAAATCATCATTTGTCTGCATCGAATTGCTAAAAAGGCAGCCGAGAGCTGACATTCAACGTTGTACCAATTGAACGAAATGAAAACTGTATAATTTAACGGAAATTAACAATTGCAAGCCGCTACACCTGCGTAAAACGTACATACTACCGGTGAGTTTCCTATATCGTAATCCCGGGCTATTATTTGTGAGTGTTCCTTGTAAGATATTCCGTTGAGGTGTGATAGATTTACAAAGTAAAAACATACAAATTGACACATTTTTAATATTAGTAGGACAGTACATATAGGACGTAACAAATACCAGTAGAATTTGCTGAGGAGATTTGAATTTACGCGAGAAAACTATTGCATATTTTTTCGAAGCAAAAGTTTATAGAAACGCATCCGATGATAAAGCAAGTTATCTTGGTCCCACAAGCTTAATCAAAAGTTAGAAGGATCAAATAGGGGAACATCCCCCTTCCCGCTAAGCAAAGAGGGTGACATAAAGAACATGGGAGGATAAATGAAATACCCGATTAATTCCGCAAGTATAAATTAAATGTAAGCTGAGATTTATTCCAAACCCTAAGTAGGAAACCTTGTTTAGATTAGCTAAGATTCGTTTAAGACAAGTCCTACCACTTAGCTTCAATTAATTATTATTCGAGGTAATTTATCTACCTATTTAATAAAAAAAAACATAATATTTGGACTCGTTGGTTTAAAAAACTAAATATGGGTAGCTAAGTTACTTTAATGATAAAATATGCTAATTCATTATATTATTATCTCCAGCATAAGTTTGAAGTCCATTAAGACAGCAATTACAGGTTTATATAATATAGGTTTAGCACTTATATATTATATTTAACAAATAGACGACCAAAAAACTTTAACAAATGCACCATCTCAAAAA
The DNA here is from genome assembly GCA_964057195.1 of Orthosia cruda. Lineage (NCBI taxonomy): Eukaryota > Metazoa > Arthropoda > Insecta > Lepidoptera > Noctuidae > Orthosia > Orthosia cruda. The sequence goes on from OZ059847.1 coordinate 14,757,024, forward strand.
TAACTTCGTTTGAAATGTTTACTCCTGCAAGCTAGTAAGTAAGCTTTCCATAAGTTTCGTCTACAATCGGCAGGTTTATTTCTTCCAGATGCCTGGATTCGGGTATATTTAATGGTCCCCTGGGAAATCGGAATGATACAGATAACTCGGGCCTTTCGTCGTCCACCATTACTTGTATTTTTCATTATTTCTACTGATAAAATTAAAAAGCATTCGGAGTTATAAAGCCACGAAATTAAGTTAAGCTGCCTTAATTTAGCTGAAGAAGATTTATCACCGGTCTAGGTACTTTTAAAATGAAACCAAATGTAAGGCTGTTTCGAATTTCGTGCGTAGTTTTTGCAAATACAGAATTGAGGAATGAGTTATTGTTTACTTCTAATGGATTCGAACGGCATGGGGCTGCAGATGCTACCACACAATACTTCATTGGCGTTTACTTGAAACAAGATCTTTTGAAAACAATGTGCCCAATATGACTTATATATACTCGCAATATCCTGAGAACGGTCACTAATGCAAAGGTTAGGTTAGCACGGCAAGCAAAATTTTACCGCTAGAATAGATCTGCATGGTTCATAATTTTATTATGGTAGAATAACCATATATAAGGTACACATATACAAGCTTATCTAATAATCATCATCTTAACTCACAGTTCAAGCAACAGCCTCTATTTACCCGATATCTACCTTAATAAATCTATTTATGCTTTTCAATCAGATGCAAAAAAAAGAAAATCCCAAGCAAGCTCACATTTATTTTAGCTTCATAATAAAAAATTAGTACCTCATCACCTTCCACGTGCGCCAATTCAAGCCTTTCTAAACCTCGGGAGTTTATACATCCGATATAATATTTTCGGTAGTTGGGCTTTCATCATCATCATCATCATCATCATTTCAGCCGAAAGACGTCCACTGCTGGACATAGGCCTCCCCCAGGCGTCGCCACATTGACCGCTCCCGTGCGTATCGCATCCAGCGCCTTCCCGCAACCTTAACCAGGTCATCAGTCCACCTAGTGGGAGGCCTTCCAACGTATCGTCTTCCGGTTCGCGGTCGCCATTCCAGAACCTTTCGGCCCCATCGGCCATCCGTTCTGCGAGCAATGTGCCCTGCCCACTGCCACTTAAGTTTGGCAATTCTTCGGGCTATGTCGGTAACTTTGGTTCTCCTGCGGATATCATCATTCCTGACGTGATCACTGGTTGGGCTTTCATATACACATTATACGGCTTCCTGCTTATACAGAATCATATTAATGGTATGTGTGGAAACCAGTTTCGCCTCGAGGCTTTTTTCAAAATGCGTGTTTTTATGGCTTCCCAAACACGTGAACCGTGGATGTTATTGCTATTACATTTTGATGTCGATTTTACCTGTTTGTAATAAATGAATTGAACAATCTTTGTTCTTGATGTTAATAATAAAAAAAATCGTAAGTTTATTAAATTTTAAACCTACATTGTCCACCCAAGGCAGATTATCCTGGAGCCAGCAAATTAGGACAACTGACACCACCTAAAGTGGGATACAACTAGGAAGAAGAAGGAAAAGATTGACCCACTGCTGGGCAAAGTTCTCCTCCATTGCGTTCTGGATTTCCTGATGCATTACATCCTCTGGCCAATCTCTGTAAAAGTCTGTAAGTTGTCACGTCAGCGTTTCCTAACTATAGGATATATAATATTTCTAAATGCAAGCGGGTCGGTATACCTCAGATTTTTAGTACTATTTTAAACGCCACCTGCTACGATCCTGGCATACTCCTTTTGCTTCTATTACGTCCATACATCTAGTCATACACGCACGCTGGTTATGAAGAGTAATCATAGAAATAGCACCACTTTTATTTATTTGAGATGAAGATGCCAACTCACTATAAATTATATTTCTTAATAAATTATCTTTTCCAGTTACTATTGACAATTAAAACAAAACAACAAAACCCGTCAATCGTCAAGACTTCCTGAGGATTAATTGGAAGGTATGTAGAAGGGCTTAATGTCTGTGCTTAAACAATCACTTTGGAACCTACCTTTCCTTACCTAATAGAAATACACTGTTTTGCGCAACTGATTTGTATTGAGTAGGAGGTTGAAGGTTTGTAAACAATATTACAACTTCGCTGCTTTTGTGGCCCGTTCTGTAGATCCTGTTAATTTTAGCCATGAAACTTCTTTAAAATTAGAATAGTATGTAATATAATTATACTATATTAGAGAAAAGCCTTTAGAGTCTTGAATGTGGTATCATTTTGTAGCTTATATACATATAGTCAGCTTGCCAATTGAATTTTGAGTTTGCATCATCGTTCAACGAGACGGGCGAGATGGCGCATTGCGCAAATCGGATAACAGGCTTTCGTTTATTTTTAACTCCCGACGAAAAAAGAGGAGTGTTATAAGTTTGACGTGTGTACCTGTGTGTTTGTGTATTTGTGTACCTGTCTGCGGCATCTTACCTCCCAAACCGATTTTTATTTAGTGTTTTTGTTAGGATGGTGAATATATCCTGTATTTTTTTAGCTATGTTTTTGGAAAATCGGTTTCAAAAGTCATGAGCGTTTAACTGTTTGAATAGGGATATTCGTGTCATAATTCGTGTTCGATAGATTGTCGACCAAAGCGCGTCTGTTACTAGATAAATTGTGTAAATTAAAAAGCATGAAATAAAAAAGTGTCGGGGTTTTTTTATAATTTTACTTGTATTATTAAGGAGTAGCTTGGCGACCTAGCTCTGCTCGGGTGAAAATATTAAACCTAGCTAGATACTACATACTAAACTACATGAAAATCGTTGGAGCCGTTTTTTTTTTTTTTTTTTTTTTCCTACGTGGCGTCTCACAGTTAAGCAGTCCCGGTTAAGCAGTGACCGTCCACTGCTTAACCGGGCTAGCCTGTGGAGACTAAGCTATATAGCCTCCAGCCAGGGCACAAATTACTAAATCTAAGCGACTGCGCTAAGGGCTACCCCAGGTGGGGTCGGACCTCGGCTCAGGCCGTCGCTGGGGGGACAACACTATGGCTGGATCTTATTAAAAGTGATTCTACCATTCGTTCGGAAAAGCCTACGTGGAGAAGAACGAATAAGAAACTCCAATTATCTAACTATAATTTAACTAAGGCACAGCTCGCGGGCTGGCTTGCGTATCCTGTCGGGGACGTCGCGGCGGGCCTCGGCGGCGAGGGCGGAACGAAGGCGGTCTGTGTCTGCGAATTGTGCTGGTCTTTTTATTGCTCTCTTCGAGCAGAGTAGTGGCGTCATCGGGGATAGAGAGGACAAGCCTTGGTCGGCGAACTTTGGAGATTTTGGAGGGTTCATAGCGGGAGACCGCTTGAATTAGAGGGTTGCTATGATCGACAGCAGAGTCAAAGAAACGCTTGGAAATGCGTTTAATGAATTGTTGGATACTGGGGATTCTCAGATCGACATGGAGTTCCTGGTCGCGAGCGTACCAGGGAACTCCCGTGATCTTTCGGAGAAATCGGTTTAGTATAACCTGAAGTTTGTGTATCTCATGGGGTTTTGCGTGTGCGAATACAGCACAGGCATAGGTCATGATGGGACGGATGACCGCAGTGTAAATGCGCAGCTTGCACATAAGTGACAAGCTGCTGCTTGCGTTCACCATCCCATGAAGTCTACCCATAGCGAAGGCGGCTCGCGAGCGCGCCGCCTTAATGTGCTTGGCGAAAGTGAGGTGGTTATCGAGGGTTACACCTAGGTACTTGGCTTGCTTCTCCCAAGGGAGCTTACCGTACATTGTGATGGGTCTAGGGGGAAGGGGGTATTTGAATCTACAGTTATATTTTCGATCAGGCCTCGAGAATAGGACAGCCTGACTCTTGTCGGGATTGACTTCTATTCTCCAGAGGCGGAACCACTTGGCTAGAGTGTTGGCGGCTCTCTGGAGTTTTAGTGCTATGGCATTTGATACTGTGCCTTTGCAATAGAGGGCCGTGTCGTCAGCGAATAGTGCCAACTGGCCACCTTTGGTTTTTGGAATATCGCTGGTGTACAGCGTGAAAGCTAGAGGGGATAGTACGCAGCCTTGAGGGACTCCGGCTCGTATGGGGTGAGGGGAGGAGAGTTCTCCCACGACACGATAGCGGAAAGTTCTGTTCGACAACCAGTCTCGTAAGATGAGCACGAGACGATCTGGCACACCAAGATTATATAGCTTATAAATTATGCCATTGTGCCAGACTTTGTCGAACGCTTTCGCTATGTCGAAGAACAAGGCACCGGTTAACATACCCTGCTGGAAGCCAGCACTAGTGTGTTCAACGAAACGGTGAACTTGTTGAATACACGAGTGTTCAGCGCGAAAGCCGAATTGCTCGTTGGGGATAAGGCTCTTTCGCTCGACAAAGTCTTTGAGCCGCTTATAAATAAGTCGCTCATAGACTTTCCCGAGAGAATTCACCAGACTAATGGGACGATAACTGGTAGGCTCCGATTTCGGTTTACCCGGTTTAGGGATGCCTATTACAGTAGCCTGTTTCCAAGCTTGGGGGAAGATATTTTTGCTCAATGCAGCGTTGAAAATGGCCGTCATTAGCAATATTATTTGGGCAGGGAGGAGTTTCAACACCTTATTGGTGATGCCATCTATGCCTGGGGCTTTGTTGGGGCGAAGCCTTTTGATAACCTCCTCTACTTCGTCTGGGGTGACGGGAGGTAGTGGGTCATCAGGGTCTTCAACGGGAGGAAGGGAGGTCCTACGTTCGACTTCAGCGTCTACCATATCTAGGTGAGCTTTGTCTACTGGTTGGGAGCTGGGTGTGCATTGAAGTTCGAGACTGTCAGCCAGACATTCGGCTTTTTCAGTGTTTTCAAATGCAACACTCTTATCAGGGCGAATAAGTGGGGGTATGGCAGAATCTTCAGTGGAGCGTAACTTCCTCTGAAGGTGCCAGAAGGCATGGTGGTTGGGCTCTAGTTCGCTCAGCATCTTATTCCATGTCGTAGAACGGAGCTCAGCCATACGTTCCTTTACAGCACGCTGTAAGTTACGCATGTGAACTCTGTTTGCGACACAGCGAAAGTTACTGTAGTCACGGATAGCTGCGTTCTTCTCGGTTAACAACTTCCGTACATCGTCCGGGAGTTTCCCTTGCTGGATGTCCAGCACTGGAACCTCCCTTGAACATTCGTTCAGGACGGTCTGTACGTGAGTTGTAATCGAGTCGATCGCCGCTGCCGTGTCAGCGACCGAGTTTATATGACTGGGGATTGAGTCTAAGTGGGGTGAAATTGTGGATTTCAGTTTAGCACTTACTTTCCTCCAATCAGTGACTATTTTGGTGGGGGGTGGCTGTCCTGGATCTGGGAGGCCTGAACGACTACCTAGGTGCATGATCACAGGACGGTGATCAGAAGATAATTCATTTAGCACTTCTATAGAACGAAACTGAAGGTTAATGTTCTTTAATAGCACTATATCAAGGACGTCTGGGTTACTGGTGACGTTACCTGGGAAATGAGTGAAGCTCGGGGGGCCTATGACGTCGTAATGAAGGGTATTGCTTAGGTTCTGTACCAGCTTTCCTCTAGAGTTAGCAACGGTACTGTTCCAGTCTATATGTTTGGCATTGAGATCACCCGCTAGGATAACGGGGTGACTCGAATTGAAGAGGGAGGTAAGATCTTTTTTGAGACCCTCTGGGTTATCCACCGATGACGCCGAGGGAGGAGGGCAATAGGCGGATATGATGGTGATCGTTTGATGACCAGTCATTCCAAGCCGACAGGCTGAGTATTTGAGTTTCTGAGTACTCAAGGTACGAAGGGGGATCGAGTGGGGTGATAGCACTACAGTGGAGCTCATTTTTATAATAAATGAGAGTGCCACCGCCGTGACAGCGGGTCCTATCGTTGCGAACTATACGATAGTTGGCAATTTTGGGATCGCGTTGTTGGGGTTTTAGGAATGTCTCCTGAATGAGGAAGACGTCCAGCTGATGATCGCGAAGGAACGTGGCTATCTCATCACGCTGGTTGTTAATGCTATTTGCATTGAAAAAACCTAACCTAAGGGATCTGGGCTTCAGGCAATTGCTTCTCAATTGCGTACCCATGTTCCGTTGATAAATACAAGGCTATCTAGTTCCTTGGTGATAGAAGGATACCTCGAGAAGGCCTCGAGGCATGAAAAAGCGTTTTTGGGGTCGGCTAAACTTGTTAGTTCAGCGTGAAGGGAGCGGGCCTCTGGAGTCATCCAGATCGAGTATGCGTTGAAAATGGTCTCAGCGACACACCGATAGGAGCTCTGGCCAGGTTGGACTACAGGGGGGGGTGGGCGCGCGCCAACGACAGTGGTAGGAGCCACCTTGTTGGTTTGCGTTGGGGCCACTGTGGCCGGGGTTGTAATAGGCACTGGGATCCTAAGATCCATCAGCGCTGGAATGGGCTGAGTGTTAGATTGGGGCGCCACACTTTGGTGGTTTAGCTTACCCCATGGAGAATCCCTCTGAAGGGCTAGACGAGGGGGGGCATGGGCTGGGGGAGCAATGCGTGCTTGGCGCGCGTCATTGCGTTTGGCCACTATGGGTGCGAGTTTTGGGGCTTTGGGGCAGCCACGGTAACTGGCGGGGTAACCTACCTGGCCACAGAGCACACAGCTGGGAGGCTCCGTGCACTCTGAGCGGTCCTTGGGACGGGGACAATTTTTCGTGCCATGATCCCCCAAGCATTTAACGCATCTGGGGGTGGCGAAGCAATTTGTTTGGGAGTGCCCATATAGTTGGCAGTTGTGACACTGACCAACAATAGTGGGGCGATACGGTCTCTCTATTGAGATACCGGTGAGAGAGCAAATGGATTTAATCCCGAAGATGGGATTGTGGGATTCGGTAGGGCTACACTCCACCACTACCATGTCATATTGCTGTCCACGTCTCGCTTTATGCAAGCGGTGCACAGCAATGACGGGAACTTTTTGAGCTAGGAGGTCCAAGCGGACGTCCTCCGTCGAGATCTCCTTTGGGATCCTTCGGATGACGACCCGGGTGGACTTCTCCTCGGGGAGGGAGTAAGTGTGGAAGGAATACTTCCGCACTTTGAGTAGTCGGGTTAAATCCCGGCAATCTTTCGAAGAGGGGACTAGGATTTTAATGCCCTGCTGACAGGCACGGGCACTATTAAACTGAATTTTGTTCTCTCTACAGAGATTGGACACATCGGTCCACTTCGCCTTATCCTGTAAGAATATAGGCGGCGGGGGCTTGGTCTTATTGACCGTAGTGACTGAGGGGCTGGGGGGGCGACTAGACCGCTGAGACGCGGTAGTGGGGGCGGGCTGGGTGCCTGTCGGCTCGGGAGAGGGACAGGGGGATGCGACTGGTGAAGCAAACGGAGTTGCTACAAAGGTCTTTTTGGCCTTGGAGGCCTGGGCTGAGGCTTTGTTTTTCTTCCTCTTGCCTCCCACGACTTGAAAGTCATGAGAGTCGTCTTCCTCTGAGGAGGTGACGGGAGGAGAAGAGTCCCGTGATTCACCGTTATTATGGTGATTTTCGGGGAACGGAGTTTGCTCCATAGGGGAGTCTGGGCGGGAGATGGGCTCAGTGGTCTGAGAGAGGTTTGGGGCTATAGTCTCTTGACTAGTCTGGGGTACAGGGGATGGTGACCTTGGTGAGTCATCGTTAGGGAATGGCTTATGGGCCATGGGGCCAGGGCACTGGATTGGGCCCGAATTGGGGTTGGGGGTGGTGGCAGCTTTGAAGGCTGCACCATATCGCTTTTTCAGCTTGGGATTGGTTAAAAGAATCTCCTGGAGGAGATCGACTAATGCCGCGAACGACATTGTCGGTGAAATTAATAATTAATAATTCCGGTAGGCCGGAAGGGAAATCTTCCCCGGGTGGATGGGCCGGGGATGTGTGCAATCCTACCCTCCCAGTCGGGTGAGACTGGGAGGTGAGTACCTCGGTGAGCCCTAAGCTTGTACTCCTGTCACCAATCTTATTGGGTGACAGGGGCCCTAAGGTACCGGTAAACCCACCGAAGGTGGGCCACCCACTACGTGTGTACCAGAAGTCTGGCACGCCGGGGTAGAGACACCCGACCGTGCCAGGTGAATGCTGTGGGGCAGAGACAGGGGTTGACTAGGCTATCTACCAAGGCCAACTACCCTGCTCCCGACTCCTTCTGACTGCCGTGTCCAGACGGGACTTGGCAAGTGGGCGGGTCACCACTTCACTTGGCTTCGTTAACACCGTTAGGTTTCCACCAAGGACCACTAAGTCGTGGATTTTACCCGGAAGGGGCCAAAAATAGATGACCCTACTAGTAACCGAAGTTACTAGTAGCGACACCTGTGGGCGGCGCGCGGAGACGCGGCGACCACAGTGACGTCACGCAGAGCGCGACGAGCAGGAGAGAGGGGCGCGGCGGGGCGCGCGGTGGGGGCAGCGAGAGCGGCGAGCGGCAGCTAGACGTCCGCTCGGCGGCGATGGCAGGCGAAGAGAGACCCCAGGAGCCGTTTCCGAGATTCAGATTATATAAATACACTAGCACTCCACCCGCGACTTCGTTCGCATGATTCCGTATTTTATTCAACTAAATTATGTGCAGTTAGTGAAGGCGATCAAAAATAAGCTATTGTTAAATCAATAATAAATGGGATATCGTTCATATCTACGGTTTAAGTTAGGATTTAGAGGACATTTCTACGTCCTCTAAATCCTAACCTCCTCCTTTTTGGAAAGTCGGTTAAAATCTTATTCCTTGGGCAATAATAAATTGCCATCATTAGTTTTTCAGAATTAACCCCAGAAGATGTTTTAGGTGAGTCAACGGTTTTTTGAAGAATCTTACGGCACTAAGATGACCTTTTCCTCGATTTGGAACTACCGAACTGGACCGTTTGTCCAGTATTGTTTGACGGAGATATCGGTGAACATATACATAAAAAATAATTAAGTACCTTACTAAAGGCAAATTGCTTATTAGGTCCACCTAAAAAGTGAAAAATAAAAGATCTATTTTACAAAAAAATACTACCGACATCTAACTAAAAAAACTATAAAGTGACAAATAACTTTATTTTTCGAAGTCGGTGTCCATAACGAAAAAAATTGGTTCCTACCAAAGACACCAACTTCGAAATAGAAATTTATTTTTCACTTTGTAGTGTTTTTAGTTGGAGAAAAGTATTATTATTTTTTTTTTAAGTTTTTATACAAATAAATGTCTTTTTAAAGGTTGAATTTCCAAAACTCCCTCCTTAGTGCTCACCTACATCATTTAAAGAAGCTATGTGTAATAAAATTCTTCAAAAATCTTGATCAACCCCTAAATAGTATTTTGGGGATAGTTCCAAAAAACGAATAACTAATAGCAACCCACATTATTTATTAAGGTAAGTATTTGTGCAAAATTTCAAGTTTATTAAACCAAGATCTTCAACACCCCTCTAATCATCTTTTAAGGGTAGTTTCGTAAAACTAATAATGATATCCTTTATTATTTACTTAGGTTAGTATTTGTCCCAATTTTAATTAATCCAAGAAATGAGATTTTCCATATAAACATGAACATCCCTTAAATCGTATTTTTTTTTTTATTAATCAATAAAAATAGTATAAAATATTTGCTGTTAGTATTGATTCCAAGTTTTAAATATATAAGCCCAACAAATTGCCACCTTAAACCTCCATTAGGGGTAGAATTTCCGGAAATCAATAAACCCATTACTTTTTTATATTAATCAAGAGAGTAAACCTACTATTTTAAATATTTTACCTTCCAAACCGAAGAAATTTCATATAAAGTTTCAACCACTACTTTATGCCCCTTAGGGGTAGAATTCCTAAAACCTAATAATTACATGAGTTCTTTTTATCAACTCCAACTCTAACTTACAAACTACAGAAATTACATACAAACTTTCAACCCCCTTTTTAGCCCCGTTAAGGGTAAAATTTCCAAAAACGAATTAATACATGGTATTTTTTTATTAACCAAGATCGTAAATCTAAAATTTCAAGTGCCCAACTTACAAACTGTAGAAATTACATACAAACTTTCAACCCACTTTTTACCCCCTTAGGGTTGGAATTTAGAAAAATCAATAAACACATTAATTATTTTTATCAACCAAGAGCGTAATGTAAAATTTAATGTGTCCATTTTGCAAACTGTAAAAACTTCATACAAACTTTCAACCTCCTTTTTACCCCCTTAGGGGTCGAATATCCAAAAACTAATAAATACATTAATTATTTTTATTAACCTAGAGCGTAAATCTAAAATTTCAAGTGCCCAACTTACAAACTGTAGTAATTACATACAAACTTTCAACCCCCTTTTTACCCCCTTTGGGGTGGAATTTCCAAAAATCCTTTCTTAGTGCTCACTTACGCCACATGAGGAACTTTTCTGCCAAATTTAATTCTTCTAAGCCTAGCGGTTTAGGCTGTGCATTGATCGATCTGTCAGTCAGTCAGTTTCTTCTTTTATATATATAGATATACTAGCACTCTGCCCGCGACTTCGTTCGCGTGATTTCGTTTATGCTATAAATGATATTCTTATATGCAGTTAGTGAAGGCGACCAAAAATTAGCTATTATTAAAACAATAAAAAATGGGTATCGTAGATATACATGGTTTATTGGATTGGGACGATTCGTTATTTGACTTAAAGAATAATAAATTTTAGGTTACCGCAACAAAGTAAAATCCTCCCCTAAAAACTTATCAACCCCTTTATGCCCCGTTGGGGGTCGAGTTTAAAAAAACCTAAATATGCTATTTACTCTTTTCTTCTCTTTTTAATTTATCGTTTATGTTAGTCAGATAGCGCAGTGAGATTCCTCAAAAAAAACTTTAAAACCCCTGACCCTATCTGGGAGAGAGTTTTAAAAATGATTTATGTAAATTTTGATTATCAACCTTATCCCCAAGGAATTTGATTTTACATACAAACTAATTTTACCCTTTTCAGCTCCTTAAAGGTTGAATGGCCGCAAAATTGCGCCTTAGTGCTCTCCTAGAACCCCACGTCAAAAACGAAACCCTGTCCAGTAAGATTCTTAGCTTGATTTAGTTTCGAAAAACTTATAATGACAACCTTTATTGTATCCTTATGTTGGTATTTGCGCCAAATTTTAAATTTTTGTTTTTGTAGAAATAAGATTCTTTAAAAAAAACTTTAACACCCCCTAAACCGTATTTTGGGAGTAGATAAGTAAAACTAATAATGACAACCTTTATTGTTTATTTAGGTGGGTATTTATGTCAAGTTTCATGTTTATTTACCCAAGAAATCAGATTCTTCCATACAAACTTCAACACCCCCTAAATCACCATTTGGGCATAATTTCGAAAAATTCATAAAGGCAACCTTTATTGTTTACTGAGGTTGGTGTTTATGTCAAGTTTCATGCTTATTAACCCAATAAATAAGATTCTTCAAAAACACTGTAATACCCCCTAAATAGTCTTTTGGGGGTAGTTGCAAAAAAACTAATAACGAAACCTTTATTGTTTATTGAGGTTGGTGTTTATGTCAAGTTTCAAGCTTATTAACCGAAGATATAAGATTCTGCAAAACAATTAACATCCCCTAAATCATCTTTTGGGGGTAGTTTCGAAAAACTAAAAATGAAAGCCTTTATTGTTTATTTATGTCAAGTTTCATGTTTATTAACTGAAGTAATAAGATTCTTCAAAAAAGATTTAACACCCCTTAATCGTCTAACAACCTTTATTATTCATATAGGTTAGTATTTGTAGCAAGTTTCAAGTTTATTGACCTAAGAAATCAGATTTTTCCATACAAACTTCAACACCCCCTAAATCGACTTTGGGGGTTGTTTCAAAAGACTAATAATGATAACCTTTATTGTTTATTGAGGTTAGTATTTATGTCAAGTTTCATGTTTATTAACCCAAGATATAAGATTCTTCAAAAAAAATAACATCCCCTAAATCATGCTTTGGGGGTAGTTTTGAAAACTAACAATGAAATTCTTTATTGTTTATTTAGTTTGGTATTTATGTCAAGTTTCATGTTTATTGACCCAATAAATCAGATTTTTTCATACAAACTTCAACACCCCCTAAATCATCATTTGGGGATAGTTTCGAAATACTAATTATGTCAATCTTTATCATTTACAAATAATACTATTTTTGCTAAGTTTCAAGAATTTTGACCGAAGGAATTAGATTTTTCATACAAACTTTCAACCCACTTTTTACCCCCTTGGGGGTGGAATTTCCAAAAATCCTTTCTTAGTGCACACTTACGTCACTTGAGGAACCTTTCTGCCAAATTTCATGCTTCTAGGCTTAGCAGTTTTGGCTGTGCGTTGATTGATCAGTCAGTCAGTCAGTGAGTCAGTCAGTCACCTTTCGGGGGGTAGTTTCGAAATACTAATTATGTCAATCTTTATCACTTACAAATAATACTATTTTTGCTAAGTTTCAAGAATTCTGACCGAAGGAATTAGATTTTTCATACAAACTTTCAACCCCCTTTTTACCCCCTTGGGGGTGGAATTTCCAAAAATCCTTTCTTAGTGCACACTTACGTCACTTGAGGAACCTTTCTGCCAAATTTCATGCTTCTAGGCTTAGCAGTTTTGGCTGTGCGTTGATTGATCAGTCAGTCAGTCAGTGAGTCAGTCAGTCACCTTTCGCTTTTATATATATAGATAGATATACAAGAATTGCTTGTTTAAAGTTATTAGATAGCTTATGACACTTAACGATAGTGAACTTACTGTCAGTAATATAATTTTTGAAATCGTATTTTCTTTGCCAGAGATTAGCCATTACAAACCAACATTCAATATTACTTCTTCATTATATTAGTTAATATTTAGCAAATATTTTAATCAGCTTTTCTGAACTATTTCTATATTGCAAAAATAGACGATTGTGTGTGAATATTGCCATAGTTTTTAACTAGATTGAACACATTTGTTTTATTATTCCCATTTTGAGGCATTTAAATAATAATTATTCCCTTATCCAAAAAATCACATCCTGCATCATTCTCTGACTATCGCCCTATTTCTATTCTTCCTTTCCTATCCAAAGTCCTTGAAAAGCTTGTTCATTATTAGCTCTACAAGTTCCTTTCCAAACACAATGTTTTAAATCCTTTCCACTACCTTAGCACTTGTGCACATCACGGATGATATCAGGTCAGGCATGGATATGGGGAAGTTAACAGTACTTGCTCTGCTCGACTTTAGCAATGCCTTCAATACTGTTGACTTCGAAATTTTGCTTGGTGTCCTAAGCTCTTTTAACATATCTCCTGCGGTAATTGACTGGTTTCATAGTTACCTGTTTGGCCGTCGGCAGCGTATTTGCACTAATGAATCTTTATCCTCTTGGTGACATACCACTGCCGTTGTGCCGAAGGATGGCGTTTTATCTCCCCTTCTCTTCGCACTCTTTATTAATGCTATCACTCAATGACTTTCTTCTTTCTACCACCTGTATGCTGATGATCTCCAAATTTATACCCAAGCCCCTTTCGGAGAATTATCTAATGCCATTGAGACAATTAATACAGACCTGGCTCGAATAGGTGACTGGAGCACTGAGTTCGGGTTAAAGATCAATCCAACGAATACTCAGGTAACGGTCGTTGGTAGTTCTCGGACTGTCTCTAGGATCAATTGGTCGATACATCCCCAGGTTTCTTTCAATAATACTATTATTCCTATAAATCATATTGTGAAGAACTTGGTGATTTATATCGACGGCACCCTTTCCTGGACCAAACAACTGCAGGAAGTCAGTCGATAACTGTTTGCGTCCGCGGGTTCCCTGAGACGTCTTCGTAGTTTTCTTCCCATCACCACTAAAATTGCGATAGCACAATTTCTTCTTCTACCTATTCTAGAGCATGCTGACGCCAGATATCTGTATCTCACCCAAGACCAATTGGACAAGCTTGTGCGACTTCAACTTCTGTATCAGGTTCATATTTGGCTTGCGCAAGTATGATCACGTTTCCGAATTTCGTACTAAGCTCGAATGGCTTCCTATTTGCCTTCGCCGGAATGCCCATATACTTTCTTTGCTTCATAATGTGCTATTTAATCCTTGTACTCCTTTTTATCTCAAAGAATGCTTTCAGTTCCTCTCTGGCCCTTGAGATCATCGGAAAATCTAAAATTAAATATTCGTATGAATTCCATTTTCTTCTTTGACAAATCTGTCACGATTCAAGCATCTCGGTTGTGGTATGTATTACCTATTGAAGTGAGACGTACTCAGGACACTGCCAATCTTTAAGTAAATGGTGAAGGAGCATTACCTTTCACTATAACTTTTATTCTTCTCCTTTCTCTGTTATATATTTAATATGTATTAGTATATTATGTAATATTGTATGTAAGTATTATATGTTATTAAGTCTAAATAATATTATTTTTGATATTGTGTACACTGATAGCCCTAAATTCTTCTCCTATCATTCAGTTCATCCAAGGGTGTTCTGTAAGAGATTGCCTAGTGCGATAAGCCCATTGTACACTTCTATATTTAAACGTTTGTCCTGTATGTTTTTTTTGATGTACAATAAAGTTTATAATATATAAATTAATAGAAGCTACACAAGGAACTAGAGAACATTGTCCAAATTTTAATATTTTATGGAATTTACCAAGAGAGATTTTGGTAACGCATCTTACCTACTCTTATTTAATTTTGATCATTTTCTTTATCGTAATCATGACATAATAAATTTCACAGTTATTAGAGCCCAAGGCGGATCAAATATGGCGGCATTCCAGTCAACCTGGAGTATTTTATAGGAAAGAACATAAAAAATTAATTACTGTATGACATCATTAAAAGGGGCTTTAGGAAATGCACAAACCGAAATAATAATATTGTTAAGCATCTTCTTCAACTTTTATAACTGCAGTTCGTCAACATTATGAAGAAAGTTGAAGTTTTATAGACCAAAGTATTTTATGTTCTGCGAAGATAAGGATTATGACAATGTACCTATTAAGTACATACCTAAGTGTTATGACTTGACTGGTATAATGTAATTTTTTGGTAATAATAAAGAGTGAGAAGTAAAGTAAGCAAGCAAGTAGGCCTTTAAGCGGCACTTTTGAACGTTAAAATTTACAAGTAATAAAAATTGATTCTACCGTGCATTCGGAAACGTAGCTTGTTATGGAGAAGAACGCCCAAAAAACTCCAAAAATACTTTAAAAAAAAACAAACCCAGTACTAATATACTACATATAAGTATAAAGAATTACAAGCACTAACAGGTTCTTCTTTTCACTTGATAAATAGGAACGTGGTTCTCACGTACTTATAAATATTGCAAACATAGGTAAATTACCTAATTCAACAACAGCGAAACAATGTGCGAGTCAATTTTTTTTAAACAAGTAGAGAAGAAAAAATTAATAAAAATAAAGCGTTACTTTAATTTTGAATATAATAATTATACTAACTAGTTTGTGCGGGACGGACGTGATCGTTCAAGGCCCCAGGCTGACTGGAGGTTGTAAGGCTCCAGCTCGAACGCGTTGACGCCCCTTGCACCTATAGTTCGTTGTCTTCGAGCAAATACCGACCCTGCAGTGGTTGGAAGGCTGCCAAGGATGTTGAGGGGAAGGCGTGATGTCCAGTTCAGGAAAAGACTCAGGTTTTCATGTCCAAAAGCGACGTTTCTTCATGGTCTTCGTTACGCAAAGTGACGTGGATTTAAATGTTGAAAAATAATGGCTACAATTAGGACGGTGTCTCAGCGCACTATCCTACTACCACACTTGACCGTAACGAGGACCTCAAAACAACGACCGCTCATAAACTTTAATTAACAAATTAATTATTATGACTAGTCGCTGAAAACCGACAGAAACTCCCCTTCTACTGAACCGATTTCGATGAGACTTGTGTCTCTGGATAGGTCTCGAGAAGACCTTCCCTCCGGACCTTGGTCCAGGTCCCTAACTGCTACCTTCAGGGAGCTCTTGCGTGGAGAACGCCTAATAAGGGGAAGTTCTGTCAATTTATAGCTTTACACGCTACTTTCTAATACAATGGTGCACTTTAGTGCCAGGGTACCAGCGAGGGACTTGTAGCCCTACTCCTGGACCATCGATCTGTGACAGTTCCACAGCTTCATCTGTCACCTTCACGGGCACAGCCACGTGAAAGTGCGAAAACATAGCTTCAGTGCCTGTTTTCGGCATATTTAGCGATTTTGTACTCGAGCTGGTGGGCGGATCCGCATTCACCAACCATCATCGGATAGCCCTCGTGATGGGCTACCCCATGGTGGAAGTCCGGTGGATACAGCTCCAACCCTCGATCCAGTATTCACTCTGATGTGGTCGACGATGCGAGAAATCCATGGAACCTCTTACTATATTAAGTCAGTTAGTTCCCTAACCACCAGAGCTAGGCTCCTTCCAAAAATGTGGTTGGGAAGCTGGAGAATTGGGCTATCGAATGGTGGTACCCTGATGGGTGTACCACCAGCCCTTCTGGGACTTCTGTTGCCGGGAAGCGGCCGAAATAGAAAATATCGTGTTGTTCCACGGCTTTAACGCCTCTGTGTGTGTATGTGTAGCTATATATTAGCTATGTGTTGTGACTGAGTCCAGGCGTGTGCCCGAGGGTCCTCAAAGGTAATGCTTCAGATAGCATATCAATAGTCCTTCAGGCACCAAGTGTCCCTCTGGCAGACGCGTAGAAACGTCCATGCTGGCACATACAGACACATTATTTCAAGTAAGTAAGATCCATGTACTAGAATTACATAGATGCCATCTATATATAGGGCCTGGACACAGTTCCAGGTCACCTAGAAGCGCTAACACGCTTATAACCAAATTTCTATTTACTTACTTGAGCAAAAATGCATGTGTTTACCATCTCAGAGTGAAACTGTTTTAAACCTGGCTATGTACTGTTATTATGTACAGTTTTTCAGTCATAGCACCAAGGTATTCTATCTAGAACACCTAGATGGTGTTTCCTAACAAAACAAATGTGTAAGGTAAATAATACGATTGGTAGGTGGGCAGAGCGCACCTATCGATACTTGCGACCCGGCCATTTTCGGGGGGTCCAAAATAAGTAAACAAATATTTTTTATTTGCTTAAAATACTACTTACACATTTTATCTAAAGTATATTAATTCTAATAATACTAGATAACCGTATTTTATGTACTATAGGCTATTATAAAGCCCTCAAAACGCTATTCTAAAATACCAAATTTGCCTGCTTACGCGCCAGACTATATATACGTGTACCGCCATCTGACTGCTCAAAAGTACAAAGAGCGCGTAGCAGCTATGCACTCTGAATCTAGGTCCAAATCAAATACTTGGGTCGATGAGGAGCATGACTCTCCCATCGAGATGGACACAGCCCTTAGTACCGACGATGAATGGGCAGCAGTAGCTGTCCACATCGATCAGGTCATAGAAAATCCCCCAGTTGACCCCAGTAATAACCCCGATTTGTCAGAGGACTATGCCACCATGTCCTCTTCTTCTGACTCTAATGATGACAGAGAATTCATTCTCCACTCTGGAGGAAAGAGGAAAATGAGGAAAAGTCCCCCTCACGCTACCAAGGCCAAAAAGCCAGTAGCTAAGACCTCTCCCCAGCCAGTTCTGCCGCCGGCCTTGCCCGACAGGCAACCCTCCCCCGCCCCCGCCCCCGCTAGTCCTTTTCAGCGGTTAAACCGTTCGCCCAGCCCTATGGTAGTAGTTAATACTACCACTAGGAAGCCCCCTCCTCCTCCACCCATTTATCTTCAAGATAAAGGGAAATGGAGCGACATCTCAAGCGCCTGTGTAGCGCGTAAAATTAATTTCACCAAGGCCACTGCATGCCAACAAGGCATCAGAATTCAAGTCCCCACTCCCAATGATTATCGAGGTTTAACTCGTTTTCTAAAAGACAGGAAAGTATCTTTCCATACTTACTCCCTTCCGGAGGAAAAGTATACCAGAGTAGTCATTAAGCGCGTTCCGAAGGAAATCCCGACGGAAGAAATCCGAGAGGATTTACTAGCGCAAAAAGTCCCTGTGTCAGAGGTCCACCGATTGCATAAAGCAAGAGGCGGAGATCTCTACGACATGGTCCTTGTCGTGTGTTTCCCCTTCGAGGGTCACAACCCCATATTTAATGTCCGGACCGTATGTAACTTATCAGGCATTTCCATTGAAAAGCCATACCGTCCCCATCTCGTTGGTCAGTGTCACAACTGCCAACTCTACGGTCACTCTCAGACCAATTGTTTCGCTCCTCCCAGGTGCGTTAAGTGCTTGGGAGAGCACAATACCAAGGACTGTTCCCGTCCAAAAGACCGATCACAATGCACGGAGCCTCCCAGCTGCGTGCTTTGTGGACAAGTCGGGCACCCGGCTAATTACCGTGGTTGCCCAAAAGCCCCTAAACTTGCGCCTAAAATGGCCAAGCGTAATGACGTGCGCCAAGCGCGCGTAGCCCCTACCTCTCAACTCCCCCCCAGACTAGCCCCTCAGAAACCTTCACCCTGAGGCAAGCTGAACCACCAAAGTGTGGCTCCTCAGTCTTGCTCCCAGCCGATTCCAGCGCTGATGGCTACTCCCATCGCAGCGCCAATTCTTGTCCCCGACTCAATGCCCCCCGCCGCCCCTATGACCGCACAAAGCCAGAAGGTGGCTACCACCACCCCTGCTGCTAAGTGCCAGCCCCCTGTCGCCCCCTCCGGGCAAAAGCCATATATATGCGTCGCTAAAAATATTATTAGCGAGTATTCAATATTTATGACCCCTCAAGCCCGTGCTCTGGATACTGAAATCCGGAATGCGGGCTCTCTCCTTCCCGCTGAATGCGCCAACCTCTTTTCGAGGTATGAGTCCATCACTAAGGAGCTCGATAGCCTTATCTACAAGGACGGTCAGTGGGTTCGTAAATAGTACGAACCCGCCGTTCATACAAAATTAAATTACATATTCGTTCCGTCCTCACCGCAGAGGCTCGTCGCGTATGCCTTTTCGATTCTATAAGCTAGCCCGCGTGCTGAGCCATAGTTAAATGCAAGTCAGATATTATTGGAGTTTCTTGTCCGTTCTTCTCCACGTAGGCTTTTCCGAACGGGTGGTAGAATCACTTTATCAGATCCGGCCTTTGCCATCCCCCAAGCGACGCCCTGAGCCGAGGTCCGACCCCAACTGGGGTAGCCCTTAGTGCTGTCGCTTTAGGTTTAGAAAATTAAAGCCTGGCCGGAGGCTACATAGCTTAGTCTCCACAGCTTAGTCCGGTTAAGCAGTAGACGGCTACTTTGGTCGAACTGCGAGACGTCACGTATTAAAAAAAAAAAAAAAAAAAAAAAAACTGACTGCTCATTTCGAACTAAACGGCCGTGGCGACCGGTCGTTTTTACGGAATTTGACTTGTTTTGATTTTGCTTTCTTTCCGTAACTACCGCATTTAGTATGTATGTAACGATTCTAATTTACTCTTTAGACCCCATATTTACTCAATACATACTCATATACACTAAAACATAATGTTTAGTGCCTCAAAAAGTGGTCGAAATTTTATGTTTGAAAAAACTATAAAAGAAAAATTCTCGTCTAAAACTTTTTAGTACGAGCTCGCGCGCAGGGGTAAGCAGACGTATGTTTTGTTTATACTATTTATATCTACAAAACTATTCTAACATTTTTGTGACGCCTCGTCGCGAACATAGTTTTTATTTACAAGGCAGACGTGAATGGAAACGCCGGGAGGGGACGCCCTAGAAAGACAAACATAGACCTTATAGGTGATGTTCTTCAAAAAGGCCAAGTGCGCAGTACTCATAACCGACGTGTGTGTATGACTAGATGTATGAATGTAAGTGAAGCAAAAGAAGTATGTAAGGATCGTAGCTGGTGGCGTTCTGTAGTTTCTGCCTACCCCCATGAGAAAAAGGCGTGAGTTTATGTATGTAATAGCTAGTTTTTGTCCACACTAAAGATTGGCTTATGGAGCAGGACCAGCATGTTTCGAAGCATTATTATCTTGAATATAATATAAATGTGAGGAAATAGCTCAGAGAGCTAAAATAATAATCAGAAAATACTTATTTTCTCAACAACTTACCTGGCCTAAGGCGGTTTTTACAGAAGTCCCCAGCAAAGCTAAACAAAAACATCTACAATTATTTTCCTTTCGTTCCGATTTCATTCACCTTCCAAAAATAAATAGTTATTTGTTGCCAATTTTGTAATAGGCAAAAGGAAGTTGCCTCTAAATAGGTGAGGAGTCCTCACAATAATATCTATACTATGTGTTGTATACTACACGCCTGAGATACGAGTAGTATGAGTACCTACGTGATGAGAAGACCCGAATATTATATGAAATGTACTAAGCATTGACTTATTTCCGAAAAACTTAGAACCTATGACTTGAATGTCCATCGCGTCGTATTTATATAAAGTTTTCACCATAATGGTTAGTGTAAATAGTGATTAGTAGATTAATACTTAAAAAAATCTCCATATAAAGAATAAGAATAATTAATCCTTAGATGTTCGACCCAGTACAGACACGTCTGGCAAAGTGACGAGGAGAACCGACCCCAAATAATGAATAAAGATAGCCAAAGATAGGTTAGAATAGATTTATTTACTACCGTAAGCAGCTAAAGTACTTTTGGTTTTACCAATAGTTTAATAATAACACTCAAAATAAAAAACCCATTTGGCAGTTTAACTTAAAAAGAAATCGTAACATCTCCCAGAAATCTTACTTATGAATGTGCCAATCTTGGTCTGCCCAGAAAAATGTTTCCGAATACGGACCCACCCGTCACAGGCGCAATGTATTAAATTAAACAATTTATAAGTGTTACATTCGATGGTTTCCGCAGTGCGGTGTGGGGTGGCCATGTTTAGGGGACACAACTCAGGACATTTCACTAAAATGTTATATTGTCGGATGTCAAAATAATGTTTAGGGTGCAAGCGCTTTGAGCGCTTGGAGTTTTAGTGCGTTTATAGTGCAAGGGTTTTATGATAGATTTGGAAATACTTTGTCAGTTGTAGTTGTATAGACATATAATTATGTAGTACGCATAGCCTTACTGTTTATCTGACTGAGTTTATCTTGGACATTGCTTACATCGGTGTAGGAAAAACAACCTGGACTTATCCATACTAATATAATAAATGCAAAAGTAACTCTGTCAGTCTGTCCGTCTGTTACCTTTTCACGCTTAAGCTGCTGAACGGATTGCCATGAAGTTTGAGAACCTGGTAAGGATATAAGATTGTTTTTATCCCGGCAATTATCGTTGAAGGAGTGAACAGAGGGGTAGAAGTTTGTATGGTGAACAAAAAATCATTTCTCAAGAAACGAAGGCGGCCCACATACCTACAATATTATTGCGCGATATAAAAATTTGGCTATTCGATGTACTAATGCTACGCAGATGAAGTCGCGGGCAACAGCTATTTCTTAATATAAATCCGAAATCGCCTTATTATTGCCTCTATTGACGACAGACACAATTTTTTTATAATTTTGTACCTTTCGTGATAATCTGCAATGGGAACCTCCTTTAAATTGTACATTTTCATAAAGTTATATTACGTCTTTAATACATGACAATATTTTAAACTTCCTACACAATATTGAGCGTGTTTCTTGGGAAGGCCATAACAGTGGTACCTATTAATATTGAATTGCCATAATACTGGCTTTTAATGGGAGAGATAAGTTGCTCAGTATTATTTTCACTGGCTTTGTTTCGTCAATCGTCATTATGTTTTTTGTTGCATAAAGATTTTGAAGGTATTCTCCAGATGCCTACCAATACAATTTTACGATACCGAACAACAGCTTCCTACAGCTTCATAGATACGACAATATTGCTCCATGAAGGGGTCTGCTCTTTGTTAAAATATTACATACAAATTCAATAAAATTTCTCAACTTCTAAAATCAATATGAAAATTAATGGTTACCGAAAAGTGGCTATTACTGAAACAAAAGCCTTACAAGACTAACTTCTCCAACTTAACGAAACAAATATTCACGCTTATAATCTTCGTCTCACGTAAAATTATATCAATGATGAATTACGGTGATTCAGTGGAAAAGCTATAAAGCAGTTGGATTGTACGATGAGATGGCGCCGTCTAGTCGGCTGCCTCCCGATGCAAGAATGCCTCGATGTCACCCTAACCACAGTAAAAAGGTCTCGAATTTTACTCTGAACAGTAGCCGCTCTACTACAATGCAAGAAGCAAAGAATCGAAGACAGCTCATTCTATATTGGTCACTTCTGTTTATTTTTATCTCCTGCATGCATTTTGGTTGGGGATACGTTTTAGGGGAATACTTAAGCTCGCGGTACGACAGAATTATTACAATATGGAACGCGGTTAGTCAGAGGTTTTCTTTGGAAAGTTAAAAGTAAAACTGATTTTATGCTTTTAGAAAAGTTATGGAACGAAAAGTTTGAAGAGTCAATAAAAATTGATTATGGTTATAAAGTCTATCAAGGGGTTTTGTTTTCTGAATGTTCAACATTATTTGTTTCTTTGATTAATATCGCGGGATTGGGGCGGTAACAACAACGACCAGAGGCTCTAAACAAGTGGCATAAATATTTTTCTTTCTTTCTTTCATTCTTTTTAAACGAAAGCGTCGTGATGGTGATTGTAAAAATGATAATAGTGTATCATCGAAATGAAAATTCATTGGATGGGTGGACCTTAATTGCATGCCTAATTTTCAATGTACAATGCGATAAATACTGTTACGTAAATTCGAAACAACTGTGAATATTAAATAATCGGAATAACGGAGCGAAAAAGCATACCGCTTCACTACTGTGCGTCGATGAAGTATTGCATTTTATTGTCTATGGGTGCACCTGTCAATAGTAAAGTAATAGGCTAGATGCAATATAAGTGAACCGTGAAGGGTTTTTCAATGATTTAATAATTGATCATTACCGAAAGAAAAGTCAAGGAATTTTCATTAAATTTTACTTAATTTCTTTTTTCTTTTTTAATGCCGGATATCTTATAATTTTAATTAACAGTCTTGTTGTAGAGTGATTCTTGTTTGATCTATGTGAAAAAAATATTATGCTAATGGATTGTGCAGAATGAAACAGTTAAAGTCAACAATTCCAAATCGAAATTTAGTGAATGGGCCACTGTGGGCATAAGAAAAAGCCGAGATATCTTATATAATTTATATTACGAAAAATCTTTGACTTCCGATCAAGTTTTTCACACTTATGTTAGAAACTATTCCAAAATATTCAAAAGAGTCTGCGCTCAAGCAAAATCTCAAATAATAATTAACAAAATTGGTGTTTCTAATAATAAAATAAAAACTGTGTGGCAATTAATTAATAAAGAAACTGGAAAGATACAACAACGCGATCAGAATGAGTTGTCTTTGAAAATAACTAATCAAACCATTTCTGATAGAAGTCGCTGAGACATTAGAAAATTTCTTTACCAACATTCCGTTGGAGGTTACGAAGTCTCTTCCTTCCTCTTCTAAATTAGCTGAAGCTCTTCTTAAAGAAAACTATACTAAAGACATACCAATCTTTAAATTTAAACCAATATGTATTGATTCAATTAAAAACGCGTTCAAAAGTCTCAATATAAAAAATACTGAAGAATTGTGGGGGATATCCGTTAGGGTTCTTGGAGATATTATTGACTCAATTGCTCCTGTCCTAACAGGCATATTCAATCAATGTTTGGACAGCGGCACTTTTCCTGACTTAATGAAACACAGTAAAGTAGTACCAATTTTCAAATCAGGCTGTAAGAGTGATCCTTCTAATTATAGACCTATATCCGTGCTTCCAGCATTGAGTAAAATCTTTGAAAAAATCATGCTGGAACAGATGTTGTCTCACTTCAATTCAAATGGGATACTGCATAGTCAACAGTTTGGTTTCACGAAAGGTAGGTCGACAACGGACGCGGGAGTAAAACTCATCAGCCACATCTTGGAGGCTTGGGAGAGGTCCCAGGATGCCATTGGCATTTTCTGTGATCTCTCAAAAGCTTTCGACTGCGTCGACCACAACACACTGATCTGTAAATTACACCACTACGGAATTCGTGGAAAATCTGCTGATCTCGTGCTTTCCTATTTATCAAACAGACAGCAAAAAGTAAATGTTAATGGGGCGACGTCCTCCGGGTCTCTAGTCAAGATGGGCGTTCCCCAAGGTTCCATTCTCGGCCCTTTCCTTTTTCTTGTTTACATTAATGATCTCCCTTTTATGATGGCCAAATTATCGGATATAATTCTATTTGCTGATGATACTTCGCTAATATTTAAAATAGATAGGCAAGATACGGATGTCATAAATGTCAACGAAAGTCTAATTGTTCTCTCAAAATGGTTCGCAGCTAACAATCTTTTATTGAATGCGAAAAAAACAAAATGTCTAAAGTTCTCTTTACCAAATGTACCACAACATGACCTAAACTTAAACCTTGACGGCAAAAATCTTGAAGTTATAACGGAAACTGTATTCTTAGGGTAATCCCTAAGAATACAGTATCGATTCAAAATTGCAGTGGGGCGCGCACATTAGAACTCTTTCGGGTAGGTTAAGTTCGGCTGCATATGCAGTAAGGAAAATAAGGCAGCTAACCGATGTAGCTACAGCTAGGTTAGTATACTATGCTTATTTCCACAGTATTATGTCTTATGGCATTCTGCTGTGGGGATCAGCAGCAGACGTTGACTCAATTTTCATCCTACAAAAGAGGGCAATCCGCGCAATCTATAAAATGGGTCCTCGCGAGTCCCTCAGAGAAAAATTTAAAAAGATCGATATACTGACTCTACCTTCACTTTATATTTTGGAATGTTTTTTGTATGTCCGTAAAAATCGGGGGCTTTTCAAAACTAGAAGCGACTTCCATAATTTAAATACACGCAGTAAGCACGAAATTGTAATACCCAAATTCAGATAAACGAAAACTAGCAAGTCTTTTCTTATAAACAGTATACGCTTTTATAACAAGTTGCCAAAGTTAGTTATAGAACTGACCGATGGAAAGTTCAAAAACTACATCAAACGTATCCTTGTTAAAAAAGCATATTTTAAAATCAAGGACTACGTTGAAGATAAAAGCATTTGGCCTTAGCTCCTTCTGCGCATGCAGCTTCCCTGGTAACTTGTAAACGGCACAAATATGTGGATGTCTCTAACTATTCTCAATCTCATTTTTTCTTTCCTTCTTTTAATTAGACTTTTTACAATGGTTTTCAATCATCTTTGTAGCCCTTTGCTAAGAATAATTACAGCACTGATAACAAAATTTGTGCAACATGTTAAATTTAGTCTTGGTTTTAAGGTTGTCTGTAAGAGATTGCCTAGTGCGATAAGACCGCCCATTGTACACTTGTTATTGTGAATGTTTGTCCTGTATGTTTTCTTGTGGTGTACAATAAAGTATATAATAAATTAATAATAATAAATATTTTTATTATTTTTTACCTATGTATAGATTCTTTACCTACAATGTTCACATATTCACAAAACAATCGTGTTTTGTGAATGTGTCAACATTGTAGGTAAATATTGTAAAACCAAACTATTTTTAAAAGAGTAACCATGGAGTTTCTTGCCGGTTCTTCTCCATAGGAAACGACCAACCCGAACCGTGCACATTTTGTCGACGTTTTATAAGTGCCCATGTAGGCCTATGTGAAATAAAAAAATGATTTTGATTTTGATTTTGAATGCAAAAACCAAACAAATACTTAATGTTAGGGTTGAGATGATGATACAAATACATAAATGCATTTTTCAAATATAAAGTCTTAAGTGGATAGAACCTTAATATTTTAATAGGTACAACAGCGAACCAGTGTCAGGTACTGAAACGAAGTCTGAATATTTCATAGAATACAACGAAATAAATTTATCATTCTTTTAACCTGTCATCGAAAAAGTACGACCGCTTACACACAATTCCATTTGAAAGGAATGTGCTCCACTCTACTCAGTCGCCATAATGACATAAAAAACTAAAACTAAACAACACAATAAATACCAAGCTATAAATGTTCGAGGTTGAGTCAAGTGGAGGAAATGGCTACAAAATATATTAGGGTGGGATGATAACACCATCGGGTGTGTTCTATAAGTTAAAATAAATTCTCAAATTTTCTTGAATATTATAGTGTGAATTGACCAATAAAGTCAACGCAATATGATCATGATTCCGACATAAAAGGAAGAGAATTCTGTAGGAATAAGCATCACCATTTTTCATATTTTCTTTTACTTTTTCTTGTTTGTTTATTGTAAGTGTGTACATTCGTTGTTAAATAAACAAATAAATAAAAATGTTCGTCCAAATAAGGGATTCAACTTTAACTCAAAACATACTTAACTCTAAATAAAGATCTTGTAAAAGGTTCCCCGAACTGCAGATCCCTGCATCAAAGTCTATTCCTCGTTGTTTAGGGGTTAAGTTCTGTGTAAACAAACCGGGAAGGGTTAAATACCGTTTCAATGAAGCTGGGGATTTACTGAACATTATTTATGGGCTTGGGTTTATGGTAGGCCTTCAATATCACAAAAGTGGCAGAAATCTCCGGTTTACAGGGTTTTGTGACTGTGGTTAATATTGTTGGTTTGAAAAGGTCAGCAGAGGTGTGTTGTACACCCACATTGTATCTGTTATGTTAGGAGCCCCGTGTACTAAAGGAGACGTCTATTTGAATATGTATAAATTATTGGTCATGGAGTTATGCTTGATTCTGAGAACTCACAAATTTCTTTATTTATTTTCTTTATCTAAAAAAAAATCGTTGCTCCTCACTAGGATTTTTTTCTGTATAATCGTGTATTCAATTACACGTAACCCTACATGGTGACTCTGCGATAGCCGCGCGTAGTGGTCGTGTCGCGTTACGACTAGCTTCATTGTTAATTGGTGCGAAATTATTCCGGAAAGCAAAATGTGTCAATCATACCAGACCAAAGAAGAGGTTTTTCTAGCGCAAAACGCAGCAAGTGCTGGAAATAGTGCGAATTTGCAAGTAATTAGGACACATTTGAACATCAAAACTATTATGACCACAATAATTATCTGCTTCATGGGTGCAGTGCTTCTATACTTGGGATTTAAGGCATATTAAAATGCCATACTCGTTGGATGCGTCAGGAGATCAACCACCAGGCGTTCAGGTAAATGCGATTGTGACGAGGACGCGGCCAAACACACCTAAAATTCAAATTCAAATTCAAAACTTTATTGCTCAACACAGTACATAAATATACTCGTACATTGCCAGGTGTTAGGTGAATGCGCAGTTCACTGTGTTGTTCCAGTTTAGGCATGCATAATTATTATTTAAATTATACAATGTCACAAATTATTAATATCATACCATAATATTATTAATATCATACCATGTCGTAAAACACTATTAAAAATATACAATGCCATAGATTATTACAAAAATTATAGAATGTCATAATTTATAATAAAATTATACCATGTCATAAATATCATTCAAATTATACAACTTCATAACCTGTTACTCAAATATGCAATGTCATCAATTATCACTAAACTCATACCATGTCATAAATTAAAATGTATACAATGTCTTAGATTGAAATAATAAAATAATTTCAGAGTGTAAAAAAAATATGTCATAATAATAAACAAAACAATACGTAAAATAATGTCAGAGTCTAGTACATAGGACAACAAATAATAAATTAATTACAGTAAATAAATGAAAATAAATAATAATAATACCTCCTACCCACTAATGGATATACATTGAAATATTTTGTCCAAACATCATCAAAAAGCACCATTTAATAGGCAGCAGGAATCATGTAATCCAGTAATCGGATGATGGCGGTTATTGCAGTCAAGCGCTCTATACTGGTATACTGTTGCAACCGCAAGCGTATTACGTAAGAAACAGCAGTCAGCAATAATCGCGCGGTCAAACGCTTTATGTCATAAAAGTCGGAATTACTTACAGTGTAGGTATGGTATCATCAAGAATGGTCCCACACAGCACACTATCGTTTGCTTATTGCTCTCTGTTTGTCAAACACACTTATTTAAAAAAAAACGGCCATGTACTCTTAAACTTCTGTATTAAAGAACAATTATTGCGCAAAAATCGACATCGTTTTGCTCTTATAAGATAGCCTGCCGGTTACACTGGAAGCTAACCCCTATTATTAGCTTTTATATCAATCTACCCAGGAATTTCATGGACTATGTTGGTGCTTCCAGTCTTACCGGATATAATTGAGCATCAGTTTTCTGCATGGAGCGACTGCCTATCTGACCTCCACAACCTGGGTTCGCGATACACCTTGGCAAGACTGATTTCAAATTTCAGCTTTCTGACTACCCGTAACGACTGTCAAAGATTAAAATAACAACCGGGTCTAACGGCTTAATGTACTTTCCAAGGAACCATGTACTCTTGGTATGTAATGGACGTTCACCCATCCACAGATCAACTTCGGAAAGCGTTGCTTATCCTTGAAGATCGACCCGTGCGGCTGTAATTATTTAGCCACAAGCTCCACCTTATTGGCTTTTATATAAAACGCAAAATTTACTTTGCGAATATCCTGATAGTACAACCTAATGTCCTTGCAATCGAGTTATTAGTACAGAAAAGAAATCAAGAGCATTGAAACCCTTCGTTTAATGGAGACATTTCGCAGAATCATTACCGGTTCAAAGCCTAGAAAATGACGGTAAAATAGGCTAAGAAAAATAACGAGTATAAACGAGGTCAGGTTGACTAAATGGTTGAACAAATTGTGAGAAATGAGAGAAATTAACCCTTGCAATTCAAATGAATTCAGTTACTTCGTGGAGGCGGATATAAATAAAAATCAGCGTTGCATCTGGAGCACATGATCTTTGTCCAGCGCGTCCCTTACGACCCTGTAGAATTAGGAGGGCGAATCTTGTTGACACGTCACGCATATTGTAATGTTACTTCGATAAACTCAAACGCGACAATAAAGCAAACAACTTTACGACGATAGTTATTGTATTGCTTTGATGTTTTTTTTTTGCTATTGAATAAAATATATTCGTATTAAGGCCAGCAGACAGGCATGGTATTTTTAGCATCGGGGATCCGCCGCGATCCCGCAATGTCAATGCTGTCTCGAATTCTGATGACTATACGTTCCATTTCGGAAATACTACTTGATTAGATACCTGGCCAGGGCCTGCAGTCTCGACATAGTTTGCGATCTAACGTTAAGTAACGATCGCCAACTCTTACCGACAAAATACGCTTGCCGTAACGACGCTAACGATAAACGCAATTCTCGACAGCCGAGTTAGCGTGCAAAATCGGTCACTATCTTGACTTAGCATTGTCGGTACGCTAACGATGTTCGTATTCATAGTGCAGTGATATTTTTGTAAAATTATGGCAGTTGAATAAAATCCTTGTGTTATAGGGAAAATTGGTTGACATGATATTCAAAAAATAATATTTTTCTTTGAAAATTGTACAGAAGATAGGTAAACCTTATCATGTTAACACATTTTGGCATAGAAACGTGTAAGTAGCTTATACCGTTTTTAAGAATTCACTTAACAAAGAAGAAAATAGTTCGCTTCCTTGCAACACAGACGTTGAACATGGGAAACAAACTGTCAAGCAAGTGTCAATGTCAATGACTCAATGTCAAGATTGTCAAGTTTGTTTGTACACAAAATAAGATAGAACTGCAATTGAGAACTGGAAAAGAACCGTATTTCTAAGGTGGAGGACAGTGCAACAGGCGCAGGCCCTAGCCCGAATGCCAGCAGCGTGAGCGTCGGGTAATTACAACCTACAACAATTTTCGATTACTATTTTAGGTACTAAATTACGAAGTAGTTTGTGTTTACATAGTGAATACCTTAAATGTTTCAGGCGTACTTCGGGGCAGGTTGATGCGCTTTTGGCGACTTTAGAAGCCCGTCCAATCTCCACACGGGCAAATTTTGAAACAAGCTGGAAGGAGGTTGCCGAGAAGCTCAACAAACTTCCAAACGGATCCATCAAGTCACCCGAGCGGTGCATGACGTTAAATCGCAAGTTGGTTTTTAAATGTAAGTACAAGCCACGTCACTTTTATTTATATTTAGTAGAATACATTATGTATCCTAATTATAGGTTTGGAGAGACTTAAAAAGCTGCGCCTGCACTAAGGCAGCAAAATTATAAAAATAAATCATTCAAACTGGCAACCGAGGCGTCATCACTGCTTCTTTGACTGAGGTGGAGAGAAGCATAACGTCCTTAAATTAGTGTAGAGTTCACATTTGGCATTGACTGCCCGAACGCTATGCCATTTTCTTTTTATTAATAGTATCACTAGCACGCTAGAGCATTAAGAGACATTTTTAGTACATCTAACTGCCTGATGCTGGCAGCTGCAACTTAAGTGCAGATGCAGTACAGTGCAAGATGCATGCTGAGGAGCCAAGATACAAGCCGAGGCGAGGGTGCTATTTGCATAGGCTGCAAATAAAATAGCTGATGCTTTTACAACTTTTGTAAATAAAAATAATAAATGATTTTATATGTTTTTTATTTAAATCACAGAGGGTAAAATAAAATTATGTAAAACTAGTATTATTGAGTCTTCTTATGCACTCTGCAACAGCTCACCCAGTGCACCATACAAGTCCTGTATAACAAAAACAAGATTTTAGGAGTATTCATACAATGATACACAACGACATAAGTCATGCTATAAACCATTATATATCACTTTTGGGTCAAATAAATGGAGATGCTAATGAAATAGGTATAAAGATCTAGGGAAAATTATATGTTATGCAAATATAGGTATACCTAATTAATAAATATAATATAATAAACATTAAATGAATACCTTAGAATTAATCATTTGATAAGGTACCTGTTACTTCTAGGCCATCTTCATGAGAGTGAGTGTGGTGGCTTCTGGTTCATGTAATTTATATTTTATATATGTGTATTTATGCGTTGGTGAGACAGACACCTAAAAACAGACTTCAGCACACAAAAGCATCTTTCAACGACGTTCCTGGCTGAACAATGAGCATTTGTTTATTGATACTCCGGTGTCCCTGGGTGTTGATTTTTTAAAGGAGTCATCAACCATGGTTTCAGAGGATATCCATTATCACCTAAAAGATAAAACATAGAATGTACTTTCAGCAGATTATAATGAACATTTATTATTAGTTACCAAGCAGCCATGTACGGTAGTCCCCATTGATAAATTTTTATGCATGCAGTCTATGGCTGGTGGGTGGCGTGCAGTCTAGGGCTGTGGAGCATTTCTGAACTTCTCTTTAACTGCACACCATTCTTCTTGGATCATGGCAAATTTAACGTATCATCTTAAAAGGTTTTCATTGATAGCCAAAGTTACAGAATGTATTACTCGGCTTACTGACTTTTGGCTTATGCTGCACCCACTTGACTATTAAGAAGAAAATTATAAGTACATCTTGGATATTAGAAAACATAAATAGAAATATTATTTAGGCACGGTAGGTACCCAACGCAAAGACACTCACTTGAGACTTCACAGAAGGTCCGTAAGACCCTCGTCTTTGAATAGATGGGCGAAGTTCACCAACGAGCTCAAGAAACATGTCCTTGTTTATTCGGTAAAGATAGAGAAATTGGCCATCCTCTAAATATAAAGGATTTTCACCTTCACGTCGGTTTCGTGCATTTTTCGCCGCTTTATCATATCGCGTCTGTGTTTGACCTCGACCAAAGCGCACGCTAAATACTATACAGCCATTTTACTCTAATTATTATTTATTTATTATTTTTGTAACCTCTAAAACCAATGATAACGATCGTTACGACACTTAGCGGGCTGTCAAAAATGCTCGCTAGGAAATTCGATATCATACCGATAAATCGTTAACTTAGCGACAATATAAGTTAAGTTTGCGATGACAAACGTCAAAAATCGATAGCTGTCGAGACTACCAAAAATTGTTATCTTCCGATCGTTAAGACTTAGCGACCGATCGTAACGAGATAACGATCGTTATCTATGTCGAGACTGCAGGCCCAGATACAGATACAGTACTAGAACAAGCTCAAAAAAAGGAATACAATTGCTCTCCAAAAGAAAATCCTTGAGGAAAAATGCCGATTTCAGTAAAATGTATAAACGATTTAAAGAATATAATGTGCTTAAAGGCGTCGAAATATAAGCTTTATACCTACATTTAAAACTCGTAAGAATCCATTAAATCGTTCCCAGCATCCTATCTGATTCACAATAAGCAGTCTCATTATGAAAAAAACAATTTCACTGTAAAGAGCACCAGGGAAAATCAAAGCTGGAACTTTAACCGACTACCCTCGATTCTATAACATGAAACTCATTGCTCCAACTTGTAGGGGAGAGGAGGGAGGAGGAGGAGAGGTGAGGCCTATGTCCAGCAGTGGACGTCTTTTGGCTGATATGATGATGATCCGACTTGAACCAAACAGTATAATTACGTTAATTAAAAACATGATTTTATATTTATTGAGATAATTATTTTGATAATTTTGTTCTCAAATGAAAAAAATATAGGCGTAGAACCATTTTATCCGTCTAAATTATGTAAATAAGTCCACGCGTTTATGAGGTGATTACTCATTACTGAATGCCAAGTGAAAGGGTCAAGGACGCCCGTTACCGCGATACGTTTGTTTTGATTGAGTTAGCGACACTGCCTTTACATTCTTTCTTATCATTTTGAAATATTGTAATACGTTGGTAGACAGGTGTAAACAACTTTTATTTTTTTGTTATCTGACGGTGACTTTAGTTTCTATCTGGTTTATCTCTCAAATTATCTTGATGAAATCTTATTCCCAGCACGCTCCTGTGAACCTTATATCCTGATTTTGTTATTTTGCTAA
Source organism: Orthosia cruda (assembly GCA_964057195.1). Lineage (NCBI taxonomy): Eukaryota > Metazoa > Arthropoda > Insecta > Lepidoptera > Noctuidae > Orthosia > Orthosia cruda. Next base: position 14,789,944 of record OZ059847.1, read on the forward strand.
CAGTTTCGACAAATACAAGGTACCTTAGAACTTAAAAGTCCTTAACAACCTTCATTTATAGAATAAAGTTTCCTTTTTCTGTTGTATTTTTAACCGACTTCCCAAAAAGGAGGAGGTTCTATGTTCGACTTCAAGTTTGTTTTTTTTTTTTTTTTTGTTTATGTTCACCGATATCTTCGTCAATTGTGGACCGATTTTGAAAATTCTTTTTTTGTTTGAAAAAGTATGTTCCGAAATTGGTCCCATTTTAGAAGATGAAGAGATAAGATCTGATGAAGAACTTCTGAGATATATAACAGAACTCTTCAATAAATAACGGCAAATCTCTGGGGATTGCTGCAATCGCATGTCTGTTTGTTGTTTATAACATTTCATAACATAACATCACGCCAGTTCGCTCTTAAGGGGTAAGCAGATCTCTCATTTCACAGATTATGTTAAAGTTTCATGAAATCTATTCTGTCGAAATAGTTCCCTTACTAACTTGCCTATTAGGTACGTACAACTAAAAAGTGAAAAATAAAAAAACTTTTTGCAAAAAAATACTACCGACTTCCAAATACAAAACCACAAAGTGAAAAATAACTTAATTTTTTGAAGTCGGTGTCCAAAACGCAAAAAAAATGGCACCTACGAAAGACACCGACTTCAAAAAATTAAGTTATTTTTCACTTTGTGGTTTTGTATTTGGAAGTCGGTAGTATTTTTTTGCAAAAAGTTTTTTTATCAACGCTTCTTTTTACTTGTATACAACTGCTTTTTCGGGGGCTGTTTTTTCAAGTTTTGTTTTTTTTTTTGTTTGTCCTTAAGTTGAATTATAAAGTACCTAGCTTTCGAATCTTATATAGAATTAAATGCTTGACTTCAATTATTATCATCAAAATAAATATTATCTATATAATATCAAAAACTTCTATTATATGAAACATCTAAAGGGTTAATTATTTGAATGTGTTTGCTATCTCCTGAAATTTACTTTCTTTTATTTGTGTACTTGAAATTAGTTAATTTATTTAATTAGGATACGCACTTAAACTTAAAATAAAATATTATCTTAAGTCACAATCTGGTTGTAGGCTTGAAGTCTAAACTTCACTATAGACAGAGGTTGAAAATAGTTCAAAAGCTTCTTGCATGCACAAACAATAACAGAATTTCACAAATCTGTCGACTCAGAATTAATTTTCGGCATTCTCCTGCTTTAATAATTCTGGAATTCTGTTCATTAATTGTTCAATACGTTTTAGAAACTCCATTTGTCGCTTACATTCAGGAGAACATTCCAAAAACAAACTGAATTTGTTGGAAACGGTGTCGTTGCAGTATAAAATGTTAATTAATTAAACTCGAATTGAGCTGTTTTAACATGAAATTTTATTGTTTTCTTTGTTTTTTGCCTTGTAGGTCATACTACGACCTTCATTGTTTTGTTTTAAAAAACCAGAATTTTGGATTTGATCTGTGACTACGTAACGTTTCGTAAGCTAATGTCAATCTTAAGCCTTAGTGCTACATTTTAACGTACTCGACCGCGTTAACGTAAACGTTCTCTTATGTCCATTAATATACAGGGTGTTTGGAAGGGAGCTGTACATACGCCTAGGGTAGAAACTAGGGATAGTCTGCTACCTACCCCCGCCCATTATATTGACCTTGGCCTCAAGGTTTTTTTTAAATTTATTATTATTTTTTATTTGACTTTTTTATGATTTTTTGACTAAAACTACCTGTAGCTCAAAATCTATCCATGGGACCGGTCGGCTAATGGTCTTGTTTTAATCGTTAGAGTCTTAGGGTCCTGCAAAAAATTATTTTACACCAGAAAATTGTGGAGAAGAAACGTTATGGGGCCTGAAGTACCGTAGTAAGGTAAAGAAATAATTTTAAGGGCAACTTTCTATGGGGTTTAAAAAAAAACTAACAGGGTTGGAGTTCTTCTGATTTTTTTAAAACATCCTCAGTCCATGCCCTTTCTAACGATATGCTAAAAGTGTAATTATCACTTTTAGTTTTAAAGTTATTAATTAATTTCCGCAACTAGGGCACTTCAAGCAAAAATTTCAACTAATGAAAATTAAATGTGTTCGATCGTAAAAGGATGGCAAATGAAACAAAAAATTTGGTAATGACTAATGTCATTAAATTACAAATTTTAATTAATTACTAATTTTAATTAATTACAAATTTTGTTCAAATTGATGACCATTGACCTGTAAACATGCTCGGCACCTCTTCCTCATCTCCACGGTCACCGTTCTAAGCAGCAGTTCCTCGCGCATTGTATCGAATGCGGCGTGGATCCTGTTAATTAGAACCTCCCTTGTTGGTACTTCTTCTGCGTACACCAACTCTTTCGCCCTTCCCCAGACGTAGAAGTCGAGTGGGGTAAGGTCAGGCGACCTTGGGGGCCAGGGAATTGGCCCACCCCGACCAATCCAAGAATTAGGAAAGCAGTTGTCCAGAAGCTCCCTCACTGCTAGGCTCCAATGAGCAGGACAGCCGTCGTGCTGGAAGACTATGGGCCGATCTTCGTCAAACACTTCTTCCGCTAAATCAGGCAAATCGTTTTCGAGGAAATCTAAGTAGTTTTGCCCGTTTAGGTTGTCTGGCAAAAAGTGCGGCCCTATCAACCGATTACCGATGACGCCTGCCCATACGTTCACGGAGAACCTTCGTTGAAAACCTCTGTGCCTCTTGACTCTCGGGTTTTGATCTCTGGGTGCCCAGTGATGGAGATTGTGGTAATTTACAATTCCTTCCTTGTCAAACTTGGACTCGTCAGTCCAGAGAATACTCCGTAAAAAATTAATATCTTCCACGTCCGTATGGAGCAAGTGGCGGCAAAACTCCACCCTTCTTGCATAGTCGTTATCCTCTAAGCCTAAAACAATAAAAATATCAACGTTAGCGGTTTCCTTATGAATTAGTAGCTATGTAACATTGATTGCTATCTCTGTCTTTCCATTTCTCTCTCTCTCACACACATGCTCATGTTTATTTAAAAATTGCCTATGAAATTCACATGCTAGTTCATTACATAAGAGCTAAAAACAAAAACTTTATGTAAAAAATTACCTTGAACAGGGGTGTAGTGGAAAGGATGACGTCCATTTTCGCGAAGAACCGACCAGACTTTCCACACGCTTAAACCAAGCGTCCGGGCTACGGTTCTTACGCTTCTGGTCGGATCTTCCTCAAATTCAGCCAATATGCGTTCTTCCGCAGCCAAATTTGGTTGAAATCTGTTCACGGCTGGTTCCCGGAAATTTAAATTTCCGGTTTCTCGCAGACGCCGATAAGTTGAGCCAAACGTTTGGTGGTTAGGCACTCGCCGGTTAGGATACCGTTCTTGATAAATCCTCCGTGCCTCGCGCCCATTGCAATCAGCCATTCCATACACCACCAGCATGTCGGTGTACTCTTCACTGGTAAATCCAGCCATTTTGCCAACAACAAGGTAACAAATAACAAAACTTAACAAAAACGAAGTAATAACAAACTCAACAAAATTAACGAAAACAGTGGAGCGTCGTAACGGCAAGTACGTAAGTTAGCTAAGATGGGTAAATCTCGACTGACTAACAAAGACCCCAACGAGTTACCTGCCCGGCCCCGTCGACCCAAGAGCGAAAGAGACATGACATGACATGTTTTGTCTCTTACATGTTGCTCTCGTGTAAGAGTGAGACAACAAATTTGCCAACTGTAGGCCAAACTAGTTTAAATTCTGGAAATTACATTTGTCTTACAAATGTCGACTCGTGGTGGTAAAAGTGCCCTAGTTGCGGAAATTAATTAATAACTTTAAAACTAAAAGTGATAAATACACTTTTAGCATATCATTAGAAAGGGCATGGACTGAGGATGTTTTAAAAAAATCAGAAGAACTCCAACCCTGTTAGTTTTTTTTTAAACCCCATAGAAAGTTGCCCTTAAAATTATTTCTTTACCTTACTACGGTACTTCAGGCCCCATAACTTTTCTTCTCCACAATTTTCTGGTGTAAAATAATTTTTTGCAGGACCCTAAGACTCTAACGATTAAAACAAGACCATTAGCCGACCGGTCCCATGGATAGATTTTGAGCTACAGGTAGTTTTAGTCAAAAAATCATAAAAAAGTCAAATAAAAAATAATAATAAATTTAAAAAAAACCTTGAGGCCAAGGTCAATATAATGGGCGGGGGTAGGTAGCAGACTATCCCTAGTTTCTACCCTAGGCGTATGTACAGCTCCCTTCCAAACACCCTGTATAAAGTAGGGGTTGCCCCTTACTATGACAAGAAGGTGAACAAATTCAATTTCCGTATTTTAAAGAACACAATCAATCACACAAATTCTTATTACAACCAGTCAAAAACCTACTAATTTTCCTCTCTTTGACAAATTTTTGACACTAACTATCCGTAAGATAAAATTCCGACATGAATTTAAACATTTTTGAGTAAGTTAATTGTCTGATAACAAAACAGTTTTCTTCCACTTTTATCGGTGATTATACCAACGCCTGATACGAAGAAACAACAAGGTTTTAAGCATAAGTGGAAAACTCCAAAATTACGTTATGCCTTGGAACTTAGTAAATAGCTTTTCAATATTATTTTGCGAGTTTTGACGTATTGGTGTCCCGTATGATGGATGTACAATGTTGGCAACATGAAAAATTGAGCACTTACCGTCAATTTCTTCTTTTGTTTACTAAGCCAATGTACATATACGTGACCTTGCAAATGAGGCCGAGATTGCAAACAAACACCTTTTAACATTTAATATATCATTTTTGCGAGTTTGTGAATCGATGGCTGATACAATGTTAACGATATCAGTGAATAAGTTAATTAAACTGCCAACTTTACTCGAGTTTATTTTCCATACATTATCCCTGTGCGCGTATAATTACAGAGACATTAGAAAAACAATAGCTTATGCAATGCTTACACCAATGGTGTGCAGATCACGCGTCAAGGGGACAAGAATGATTGATTTAACGAAGTCACCATCAGATTGACATAATCCCAATGTCAAATACGTGTATCAACCCAGCACGTTTTCTTCTCCCATACAACTTTAAAGGTAGTCTCTTAGTAATAACTACTTTGCTGGCCACATATTATTATAAGTACCTCGGTTACAGAGCTCAGCTCGGTTGAAAATTGAGAAAACGAAGTTTTCTAAAAATAAAACCTAGCTAGATCGATTTATCGCCTCCGAAACCCCCTGCATACTAAATTTCATGAAAATCGTTGGAGTTGTTTCCGAGATTCAGATTATATATAAGAAACATATATACAAGAATTGCTCGTTTAAAGGTATTAGATAGATAGATATGTAGTAATAGGTACTAGATGGTAGGCACTCTTCAGTAACCTCTAAATCTGAATCTAATGAGAGAAATTCTTCCTACGAGACACGTGATCATAGTAGATTAGGGGATTAATGTTTTAACTCGATTAAGAACCTTTATTGCTGTTATTTACGTTCGATTCTCAGGTCAGTAAGTGATAAAAATAATGGATTAAAAAATCTAAAAAAACATGCTTTAATAGAAAATCAAACTAAAGAGTAGAAAATAATTTTAATAACAAAATAAAATTGCATTCTCATCGGTTCTTGATAAGTGTGCAAAGTTTCAAATTAATCCAACGTTTGGAAGGGGGTGAAAATCACGGTCAAAGATTGCGTTACATAGATACATACAGCTTGTTAAAATATATTGGAACATCTCGCTACTTCCAGTAGTTGGTGTCTATTTTCATAATATCGAAACCTATGTTTTAGACTTTTTTAATTGTTAAAATTCTTGCGAGCACGAAATATTTTATCAGTTTTGACAGAAATAGCATAGTTGATGCGTCTGCATAGCGTTCCAGAATAACTTTTACGGATACCGTACTAGTGACGAAATCCATTGCATTAGTCGCAACATGGTTTAATGGAAAATACTTCGTCCTTTGGACATCGCCTGCCGTAGCTACGAGGAATGTCTTTGAAGATAGGTTTACAATTTAAGCTTTGAGACGCTTGGCAGGAACATCGTACCGACCTATCTGGTATTTAGAACTGTGTGTATATTGAACGGTTGCCACTCTGTTACCTTAAGGCAGTCTTATGGAACTATCAAGTCGCAGTTTCGTCTCGGCGATAATAAATGTAAAAATATAGGTAGTTCAATTAGATGTTTTTGGACAGACTGAAACAGGAATTGCAAAGCAAACGTTCTTCAAAAAACCGAAATTGCCAACCTGATTTCTTTTGTAATTAAAGTCGAGTAATCTGTTACACAGGATGCAAGACACACAGGACCAATCAGTGTGGCGAGGCTTGGGGAGGCCTATGTCCAGCAGTGGAGGTCTTTTGGCTGAAATGAAGATGATGATGATGAAGCTGTTACATTAAGTGGGTAACTGATATACAGTTTTTAGCTAAAAGCTAAAATCTGCGTTTTCCGTTATTTGAAACTAGGTTTTAAGTCAAGTGTGTACTCCATCGCTTACCATCAGGTGAGATAGTGTTCAAACGCGATATGAAATAAATAAAATAAAAATTTGGATACCCAGGAGGGTACGATGACGGACAGCCGCGGCGGGTTCTCGGTGAGTGCTAACGCGTGCCCGTGTGCGTCTTCCCGCCATAAGCGGCACATGAGGACACTGTGTAGTTTTAGTGGGTTAGTGCCACACATAACTGCGCTATCTCCCCATGGTAGCGCAGTATGCATGAGCATTTCTAAAAGCAAAAATAAAAGATCAAACAAAGTCTTACATTTGCAATAAACTAGTAGATAGCAGATTAGGGGTCGGATTTGAGCCTGAATAAACTCTTATAACAATTTACAACAATTGTGACTACCTCAAGGATTTTGTAAGTTTTTAGTATAAACCTAAAAAAAACATACCCACATAATATAATAATAAAATATTAATTAAGTTGTCCAGCTTAGTTATGTCTAGCACACAGTACTGTTATCATTTATTATTTAACTAATGTGTAAAGTATTCAGGCTGTGGCGTAAATTCATCAGTTTGGTAATTACGCTGGACAAATAAGCAATTTTCAGGTCCTGAAACAAACCCATGTGGTGAATAAGGCTATCATTCTCGTAAATGTTTGTCTACCAATTAAGTGGATGTCCGACTCCAATATGCCCACATTTTTTTAGGGTTCCGATGTCAACAAGGTACTCTTATAGTTTCGCCATGTCCATCTGTCATTCTTTCCGCAGCTTAGCTCAGAGACTCTTAGTACTAGAAAGATATTATTTGGCATGGATATAAATATTAATCACGTCGACAAAATGGTAAAATAAAATCATGAAAAAAGAGGGAAAAATCTTTTTTAGAGTACTTATACACGTAAAGTGGGGATGTTTATTTTTTTCTCTTCTATCTCATGGTATGGGGTATCATTCGATAGGCCGTTAAAATAAATTACGGGTCTTGCCATCGTTTAATTATTTAAAAAAATATAAGATTATTTATGGCAAAAAGGATTTTACAAATATTTTTACATAAAATAAGCGTTTAATCTCAATTAAGTGCGCACTAATTGTTTTTTTTATATTTAAATTACTCACAAGACGCTGCCTCCCTCTAATCCAAACTTCTCTACAGTGATTGACTGATTCTCTATTAAAATATCTGTTTGTGATAATTTGCTTAGATTTTTTATGTCTTAATATAATTCTGCTAACAGTTTTGTATTTGTTTATCCATCCAGTAGACATAAAATGCAGAAATAAATAATAATATTGTAGACATTAATAAAGGAAACTAAAATCATGAATTAGTTTTAAAAGCCTCATTAACAATTACCGTCCTCATCCGTCGTAAAATGGAAACTTTACTTTTTTTATGGAAATGTAGGTCGTCCAATAGCCGAAGGCAGACCTTACAAACACGACAATATATTCTTTATATTGAACTTCAAAAGAGCTTTAATCTGCATCAAATAATCTGCATATAAACTACAAAGTTCCGAGCTGTACCTTTGCGATATTATCTTGTGAAAAAAATGCTTTAAGGTATTATAAGCTTTGTTTGTTTATTTGATATTGTGTGTTTCTGAATGAGATGTTAAGTTGATTTGGATGGCTGGTTCTACTAGGAGCAAGAGAAGAATTATTGAAGGATTTGGGGTAGGTTAAAAAGCTACATTTAAAAAAAAAAATAGCTTTTGCCCGTGACTTCATCTGCGTAGCATTAGTAATTTTTATTAGTAATTTATGGAGCAATTATTGGTTCATATTACAAACTTCCACCCCCATAAACATGATTGCCGGGATAAAAACTATCGTATTTCCTTCCCAGGGTCTTAAACTGTCTCCATACCAAAGTTCAGCTAAATTGGTGCAACGGTTTAAGCGTGAAAAGATAATCGACGCGCAGACAGAGTTATTTTCGCATTTATTATATATTATTAGAATGGATAATATGGTGACAAGTGTTCGATTTTTTCACAGAGCACTAAATTACCGCGGCTCCCGAAGCGCCGTCGTGGTCTGTGGCTTTGTAGTAAATAAAAATGTAGTTATTTCACAGCTACCCTACCTGCCACCTTCATAATAGGTAGCTTAATTAGTTAATTTCACGACAGCCCACAATACTCGATCTCTGTATCATTTTGCGGTATTTTTTAAAATTATAATTATGTTTCGTTCCAGTACAAAACTGTAAACCAGCCAGTTACAACGCGTTGTTAAAAAAAACGTATTCTTCGTGATTATTACCTACATAATTAGCATACTCAAATAGGAATTAAGCATATATTTTTAGGCAAAAGTAGTTTTTGACAAATGCTCAACTTAAAATTCTTAAAGCAAAAAATTGGGAGTTAGTTTCCTGAAGTAATCTCGACCTTATCTCATACAAACATTAAAACATTTCTACTTATCTGTTTATAGCTTCCTACTTATAAAACTATTAGTAAATCTCTGCCCTTTCTATTCAGTTATTAAAACCGGTTCACCCTTGTTTGGTATAACAACTTTTGATGTAATATTACTAATTCAAACAACGTTTAAGAAAATAATCAATTTGTATAATATCGATTAACATAATTTTCATTTCAACGAATATTTATTTGCGATAACAACATTTGCGCTATTGATCAAAAGGTATGATGTTCATTTGATGTAATGTGCAGGTGGTAAAATAAGATCTTAGAAAACCTAGCAGACAGAAAGGAGCGAGCGCAGTATAGCGCGAGCGACGACATTTTTGCCAGAAAACGAGAGACAATAAAAATGCGAGCGCGACGAGCATAGCGAGGAGTCAGCAAAAAATCATATATTCATAGACAAGTAAAGTATTTTTGCTACTTTTATATGCCGCTCAAATTTTTTTTTGCTTACACTCTGAGTGCTTACCAAAATTTTATTAAACAGGAGCAGCTTATTGCAGCTTTTATAATTAATATGCTGAAGTGATAATTAGTGCATTTGAACATTCGGTCAAATGGCATTACTTCAAAGAAATAAATATGCTAAATAAAAATCTACTAATTAATTATTCGGTCAAATGAATAATTTACAAAACTTATACGAAATTAATTTATTGTAACTAAAATTTGCCGGACCGATTTTCGACAAAACGTTGTTATACCAAACAAGGGTGAACCATTAAAACCAACGTGTTAAGCATAAAACATAAAAGCTTTCTCGAGTGTGAGCAGATCATATCAATGCAGAGTTCCATTTTCAAATGAAGTATATTTAACCCGGCTAATAGTTTCGTGACCGCCATGATTTAAAAAAGACTATTTATGAAATTCCTACCTGTTTATAAAATTACTAGTTTGGTGTCAAAATTTGGTAATTGAAACGCAACTTGTTATTATGGTTGTAATATTTTACGCGGCGGAAATACTCGGCAGCCATTTCATTTTGACAGCTTACGTGAAAACTCACTATAATTTGGACAAATTACTGGGGCAATTGTTTTGATTTTTTATGTGGCAACAAAAGTCGAAAAACATTTTGGTTTTCTAATTGAATATTTCATAACATTAAGTTAATAAAAATTAAAAGAGTAATAAAATTCAAAAAGTGTAATGCTCAAAATCTGATTATTTAATCATTTTGTGTTGATTTAGCTTTTATTTGAGGAAAAAGTAGTAGATTTTTGTTGCTAACAATACCTACTTTGACACATTTATCTGACAATAAAAAAATAATTGAGGTGAGGGCACTTCCAACATTGTCTTACATACTTTCAGTTGTACCAAATTAATAAACGCAAAACTTCATAATTAAAATAAAAGGCGTAGGAGCTCGTCGGGCGGCGTCATCAGCGAAAATTGGCGTAATCAAACCTTCTTTCATCGCGCATCCATACAAACTCTGACTAAGCTCTTAGATTCATAATTTCAATGTAATAAAAATAATAAAAAAACAAAAGGCCAACGATAAAAGCTTTTCCTTTATAACAACGAAATTCCAATAAGTCTTTTAGAGAGAGAATATATATACCTTCTACATCATAGGCGGAGGATATCGCCCTGCTTTACGCGTTGTAAACTTCACAATTTGCATACAACACCAAAACTCCCTTGATGTATTTTATATTGTTATTTTATATGCTTTTTACTCGCTGACTTGACCGTTTATAGTTAAACAGCCGGAAATAAAACCCATGAGGTTAAACGATGAGGAAAATCTGCACTTATACAAAAGAGTTCCAGCTAAACGAGAACCAGTTTGAAATAACCCTTCAGTCATAGACTACGTCTCTTGTTTAACAAACTTTTAGTCGGTGAGTGCTCTTAACTGTAAAGTGAAATTAACTAATATTTTTAACTGAAGATCCCCTTGCTTATCTCAACTCTCTTTGAAAGTGTTTAACTAACTTGATGAAGTAGTCTTGGCATTATTTAAGAAAGCTCTTTACAATTTTATATGAATTATGCTATCTTGCATTTAGTATCGTTTTGAATAGTATATTGCGCAGGGCTCGCCTGGTGGTACTCTAGTTTCTAGATAAAATATGAGTGTCTGGGAGTTTTGTTTAGTATTTATGTGGTCTGCGAAGCGAGATTAATTTAATGAATAACAGAATAAGCACTAGGTCTCTAAGATGCCAATTAGATTATTAGGTTAAGATATAAATAAAGTAAATAGCTGTAATTTTATTCTTAGTATCATATTCTACTAATTCTTTTTTGTACATGAATAATTAAGACAAAACTATTTATTTATTGAAACCTTGTGTACAGAGTGATATTTAAGCAGAATTAATGCCACGAAGCATTCCATATCAGTCAATCTTAGGGTTTAACTAAATCATCCTCATCAATCAACTTATAACGCTGCATATCTAGTCTTCTTTCATACACGTCATTTACCATCTTCTCCATTGTCAGCTAGACACCTACTTCTAGTCATAAACATAATCTTTCTCGTAATCTATCCATATATTTTTTGGTCTTCTTCAGCTTTTCAGTAATCCACATTCATAATCAAGTCTCATGGAAAATAATAACACAATAATTTTACAGAAGACCATGACGTTAATAACTATTCCTCCAACTCTGCTGCTGTATATGGTGACGTCATCGCATGGCGTCTTGCCGTGTAAACTGCGGGTCCACCTGGCCAGGGCTGAGCATCAGGATGATCTCGGCCGCAAATGCTAAGATACTGTGAAGGTTCCTGCTTATGGGGGCCGATGTGATTCTAGAGGGGTGAGCATTTTTGTTTGTTAAGACGACGATACTCGCCAACGACCTTGAGGGAACAAAACCCGCACTCGTTTTACACCCGTGTGACCCAAAGTTTTGTATTTTTTTGTACTTTTCTTATTATTCTATGACTTTAAAAAAAAAGCCTCAGATCAAAATGTAGATAATTAAATTTTCCTTGAGATGGTGAAAATGTTATTAAAGTATGGCCGGCAGTTTTGGTGCGATTGACGTATTTTTGTCCGTGTTAGTCATAAATTGACGAAAGAATTAGACTATGTTATACGAATAAACTCAAAATCTTCTTAAATCAATTTATTAAGAAAATGATCTAATGTAACATATATTTTTTCCTAAAAATTACGACTTGCCGTTTAGACGAAAAATTACGTTACTTTATATTGCCTTTTTGTTTATAAGAATAATTATTTCCAAAAAAAAAGCTGTTGTTTTATCAGGTTTAGAACATAAACACGTTAGAAGTTTTGGAATAAAATGCCAGATGGACGATGTCTGAAGAACAATAATTAAAAGTCTATGTATCTATGTATATAATATACCTGCTGTTGGCATATCAATTACTGTAAGCCTCGGAGCTCGAGGATAAATAACACAGATGCATGGGTCGACTTTCAAAATTAAGCAAAGCTTACCGAGGTTGGTTTGTGGATGGGTGTGGATACATTACATACCGAGAGTCCCTTGTGCCTTGAAAAGCAAGTTATGGCGTTGTCCGTGCCTGTAATTTGAACATCTTTGAGAGTCGTTATGGGTAGTCAGATGCTTGAGATCTGACACCAGTCTTGCCAAAGGGTATCGTGTTACCCAGTTATTGGGTTGTGTAGGTCAGATATTCACTCCATGTAAAATACTGGACGCTGCTTTTGGTTAAACTGGAAACTGACCCCGAAAGGCTAATCAGAAAAGACCGGATTATATGCAACATAAAAGGATTGAAATATGCTTTTTTGTCTGATAGTTTTGGGAGAGTAATACTGCACTTTTGACCCTTGACTGTACCTACTTTATTAGTGTTTCCGAAAAGTGCTTCTCAATCTCACGTCTACAGCTACATGCAGTTAGATTGGACGCCAACCACAACATGGTTGAGATAAGCCTCGGCAGATTGATATCATAGAAAATAATAGAATATAAATACATTTATTTGACACATACACATCACAACAGCAACAAACATAGAGACAATAAAAAAGTGCAAAGTACGAATTGCGCTGAACGTGCCCATACCGAAAGGCTTACCATCTCAGCATTTGCTGGGCGTCAGATACCCAGCGCTGATTTTCAATTGGCACCCCGCAGCGACACACGGACGTGGGTAACAAAATGAAAATAAAATATATAAATAATTTGATATCAGTAATACGATATAAGGATGTTTATAATGCGTAAATAAATAATGTATAATGAAATAATAGAACAGTAAGTTTATAGTGAGCTACAATGTGTCGGTTTGTAGCGAAAAAGAAAAGAAAATAATAATAACAAAATCATATAAAAAATACTCTACAACCTTATCACGAAAAACAAAATAAGTCACCAACAAGGCGCATTAGCCTACTAATAGCAAGTCACCAGACGGACTATTAGTGAAGGCATTATCTTATTCTTTTATCACCGCTAATTAATCCCAATCGAACAATTTTCTATTTTCATATTATTTGTGATAAACAAAATATAGTTATTACCTTAATAATATGCGTAAAACATAAACAACAAGAAATTAATAAAATGCTTATATTACGGAAGCTTCTGGCATAGAACAGGATATCGAGATCAGCCGGATGTTCTTTCATAGAAGCGTTATTGAAATTACTAGGAGCTAAGAAGCAATGGACGCGTTTAATGAAGTGTCATGCGAAGAGCATGCAAACATGGTATTACATTTTTTTTATGACCAGACCACAAGGCGCATACTTCTGTGCTGCCCTGGTACTTGCAGTAGAAGATCCTGTATCACAAAAGCAACATAATCATTATGGTTCACGTATTTAATGAATGACCTTTCTATGGTCGCTTGAGCTACCACTACTGATTTATTGGGTCTGATTCCAGGGTTAGGGTTTCAGTTTTTCAGTTTCAGTTTTATTCATTAACAATTTACATTGTGTTGAACATTACATATTAAAAAGAGAAGTAACACATGCAGAAACAACTACCTTAAGCAAATTAATACAATGTCAGCAAAACAATAATACAAAGACACAAAATACATACAATATCTGGTTCATAGCAGGTACAGTGTCAGATAAAAAGTCTAATTTATTATTATCAGGCAAAATCTCAATTACAACGTGAAATATAATGCAAGTATGATGTCAAATTCAATGTCCAATTTTTAGCAAGAATGTCAAAATAAAAAAAAAAAAAATATAAAAAACAGAAATCATTTCGCTAAGGTCTTAGTAATGAGCATAGTATAATTATATAATTTAGAATCATTAAATCTGTTCAACTGCTATTTTTTTAAGTGACTACTTTTATCACTAATAAATTCCGATACGGAGTAAAAACATTTTTCCAACAAGAAGGCCTTTAATTTAGTTTTAAAAGAGTGCGAGCTATAAATTAATAATTTTAAATCAGTTGGTAACCTATTAAATAACTCTACTGCTTGGTATCTGGAACAGTGCCTAGCTATGTTAAATTTCGGTGCCATCTTGTGTTTAAATTCTTTCCTTCTTGTGCTTTCTCTTATCTTACGCTCCTCTTGAGATTCATACTCATGAATATTCCTAGCCAAGTAATTCAAGATTACCAATATATACAAACTAGGCACCGTTAAAAAGTCCAATTCTTTAAAGTGCTCTCTACATGAGTCTCTTTGTGAGATCCTGACTATAGTTCGTATGGCTCGTTTCTGTAAAATAAACGCTTTCTCACAGTTATAACTGTAGCTGTTTCCCCAAAGCATTATGCTGTATCTTAGTCTTGATTCTACCAGCGCGTAATATATAGCCTTGAGTTGCTTTATATCCAATATATCTCTAAGGCTCCTGAGAGCATAACATGCTGATGATATTGAAGCGTCAATAGCAGCTAACTCCTGTTTCCAATTAAAATACATATCTATGGTAATACCTAAAAATTTAACTTTGTCCACCAATTCGATCTTGTCTTCTTTGATTTTTACATCCAAAGTGTCATTATGGCGAGTTGTAGTTTTAAATAAAATGATGTTCGTTTTACTTGTGTTTAGCAAAAGGTTATTGGCTGTAAACCACTCGCAGAGGTTTTGTAGGCTTTTGTTAACATTTTTGGTCAATTCTTTTAAATCATTCGCCCCAACTATTATATTTGTATCATCTGCGAATACAACCAGTTTTACCTCTGGTTGAACACAATGCATAAAATTAAGCAAGTCATTTGTAAAAATTATAAATAATATAGGTCCTAAAATAGAGCCTTGGGGCACACCACGTTTTATGTTTGTAATTTTAGAGGTGTATATGACTTCTTGATTACTGTCATCGATGTTTTTTATTTCGACAAACATTTGTCTATTATGTAAATAGGATCTTAAAAGTTGTAAGGATTTGCCTCTGATGCCATAAAATTCAAGTTTAGTCAATAATAATTCATAGTCAATCGTATCAAAAGCAGAGCTAAGGTCAATGAATAGCCCTGCCACTTTCATTTTGTCATTAAATTTATTAATTATGTCATTTATAAGAGTATTTATTGCATCTGTGCAACCGACGCCTTTCTGATAACCAAATTGTCTTAAATTAATAATTTTATTTGCATTTAAATGTACCATCAGTCTCGTTTTAATGATTTTCTCAAATACTTTTGATATGGTTGGCAAAAGGGATATAGGTCGGTAATTTTTCGGATCAGACTTAATTCCTTTTTTAAATATAGGAACTACTTTAGCCAATTTTAACTGGTCTGGAAAGACACACTCTTCGAAGCATTTATTAAAAAAATTTGAAAGTGGGACTGCCAAAGAGTCTATATTCTCCTTCAAGATCGATATTGGTAGATCATCAAACCCACAAGATTTCTTATTGGCCATTTTGCTAATAATCTTTGCAATTTCAGATGGTGTAGTTGTACAAAAAGTTAAATCACTTTCTACCCTTTTTGTACTCTCTATTAGAAAACTCATCGCTCTTTCTTTTTCCTTGCTAGCGAGAGACGATTTGTACACAAAACTGTCAATGAAGTGATTTGCGACCTGCCGGGGATCAGTTATCATTTTGTTGTTCACTTTTAGGATTAAGTTTTTACATTGCCTTTTTTTTGATTTTTTAGTACATTCATTAACAAGTTTCCACGTCCGTTTAGTTATATTTGTAGCCGTATTTATATTATTTATTATAGCATTTTTCCTGAGTTGCTGAATAACTCTTCTATAAATTCGAACATAGTTGGTTTTATACTTTTTTAGGCTTGCATTATTTACTGTACCTGAGCATAGGACTCTTTTCATTCTACTTGAAACTTTAACGCCTTTAGTAATCCATTGTAGTGAGGTATTTTTAAAAGGCTTTATTCTAATGGATTTCTTTCGGTAACACTCTTGGAATGTTTTTGTAAGACAACTTATAAAACTAGGGATAGTGGTAGTGGGGTTTATCTTCTGCATTTCTCAGTAGACACCCAGAGTCGGGCTTTGTAACCAATTAATAGTATTAACCTTATATATAACCAATTATTTATTTAAGGGAGGCCACTTAAATAAATAATATAATGGAATTTCGCAGGAACAATATTATTTTACATATTTTCTATTGATTTACCAGAAACAGTCGTGGATTGCCTGTAATCCTGAGAATTTGAGACCTGTTAATTAATTATTATTGATTTTTGCTTTCACAGAAAATGTTGCTTAAATAATGTAAATCGTTATTAAAGCAATCAGTAGTGGTGGTGGTGTAATATATGTGAGAATATAAATACATAATAGTTGGAGAAGGCCAAAGAAACGATGGTTTTCTTTGAGATGATGTCTAATAGAGAAGTTTGGAAGAAGGACAATATAAATAATGCACCGACCCCAAATAGGTGTATTGTGATAAGGACAAGAAATTGATGATAAAGCAATCAGTGTTAGCTATTCAACCCCCAAGAAGACAAAAGATAAGTTTGCATGAAATTAAAGTGATAAGTAGTTATGTTGGCTTGTCCTGCACATGTACAAGGAGTACCTTCGAAAATGGAATACTTAATTGCCCAAAAGAAAGGGCTAACATATTCAAAGTTTGATAAAACATAATTATGAACGCTAACTTAATATGTATGCAGAATAGAATATAATAGGTCATGCATAAAAATATTTACCAATCTTGGAATGTTAAGGATGGCCGCAAAATTTTTGTGGTCAAGCGGGAGCCTATAATAAAAAAAAAATTACATCACAGCCGCAGTTTTCTATGCATTTCTGGCGTTAATAATGAGAAAGTGATACATTACTTCTTGGGGACCATGTTATAATGAATTCATAAGTACGTTATGCGGTAACTCCTTGAATACGTAAGTTGTCCCTTCTTCCTTAGTTGTTTTCATGGCTTCATAAGTTAAGAAGGGAGATTCTATCTTCAAAAGCGATAGCGATTGTATAAAGTTCAAAAATATAATGAGATTGACAGCGCTATAGAAATGTCTCGTGATCAATACCTTACATTTGGTATTTCAATACAGAAATACCTAACAGAATATAGAATTACTCAAATCTAAAAAGAAAAATCGAATCGGAGAATCGAAGATTTTAGTTCCAGGCTAAAAGAGTGTCAAAAAGTGGAGTATTCCCATTTACAAACTATTGATTTTCATAAACAAAATATAAAACTGCTCTTTTATTTACAGTAAATAAAAAGAGTTTTTATTTAAAATATAAGTAACGAAAAACATTCTGAGATACCCTACAGCAAAAACGGAGGCTCAATCAAAATGAGTTGCCAACAAAAAGCGATTTCGTTAAAAATCCGCATTTTCACTGGCATGGTAAGTAGAGTACTATGAGTCCTTATCCGGGACCTAGGCTAGTTTTATGTTAAACTATGTAGAGGCTTAGGCGTGACTCCGTTATAAATAAACAAACAGAATTACCGTCGCATTTATAGAACAAAGTATGAATTGTGATTTTTTATGATCTCTTAAAGTTACGGATATCTTGAATAGCCCATCCGACGCGGAAAGTCTTAAGCTAATCGATGGCAAAATAAACAGAATTTTCGACAATTTGACTTCTGGCTATGTGTGTGACTACCTACTTTCAAAGACTCACCTATAAATTGTAAGTTTCTTTTCAAACAAGCTATTGATACAAACTTGATGAATAGCTTGAAAAAAAGGGTTTTAAGTAAAAAGAAAAGAATAATGTAGTTATTGGCAAAAATATTTCGAAGCCTTCAATTTTCTTTAAGAAACACAGTTGGTCTGGAAATTTCCTCTCCTCATTGTGTGATCTTGTAAGAGTTCCAAGTCCCCAATTTTTTTGATAACAATGACAAAAATCAAAGTTCAGGCGAGTTCATTTATTTATATATTTTATAATGTACACACAGTTTAATACATAAAGACAATTTCAATCAAGACAATAGTGTTAGCCTAACAACATATAGTCAATTAATTTTAAGTTGGTATTCAATTGAGAAGCCGAGACAGTTGTCAACTATGACAACTGTTACGATGGAAGCAGTGTACCGTAGAGAGGGAGAGCGATTTTCGCAAGCTTGCATTGAGGAAATAGTAGCATTTGGAAGAGGTTCTTGAACTGTTTGGGGCGGTATCTCTTTGGAAGGAAAAACCAATCTTAAGGTCGTAACTGGGCCTCGTTTTGGCACTTTGACTGCCCATCGCTACATTCATTAGATGCTGGATAAACATGTTATGCCTACACTAGTTTTTTAGGCGAAGGATTCATGCTCATGCCGGATAATGTCCGACCACATCTCATCGACTTAATCCCATAGAACACTTATGGGATGAGCTTAAAAGAAGGTTCAGGGCTAGGACTCTTACTGCAGAAACCCTCCAGAGACCCGGAGGACGTCGCCCCATTAACATTTACTTTTTGCTGTCTGTTTGATAAATAGGAAAGCACGAGATCAGCAGATTTTCCACGAATTCCGTAGTGGTGTAAGTAAGTAAGTAAGTAAATATTTATTTCTCAGTATATGGTACATTGAGATCTTACATTTAACATTGTTTCACACATACTACCATTGCTGGTGTAGAAATATCAAACAATAAACTAGGTACATGCAAATCAACTAGTATCATTATAAGAATATTATATAAATTAATCAAATTTTGTATAATGTCAAAAATATAAATCATAATATCAAAAATTAAAATATAATGTCAACAAAAAAAAACAAATATAGTGCAAAAACAAAAAAAAAAAAAAATATCAAAACGTCAGAAAATAAATCATGATATCAAAAAATTAATCAAAATGTCAGAAAATAAATCATCATGTCAAAATATAAAACATAACGTCTAAAACATAAACTAAAAAAAAAATACAATGTTTTAGAATCCCCAATAATGTCAAAGTACGTACTAATACTATACTAATGATGATTGATGATGAATGATTACAATATCAAAATTTATGATTTAAAAATTCATTGACGGAATAAAAACACATGTCCAAGAGCCAAGCAAACATTTTACATTTAAACTTATTAATTGGTAGCATTCTCAGGGCAGGTGGTAATTTATTATAAATTTTAATTGTCATGCAACTGGCATTTCTACCGTATAACTGCAATCTCTGAGGAGGTACTAGTAATTTCCCGGCATTTTTTTTGTTCAGTCTTTCGGAGACTTGTTCATTTAATGGAAATAAATGAGGGATTTTTTTTACAAACAGACATACTTCAATAATATACAGACATGGGAGTGGGAGAATTTTTAAGTTCTTAAATAATGGCCTGCAATGGTCCAAATACTCTGCTCCACTCATGGCTCTGATACATTTCTTTTGCACTATGAATGCTCTTTCGACATCCACTGAATTGCCCCATATGACTAGGCCGTAACGCAATACCGATGAAACATACCCATGATAAGCATTTAGAACTGTGTTTCTACTCGACACTAGTCTTAACTTCCGAAGAGCATATACAAACTTATCAAGCTTACTACATACTCTTTCTACATGCTCCTTCCAGTTCAATTTGTTGTCGATTACTATACCTAAAAATAAAGCTGATGGTTCTGGTTGCAGAATAGCATTATTATGTCTAATTGCTGTTGGTATTACTGACAAGTAACATGTTTGAAATTGAACTAGTTTGGTTTTCTCAATATTAACTAGAAGATTATTGTACCCCAGCCATTTTATTACATTAATTAATTCATTGTTAGTATCTATTTCTATGTCAGTTTTGTTGGAACATTTTATCGTCAATGTAGTATCGTCAGCAAATTGTATACATTCATATTTTAAACATTTATAGAGGTCATTAATATATAATATAAATAGTGGCGGACCCAGTACAGTTCCCTTTGGGACGCCAGAACCATTAGTTCTTAGTTCTGAGTAATATGCCGTCCTTGTATCATTTTCTATTCTAGAGATAACAGTTCTCTGTTGGCGGTTAGATAAATAGCTTTCAAGCCAATCATGCGCTTTGCCTCTTATTCCATATTTCTCAAGCTTGTAGAGTAGTCGTTCGTGTGATACAAAATCAAATGCTTTGCTCATATCTAAGAATACCGATAAAGCAGACATTTTTTTATTAAGAGCTTCGGTAATTAGTTTCACTAAAGAAAAACAGGCTAGAGTAGTTGAACTGTTTTTCCTAAAACCAAACTGACTCTCCACAATTAAATTGTATTTAGTTACAAAACTATTAATTTTCTCATGCATTGCTTTTTCAAAAATTTTTGCAAAGATTGGGATCAGTGTAATGGGCCTATAATTGCCCATATCAGTACAGTTGCCCTTTTTGTACAGTGGTTTAACTATAGACTCTTTTAGTCTAGATGGGAAAACACCTTCTTCAAAATTTGTAATTTACAGATCAGTGTGTTGTGGTCGACGCAGTCGAAAGCTTTTGAGAGATCGGTGAAAATGCCAATGGCATCCTGGGACCTCTCCCAAGCCTCCAAGATGTGGCTGATGAGTTTTACTCCCGCGTCCGTTGTCGACCTACCTTTCGTGAAACCAAACAAAAAAACAAAAAAAAAAAAAAAAAAAAAAAAAAAAAACTGTTGACTATGCAGGATCCCATTTGAATTGAAGTGAGACAACATCTGTTCCAGCATGATTTTTTCATAGATTTTACTCAATGCTGGAAGCACGGATATAGGTCTATAATTAGAAGGATCACTCTTACAGCCTGATTTGAAAATTGGTACTACTTTACTGTGTTTCATTAAGTCAGGAAAAGTGCCGCTGTCCAAACATGTATTGAATATGCCTGTTAGGACAGGAGCAATTGAGTCAATAATATCTCCAATAACCCTAACAGATAACCCCCACAAGTCTTCAGTATTTTTCATATTGAGACTTTTGAACGCATTTTTAATTGTATCAATACATATTGGTTTAAATTTAAAGGTTGGTATGTCTCTAGTAAAGTTTTCTTTAAGAAGAGCTTCAGCTAATTTAGATGAGGAAGGAAGAGACTTCGTAACCTCTAACGGAATGTTGGTAAAGAAATTTTCTAATGTCTCAGCGACTTCTTGCCTATCAGAAATGGTTTGATTAGTTATTTTCAAAGACAACTCATTCTGATCGCGTTGTTGTATCTTTCCAGTTTCTCTATTAATTAATTGCCACACAGTTTTTATTTTATTATTAGAAACACCAATTTTGTTAATTATTATTTGAGATTTTCCTTGAGCGCAGACTCTTTTGAATATTTTGGAATAGTTTCTAACATAAGTGTGAAAAACTTGATCGGAAGTCAAAGATTTTTCGTAATATAAATTATATAAGATATCTCGGCTTTTTCTTATGCCCACAGTGGCCCATTCACTAAATTTCGATTTGGAATTGTTGACTTTAACTGTTTTTACAGGACACGTTTTATTGAATTCTTGGCAAACTGTTGAGAACAACGTGCCGTAATTTATATTGGGGTTGTTTGAATCAAAACTGGCGTTACAAAGGTTGCTAAAAACATTATTATTAAAATAATTTAATTTATTTTTAGTAAGAGGTCTTAATCGAATTGATTTAGCTAGGTTAATTTTTTTATCAGACTCAAAAGATACTAGTTGACCAGTATGGTCTGACCTAACGCCACCAATTAAAAACGAATCTTTTACTTTACAATTAGTGAAAACATTATCTATGCAAGAAGCTGAAGTTGCTGTTATTCTTGTTGGTTCATTAAATAAATATTTTAGGTTAAATGATTTAAATAACGAAATGAGCTTACATTTTTCAGGCGAGTTGACTAACAGATCTATATTTAAGTCGCCACAAACAAAAACTAATTTATTATCTCTGAAAAGTTTACTTAATAATTCTTCCATTGTAATCAAAAACAATGACAAGTTTGATGCTGGTGGTCTGTAAACGCACAAAACAGTATGCCCCTCGACCTCTGCACATGCTACCTCACACAAGCGATCAACAGAGTAAGCAGTGATATCCTTCCTTTCCTTATATTTTAAATGACTATTACAAAGTATCAGGGTACCACCACCCACCGTGGATCTGTTGTACGCGCTGGCAACTGAGAAATTATTTACATTAAACAACATCCTATCTGGTTTTAACCAAGTTTCACAAAAACATAAGATATCCATGTGGTATTTATCAACTAACAATTCCACGTCTAAAATTTTGCCGGAGAAGCGATTTATATTTTGATGATATAGTAAAATATTACTATTCGACTTCTCTTTTGTCGGCTCTAATCGTTTAAAGAATCATCGTTTAAAGTATTATCAGAAAACTGTATAATACTGTTAAATCACTAAACCTAGTCTCAGTTAAATTATCAATAACTGCGTGTATATTAAAAGCTAACAATGTAGCTAATAAATGTCGACTATTTTTGGGAAGAAACATATGGTTCCCAATCAAAACAAAATCACTAACAAAATTGTTGGTGTCAAAAAACAATAAACGGTCACTATGACGACAAGATAAAATATGCATCAGGTTATTCAAACTAGAAATGTATTCATTTTCATGAACAAGTAACTTGCCAGAATAGGGCAATGCACATAATATTAATTTGCCTAATCTTAACTTAAGTAAGGTGTCAATACCATTAACTATGTCCCTTTTTGTTATACTAAGGCTATTTCCAATAAGAAGTACTACAGTAGTTTGCTCATTCAATTGTGTCTGTTGAATTTTATGAATAAGCTCATTAAATTGCAGTTTATGATAACAATGGTTCACTATTGTATGTGTAGAACGGTTATTTAACAAAGATCCAAAACCTGTTCCTAATCTATCAGAAAATACTAAGACATTACTTTTGGTGGGGTTCAAAGTTGTTGCAGTATGATCAATAGGTAAAGTTGTAGTAGCAACATGTTGTGACATGAGAGGTGGCAGAGCGGCAGCACAACTACAGGTGAGGTTGTTAGTCAATGATTCGCACCTCTCTGCATTATACTTCACCAGGTCCACCAACTCACAGGCCTCCTGCATGCGTTCACTCAACATCTGTTGACTACATTCATATTTACAAAATATTTCCGTAAGTGTATTTTCCCTACTCAATAATTCCCTTTCAAGGTTCTGAATTTCAACATCATACATTTGGGTTACAACTGGGCTTAACCATGTTTTAGTTAAACGTTCCTTCCTACTTATTGGCCAGCTTTTTTCTGATATAACTCCATCTTGATACGGAGGGGAACTGGAAATTATGTTTCTTCTTACTTCTCCGCTTCGTTACGGGATTCAATGTAGTTGTTTGCCGGGACTTGTCGCCTCGGCGCTTTTCTGGTGCTCCACCGCTGATTTTGGTTGTCTGGATTTGTAGTTGCTGGGAATAGTGTAATGGGTTTGTCCCAATAAAAAAATGTAGTAACAATCATATACAGATTTTTAGGAAAAAAATTCTTTGTTTCTTCATAGATTTCAGACTGGGAGTTTCCCTTCAAGAAGTCCCACCACCCTGTCTGCGTATACGGTGGCCGACGCTCCCTGATGGTACGTCTCCGTCATTGTGACCCTGATGTGACCTCTGGCACCGATATCTTCCACTATATTGCTGCTGAGGATTGTCGGTGCAAGGTAACTGCGTTTTCTTGCGGAATGTTTTTTGTAGATATTCTTACTCCTGGAGAACCTTGCCAAGTTAGATCCTATCCTTGCCGTCTTCATAACTCGGAAACCTCACTTAGAAGTAAGTTACGCTTCTGGCATGACCCGCAGGCTTATAACGTATCTTGCAAGAGCAAAACGGTAGCGATTTTAGCGCAATAATTGCTCTTAAATACAGAAGTTTTAAAGCGAGAAAAAAGTGCATTTGACAAACAGCAACCTATTAGCAAATGATTGTGTAAATTGTCTAAATTGTAGCGTATCGTAGTAGTGGTATCTCAACCCACACAAAGAAACTGTCCCGTCGTACTGTACTGATTATTTTTTGTACATCGATCGCTTGCGGTTCCGTTCCACAGATATAGATGGTGATCTGTCTATCGCGGTGGAAAAATTAAGTAAGCGACAACGGAAGAGTTTAAAAATAAACTTTATTTGATCCCAGTTACAGCAAGACAGTAATTACTTAATTCTACAAAATGTTGATCTTATATACTAATCTTATTGCTAACCAATCATCTCTGCTAATGACGCATGTCCTAGATATTATATGCTGACATATAGCTGTTATTCTAATATAATATAATTATTGGCTGATGAAGCTAATATTGGGGGATTGGGGTTCCTTAACTCCTCCCTCCCTAAGAGAGAAATTATCCGAAGGCGTCGCAGATGACTTCGGAGAATTTCGGAAAAAACGAAAAACATTTAATTTGTATGAGATGACGACAATAATTATTATGATAATGATATACTCTAAAATGGTCCATACGCTAATTTCTATTGTCACTATTTGGGTTGTATCGTCACTTTCACTAAATTTGGCACTTTGTAACAATTCTTTCACGTCACTAAAGTCCACGTTTCTTAGGTCGACCTTCTCCGTCCTTGTCTGTATGTCTTGTTGAAGCTCTGGCATCTCGACCAATGGGAGCTTGAAACTGGAAATTGTAGTGTTTGTGGCGGCACCAACAATTACTCCTCCTATTTGCGCCTCGCATTGTTGACTCAGTGTCACGATATAGGTCCCAAAGATGTTGTATTTGCGGATTTCCTCATTGCAGTTTTCGGTAATGATCAGGTTGTCCTCTGTGTAGACCAACCATTGGCTATCCGTTATCTTCTGCACCTTAGGCTTTTCTATCTTGATACGATTCTTTACGCAGCTATTGTAGTTATTCTTCATCAACATAATTTGTTCTATACAGGTCTCGACTGGATTCTGAGCTAAATTACTTTCATCACAAAGAAATCTGTCATTTTCAATTTCAGTACATGAGTTTACCACGGGCATGTATTTCAATCGAATCACCATTAGGTGAGGGTATTTGGGAATAATGGTAAAAGTGTCTGGAGAATGGAAAATAGGAATAGGAATAACCTTATAATAATTATATGTTTCGTTGTCTATTAGAGGGACTTCTAACACAAATACTAATCTATTGTTATTTAAATATGATTTGACTATGATATTACGTTCTAGTTTTATTAAATTACTTTTACTAACTGGATATATTGTCCTAGCATGTTTACTAATTGTTTCTAAACTGCTGTACAGTTCTGTGCTATTTATAATAGACTGGTGCAAAACATTTAGTTTGCTAAAGGCGATTGCGGACTCTATTTCTTGTATGTTCTCATAACAAGTTCGAAAGTTGCTTAAAATTTGGTACATAGTATCTATTATTCGTAGTAACTTGTTAAATTTGAATTCATTTTCAGCTAGTTTTTCTATGCCATTAGTGTGTGAGCCTAATCTTTTAATATTTGAATTTATGATTTCTGAGTCATTAACTAATTTATCGAAAGCTTTTTGCATTGATGACACTTTACGTTCGACTGCATGTTCTCTATTCTGGAGTAAAACGATTTCCTTATCATATTTAATTGCATCGTCTTCATCTAAATTACCAGATATAGCTTTTACAAATGAGCCCAGAGGGTTGAACAAAGCTCGTTTGTTTCTATGATTAAGGGGTAAAATTTGATATAATTTATCTTTAGTAAGTCTTATTAAATACTCGATTTGGTTTTCTATACCTAAAGTTTCATTACTTAATTTGCTTTCTATAATTTTCGATTTCATATTGCTAAAATCGCGAATATTATTATCTATTTGTAAGCTTAAGGATTCTAAATCTAAAATCTTAAATATAGTCCAATAATTATTCTTCTTCACCACTACTCCCATCTTCAACGACGCTATCCCCGGATTTCGAGTGAAGTTCTGGAGTTCCAGCGTGAATCCTGACATCACTAGTACCAGAAGTACTAGGCATGACCTGTGGAGGACGTTTTACATTTTTTATCGCCACTCTAGTTGGTCTTTTATTTAATTCTACAGGCACTATATTACGTTCGGTTTCACCAGTGATTTCGGCTTTTTCATAGCGAGGTTTTTCCTTAGCTTTCCTAGTCCTAGTATTCTTCATGTAAATAGTATCTCCTGTCTTAAGGACTGGTGTTTCTTCACCTCCTTTCTTATCTCTTACCTTAAGTTTATCTGTGTTTAATTTATCTGTTACAAATTCGTATAGTACTTTGAGACGTTTCCTATGATCTAATAATAATTTCTGAGTTAAATTTTTCTCCCTATCGACATTAAATACATTTCCGGCATCGGTATGCCCAAAGACTAGTTCAAAAGGCGTAAAATCTGTCGCTGAGTGTATGGTGTTATTATATGCCATAATAGCATACGTCATAACGGAAGCTGCATCTAAATCGTTTTTTTCATATTTTGCTAATCGGTAAATTTCGATGATAGTAGAATGGAATCTCTCGACTATTGCCATAGAACTGGGATTGTTTGGAGTCCCTATGTGCAATTCTATTTTGTATAGACTTAACATTTCCTTAATTAACATGTTATTAAATTCTGTCCCTGAATCACAACTTATTCTACTGGGCAATCCATAAATACTAAAATATTTAATTAATGCTCTAACTATCTCTGGTGTACTCCTATTAGGTACCTCTATTGCCTGTGCTAATTTACTAAAAGCATCTACAATAGTTAAATAATATTTTCCTTCAATGTATAATAGATCCATAAAAGCTTCTTGGAATGGACTATTCTGAGTTTGGGTTAACTGAATTTGAGGTTTAATGGGCTTTCTATCGTACTTCATTTTTCTACACATTTCGCAGCTGTTAATAACTGTTGTAACTATTTCTTTCATGTTTGGCCACCAATAATATCTCTTAAGTTTAGCTAAAGTTTCCCTAATGCCTCTATGACAGGTTTTCCCGTCGTGGTATTTCATAATAACTTCTTTCTGATCCTCTTCTGACTCTGTCAAATTGATCACTCTTTCTGTACATTCTGTTAACTTAACTGAACCCTTTTTAAACAAGTTAATAACCAAGTAAAATAAGTTTGAAAAAGATTTTCTAAACGATGGATGTTCAAAATAAATATGATATTTATGTTTAGGATCTATATATTCTTTTAGAAAGTCTTTAACTAATTTGTCATTATTTGTTGGTAAGTGAACTTCAAAAATTTTCTGTTTATTATTAGAAATATCCTTTACTGTCAATTTATCTTTAAACCATGAGTGAACTAAAATTTGTCTAGCTTTAGTATCTACAGCTTCATTTAAAATAGGAATACCTTCATGTTCCCTATTTGAAACTGAATTAGCTGTGACGCCATCATCAGAATCCGAAAGTTCTATCGTTTCTATGGGCGTTTCGTCAAATTGCAGCTCTTCATCTATAATTTTTTGTATTCGCTCTTTCCTATCGCCTACGTTAACAAATATCGAATCTAAATCGTCGTTAATTGCATTAATTTTAATCCTAGATAAGGCATCTGCATTTGTATTTTGAGGCCCTTTCTTGTACTAAACCTCGTAGTCATATTCCTCTAAGCGTAAACGCCAACGCGTGAGCTTACTGTTGGGTTCTTTTAATGAATACAGCCATGCTAATGGTCTATGGTCTGTAAAGATAATAAATTTATTGCCATATAGATAAGGCCTAAATGCCCATATTATGGCTAAAAGCTCCTTCTCAGTAGTACTGTATTTTACTTCTGTGTCACTCAGAGTCCTGCTAGCATATGCTACTGGCTTGTCTGAGCCTATTGATCCTTGTGACAATACAGCCCCAATTGCAAAATTCGATGCGTCGGTAGTTAAAATAAAACTTTTACTAAAATCGGGATACTGTAATAAAGGTGCGTTTGTTAAAAGTTTTTTACATGTTTCAAAACATTCCCTATACTCATCATTAATAATTATTTTACGACCTTTCTTTAAACAAGCTGTTAAAGGTCTAGTTATTTTTGCAAAATCTTTGATGAATTTCCTATAATAACCAATGAGTCCTAAAAAGCTTTTTATTTGTGTAACTGTTTCTGGAATAGGATATCTTAAGATTGCATCAATTTTATCATTATTTGGCTTCAATCCTTCACTTGTAATAGTGTGCCCTAAGTAAAGAACTTCCTTTCTAAGAAAATGTGATTTGTCGAGTTGTATTTTTAAATTTGTCGCCCGAAAACGATCAAAAACTGCTCTAAGTTTTTCTACATGCTGAGTCAGCGATTTAGAAAAAATTATGACGTCATCTAGGTATACCAGGCAATGTAAGCCCTGGAGACCTCTTAGAACGTTATCCATAGCCCTCTGAAATGTTGCAGGTGCTGTTTTTAACCCAAACGGCATCCTGTTAAATTCATAATGTCCTGAAGGTGTACTGAAAGCTGTTTTCGCCCTATCTTCTTTCTGGACCTCGATTTGATGGTATCCACTAGCTAAATCTAAGGTAGTAAAATAGGTACTATTGCCTAGCATATCAAATAAATCATTTATGTTGGGCAAAGGGTATTTGTCATCGGTAGTAATTTCATTGAGACGTCTATAATCAACTACCATCCTCCATTTTTGCTGTCCTGATGAATCTAATTTTTTTGGCACTAAATGTACGGGAGCACTCCAGGGGGAGTGTGATTCCTGGATGATATTGTCCCTTAACATTTTATCTACCTGATTCCTAATTTCTTTCGATTGAATGGGAGGTAACCTATGTGCTTTAATATTTATAGGATCTTCATTCCTTGTTCTAATTCTATGTTTTACTTGATTTGTAAACGTTAATGGAATATTCTCACAATAAAATATGTCCTTATACTCATTACATAGCCCTTCGATGGTTTTACGTTCCTCAGAATTCATGTGTATTCTGTAATTTTTTTAAATTATCTGTTAGCATCCTATCTATTTCTATGTTATTTTCTGTAAAATTAATGTGAACAGATGGGTTCTGCCTGTAAGGTTCGACCGTAAAAGGTCCTGTTACCACTAAGGTTCTGGTTTCATCCGTATAATTCTGAATAACGGTTGATGCGTAACTATACATAATAACTATACGGTATATACACAATACACTTAACTAATGCGGTGGGCATTCGAATCCCTTCCGAAAATTGTTTAAATTGTAGTATAGCTTCCCCGTCTAGTAAGTTGTTTGGCAATCTAACTCTTAATTCACTACGAGATGGCAATTGATATACCTCTCTCATAGGTGGTGCGTATATTATTGGAATATTCGCATTTTTTAAATGCAAAACTTGACTTTCCATGTTTATTTTTGCCTGTAACTGTTTAAGTAGGTTACTACCTATTAACCCATCATACCTATCATCAACACTGTAAACATAAAATTTATGAAATTCCTTACTGCAAAACGTAGCTGGTAAAGGAATAAATGCCGTTTCGCTATGAACACTCGATGCGTGAGTACTAACAACTTCGAAGGGTTCATATTGCAACCGATCCCTAAAGTACTTGTTTGCAATGTGTGGGCTTATGAAAGACCTAACACTGCCTGTATCTATCATAAACACTGCATTTAATTCTGGTACAACTATGTGTGGTAAGTTAAGACGTTTATTGCAATTAATTTTTATTCGCTCTCTAGGGTAGAGGCGGTTATACAAAAATTTCCCTGTCTGGGATCTTCAGGAATTTCCTGGAACTCATTATTTGAGTTGTCAAAACTTGGTTCGTTATAGCTATGATTATTAGTGTAATTAACACGGCGTGAACTTGCAGTGCGCATAGTAACGTCAGTGTTCGACTTTGAACCCGGCGGAGATGCTTGCGCTGCAAAAGGTGACGTTCGCGGTGCATATGCCGTGGACTGTTGGCTTTGTTGCGCCATCGGAAACTGTGACCTACTTGTCCTATTGTTATGATCATTATTATTTGTCCGATTGAAATTATTTTGATTATAATGTTGCCTATAATTCCTAAACTGCTGCGAATTGTTCATCGTAATTGAACTACTCGTGGCGTTATTCGGTGCAACTGCACTGGATAGGCTCTGCGAATTATACTTCGCACTATTGAAATCGGAAAAAATATTTTTATTAGATCTATTATAATTGCGGTGATCGTTTGTTTTAGAATTATAGACTGATTGAAAGTTCTGTTCTTCTAAAACAATTTTCAACGCGTCTTCCAATGTCGAAACGTCGCGTAAACGAACTAACCTAACTAGGAATGGCGGTAAATTGAATAGAAAAACATTCATCGCCCTATTACTGTAGATTATCTGCTTAGCCTTCCGTAAAGAGTCATCAGCAATAGTCTCTGATATTTTGGAAAATAAAATGCTTCTCATATGCTGTATCCTATGACACAAATCTAAGTAACTTTCACCTTTGTTAATTTTACAGGATTCTAACTCCATTGCTAGACAATCTTCAGTACGTGGGTCGCCAAAGTGTTGATTTAACAGCATTTTTAGCTCATCCCACGTATTTATAGAGTCCTTTTCGCCTACCAAACTAGCTGCTTCGCCTGTTAATCTACTTGTTACTACATGAAATAAATAATTGTTTTGTACAACGCTCCCTTGGAATGTTGTTAAAATGTATTCACATTTTTTAATAAATAAGGGTAACGCTCTAACATCGCCATTAAATACTGGAATTATGTTTACCATCTCTTGCGGAACACGGTTTATACCTTCCATTATGAAGTGAAATAACGAAGCTTCACAAAAAGTAAGCACAAAAATTAATAAATTATCCCTAACTATTTACTACAACTAACAATCTATAAAATATTATTACGGCGTTGTCCAATCCCTAATAATACACACAACATAGATTAATACAAGGTTGGGATGCAAATGGAAGAGCTGAGAGGAAGGTGAAAAGATTTACTCACAATTCCGCAGCTATCTTCATGATCCCTGAATTACTGCTTGGCTCCTGGTCCTCTCCTGGCTTGATGTGGCTTCTTAATGTATTTGTTTGTTCGGTGATCTCTGCTGAACCGTTGAAACGGACGTCGGCTGCTTCCCGTAGATGTGGATACGTGACAGACTGACTACAGAGATCCTACCGGCTGCGCCAATTAAGTAAGCGACAACGGAAGAGTTTAAAAATAAACTTTATTTGATCCCAGTTACAGCAAGACAGTAATTACTTAATTCTACAAAATGTTGATCTTATATACTAATCTTATTGCTAACCAATCATCTCTGCTAATGACGCATGTCCTAGATATTATATGCTGACATATAGCTGTTATTCTAATATAATATAATTATTGGCTGATGAAGCTAATATTGGGGGATTGGGGTTCCTTAACTAACGCGATCGTTTCACAAAAAATAATCGGTATAATCAGATGAAAAATGCTAGTTACGTCGGCACGGTTTCTTTGTATGAGATGAGGCATCTGTATATTTAGTATTATTATCTGTGACTATAGATAATTTCGACTTTTATGACATAAAGTGTTTGATCGCGCGATGATCGCTGATTGCTGTTTCTTACGTAATAAGCCTGCCAGATGATCGTCACAAGCAAATTGCAGATTTATAGTTCATTGTTAGCAGTCTTGTCAATTTTACCTCCAATCTGGCATTTCAGGTTAAATTTAAAACATTTAAACCTGGGTTTTTGACCTGTTTCAGTATAAATAGGACAAATAAACATGTAAAATAGATTAGAAAATTTTTTTTTACTCACGCAATTAAAAATTTCGATGCTTTCATTTAACAAAAGACTTTTATTACACTTTGACTCGACGTAAAACTAGAATCAAGCAACGTTAGCGGTTCTAAAAACGCGTGGTATAACAAGGCAAATGAGGCGTTGGTTTTTCTTAGAAAATTTGCATTGAAATGGTTGACCTCTTCGTAGGTGGCGTAAGAAGCGACTAAGTGCCCCTTTATAGTTCCGATGGCTGCCGCGCGCTCCGAGGTCGCGGCAACGTCGCGGTGTCGCAGTGAAACTTGTAAACTAGTGCCTATTAGAGACTATACATGTACTTAGCATTGCTGCAGAAAATAAGAACGGTCTTTAACTGGTATTTAGCATGTGCTGGTAGGGGTAAAATGAAAATGTGAAGTTAGGTCTTTCCATCAATCTGAGACACTTTGATGCTGCCAAGTCTGTTTAATGTTTTCCGGAACGCGTTAGCCTTAACAAAAACCACATTAAAACAAAATAAATAAACGTAAACAGGTTTTTTATTGGGCTTTGATACACAGCGAGAAAAAAAGTATTAAAATTAGCACATAAATCGTGAATTTGTCGAATAAAACAAAGACCATATAACTCAAACGAAAAAACATCGGTAAATTACCTATAAAATCCTCTTTTTGTCTCTGAAGGGCCGTATTTGTTCGTTGGCGCACTTTTAACTGCATACAAATAGAAAACAGAAGCTGAGTGAATATTTCAGGACAAAATCTGTTTTATATGGAACAATCTTCTATTGAGCTCCTTCTGCAAGGACTTGCGAAATATTGAGGTACGACATAAAAAAGTTATGGAAATATGTGCACTGAGATTTACACGTTTCTACGCGAGTTGGTATTCGTGGAAAAATATTTCAATATCAGAATTTAAATAGCGCTAAATGAGACAAGGAGCACAAGCAGTGATGGCCCAGTGGTATTGGCCGCTATTTACAAGTTGTGGGTTGTAAATAAAAAAAGTTAATTTAAAAATCAAAAACCCGACTGCGAACTAAAAAGATGTAAACAAGTAGAAAATCATGCTCTGCAGTCGGAGGATACATATTCGCGAGCTGGCTGACCACCTGATCCTCCGAATGCACAGCATGATTTTCTACTTGTTTACATCTTTTTAGTTCGCAGTCGGGTTTTTGATTTTTAAATTAACTTTTTTTATTTATGTAGGTATTCCTTCTACTTATCAAATATGTTTTGTTATAATAAATAATGTATGCAAGTAATATATTACAAGTAAAAGACAAATATTCCAATAATGTTTGCCTATTTACGCATATAAGTAGGTACAGATAAATAACAGCGCTCTGAGCTAAGAATATTAAAAATAAAAACAAGGATTTTGAATAAAAAAATATTATTTTGTTATGTTCTTACTTTATAGATCATCATTCATCTGTTTAAAAAATATAAATCGAAACTTGATAAAGTCGTGTAGGGTGACCATAATTATATTATCGACTGAACGAAAAACAAAATTCAATAATGTTAATCAGAAAACATAGTGTCAAAGATCCACACTAAACACGCTTATTTTCTTTCTTTCTAGTGTTTCTTTCTGAAAACTGATGGCCAAAGGCGTTTTTTCCTTGATCGTCGTGGCTCTGAAAATATTTTTGCAGTTTATTATGAAGTCTATTAGCCAGCCAGTTACCAAAGTTTATTAGATCCTCTCCAGGGTAAGGGTCACCGAAGCCCAGATAAAAAAGAATAATTAAATAAACTAGAACGAATTTGGATTTTTAGTTTTTTGTAACAGGAATTTTACAAAAAAGTCCAGCAAAAACTGGACGGAGGGCATAAAACCGCGCTTGTGCATGCAAGTCCAATCGCATGGTCACCCTACCCTGGGTAAACCGTAACGTAACAGTAAGTATAGAGGAGCAATGTAGGTAAGTCTTAGCGGTGTCCTTGAGATAATTACCTACGCCCGCTTTGTCTCATGACATGAATAAACAAATAAAAAAAAACAAAGCTTCGTAAGTTGATGGATAGGTAGGTAGGTAAATACTAATTTATACAAAACTTGCTGTCCCCCGCGGCTTCGCTCCCGCCAAGTGGCTACCTAACCTAATCTACATATCTACCTACCTAACCTACCCTATCTACATACCTAATCTATACTACATACATGATCGTACGCAACGCACGCAACAAAAGCTCTCAAAAAGGAATATTTTGCCCGTTTTTGCAACATTTTTCATTTATGCTCCGCTCCTACTGGTTGTAACGTGAAGTATATAACCTATAGCCTTCCTCAATAAATGTACTATCCAACGCAAAAATAGTTTTTCAATTCCAACCAGTAGTTCCTGAGATTAGTGCGTTCAAACAAACTCTTCAACTTGATAATATTAGTATAGATATACTAAGGTACCTATTAATTTAACTTATTGTATTATGTCATTGGGAAATAGGTACTTCCTGTGAGAAACATCCCAACGTTCGGAGACCATGTCGGCGACCGAACCATATAGTAAATAATAACAAAGTCCGTAAACAACGCAAAGTTCGTGAAAAAGTAGATTACTCAATACCAAAGTTCAAATCACAAGGCAAATCTAAATCCAAATTCAAAGCATTATTCAATAGTGTCAGAAATATTAAAATAAGTACAATTTATAAAATAAATAAACGCGCACATAAAGCATAGTAAAGTAATCATCTAATAATGACAACAAACAATCCACAGAACAGTAGAACAAAAAACAGTGAAACACACCCGAAGCACACCCGAAGTGCCCCGAACAAACCCCACGCCGTACGAACTATACACAACCGTGAGCAGTGCGACCACGCACACATTGACATTTGCTTGACGCGACAGCAATACTAGCTATTGGAAATGTGTGATTAATTTGATGTGTTCCGTAATACCAAAAATTATGAATGAAAACTTAATGTTTTTGAAATTTTTTGTTCGATGATTTGTAATTTGATAATATGAGCTATGTTCCTGCTACGAGATTAATAAAGATATTGTTTTTTATAATACAGAAATATCAAAAAGAAAACATGTCATTTGCGCTGTAAAAATATACAAAATGGAATTCGCTAAAACTTCATTTTAGGTAAGTATTTAGAAAAAAAGAAGACGTAGGGACCTAGATAAATACTTTCTTAATCCGAATATCATCATAATATGGTGGAAATATGCTAAAATCACAAATGATTTTGGTATTATGTTTGTATGGACAATTGATGCTTCGCCGCGCTCTTAAGTAAAGAAATGATGACGAGATTCGATAAGGGCTTGTTCCCATCACCACGTCACGACATCGTCAACGTGGTACGGTGCAGCGTTTCACGAAATGATGACGTGACGTGCCAAAGCACGGTACGGCAACGTTGCTGCGAAATAACGCGCCAGACGTCGTCGAAAGCGGTACGTGGCGATGCGCTGGCTCAGTTGACGTTTTTTTAGTTTTTAGTTGTGCAAAATAATCGTAAATATAATTAAACATCAACTGGTTCGTTCGTTAGTGAAAAAAATACCGGAATTATACATGGCACGACATTGTTTAACGTTGCGGCATCGTGACGTACTTTTTTACGATATGGTGAGGGTTAATACACGTAACATGATACGTCGTCGCGCGTAGCACGACGCGACCTCGTTTCGTGTTTATGTGTGAAAGGTCCGTTCCCCCTTGACGACGTCATGACGTGGTGATGGGGACAAGCCCTTACTCAATCATCGTGCTACATTCAGCATTACAATAATTTTGATTCCGTTTAGAATATTCTTCAAAGTTTTTCATGTCTTTAATTGCATGATCGAGTCTTCGTAGAATTCTTACAAAAAAAAAAAACCGGCCAAGTGCGAGTCGGACTCGCGCACGAAGGGTTCCGTACTTGGTAAATTGCGGTTTACGATATATGACGTATTAAAAAAAACTACTTACCAGATCTCGTTCAAACCAATTTTCGGTGGAAGTTTACATTGTAATTTACATCATATATATTTTTTTAGTTTTATCATTCTCTTATTTTAGAAGTTATAGGGGTCGAGACACATATTTTACCACTTTGGAAGTGTCTCTCGCGCCAACTATTCAGTGCGCTATCTTTTTTTTGTATTAGAAAAAAATTATATTAGAAACCTCAATATCATTTTCGAAGAACCTCAATATTTTATCATTATCCATAGATATCCCACACATACGTGGGTTTGATAAACAAAAAATGAGTTTCAAACAAAAGATAAATTTTGGGAAATCCCCAAAATTTATTGTTTTTTTTCTATTTTTGTGTGAAAATCTTAATGTGGTTCACAGAATACATATACTTACCAAGTTTCAACAGCATAGTTCTTATAGTTTCGGAAAAAAAAGTGGCTGTGACATACGGACGGACAGACAGATAGACGGACATGACGAATTCATAAGGGTTCCATTTTTATGGCTACGGAACCCTAAAAAGTGTTTTGTTAAAAATGAGGTACTTTCTTAAGTTTGCCGTATGATATTACTTCCCATGAATTTATTCTTATTTGCGACTATCGGATGGTGTTACAATACAGTGTGTGTTTTTTTCCAAAATCAACAGGTTCGATTCCAGGCTGGGAATAAGATTGATTTTTCAAAAATCCAATGATGCAGTTTGAGTTTGCATCAAAATCGGCCTCGTGACTTCTTTGAGTATTTTCGGTATTCCTCATAGTTTCGGATTTGGCCATCCAGGACCACTTGTAAAACTTAGCCTGTATAATCCTTTAATAAATAAAGTTTTAACACAAAGTCCTTTTACTCCTCGGTCTTCTGTTATACCTACTTCGTCATACACACAGCGTATTGTGGGGTAGCTGTGTGTCCCTTCTCTTATCTAATCATCTCATGGTTATCACTATTTTCGGGTATTGCATAACGGTCCAAGGTGACAGGGCTATGCCCTTTCTTCATATGCTCAGAGAATAATTTCTGAAATAAGTATTTTATTTTAAGCATAATTTATAGGTATGCCAGTTTCTGTGGCAATAAATTTTTTACTTACAATAATTCTAGAGTCATCTACAAAATACATAGAATATTAAATTCATGCCCTTTGCCCATTGGGGGAGGCAGAAAATATGATGTGCCACGTGCTACTATTATTTCATTCCACTTTTGCTAAGTTTACGCTCCGTTTACGACCAGATGTATGATCTAAAATGTTCCCACTAGTGGGGCATAGGCCTCTTCTGTAAGATGGAATGGGCTATAATCCTCCACTCGAGCCTCTTTTGTTTTGGGCGATACCACATGTCTTCGAATTTTTGGTTATATGGGACATGCTAGATTTCTTTGCGTTGTTTTCTTTTCCCGTTTTGAGATCAATGATGATCAAATAATTTGGACGAAGTCCAAACCGACCTGGTTTTGAACCAGCAATTTACAACTTGTTTCTCGCGGCATTTACCACTGGGATATCTAATCGAATATACTTTTTAAAGGGAGGATCCACCTCCATATGTCCATCCCGACTCACTTTAATAAGCTCCAACGCGTTTCGGCACACAGAAGTAGTACCTACTTTGTATCAACTTCCCAAGATGAAAAATAACCTCGTAATTTAGTATCCAAGATGAGCAACGAGCGTCTCCGGTTGCCAAATAAAGATACAGATTACATTTTACTACACAGTTTAGCTCCCAGGATGATTATACTCTGTTTTATATATTTAACTCAGTGTCAAGTGACGTCATAAACTCGCTGGCTCAAGATAATGATGAAAGTTTATAATTGCTAGGCATTATACCATGTTACAACATATTATGTACTTTGTTTTATACTACATGCCACATACTTGTAGAAATAAGACTTGTGTCCTTGAAGATTATCGAAGGAAATGTTATTGTTGAAAAATAAAACTGACTATTTCTTTAAATGGCACATTAACGAGAAACAAGGTCTTGGGGCTAAATTTTAACCATACGGAACGATCGAAGGTTAAACTGTGCTTGGTGACGTAGATCTGTGGTACGATGGTGACATTTGTAGTCCCCTCCGCGCCTCAGAAAACACGTTCAAAAAAAATATGAACCACTTCACTACCTGGCTTAGTAACTGTGTTATAGAGGCCAGATAGGTCGTCGCTTCATGTAAATCCTCGAACATTATTAGGCAAAGGCATAGCAGATAACGTAAAAACATTATTCATTAAAAAAAACTTTTTTTTAAACAAGCTTATTTCTTATTATCTCAGCAAACCCTTTCATTTGATACCCATATCTTGGCCTTGCACAAAAAATAACTAGCCCGCTATCTTTGGACGTCCGCCATATTGTATTTAGAATGTTGTCACTTAGCTAACCACGCATTGTCATCCGAACTAAATATTTCATCATAATCGGTGAGGATAACTGCTTTAAAATTCAGTTGCAAAATTTGACCCGAACTCACTTACATACATACATTTATACATTGCAAGTTATAGTTCTCGCCAAACTTCTTGGCCGCCCTGAAGTTGGCTACAATGGCTGCGCAGTAGGAAATCTCATACAAAAACAGCACCGTTTCGTGCCTCACGCATCCGGTAAACCAACTTCAGGGCGGCCATTAAGTTTGGCGAGGGCTATAAATAAAAATTGTAAAATAATATGATTTTCTGGTAAAAATACGAAGTATGATCACTTGATCAGTATGGGAATTTGCCTAAGTTTAGCTGAAATATATTCTCGTATCCTTTATTACGTAATTCTATTGCTTACTCGCCTCGTAAATATGAAGAGTGTAGTTCTATTCAAAGTCAAAATCGTGTGAAACACTTCGAGACAATGAAATTAGACCAAATGTCTTTAGTACACAAGATTGTTCAAAGTAAGTTGCCTTTGTGACTATTCCAAGTTTCACCTAAGTTTGAAAAGCCCAGGGTACATACAAAGTTGAATTAATAGAATTAATTTGCCTCAGAGCCCACAAATAATGGACTGCTTTATTATTTTATTGTTG
Organism: Orthosia cruda; assembly: GCA_964057195.1. Classification (NCBI taxonomy): domain Eukaryota; kingdom Metazoa; phylum Arthropoda; class Insecta; order Lepidoptera; family Noctuidae; genus Orthosia; species Orthosia cruda. Next base: position 14,828,764 of record OZ059847.1, read on the forward strand.
AAATAAACCGCGTATTTTAAGGATTTGTAGGTACTTAAAGGTATTTAAAGCCTGATTTGTGTTACGTTCTGGAATAAATGTCGCTAGGACCAAAGGAACTGAGGCCATTTAGGTCTCATCTTATACTCACGGACCCTCAAAGTATATAGCACATGTTACTACCTCTTTTTGTACATTATTATGTATTAGCTCCCGCCAGTGGCTCCACCCGCGTTTTATTAATACTTATATCTTTTTAAATTATAAACTTTTTGTTAATCTGATGTACAAGCTATATTACTGTAAAGTTTCATTAAAATCCGTTTTGTAGTTTTTGCGTGCAAGAGTAACAAACATACATACATCCATCCATCCTCACAAACTTTCTCGTTTATAAAAGTAGTAGGATGTTTTTAGTACTCATAACCGGTGTGAGTGTTTATTCAGATGATATAGGACCAAATATGATTATGCTATCTTGGTAAAAGTCATCAAAGGCCAACACCAAGAAAGGAAACAGAACTGGTCAAAATTAGTCGCCAAAATTACGCAGCAAAGCTTAAGTAGGGTCGGCGTAAAATGTATTCTTCATCCATTCTGTCCTGTCAATCGTCACGCTATTACTAACCCCCTTTTCTATCGTTCCTCAAACGAACCATTCATCTTTTCTTTGGCGTCCTTCTCCTTCTCTATACAATATTTGTTTTCTTCTTCCAATTCGTCCTGTCAACCATCACGCTATCGATGAAACTCTTTTTTTTTAAATCTGTCCTCATATAATCCATCTGTTATTTTATCTTAACTTATTATCTCTGGCCTCCCTATCTCTCGTCATCCATCCACATGTACATTCTTAACACTTTTAGTCATATGCGTTTCATACATCCTCTTCACATATCAAGCCAAGCTTGAGCTTCTTGGCGTTACGTTGACATCGACCCTCAATTTTGGTCCATTCATTGAGGCAAAAGCTAAGCTGGCTGCCAAAAAGTTGGGGACCCTTGCGAAGGTGAGACGGTACTTCACCCAAGAACAATTGCTCAATTTGTATCAAGCGCAAGTTAGATCATGCTCTCATCTCTGGGCCGGTCCTGCCAAATACCAGCTGAATGCACTTGAGTCAATCGAAAAACGGGCCATGAGGCTTATCGGCAAAGTGATACTGGTCGAGTCTAGGCTCCAGAGCCTTGACCATCGGCGCTGAGTTGCCAGCCTGTCGGTTTTTATCGGTTGCGTTTCGGGGAGTGTGCGTTGGAATTTCATGAACTGATTCCTCCTAGCTCGTTCCATCAACTGACTACAAGACGTACGGCGATGCGTCATCGGTACATGGTGGATATCCCACCCATGCGCATCAAACGTTTTGGGAATACTTTTATTATGCGCACAGCAAAAGAGTGGAATTCCCTGCCGGAGTCTGTATTTCCTGATAGCTACAACCTGGGAGTCTATAAATCAAGAGTGATTAGGTTACTTCTTGGCAAGCGCGCTTCATCGTCGGCCACATCATCGATTACCATCAGGTGAGATAATGGTCAAGCGCAATCCTATCATTAGTAAAAAATAAAAAACAAACGCAACAAAAAATATCTTGATTAAATCCGCCATTGCTTTTAGCAAAATATTCATAACATTTGTATGGCTTCCTAAAAAATGTCCTCAGACTTGTCTTGATCTCCGTTATTCAAATTCACTGACCCTGACTTAGCGTGGTATTAGAAAGAGAAGAGATGCGTTTTACGAAGTCCTTAGAACGGTTAACAGGTCTTCTGAGAATTTCTTAAATTAATTTTATATCTCAGTTTACCTTTAATATGAAAAAAAGATAAGCTGCCGTTTTTTTTAAAAATATTGAATAGATTAACAAATTGATTAGCTATTTGATTTTGATTGAAAATTTACCTAATGCTATGCTGAATAGCTTCACTCAAAACCTCGTACTATAAACGTCCTCATTATCCAATTAAATTTTAGAATTCAAACTTTAATAACGTTCTAATTAAAAGTACTGGGCGGCTTTATAACTTCGGGCTTCATTTACTTTATAAGAAGGAAAACGGGTTCTTATTTTAAAAATAGGTAGCCTTAGAACTTTGTTTATCGGCTATAAAAGCTGGGTATGTGATTAGTGAATGCAATTCCGACAAAATTTGCATACCGTACGTCCGTACCTCGTTTGGCAACGCTGGATGGAATAAATGTCATTGTACAATAAATGTCACTGTACAATATTAAAGAAAAATATATACCATTTTTTTTTTCAATAGTTTGATATAACCGATCTAGACACAGCATATTTTTAGTTGCTATTACGTTTGCGAAGCGACTCATTTCAAATGGTAGGATAAAAATTATATATATTCAAAACATCAATTAAATATATGTTGTCACATAGTATGCGAAGTAAGAAATTTTCCTTGTAATACTACTAAGTACTTTAAACATTTCCTTCCATTTTTCCTACTAAAAATCTGAAATGAAAGCATAAATTTGGCACTCTTTGCATAAGTCTTCTTAAAATCAATTTTGTAAATGGTTGTTGCCATGTCAAAAAAGAGCTTTGACTTGCGAGATAATAAAAACACTCTAATATTTCAAAGGTTTTTTCGTTGTAATGGACCTCGGGAAGAGATAGATAATCCTTCTTATTGTTCTGGCCCGATAAAAAGGGTCATTTTGGCAGCGTTGACTAGTAAAAGACTGGATTTTCGGAATCTGTTACATTATTTGTTTATCTATTCACTAATTAATGGATAAACAAGTTATTGTGTTTGAATATTCAATTGATTATTTGAAAATGTGAACATATTTATTACAATTTAACGTTAATTTTTTTTCGGACTTAATCTACTTTTTTTTATAAATTTAAGCGAATTTTAGTAGAAAACGAGTATAAAAACCCCCGACACATTTTTATTTCATGCTACACAATTTATCTAGTAGTAGACACGCTTCGATACCACATAAAATACAACGATACAGTGCGTTGAATTATCGTGTGACGTCACGGTGTGCTACACTTTATTCTGAAAAAAATACGTTATAAGCTCCCACTCCTATACTTTGATGCGCTTTGTCTTTGTTAATTTTTATTTATTTGATTAAGCAAAAAATACGGGTCCAATAATATTTGATCTCACTGACGGACTAAATAGAATTATCATTTTTATACCCAGGAAACATCCCATTTTGGCAGTTATATTCAAGTCCAATGTAAAGGCGAGACTATTTTCATCAACAGGCTCGGACTTCGAGCTGCTACAGAGAACATCCTGATGAAAAAATCAATAACACTTGGCCCGAAATGGGACAACAGACAAGGAAGTTTAGAATTCGAAAGAGAACGTTTTCTTAAAACTCGAAATTTTGTCAGCTTTACTGAAAATGCTTTTCCTTTTCAGGTATGCTCTTCAGAATACACAAGCTGCTTCCACCGAACTCTACTCTTCTGGACGGAATTTACGATTTCGAAGATCTGGACGAAGAATGAATACACTTTAAGATTTGACTGGTCAGACGCGGTACAATAACTTCTTCGAACTAGATTTTGCCACACAGAAACATTCCTGTTCTGCATATTTTTTAACAGCACACATAATATTAAGATCAGCTGATATATGGCAATTTCGGTAACTAAGACTATCTGCTTAATTCCAATGTCATGCTGTCACTGTTTGAAGAACTTTTTAAAATGCCTGAATATTTAGATCAGCTGATATATAGCAATTTCGGTAACTAAGACTAGCTGCTTAATTCTAATGTCATGCTGTCACTGTTTGAATTACTTTTTAAAATGCCTGTAGGGTGAATAATTCAACAATCTTCCACACAATCATGAAAACGCGAATCAAAATTAGCCGATTTAATCAAAATTAACTCATTTAGTTGAGCTAATGAATTTACTGAATAGGTGTTTTCATATTTCGGAGTTGCTACTATAGTAAAGTTATTATCTATTTATATCCATTTAATTTCAATAATACATGAGGATGTCATAAGTGATTCCAAATTATATAATATAGGTACAGCTACAATGTTAGTAAATGTGATTCTGTTTGAAATACTGATACTTGAAATGTATACCTATCAGTTGTTTAAATAAAATAAAGTAAATTGAATAGATATTGTAACTAAAACCAAAAAAAAGAAAATTTCAAATAGTTCTGTTTTTGTTTATTTACAGTGAGCGTTTCCTAGTATCTATATAAACATTTTGGCATTTCGACAATCGCCATTGCTTATGGAATAACTTTTTAGATTCTAGACAAGTGACATTCTATGCTACGTTTTCGTATTACCGAAAACGTGGCGATAGCGATTGGATAAATGACAAAAATGTATATGATTGCCAAAAGCTATTGAAACTTCATGCGACCAAATCCTTACATTATGGCATTTCGTACATCGCCGTCGCTGACTTCAAATGACACTTGTCTAGGAGCTCTGCACACCGATTGGTTCATTCAATACAAAAGATAAGTTATTTAATACCTAATATATTCTTAATCAATTAACTTCGAGTATATATAGCAAAACTTATTTAGCGGAACAAACAATGTAAAAGGCACCGAGCCTTTTAGAGTTTTTCGTCCTTTTACGAAGGTTAGTCAGAAAAGTGGGTATGAGTGAAACATGATAAAATATAAGGACGCACACACGGAAAAGTGTTTTATCCTTGACAGATTATGGCCAGTCTACAAGCAAAGGTTAAGGCTGTATCGGTGTGACCTTTCTAGGTCTAATTTTACTTAAACAACTAGGTAGACTACTTATGGCCACATTATTAAAAGGAAAGTCACAAAAGGTTATCAGTTCTTCCAAAAATAATCAAAGATACTTACTGTGCTTATGGATTTCCGAAATCATGGGTTTGGCATGCAATGGTAATCTCTTAAATGGGTTTGGCAAAAAAATATCTGCGCTATAATTTATGTTTTGCTACACTGTCTAGTTGATTTAGTGGCCGTAAGTGCTGCTGCTGGTCATGTCATCCTGGATTTGATTCTCGCATCGGGCAAAGTATATTATATGATTTTTTAAGGGAACAGCCTGGAGTCTAGATTTGTGCTCGCCCCCAATTACATAGAGGTTCATGGTACTTAAGCTTAATTTGCAAAATATTACGGCGTGACATTTTTTTATATTGTAAAGGCGCTTGACCACTAACTCACCTGATGGTAAGGGATGATGAGGTGAAAGGTGAAACACGCTTGCCTAGAAATAAACTTTTCACTCTTTACTTATTCATTCTTATTTTTCTCTTGTGATGTTATGTATGATTATGTGGAGGTAGGTATAGGATAAACCAATCTGTTGCCCAAATGACATTTAGTGATCACGATAATTTTTCGACGACCCATTCACTACAACAGCTATTCGTTTCCCATGAACTCGCTTAGTTTATTTAAAGGCCCTATAAAGCCGATATAAAGATGATCGGATCCGATACTTGCTTTCGAATGCAGTCAGTGTAGAGCATAACACGTTATACTCGCCACGTCCACGCATTTAGGCAGTGTACTGAATGACTCCAGCTACTGGGCACGTTGCCAGCGAAAACCCATCTCTTCAATAACGACCAATAAATGAACAAACTGTTTAAACCCGTTTAGAGCTAGGAAATAACAGATTTTTTTAAAAGGAATGAAAGGGTTTCTGGTTTACTCTTTTTTTTTTTGGTTCGCTTTTATTAGCTTGGCATGTATGTATCTATGTAACGGAATCTTTGAACATGATTTCATCTCCTTCAAAACCGATGACAAGACAATAAATGAATGATCATATCATAATGATACTCATATCAGCCGAAAGACATCCAATGCTGGACATAGGCCTCCCCCAAGCGTCACCACACTGACCGGTCCCGTGCGTCCCGTATCCAGCGGATCCCCGCAACCTTCACCATATCATGGATCCACATGGTGGGAGGCCTTCTAACGTAACGTCTTCTGGTTCGCGGTCGCCACTTCAGAACTTTTCTGCCCCATCGGCCATCCATTCTGCGAGCAATGTGCCATACCCACTGCCACTTAAGTTTGGCAATTCTTCGGGCTATATTGGTAACTCTGGTTCTCTTGCGGATCTCTACATTTCTGATTCAAAAATAAATTTCTAGAAAACCAAACTAAAAGTAGAAAATATGGCTGGATGTTCATAGATGAGAATAAGGCGTGAGCCTATGTGTTAAATATTATTTAAAACAGAGTTTAATTTAGCCTTATTATGCTATTGATTATCATGGGTATTTTGTATCAACTCATACAATCCAAGAATGTCTGTAAATCTCTTTATCTCACTCCTAACGCTTCTAACCAAACCTACTAACTTTTCATGAGTGTTTTCTTTTTTTTTTCATGTCATCTATGTGACCAGAGAGACGAGTCGTAGTGCCAGACGTTCCTCTACTAATTATCCATCAAGCCGCTCGTCAAATATACGATGACACATTGCTTCAGCTCTCTTTAATTCCATAGAGGCCATACGACTTCGAGTGATGTGTGCTCGTCAAAGGCTGAAGTTCATGCTTTTTTCGTTGAGAATTCTTGAAATGTGGAATTACATCTACAATTCAGATATCCATACTACAGCCTGGCTTGTACATGTATGCTCTTAGCATAAACAAAAATCTGAATCATCATAATAATATTATTGGTTTAGTTCCACCTCGGCACCCAGTCACAAACCATGTAAGATTCTACAAAAACAGAAACACTTAATCAATTTGATTATTTATTAACACGTTGGCTGCCATACGAGTATACACGTAGTAACTTTTTTTTATGCCCATTGCCACCATACAAAATGATAGGTACGAATATACTCGTAGTTGGCAGTGGAACCTAGTTCAAACTACGAGTTAACTCGTAGTATGGCAATGAGATAGGATTTTTATTACCTATTGCCAATCTACGAGTATAGTCGTAGATAATTTGGCGCGAAAAAGTGCGCTCCCTTGCTCTGTTAATGTGCAACTACGGGCGCCGCGCGAATGCTCCGGTCCCCAGCGTTCGCGACACTTCGGGTACGGTCGTAAAGCATCGGTAGGTACTGTTCGTGTCGCGCCAGACGCGCCGCGCGAATCACAGTTATACACCAAATGTTAACATTTGTATTGATGAATCGATGATGCTGTGGAGAGGTCGTTTGGTGTTTCGACAATATATAAAGAATAAGAAACACAAATACGGAGTTAAACTCTATAAACTATGTGAGTCGAATGGCATCGTCATAAAAATTCGCATATACACTGGCAAGAACAACGAAGCTAACCTTACAAATGCCAGAGCCGAATATAACCACTCCACACAAATAGTGATGGATCTTTCACAGGGCTACCTTGACCAAGGGTACAAACTTTACACCGACAACTTCTACAACTCCGTTTTACTCACCAAGTTACTGACTGAAAGATCGACATACATCTGCGGAACTTTGAGAAAAAATCGCAAAGGTAACCCTAAAACTCTGTTGAGCACCAAACTGAAAAAAGGTCAAATGATTACAAAGAGAACTGATAAGGTTTATGTGTGTAACTGGAAGGATAAGAGGGAAGTTTTGTGTATTTCTAATATGCATAAACCTATTCTGGTACCTGTGTCAAACAAAAACGGTAAGGTTTCGATGAAACCTAATGTGGTTAGAGATTACAACATGGGAATGTCCGGGATCGATCTTTCAGACCAAATGCTGTCATATTACTCAGCTCTTAGAAAGACGTTGTTTTGGTACAAAAAACTAGCGATACACATTTTTGAAATCTACATTCACAACGCCTGCATGATCTACAACCAACAAGCGAACCTTCCTCCGAAAAAGAAATTGGATGCCCTTTCGTTCAAAGATGAAGTCATAAAACATCTTTTAGGCGAAACATTTGGAAAGTATAGTCACCACGAGCAGAAAAATCGAGAAGGATTACAAGTACTACATTATTTAGAGCGTCTACCACCCACACAAAAAAAACAGAAACCAACGAAACCGTGTCGTGTCTGCACAAAAGAAAAAAAACGCAAAGAAACAATTTATTACTGTCCGGTATGTCCTGAAAAACCTGCCTTATGCGTCGAAAATTGTTTTAAAATGTATCACGCCTTTTTGATTTCACATTGATGTACCCAAAAAAAATTCTATTAAACTTTTTTTCCTGATTAAATAATGTTTTATTTCAAATGCCAAAAAATGTAACCCCGCCCTCCTTTCACTGCCACTTGTCTAGAATTCGTTAGAAATCGCATACAATCAACTACGAGAATACTCGTTGTTGGCAGTGGGGCCCAGATCTTGTACTACGAGTATACTCGTAGGTTGGCAGTCAACGTGTTAAATAAAAAATATTAACCCATTTTATAAATAAATAATCAAATAATAGTATAAACAATCAGAACATAGAGCAGTACCCATCGTATGTAAACAATATTAGCTTTGGGGTATTAAAGATCTTCTAATCATAAATTGTTATTTTTCAAGCAAACCTAAAAAGGAAAAAGCAATACTCATAAAAATATCAAAACTACCAGTTCCACAAACAAAAAAATACTAATATTTTATTTGACTAAACTATTCATTTATAACATCCCAATTTAAGAGGTAAAAAAAACAGAAATTCGCCCTTAATTTTGCAAATTTTCCTGTTCTTTTATTCTTTTCCTTTGGACTGATTGTCTGTATTCAGGCCAATCGAATAATATTCACACGTAAATCTACTTCATTGATGTAACGATATTTCGATAACTAGCATTGGTGCCGTATTTCCTATCTCATTGGTAGAACATGTAATATGGTATGACTATATGTAGATTTTTATTAGGTAAATCATTTAGTGTTATTTGCAAGTTGAACAAATTAATCATGTAAATAAAAGTGACCGTGGCTACGAATATTATGTAGAAAGGTTTACAACATGAAATAAAGATTTATTATGCATTATTTATTTACATAGATAAAAGCATATACAGTGTATAAAATACTTAAATAACTAAGACTAAAAACATATACACTTTAACCAAAAAATTCTTACTAACTAAAACTAAAAATATACACAACTAAAATATGGCGTCGAAAAACTCCTCCACATCGTTGCCCACTGGTAATGTACCCAAAAGGCTGGCAGCATTGCCACGTTGTATGGCAATGCTTAATCTCTGACCAAGATAAAAGCCAGCACTTGGGTCACGCGAAGTGTCAACTAGGCGTTTGGACAGATCTTTAAACAAAGCGTGAGCACTCGGACCCCACGGACCAAGAGTTTCAACCCCAAACGGTTCGAAAATATAACTACCGATGAGGTTATTATATTTCCGCCGTTTGAGGTTCTCTGCTGCCACAGCGGCAGCGCCAGCACAGCACGATGAACTCGGAAGATGGGATGGCGCAAGAGTATCGACACAAGTAGCGCCCCACACTAAAGGCCTACCCATCTTCCATGGAAACAAAGACATCCCGTCCGGTCTTTTGCCATCGTCACGTGCCAGGCCATGGGGTTCTAATAAGGCCGGAACGCCGACGGTGACGAGAGCACGTCGGATGATGTCGTTTAAGTTTCCGTGCCGAGCGAAGCGACCCGCACTTCAGCTGCATGAAAGACCGTGGTGACCGAGGCTGTTGACAACTTCGCCACAGTGGCAACGATGTGGAGTACAACAAGGAGCGCCAAGACGTAAGGAAGCAGCGAGGCGGAAAGTAGTGTCGTCAAACAAGGTGCCTATGTTCGACGACGGTATTGCGTGAAGCCAGAGGCCCGACTCCCACTCACCCACAGCCAGCAGGCGAGCGCGCTCGGCAGGAGTGGCTGAAGTGGCAATGAAATGACATGAAATATTGATTTATAAGTATCTAATCTATTTTAATAAATAAATCAAATTATGTTAAAACAATGCAAAATTTTAGAATAACAAAGTGAGGAAATTCGTGGAAAAACTCTCTATAGAATTTAATTACTTTGTTCGTTTGTTCTTTTTTTGTTCGTATATATTAAAATACCGCCTATTTTGTCATTAATACTTAGCTCGTACGCAAAAAAACTAATAACCTGATACGATACGATCTAATAACCTGACGTCACACAAATCCTCCATCGCGCAAGCAGAGTTTTGGGTGCAATTTAAACCAATGTTCCGACAATAATCGCAGCCCAGTTGCCCGGACCAGACACAAAACCCGGTCTGGTCGGATGATCCTACCTTTCAATGGGGTTTGCGGGACTTTACACTCTGTTCCGCATACCTGCAAAACTGCAAAAATAGATAAGTAGGACAAAATTTTTAAGGCAAAAAAAAAAAGCGAAGCCAAATGTAAGGGACATTCTGTAGTTACTGCCTAGCCTTATGTGATCCTATGGGACAAGCTCTCCCCACTATTCCCAACCATTGCCACTCCTTAAAGCCAGAAACAACATTGGCGATCACCAGACAAGAGTGCCAAGTCAACGAAGCACGACAAGTCCCGGAGAAAAGACTCAACTGTTCCTTATTACCTGACCTTACACTGTCCTTTCTGTGATCCTTCTTCTTCGTCATCGGTACACTCTTGGCAGAGTGGTCGTGGACACCCTATTGTAGTGAGACACCGGGCTGCCATAATTCACCTCACGAAGCAACGTGATCCCTCTCTATCGGCTTTGACTCATGTGCACTCATACAGTGGACCGGCTTCTGCAGACTTGATCTGGTCGGTTCATTGCCTGCTATGCCCTCTCGTTTCTTCCACGCTACCCTGGCCTCCACGCCGCTAAATAGAGTCGTAGAGTCGACGAGACACGTGACCAAAGAACTGTAACACTTTCGTATGTGCAAAGTATATATAACTGAAACCTACCATAATTCATAAGTTACGTCATAAACTATAAACCTACGAATACGTTTATCCCGAAGAATATCATTTAACATATACATTATACACATATACTCAGTCATAATGAACGTGTTGCTAGGGAAGAAGAAATATTATGGCATTCGTTTTGCGTGGCCTAAATCTGGTTATAGCAATCATTAACTAATATAATTAGGTAGACGGTTTCCTTAAACGCTCGTAATATAAAGAAATAAAGTGTTTCGAATATATTATGATTAAATGAGGACGGTAATCTTTTGGTTTGTATTATGGTTTCGGTAAAAAGAGAAATAATAAATGTGTCAAAGAAATTGCTATGATTTTTTAGAGCGAAGTTCCTTAACGTGGCTTGCGATAGGTGTTGTCTGATAAAAACCGTCATAATATTACAAAAAAGCATTATGCCATCGTTCAATTCCATCCGGCGTGGTTCGGGGATTCTAGTCATACGTTGGTCGCCATAATTGTTTACACCATTGTGTTGATTAAACGTGACTTTTACCCACTTATTTAAAGACGACGATTTTACCTATTTAATAAAGGATATGTGAATCCAAAAAAATGCACGAATAAAACACTTTCTATCAGCAGGGTAAGGGTAAGCAAATCATTGTTTTCTCTTACCCTGCTGTTTGGCGTATAAAGCTAGTAAAAATAACACGATATTATTTTATTATTATTTATAGGCTCGCATTTGACCACTATCTTTCATTCACTATTGAATTAAAGACCCCCAGGTTGTCACTAGCAATATTTCCACAATACGAACCTAACAAATAATAAGTGATTGAAAATGGAAAAGTTAAAAAGATTTACGGCACAAAATGAAAATACTTTTGAAGAATGTTTCTTTGCCTGCCGAGCGATAGTTTGCCATTTGTCTTCTGAAACTATTCACTCCTCCAACCACGTCCGATCTTTGAGGTACAGAATATTTCATAAGCCAGCCCGAAGTTTTTCTCCAATTGAATTTGCAGAGAACTTTTTATAATAACAAAAGATAGATTACGTTTGAAAACAAGAAATATTTTTGATGTGGTCGTATGAGCTTGAAAATAAACACAAAAATGTTGGAATTGAGTGAAGAGTAAATTCTATCTCATTACGGGAAGCTAACACACGGTCGGCGGGCGCACGAATGATCACACGCCTGCAATTTAATTTAGTACAGCTATAATGAGATCCGCTCTGAATTAATATAGGTTTTTGAATAAGGTATCTCGAGTACAAACCTTGTTTACCCGCCTCCTTGAAAACACGTATGTTCTCTCACATAATCACGCATTTTATATTAACTGCTATCGAATTGTTGCCAGCTTCCACTTGCAAACTCGAGGTGTTATTTTCGCTCGTTCTCGCGTCAAACTTCACCAGTATGTACGTAAATTCAAATAAGAAAATAACTTCGGTAATATAAGTATGTAAATCGTGTATCAAACAATGCCTGAGACGGTTCAGTAAGTGCGTGATTATACTTCTTCAGAAGTAAATTGTGAGGCTTTACTTGTTTATTCGAAAAATACAGTGTTGTGACGTTAGAGTATGGAATAAATAAAATGCTTGAATAAATTTGATTTAGGAACGTTCATATCTCTTTGTTATTGACTTATTCGTATCCAATACGTTGCGTTAACCTTCGTGCCAGTGGCCAATACGCAGCGAAGTAACATTAAAAACTAAAAATATGTCTGTGGATGGAAGAAATCCTTTGAGGTTGTGGTCTGACGACACTTTGTTGAAGCACTGTTTGTAACCACTTTTCTGACCATAAAACTCCTTGATTGACGGAAAACTTAGCAAAACTAATATCGCGATTGGCCCACAAGTAACTGGAAGATTCCTGCTTAAAGAAAGGCTATTCTTAAGTTATCAGTACGATACTACGATATCAGATAGAAGCTCTAATTTCAGCTAAATTATTATTTAATACGTTTCTGCAAAATATCAATGTACCAAATTACATTCTAAACAAATGAATACTATGACGCGCAGATTCAGTTACAGTAGTTGCAATCATGGCAATGCCATTAATTTATCTGTCATGACATAACAACTTAATAAATCATTTCAACGCGTATGTAAATATAACATGCAAATACCCATTGAACTAACAGCACATACTAATTCATCTCTTTCAACCCTGTAATAACTTTGTTTACGTTTGGTTGAAACCGAGCATATTTCAAGAGGATATTCCTAAGGTTTTTATTCAAAAAATCAAAATCAATATTTTTTATTTCACATAGGCCTACATGGGCACTTATAAAACGTCGACAAAAGGTGCACGGTTCGGGTTGGTCGTTTCCTATGGAGAAGAACCGGCAAGAAACTCCATGGTTACTCTTTTAAAAATGGTTTGGTTTTACAATATTTCCATGTTACAGCATTAGTACTTAGACATGGGGGGACAACGTAGGCCCGACTTATGACAATAAGTCGTAAGAAACTAAAAAAATAAAATAAAAGGATTATATATTTTATAAAAAAGTTAACAAATGTTAACTAGCATCTAGAAGGCCTACAATGTTCACACATTCACAAAACAATCGGTAAAAGAATCTATACAAAGGTAAATAAAAATAGTATTACATGACTAAATTTAACATGTGGCACAACTATTAACTATTGCTTTTGAAGTAGCGTAGGGCTGCCTCCATAAGCGTTTGGTAAATAAATGCTGGTGGTAAACCAAAGGCTTATCTCTTGAGCCATAATGAGTCATGTGGCACATCTGTAGGGCTCTACATACGCAATATAAAGACGTCAGGTTATTAATATTTATCAAGGTGATAGTTTATGTACGTGGCTGCACAGCTACGAATAAATAATAAAATATAATAAATATTAATAAGTAATAATACAAGAATTTGTAACCATGATATTACCTGTCTATTTCCCATCCCGTCAAGCGATCGCTTGCCGGAGAAGCCGTCTCCTATTGAATGCACCAGGGTTGTCACGTTTCATCATCGTCATCATCATCATATCAGCTGAAAGACGTCCTCTGCTGGACATAGGCATCCACCAAGCGTCGTCACATTGACCGGTCCCGTGCGTCTCACATCCAGCGGATCCCTACAACCTCCACCAGGTCATCAGTCTACCTGGTGAGAGGCCTTCCAAAGCAACGTCTTACGGTTCGCGGTTGCCGCTCCAGAACATTTCTGCCCCATCGGCTATCCGTTCTGCAAGCAATGTGCCCTGCTCATTGCCACTTAAGTTTAGCAATTCTTCGGGCTATGTCGGTAACCCTGGTTCTTTTGCGGATTTGTACATTTCTGATTCAACGGGTTTTCACTGACTGAGTTTCCAAAAAAGAGGCAGTTCTCAATTTTCTTTTTCTTTTCACTCTGTCATTTATAGACGGAATTATTGTTTGAAAAAATATTATTATGTTTGAAAGGGTATACTCTCGAGGTGGTCTCATTGTCACTAAATCAGAATCTGATGATGGGATCCCATATAAATCGAGGGAACTCCTCAAATATTATAGGTATACATATAGCAAATTTGATATTTTCAATAGCGACTATGATGAAGCAAATACATATAAATAAATGTTACTGATGAATATCGTACCATCGAACTGATCTGATGATGTAGCCGGATGGCAGGTACTGGAACTCCGCAATAAAACAATCTATTCTAGGTCCTGTATTGGAATTGAAATAAGATGTACTCTGGCTATATTTTTTTTTTTATTTGTAATATACCAATAAAAACCTTTTTAACCAAAAATTCAAAAGACTTCTAAAGCAAAACACTACAAAGCGAAAAATAACGTTGTTTTGCTGAGTCGGTGTTGAAAAGCAATAGGTACCAAAGACACCGAATTATTTTTCTCTTAGTAGTGTTTTGCTTTAGAAGTCGATAAAATTTTTTGTTAAAAAGATTTTTATTTTTCATTTAAAATTAAACTTTTATCAACCCTCGCGGCTGTAGGACATATTATTTGGGTTGAAAAAATCTTATTTATATTTTCCTAGTTGTATTGTTCCTCTGCTGTGTATAATTCTCCTGCTCTGTCTGTGAACTATTGCCTGTTGCAGCGTAGGCTAAATTTGAGAATGGGTTAGATTTTTAATTAAGCCCACACTGCCCCACCGCTGGGCAAAAGCCTCATATTCTTCTAGGTATTCTTTTCTTAAGTCACCTTAAACCAGGCCTTGTGGTAGGGGGCTAGGTTGTCTCGCTACCTCATAGTAGGCCGGCCTCAGCATCACCATCCATCCAGTCTCATCCTGAAGCCCAGATTTATGATGACTAATGGTTGCAACATTCGGTATAACACCATTTTTTCAGTGGTTAGCCTCACATATGGTCTAATAAGTTGGAGAATTAATTAAAAGACAGTTTGCTAGACTAAACGAATTTTAAAACCATTGGTTAGCATATTTAATCATTGGTTAACTACTGATAAAAAACTGGACCTTAGTGTATAGTATCTAAACATAAGATTAGGTCTAGTCTACACACACGTTAAATTATTACAAAGGCATAAACACACGGGTCATTGATCCGGTAATGTGCGCTGCTGTAGAAGCCCTGACAGGTTAGCCGACCGCAACGTCTGACCGAAACAGTGGTTTGTGGTCATGTCAGTTACCTGTGTGTTCTAGTGTTTTGGTACTTATTTAATTTAGTAATCTGAGAACTAGCTGCACTAGTATTTTTTGCGGTTACGTTCTTTTAATATATCCTACAAGCACCGTGAGTTTTATGGGGAAAAAGTAGTCCATGGCCCGTAACGATGGTTTAACTAACTTTGAAAGAATTGTCATGATCGGAATAGTGAGTACTTTCATAGATTACAGAACAAGCAAAAAAATTTAATTGTTTATTAAAATTAGTTTATAATTATGAAAAAAGTATTTCCAAACTACGAAATGTCGTGGTAATCCACTACACGCGAGAAGCACCGACTCAGGGAGGCATAAGACCAGCATCATTAACACCATCATTTCAGGCATCCACGTCTGAAATGATGGCGTTAATGACACATAATTTATAGGGATTATAAAAAGTAGGGTTTTTGCAAAAAATGTCTACCTACTTACGTTGGAAGAGGCGGTACTATAAACCTCTAACATGCATGTAGAAGGATTTCGCGATATAGCCATACCGGGCACAGATCCAGTCTTCGTGCTGTTATTGAAGAATTCCTAATGCAAAAACTTCAACTTACTGCCCGATCTGGGGTTCAAACCCAATATCTTTGAAGTCACGCTTGAGGCCACATGATCGAAAACAATCAAGACTATTACTTACCCAAAGACTACTGAGCTACTGGACAGAGCCAAGAATTATTTTCAGGGCAGGCAGTA
Source organism: Orthosia cruda (assembly GCA_964057195.1). Taxonomy (NCBI): domain Eukaryota; kingdom Metazoa; phylum Arthropoda; class Insecta; order Lepidoptera; family Noctuidae; genus Orthosia; species Orthosia cruda. The sequence goes on from OZ059847.1 coordinate 14,844,894, forward strand.
ATTTATTTCAATAAAATACACAGCAAGGGCTTTCAGCAGAGCCATGTTACAAATCGCAAAGCAATTTTTCAAGGCATTGCCGGTTTGTACATTTGTCGTTTCCTAAACTGTCTATAAAATTTTGACGAGTCTATGAGGGCAACTTGAAACGGGTTAGAGAGATAGTTCGCATCCCAGGCATTTAAATAAATTCGTAGGGTCTTGAGTCTGTGAACTATGTAGTTATAACACAATGTTTCATTGTCAATTTTCTATTTCGATCTCTTTCATAATGAAGAAAAAAGAAAAATGGGTCGGCATAATGATTTCCACCCTTTTACTTTTTATTATTTCACCCTTCTACGAAATGCATGTCATATTATTTATGTATGTTTATATATAGGTTTATGTATAATATTTATTTATTTTATTCATCATCATATCAGCCGAAAGACGTCCACTGCTGGACATAGGCCTCCCCCAAGCGTCGCCACTTTGACCGGTCCTGTGCGTCTCGCAACCAACGTATCCCTGCAACCTTCACCAGGTCGTCGGTCCACCTGGTGGGAGGCCTATCTATGTTCTATGTTAGGGGGGTTTGGTTTCCGCACTTAGTCCCTTAATGGACCTTTGTACGTGGGCCATGGCGGCCACCTCCCTCCAGAAGTCAATTAGAGCTCCTGGTTTCCTCAAAACATCCAAGTAAGATCTGGGTGACCCGAGGGTTCGTGTTCTTATCTGTGTGACACCTGTGCACTCTAAGAGAACGTGCGCGACGGTTTCCTCGGCCTCCATGCATGCTCTGCATAGAGGACTGTCCGTTATGCCTATTGTGTGGAAGTGTTTGTTGAGTGAGCAGTGTCCCGTGATGGTCCCCGTCACCAGGCGCAGGCCATTCCTGTCCAGGCGTAAAAGACGCCTGGTGAGCCTACTGTCCAAGGATGGCAGAGCTTCTTTCGTTTGCCTACAGCCCGGTGCCGAGGCCCACCAGTTCTCCGCCTGTGTCTGGGTGAATTCCTGTAGCCACCTGCGTATTTGGTTGAATGGGATGGGTACAATAGGCTCGGGTCCGTAGACCGCAGAGCTGGATCCGCGTCTCGCAAGCTCGTCAGCCGCGTCGTTACCCAGCGATCCGCTGTGTCCCTTTATCCATTGTAGTGTCACCGTGTTACGGCTAGATACAGTTATCTGTTCTAGTGCGTTGTGACATTCTAGTACTAGTTTTGATGTTATGTATTTTTTTTGTAAGGATTGGAGGACTGATGCGCTGTCGGAGAGTATCCGTATGTGGGTGTCCGTAACCTTCCTGGCTTCTAAGGCATGGACCGCTTGTATGTTGCCCACACACTCCGCCTGATAGACGGTATTGAACTCTCCTAGCGGTCTGGATATCTTTATATTAAAATCGTGTGAGAAGACTCCGACTCCGGTACCGGAGTCAGTTTTCGATCCGTCGGTGTATATTCTCATCTCTTTCAGGCCAGAGTAGTCACATCTTTCCTCTGTGAGTATTATGTTGTAGTGCCTATGAAAGTGGTGTGTTTTTGGGGCTTTGTCGCATGGTGATGCTAGCATCGGTTTACGTTTGATCGCTTCTTCTTTTATGCGTGTGTGCTTAATTCTGGAGTCTTTATTTAGGGAACCTAATAGGTGAAGTCTGAAGGTGCCTAGGGCTGCCTCCTCCCGCACAATTAGGTGTAGAGGTGGCAGTCCTAGCATTGCCTGTAGGGCGGCAGTGGGTGTGGTTCTCATACTACTGGTGATTGCAACGCAGGCGAACCGCTGTAGTTTTTCGAGATCTCTCTGGGCTGTGCTGAGGTCTGTCCTGGGCCACCAGACCAGCGAGCCATATGTTATGATTGGTCGGATGACTGTGGTATATAGCCAGTAGGTGACCATGGGGCTAATCCCCCAATTCTTGCCTAGCAGTCGTTTGCACTGCCACAGCGATATGCTGGCTTTTGTGATGATATGATTCATGTGTTTTGCCCAATTCAATTTTTTGTCCAAATAAATACCCAGGTACTTGGTTTCGGTTGAAAGGCTTAGGGTTGTTCCGAAGAAACGCGGTAGTTGCAGTGTCATCGGTTTTCTCTTTTTTGTGAAGAGAATTAGTTCAGTTTTTGTGGGGTTCACTGAGAGTTGGTGCTCGTTGCACCATTCCTCTACTATTTTGAGGGCTTGACGCATGAGATTGCATAGGGTGTTTTCGTGTGTCCCGTTTATTATTATTGTTATGTCATCCGCGTAGCCAACGGTGAAATAACCTTTGTCGTTGAGTGTTTTGATGAGGCTGTCAGCTACCAGGTTCCACAGAAGTGGCGAAAGGACGCCCCCCTGCGGACAGCCCTTCGCGACGATGGCCCTTGTGGTGTCGTTTACCGTGACTTGAACCGCTCTCAGTTTGAGCATATTAGTGATCCAGCCTCCAAGGGTCGGGTCTATGCCGTGTCTGTCGAGGGCCGTGTTTATACTGTTGAACATAGTCTTATCGAAGGCGCCCTCGATGTCAATGAAGGCAGCCAGTGCAGAGCATTTGTGGTCCACTGCGCATTCAATTTTAGAAACCACGTTGTGCAACGCCGATTCTGTTTATTTGCCTGTGGAGTACGCGTGTTGTTGTTTGTGCAGCGGTTTATCCCGCAGAGGCCCATCACGAATGTGCCTGTCACAGAGTCTTTCGAGTGTTTTCAGTAAAAAGGATGTGAGGCTTATAGGTCTATATGCCTTGGGGTGTGTGTAATCAGGTTTCCCAGGTTTAGGTATAAAGATGACTTTCACCTCGCGCCATCCGAGAGGTATGTATCTAAGTGCAATGCAGGCCCGATAGATCTCCAGCAGCCATGGCGTTAGATAATCTACTCCCCACTGTAGCAGGGCTGGGAAGATGCCGTCCAGCCCCGCCGACTTGTATGGCTGAAAGGTGTTGATAGCCCATTTTATTCGGTCTACTGTTACTATATTATGGGCTCTTGACCAGTCTTGTTCCGTTGGGGTCCATTCGGGTTCAGCTTCCCACGTCCTGTCCTCTAAGTGAGTTTCGAGGAGGACCTTGCTGGTTTCATAGTAGGTTTGTGTGTATGAGTTGTCAGGTTTTTTGAGCGCGCCGAGGGATCGGTCCTGATCAGTTGATAGGATCTTCCGTACCCTTGCGGCTTCATTATTTGTTTCAATGGATTCACAGAATTGCCGCCATGCCTTCCTCCTGGCGGTTCTGGTCTGTTTTTTGTATGCATATTGGGTCTCTTTGTATATCTCCCAGTTTTCCGGGAGTCTCGTGTTTTTTGCTCTGTTAAATTGCTTACGCAGCGCATCTCTGAGTTTACCAAGTTCAGCGTTCCACCAGGGGTTCCTCTCGTTCCTGCTTTGTGGCGCTCTTGATTTGCAGCTTGCGTGGTAAGCTTCTGTTAGGTATTTGGATAATTCTGTTACAGTGTGTTCTAATTGTGCTTGGTCCCTTACGGTTACCAGTGCTAAATGTCCAGCTAATAGTGAAGCCAGAAGGCTTTTGAACCCGGGAATGTTAGTACGCCTTGGGTTTCGCCTTGGTGCGGGTGTTTTAGTGTTTGTAGTTAGTGTAAAGCGGATCCTTCTATGGTCTGAGCAAGAAGGTTCGTCGGATACGTGCCAGTTTGTGATAAGGTTTGTCGCGTTTTCTGTAGCGAGTGTTAAATCTATGATCGTTTGTCCACGAGCCGTGACCCAAGTGGGTTCTGTGCCGCGGTTTACAATGTTAAGATTAGTAGAGAATAAAAATGTGGATAGTACCTCTCCTCTGGAGTTCGGTGTGACACTGCCCCAGAGCGGGTGGTGGGCGTTCGAATCGGTGCAGATGATCAGGTCTAGGCTGGCGTGCTCACAGTGCTGTACCAGGTCAGCCAGCTCCTTTGGCGGGCAGTCTGTGTCCTCGCCTGGCATGTATGCCGAGGCCAGTACAACGTCTGGATCGCTACCTTCGGTATGGAGCCTGACAGATGTCAGGTCTCTGGAACAGAATTGAGTCAGTGTCGTAAAGGGAATTTCTTTGGGTATGTAGATGCAGGTTTTTGGCTTATCTGAGCCGTGTGTGTTGAGAATAATCTTACCTCCGATGTTACCGAGGCCACATATTCTGTTATTCCTGATCCACGGCTCTTGGATCAGTGCGATGGTTCGGTGTTTAACCTCCAGTGCCCTGCGTAAGCTAGCCGTGGCAGTCTGGCTGTGCTGGAGGTTATTTTGGATGATGTTGAGGGGGACTGGTGGAGGTGGAGTGGGGTTAATCGGAGACGGATCCATCGGATAGTCCCTCCGTCTCCACCTCCCGGTGTTCGTCGTGTATATCCCCCGGCGACGAGGCCAGGAGTTGGTCGTTCCAGCCGGGTGATGCGGCCGGTATGGCGTCGTCGTCATCGGCCATTGCCGCTCGGGCCATTTCTTCCTCGAGCTGGGCAATGTCCGTGTCGCCCGTCTGTGTCGTCGTCGTCGGTTTCGTCGTCTGTGTACTGTCGGTCTGGGTGTCGGCAGGGCGGGTCGTGGGCCAGAAGCGCACGTATATCGACCCTAACAGGTACGATATCCGTCGCTCCCGCCCCAGGACCTTTTCAGCTTCCTCCGGTGGCAGCCCCAGGGTCAGGTAAGTCCCGTAACGGTCGCCACCGATGGCAGTTGCCCTGTACTACGACCACCTTGTAATGTCGTACCAAGTGTTCTGGCGTATCAGAATGCCGTGGAGCTTGTTCACGTCACCTCTGTAGCGAGGGACGAAGAGCGATGCTCGAACACGGGTGGGTACGTCGGTCTGTCTGAGCACCGTCAGTGTCTGGTTATTTTCGGGCAATCTGATGTGGGGCACATTTTGGGTCAGCCAGGTCAGGGCGTTGTCGTCTTCGCACCATATCTGCACCGTGCCCTCCGCTACCCGTGGGTATCCGCGGAAAGCCGGGAGTGACGTCGACGGGTCCGAGTCCATTAGTCTGTCCTCGAGGGCGGTCTTAATGTGTTCGGCCTCATCCCTAGTTAGCTCCCTACTGGGGTGGGGTAGGCAGCAATGTCCTTAGTGGCCCGCGCGTAGGTCCTCTGCCCCTCCTGTGCGGAGTGAACCCTCGCACGCTTCGCGTCCCCCTGGAGCGTACTAGGTGAGGCCGTGTCGTCGGGGCGCGTCCTCTTCCCCGGCCCCGTTCCACTCGGTACAGGCTTCGGGTTTCAGGTGCCTGGCTGGGCGCTGGATGCTAGCAACGCCCGGCGTGAGGCATGGGAGCGCTTGCCCCTTTTGTGTCTCGGTCGAGTGTAAGTTGTGTCGGTGTCTTGGGGTCGGGCGTCGGGCCCGGTAGGTACTACCGCTTGCGGAGGCTCTTCGCGTTGGGTTGCCCTTTCGCGTACCTGCCCCCGCTCACTTGGGTCCGCGTCCGGCCGCTTTTCGCGTTGGGTTTCCCCTGCGCGTACTTGCGGCTGGTCGTGTGGCCCCGCGTCCGGCCGCTTGTCGCGCAGGGTTTCCCCTTCGCGTGCTTGCGGCTGGTCGCGTAGCCCCGTGTCCGGCCCCTTTCCGCGCTCTGCGCGTACTCGTGACTGGACTCGTACCCACCCTTCAGCGTCCGATCGCGCTTCGCGCTGGCTGTTGCCTTCGCGAGAACTACGCTTTCGGTCGCCTACTTCCTGTTCTCGGGCTGGGATTTTTCCGCGCTTTTCCAGGCGTACTTCATCGACTACAGCCGTGAGAGTGGTAGAGCTGCCAGGTCTGTCATCCTTCCCCGTGTGAGTCTTATTGTGTCGGTCTGGGTCATTGTTCGTGCGAGTGGAGCTGCTCCGCATGACGCTCTGTTGCCAGAGGTTCGCGGGAGGCATGCCCCGTGTCGTGGGTATTGGCGCGTTGGTCGCAGCCAGGGTGCTGTTGGTGGGAGGCCTTCCAACGCAACATCTTCCGGTTCGCGGTCGCCACTCCAGAACCTTTCTGCCCCATCGGCCATCCGTTCTGCGTGCGATGTGCCCTGCCCAATGCCACTTAAGTTTGGCAATTCTTCGGGCTATTTCAGTAACCCTGGTTCTCTTGCGGATCTCTACATTTCTGATTCGATCACGTATGGAAACGCCGAGCATAGCCCTCTCCATTGCCCTTTGGGTGACTGTAAGCTTTCTGATGAGGCCCGTTGTAAGCGACCACGTCTCAGAGCCATAAGTCATCACTGGCAACGCACACTGGTCATAGACTTTCGTCTTGAGACACTGTGGTAAGTTAGACGAGAAGATACCGCGCAACTTCCCGAATGCTGCCCAGCCGATTCGGATACGACGGTTGACCTCTTTCTCGAAGTTGGCCCTACCCAACTGGATCGTTTGTCCCAGGTAGACATAGTCGCCCACAACTTCGAGTGTATTGTCTCCGACCTTAATAGGAGTGGGTGTAACATGGGCATTCAGCATCACCTTGGTTTTGTCCATGTTCATCCTAAGACCCACTCTTTCGGAAGCTCTACTGAGGTCATCGAGCATTATACTGAGGTCCTCCATGGTCTCAGCCATAACCACTATATCGTCGGCAAACCAAAGGTGAGTGATGTACTCGCCATTGACGTTGATGCCTAGCCCTCTTCAGTCCAGAACCTTAAAGACGTCCTCCAGTGCAGCGGTGAAAAGTTTCGGAGATATGACGTCTCCCTGTCTCACACCTCGATGCAAATGTACGGGTATCGAGGTCTGATCCTGAATTCGAACTGAGTTGGTGGCGTTTTGGTATAAACATTTCAACACCTCGATGTACCGGTAGTCAATTTGGCACCGTTGGAGAGACTGCAGTACAGCCCAAGTCTCGATCGAATCGAAGGCTTTCTCGTAGTCCACAAACGCTAAACAGAGAGGCAGGTTGTACTCTTCGGTTTTCTGTATAACCTGCCGCAGCGTATGTATGTGGTCTACGGTGCTGAAGCCTTTACGGAATACGGCTTGTTCGGGAGGCTGGAAATCGTCAAACCTGCGCGCGAGACGATTCGTGATGACTCTTGAAAACAGCTTGTAGACATGGCTAAGAAGTGAGATGGGCCTATAGTTCTTCAGTAAGGCATTGTCACCCTTCTTGAAAAAGAGTACCACCACACCCCTGCACCATGCCTGTGGCGTCCTCCTCTCGAGTATGACGGAATCAAAAAATTTCTGAAGGGCCTTAAGGACCGGTTTCCCACCCGTCTTCAGGAGTTCGGCCGTGATTCCGTCATCACCCGGCGCCTTGTTGTTCTTAAGCTGTTTCAGAGCTATCAAAATCTCATACAGGCTGACGTCCGGAATGTCTTCGGTATAGTGTCGGGTCAATCTAGCTCTAAGGTCATTGGCTAGATTCGCGACGGGTTTACTGGTTGACGTGTACAACTGCCCATAGAATCTCTCGATCTCCCTCAGAAGCTCCGGTTTGGCGGATACGATCCTGCCATCATCGGTCTTCAGTTTCGTGAGCTGGCTCTGCCTAATAGACAGATCTCTTGCAAAGACCTTGGAGCCCTTATTGCGCTAAATCGCGTCTTTAATACTTTCGGTATTAAAGCGGCGGAGATCGCTTTTCAAGGACTTTGAGATCCGACTATTTAGCTGCCGGTATTTCAACGCATCGTCTGAAGACTGCTGAATCATATCACGCCTCTCCTTCATGAGCTTGAGAGTAGGACCAAAGAGCTTTCCGTTCCTATTTGTACGGCGGGTCTTGAAAAACTTAGATCCGACCGTATGTCCACGGAGCTCCCTAGGCACTCGAAACGATTCTGGAGTTCGAGTTGAAAGGTTTCGGGGTTTTGGACCTGGATTTGTGCTGGGCGGAGCGTGGACTTCATCAGTCGAGACCTTTCAAGCTTGACATTAATTTTCAATATGCCTCTTACCAAGCGGTGATCGCTCCTGGTTTTCACCGAGTTGATCACAGAGACATCATTGAACATTTGCTTCTTGGTTGACATGATGAAGTCGATCTCGTTTTTAGTTGCACCATCGGGGCTTTGCCAGGTCCACTTCCTGTGCTCACGCTTTCTGAAGAAGGAGTTCATCATGTAGAGACCCTTCTTCTCCATAAAACTGGCCAGTAGGTGACCCCGGTGGTTCCGACGTCCAACTCCAAATTGCCCCACTTGCAGCTCATCCTCGTCTCGTTTGCCCAGTTTCACGTTGAAGTCCCCCATGACAACGGTGAAGTAAGTTTTGGAACCATGCATGGCTCTAGAGATATCCTCATACATGGTCTCTACCTCGTCGTCGGGGTGTGTCGAGGTCGGGGCGTAGACCTGTATGACCTTCAGCGAATATCTTGCGGATATTATGTTATAAGGTACGCTTCCCTGGTCGACACACTCTCGATCTTCACCACGTTGTTCACAAGGGACTTGTGGACGATAAAGCCGACACCACCCCTGGAACTGCCGGTCACCCTCTCGGAAATAGAGCAGGTTACCGGACAGAAGAGAGGGGGAGGACTCGATAATCCTCAATTATCGAGTCCTCTCCCTCTCTTCGACTTCAGATAACCCTATAATGCTCCATCGTAACCTGCTCAATTCTTCCTCGAGTTCGGCTATCTTCTCGTCGGTCCGGAGTGTTCGTGTGTTATAAGTTGCCAGGTCCAGTCGTCAGTGTTTATTGGGGTAGCAGGGTCCACTCCGGCGATTCTTTGCACCCCTTGTCACGCCATCGCCTCGACCGCTACCGTAACCGAGGGTAGACGGGCTGCCGGGCGGCCGGGTTTGGGGGGGTTTGCCATAATCGCCACGCTTGGCAGACGGGTTGGCGATCGCAGTTTATTGGTAAAGTGCATAGAGAACGCTGCTGCCCAATTTCTGGTATGTCCTTTAGTCGCCTCTTACGACACCCACGGGAAGATATGGGATGGTGAAATTCTTTACGTCCGTCGCCATACGGTACATTACGGTTTATTTTATTATATTCTATGATTACCAGAAATTTATTTTGAAGGATGGTACTGGTACGGTTGACATCTGTCGGGCATGTCACCGTCCGGATAAATCGATCCGCCACATTATCTTTGGTTTTACTCGTCTAGCTAATGAAGAGTCTTTGCATAGGCCTGCCTGTCTTGTAGCCAGGATTATCCATCAGCTACTTGCTCTTAAATACACTCTTGTGGCGTGAAATGATTGTTGAAATAATGTCTCGTCCGAGAAAGATTAGCAAGGTAAGTAACTTGGCTCGCGAGGTTGTCGACATGTGGGATGTGGACACAGCGATCATTGTACCGATAGTCGTGTCAGCCAATGACCTAATAGGCACGAGCCTCGACCAGCACTTTAGGAGGCTCTCATTAGGCAGCTGGATCAAGGGCTTTATTCAAAAAGCGGTACTTCTGGACACGGCTAGTATTGTTCGGAGGTTCCTATCTCTGGAGCCCTGACCGCCGTTAGCTTGGATCCTATTCCCGATACCGGTGGGCCACTATTTAAATTTTTAAATGTTTTCCTTTTTTGTATGTGTATTATAAAAATATTTAAAAACATAATAATACTTTTTTTTTAATATACGAAATTACCCAATTATCAAAGTCTGATTGTTTGCGATATTGAACTTTTGCCAATAAAAAGATTAGTTCTGAAATCTAAACGTTTTTATTTCAACAACGTTTTTTCATGATATATATATTTATTTATTTAGATTTTTTTTATTCCTTCAAAACTAAAGTTATATCATCAACATCGTGACAATTTAGTTTGTAACACTTATCATACTATTTATTTGCAAGAACAATGTGACATGTTTTCGCCTTTTTCTTAAATAAAACCAATTTCTTGCTAAACTTCTAAATTACCAGTATTTTGGTAAGTTTTTCAATAGTTTATCTGTTGTAATTTACAATAAATCGTAGATTTATTGTGAAAAAATATTACTTTCGACGCAATTATTTTTTGAAAATTGAAAAACACTCCTCTAATATTGCAATTTTCAAGATACTACATTATTGAAGCAAAGAGGCGATATATTCATGTTTTAATGTAATAGCAGTACACTACTGACTACCTCCTTTTTTATTCTAAATTCTTTTAGTCCATCTAAAGGTTATCTGGTAGATATCGCTGTCAGCGATAAGACCGCATTTGTACCCGTATAAATAAGTTTTTCTTGTAAATGTGTATAACTGTTATGGTGTACAATAAAGAATATTATATTTTCTAATCTATTATATAGCATCACGAATGTATTCCACGAGAGGATAAGCAGAGGTGCACCTATTTATAGTACATCCAGATAATACCAGTATTTTTTAAGTCCCATGTAATAGCCTGTGTAGCCTATTGCCCTAAACCAGGCACAAAGTCCCAAATCCGGACTAGTAATGAGAAAAACCCAATAACATTTGGCAAACACAGGAATTGAAGCCAGGACCTTAAGCTCAGCAGTAGCTCTTGTGACCACTAGACCAGTAGTCATTATGATGTAATAACGTACTATAGTTGTTTCGTTTAGCATAGCAATTAGCAGCCATTGATCTTTGAAATTCTTAGTTAGTACCCGGATAATAAACCATGTATATTTGTGCTACAGTAAATAATGTTCAGGATCACGATAGACGTCGATTAAGGGCGGCTGTCTTAATATCTGTTTTGTAGTTATGTCTATAAATATAGTTGGGGACGTGACCACTATTGCCATGCTAAAAACGCAGCAACCATAATCCCTAAATATTTCGAGCCTCTCCCTTTTATACGCGTTTGATTATAGTTTTTATCTATGTAACTATGTATGTTATGTCTTAGTTTATAATATTTACCATTGTTGCAATCTGTTGAAAATAATAAAAGCAAATCTTTCATTAGGTAAGTTTGTATGTTTGTGCTTCAATCATGCAAAAATGGCTAAACGGTTTAGGGTGGAATTAAGGATGACACACTCACGAATTTATGCGAGTCTTACCCTTCTGCCGAACACAAAAAAAAAGTACGTCAAAATTGTAGTATTTTGACCCCCTGATAGTGAGGACTGCGTCAAAGAAGAACTATTGGAAAGTTGCACACCAAAATAATCAAGTAATTCGGTTCTATATAATATTAATATCTATATCACGGGACTTAAGCTGTGCAGAAATGTCTGTCTGATAGAATCTCTAATGGTGACAATTTCATTAAAATACTCCCGGCAATTTTGGTGCCATTGTCGTTTTTTTGTCCGTGTTAGACATAACTTAATAAATTAATTACACTAAATTACACAAATAAAATTAAAAATAACTTAGATCAAATTATTATTAAAACAGTCTAATGTAACAATATTTTCTTCCAAAAAATTACGACTGGCCGTTAAGACGTGATTCTCATTTTAAAATCAGCTACCGATATAAGCGCTTTAAAATCACATGATCGACCGATCACAGGCTAATCTCTAGAAAACACTCTGATTGTGGGGTACTTCGCAGAATTAGCACAGCTTTGCAGCACAGCCTGCCGTGCTAATCTCATCACGTAACCTCTAAGCCCAGGATCGTCTTGCTAAACTATAGCTATACAACCTTTATCGTATAATTAGCATAGCTGTGTTTCGGTTTAAGCCTATAAATATACCCAGTACTTACAGGCATTATACGTTTACAAACATTTAAACTCACATACACAAGACACCCAGATCCGGAACAACTATCTGTAAGCCGTACAAATATTTGTTCCGTGCGTGAATCGAACCCGCGACACCCAGCGCATCCACCGATCTCTCAACCACTGCTGCACTAAAATTAAGTTGCAAGATTAACCTTCACATACTTACTTACTTTTAATTGACTTGCCTTGTTACTCAAGTCAAATAAAAGCTTTTAGAATAGTTCTGACTAATCCACAAATTATCAAAGTCTTTAATATCTCAAACAATGAGCTAACAACCTGGGATCGACAAGACTTGCTTCATTTTATTATGATTAGCTCCTAGCTGTATCAAATATAATTAATGTTAGTTAGTTTCCTCTGCTGTGTGTGTTAAGCTCCCAGTTTATGCCGTAAAGGCTTAAAATTTCTTGCTTAGAGTAAGGAGGATGATTAGTAATTATTTACTTAGTTTGTAATGTGTTACCTGAACCTGTAAGTTGTGGCTTACAGTTGTGATGCGTTCGTGGAAGTTTATATAAATACTGCTTTACTATTATAACGATTATAGAAGAACAGAAATCATTTCAGGATCCATTCTCTTTTAAGTAACATAATAGATACTGAAAACACTAAGAGCCGGTTTTAGAATTGAATATTTGGAGTTAAGAACGTATAATGGCCCCGGCACGTAAGTTGGCAAGAGTCGTTAGATGCTCAGAAATCGTTATTTAGGTATCTTTGGTCGTGAAGCGGGGCGCGTCTGAGATTCCAAGCGCGTAATTGGTTGGCCAGTTGACACAAGGATCAAATGACCAATCATTTCGCGTCCACGTTCCGTTCGTTCTATGTGGTGGTTGGTTAGTTCGAGCAATATGCGCGAACTTACCCCAACTATGCCAAAAGCCTTGCCAATTTACATGCCGGGGACTGTATCAAACCCTACTTGAATGCTAAGTTTTGATAGATTTTCTGGCTACAGTAGAATTTGACAAAGATAGAACTTGAAATTCTTTCTTAAAAAATCGACTATTTTTACGAAAGAGTATAAAAATAAATAAATAAGATGTAGTGATTAGACAAAAATGCGTTAAGACTTTACCTTCTTCATGATACTCTTATAGTGTTTAGTAAAACGTGGGACCTGTATTATCATGCCCACCTATTGTAATAGGTCAATATATTCAAATTTTACAAAATAATACCAACTTAGAATTATAATAGGTAACCCTAGAATACCGCTTCAATAGTTGACATAAGAATGGGGCAAAACGAGGTAGGATTTATCAGCTCTAGCTTCGGTTCAAATTGACGCCTATTATCCGATATAAATTGTAGGGACTTGCATAGTGGCAACCATCGACCTGTCATGGTGGTAGCGTAATCGATGTCCAATTTAGAATGAGAATATGAATGAGATATTGAAATTAGCTATTTGTACCACGTATGGTCAATGTTAATGGTAACTGTATTAGTCGTGAATGATATATCTATATCCATAAAACAATACTAACAACATTTGAAATGTAAAATTTAAGGGTTATGGAATAAATGGCTTTATTATTATTATTATTATATTAGTCGTGTTGGATAAGGAAGTCAGTGCCCGAGTGTACAATTTATGGAACAATTAGATAAGTGCCACGTTAACAACCACCATGTAGGTACTCCATCTGGTGGTTGTAAATGTGGCACTTTTGCAGACGTGTTTTTTTGTGGCTTAGAAGATTGTCGTCTTTTTCACACATGCCTTTCTCCAGTATATATTATAATAAAGAGGAAAAAAATTATGTCTGTTCGTTAGTTGTTTCGTGTTATTTTTTGTTTCTCTGAAAATGTATAATCAATGACGAAAATTTACGCTTTTTGATACGGTGGCTATAGTCCTGGTTCGACATTTTTTGTTTTACGCCAATGGATTAGTAGAAACAAAAAAACTACACAAAACAAAACATTCTGGTCAAAAATATAAATATTCCAGTTATTTTCTTTTGCTGACATCTATTTTCTATGTCATGTGTTTTATAGTAATGCATTGTTTGTTAAATAAAAATAGTTATTCGCAACAAAATTGTCTATATTTCCAGTAACCATCAATGTTCTGTTTTGGATGTTAAAAACGCTATTTAAATTGATCATAAATATTTCATAGAATTGTCATTTTCACAGTGTTAAGCAAAAACATAATTGATCTATTTTAAAAAATATTGTCGTCATGAAAAACTATAAAATCGAGATCTATTTCAAGTTACAAATTTTAATTAAAAAGTTGAAATTTTCATAATTCGGATATGAATATAAATCCAATGATGGAATAGATAGATAGTAGGTATGAGTAAAAAATCGCATCCGGCCTTTTCCGTGATTGCCGATAATTCCCGAAGGTTCGCGGACACACACGGCCGCAGCACTCGTCCCAAACGAATTGCGTACAAAGCACTGAATACTGGAGTAGTTATCTCGCGGAATGGCCACCAGAATAATAAACACAGCTGTAATTGATCATGTTTTGTACAAAATATGAAATGTACATAATTTTGTCTAATATAAACATTAATTTCGAAAGCTAACGGGTACTTTTGAGGAAAATATATAAAAAACACCATGTAGTCAACAATGGGCAAATATTCAAAGAAATAAATTCATCAGAAAGGGAAATCTTTCTGACTTTTGAAGGGTTTCCAATAAATACACATAAAATGAAATTCAGGTAATAACAAGTAAACATATTGTGACATGTGAATAGGAAAGCCAAAGCGTAGTTGTTGGCATTCCTTTAATGAGGCAAAAATCATGAAAGACTTCACTTCTGGCTTTGAAAACAACAAATAATATAAACTTTAATTGGTTTAAAAATATTTCACTATCACTTATTTCGCCATTATTTTGAGCACCACATCATAAATTACAACGAGAGGCCTCAGCTGCCTTCTATTCGCTGCGCAACGTGGTTAGATTCCAGTGCAAAACTCTCATACAAAATGCAAAGCACATGTGTACGAATTGTTGCGTAGAAATAACAATAAACATAGTATGAAAACCTTTATTTTTGTCGGGTTTTGTTTTGTAAAACATAGGCCACTTTCTGTATTATATTCTGGTGGCTTGTGGCTTCGAGTTAAGCTAGGCAGCAGGGAAGTGTTTACGCTTATACAAATATAATGACTTCCTATTTTGAATACCACACGTGCTTGAATCAACATTGACGTGTTGTTGATTTCTTTGACGTCTAATTTGTGGCCTTAAGTCAGGCTTAAATATGCGATGATGAATACACGATGATGTAAATAATTTTCGGTAAGCTCCAAATTTAAACTAAAAATGATTTAACAAAACCATTTACAGGCACTTTTAAGTTGCTAAGGAGTCAGTCAGTTGGAAAAGAAGGTACAAGTTTGATAAATGTTTGTTAGTCAACTTTTTATATTATTCACAATAATACAACAGAAAGTCTTTATAAATTATTTCATAGAGATTCAAGATTAATATCATAAAGCTCTGGTTTATCCGCTTAAGCCTCTAGTGTTTGACTCGCTTTTCTTAAACCCTTAAGTAAGATTGTCATCATACATTGTCATCCAAACTAAACGTGTATGCAAAATTTTATTTTAATAGGTGGAGGATAACTGCTTTAAAATTCAGTTGCAAGATTTGCCCCGAATACACTTACATACAGCATACATTGTAAGTTAAATACAAGCTTGTAAAAATGTGTTGTAAAACGTGGGACATGTATTATCATGCCTACCTATTCTAAATCATAAATCACATAGACCACTGACCTATGATATTTTCCAAAATAATACCAATGACACATCCAATTTCACGGTACTAAGAATTATAATAGGTACAATACCGCTTGAATAGTTGACATAAGGATGGGGCAGAACGAGGTAGGATTTATCAGAACAAACTTCGGTTCAAATTGACGCCTATTATACGATATAAATTGGAGGGACTTGCATAGTCGCAACCATCGACCTGTCATGTTGATAGCGTAATCTATGTCCAATTTATACTACTGAATTTAGCAATTTATACTACGTATGGGCAATGTTAATGGTAACTATATTAGTCGTGTTGGATAAAGACCTCAGTGACAGGGTGAATAAGTGCTACATTAAGAACCATCATGTTACTCATGTCACATCATGTCATCATGGTACTCCACGTAGGGTTGTTAATGTGGCACCTTTTCGACATTATTTTTTTGTGGTTTAGTAGATTATCGTCTTTGTCACTCATACCTTTGTAACAATCTCTTTCTGCTCAATATAAACTTAACAAGGATTTTTTTTTTGTTTCGTTTTTTTAATATATCCGAACACGAAAATTTTCGCTTTTTGTTATGGTAGCTATAGCTCTGGTTCGATAATTTTTCTTTTTTTTGCGCCAATGGATTAGTAGGAACAAAAAAAATATAACACATAACAAAACGTCCTGGTCATCCCGCGGAATGGCCACCAGAATAATAAACACAGCTGTAATTGATCATGTTTTTTACTAAATGTGATATTTTCATAATTTTGCCTGATATTAACATTAATTTCGGAAGCTAACGGGTACGTTTGAGGAAAACATGTAAAAAATACCATGTAGGCAACAATGGGGCAAATGATCAGAGAAATAAATTCATCAGAAAGGGAAATCTTTCTGACTTTTGAAGGGTTCTAATAACACATAAAGTGAATTTTAGGTAATAATAGGAAAACATATTGTGCCAAGTGATTGTAAGGGAAAGCCAAAGCTTAGTTGTTGGCATTCCGTTAATACCCTCAAATGAGGCAAAGATCATGAAAGACTGTCTCACTTCACTGCTTGCCTTGAAAATAACAAATAATATAAAATTAAAATGGTTCAGATATATTTCACTAACACTAATATCACCATTATTTTGAGCACCACAGCATAAATTACAACGAGAGGTCTCAGCTGTCTCCTATTCGCTGCGCAACGTGTTGGATTCCAGTGCAAAACTCTCATACATAATGTATGCAAAGGCCAAAGAATCCCAGAACATGTGTACGAAATGTTGCGTAGAAATAACAATAAACATATTATTATGAAATCCTTTATTGTTGTCGGGTTTTGTTTTGTAAAACAAAGGCTGGTGGCCTGTGGCCTCGAGTTAAACGAGGCAGCGGGGAAGTGTTTAGGCTTATACAAATATAATGACTTCCTATTTTGAATAACACACGTGCTTGAATCAACACGGTCCTGTTGTTGTTTTCGTTTGACGTCTAATTTGTGGCCTCACGTCAAGCTTAAATATACGATGCTTTTGTCCTACTGCCTTCAGTGTTGAAAATTATTTTCGGTGAGCTCCAAATTTAAACTGAAAACGATTTGACAAAACCATTTACAGGCACTTTTGAGTTGCTAAGGAGTCAGTCAATTGGAAAAGAAGGTACAAGTTTGATAAAGGATTGTTAGTCAACTTATTATATCCTTCGCAATGATATAACAAGTTGACTAGGAAAGCGTGGCCGTCCGGGTCAAACCTGTTGTCGCACCGTGTTGGCGGCAGCGACGAGCATCGGTATGACGTGGAGCGAGTCGAAGCGTGAAGCTCAAGATCGCGATGGAGGACTACTATGAACGCAATTGTCCCATCCAAGGGACGTAGGACATGAAGTAATGATATAACAAAAAGCCTTTATAAATTATTTGATAGAGATTCAAGACTAATATAAAAAAGCTCTGGTTTATCCGCATAAGCCTCTAGTATTTGGCTCGCTTTTCTTAAACCCTAAACTAAGTAACATTTGGCATTCGGTTTATTAGGGTCACTGTGTAATTACCTAAACTGCGGATCAAAATGCCATTTAATAACTTCAATTAAAATAATACCCGTACCCTCAGTAAAGCAAATTAAAAATAATGGAGCATTTGCAGAGTAGCAATCATCACTAATGCGCTCTAATAGGATCTAGGGTTCTAGAAATCTAGGCTTTAGAAATTAAAGTGCCTATCTGTGTTCTAAAACAAAAATAAATGTTTTACTTTTGCTCCGTCTCAAAGTTATAAAAGAAACCTCTTGAAAACAAAATCTGGTCTAAATCATTTCGATATTCTTGTCTTAATTTCTCGAACCTTTCTTTCACGCATTATTGAGTTGATGGTACATAATATACTTATGTACTAAAAGTTTAACGCAGCTCTTTCTTCTAGAAGTAATTTTGTAATGAATAAAATAAATTGCGTGCGATCTATAAGGTCACTTTTGTAGTTATCGTGTAAGGGCATGAAATCAAACCGTCCAATAAGAGTGAGGTCACCCGACCGTAACACACATTAACGTTGTACAAAGAGAGATGCCAGGAATACGCTACATTTGGTAGTTAGGTTCACACTAGAAGGATTGTTGCATAATTGATACGAAATTCGATGTTATTCCGCAACTTATTTTGCGTGATTGGAAATGAATGAATTTTAAGAGGAATGGGTGAGTGAGTGAAAGAATGAAAATAAAGGTGCAGATCGATGGTAAATAAATTTTTTAATCTAATAAAAATTAATTTTAACATTTCTTAAATTCCAAACACTGCATATTAAATAAATTTTATTTTTTCTGACCTTAACCTTACTACGTAAACAAATTATCAGTTTAATTAATAAAATAATAAAAACCGGCCAAGTGCGAGTCTGAGTCGCGAAAAGAGGGTACCGTATAAACAGCTACATTCAATAAAATAAATAGGTGATATTACTAACGTTCATAAAGAATGAAAGCACCGAATATTGCTCTAACGAAGCGGCAAAATTAACTTTGCCGTTCGAAAAATGTTGTCCCCATACATGAATATACAAACTGTTTACTTTTCCAAATTAATTTTATAAGTTGGTCGACTACTATATAAGGAAATAATTTTCAGGTCACAAAAAAGGTGTATTAGGGCTATGTTTGGTTTGAAAATAACTGATAGTTGCTAACAGTATTTTATTAAATACTAGCTGTGCCCGCGACTTCGTTCGCGTGGTTGTCGAGAGCAAAACAACGTCGTTTAGATAAGAGTATATCACCTTTTTGATGATTTAGATAAGAGTCCTGACTTTGGTATAGTTGATTACGTTAATGCTTCTCTATATACTATGTTAGCGGTGGAATTACCCGGAGCATATACAAAAAGGTTGTTTGGGTTGCTAACACGTGATAGAGAAACATAGAGTTGGCCGTGTGAAAAACAATCAAAAGTAAGGTCTACACCCGCAACGGATAACGTCTGGCCTTGGGCTTTATTAATAGTCATAGCGTAACAGAGGCTTACAGGAAATTGCACACGTTTGAAAGTAAACGGAAAATTATTGGGGATAATGGGTATCCTGGGAATGAAAACAACATCACCGGAGCCGCAACCTGTTAAGATTTCGGCTTCGATGACATTTCGTTGGAGATTTGTTACTCTCAACCGAGTTCCATTGCATAGTTTTGGTGGGCTTAAATTTCTGAGTAGAATGATTGGTACTCCGACTTTTAAATAAATTTTGTGTGCTGGAAGACCTGGTGTATTTAGAGAGTCTAAAAACTCTACTGGATAGTGGGTGGCATCTCCTTCTTCTAAAACCGTGTTAATAGATAAATATTCCCTACTTTCTCCAGAAACATGTACCAATATTTGAGAATTTATTGCTGCTGCTTGGTCGTTGCGAGGTGCCAAAATAGCTCGTTGGCATAGCCAAGCAGCGTCATGGTTCGAGATCTCTGATGGATCTCCGTATACAGAGGAAATGAGTTCCTGCTGTGAGGCAACAGAAGAACACAGGCTTTCGACTAAAGTTACTTTACCTCCTTCTTGAGTCGGGTATGTGCCGTTACCAATTTGAAGTAGTAAATTTGAGAAAACCTGCGCGTTTGCGTCACCTCCCAAATATGCTCGCATATTAAAGCTCAAATTAGTTAATATGACACTACGCCATAAAATAGAGCTCTTTAAACAGGCACCTATTTCATCGGCCCTCGTTCCTCTGGGTATTATAGGGAGTGTCTGCCTGAAGTCTCCACAGAATAGCACCGTTAAGCCTCCCATCGGTCGGTCATTTTGTCTTATATCTCGCAACGTTCTATCTACAGCTTCCACAGCTTTACGATTTGCCATCGTACACTCGTCCCAAACGATAAGGGCGCAATCGCGTAAAACCCTTGCTTTATCACTATTGCGAGACACGTTGCAAACAGGGTTTTCTGTGCGGTCCAAGTCGATTGGTATTTTAAATGTTGTATGTGCAGTTTTTCCTCCTGGTAATAAAGTGGCAGCTATTCCTGAGGAAGCGACGGCAAGGGCAATTTTGTTTTGGCTCCTTATTTGAGCCAAGATAACTTTAGTGAGGAAAGTTTTACCTGTTCCACCAGGTGCATCTAAAAACAGCATTTCTCCTAATGAATGTTCTACACTACAGCATACTCTATCAAAGATTTGACGTTGTTCTGACGTCAAATTTGAACAGCCATTTCGCAATATTTCTGCTAACTCTTCGGGGTTGTAATTTATTTCAGATGTATACTCCCTATTAATTCGTTCCCCACCAACTGTCGGTGTCGGCAAGCCGTATTGACTGAGGGGGTTCCCTCCTATACTTGTAACTATATCTTGTATAGCCAGCAAAGCCCTATTATGGCAGCTTTCACGTACTTGGTCAGAAGTTTCACTATTTATATTTTGCTGTCTCAAAAAATCTTCGGCAAACGCGTCTTTATATTTTTGCCACAACTGCCCAGCGTCCGATAGGCCACAAAATGTCAACAAAATGGCAAATAAATGGCGCAAACGATGTGGACTATCACTGACGCATGCTTCGGCTAAAGCATCATCCCAATGCTGATCGCCATCTAATAAATGCCGTGCGCGGCAAGCAGCTTGAAATGTGGGATATTCTATATCGTCCACTTTGCGGAGCTCAGCAAAAGAAGTAGGTCCTCGCACTGTGTGAAGAAGAAGGCGTAAATAATAACACTCTGCATTATTTGGGTGCACCGTGTATACTCTTCCAATCACGTGTTCTTTAAAAATGCCGGACTCGCCTTCTACAGCAGTTCCACGTCTCCTGCGATTAAAAACACCTTGCTGCTTGTTATAAGTATAATAATGTGGCACTTCATTGTACAACAGAGACTTAGCGAAATTGTCTCTTTCGCAAAGGCGAAAGAATGCGAGCAAGGTGGTTTGTCTTGGGTTGTTCATTCTTTCTGCCACATTTTCTGGCTGAAAGTAAACTCGCTGCCCGCCTTCCAGGTGCACGTCAAGATGGATGACTGGCGGATACCTTTCATGAATAGGGAAACTCAAAATGCGCCAAACTGCCTCCGAAGAGCTTATGTATCGGCCAGATTGATACCTTGTCACTTCATCAAATTGGTTGTTATTTCTTAGTGCTATCATGGCTTGATCACTACCTTTATTAACATATTTACATATATATTTTATAGATTCGACGCTATTACAAATTTCAACATTAATGTGTGCTTGAAAAGCGTTTGACAAAACTGGAGAATACGGTACCACCCAACTATTATTTAGAATTATTTCTTGTCCACGGAATCTGACAGTAGCTGTGAAACCACCTTGTGACGGTGATCTTCGCCGGTATTGCGGATACCCATTTTCCCCAGCCATAGTTAGTTCTTTCAGTGCTCTGGGGTATTTTTTTGAGCATTGACCATCTTTCATGCACGGTGATTCCCTGTTTAAGAGGCCACATGGCCCGTGAACCATATGTGTTTTTACTATGTCATGCAAAATCGGATCTGCATTATAGTCCGGAAATTCTGCACTTATGACACTGTCTATAGCATCGGGACGAATTTTTTCTTCCAGCCACAGAAGAATGTGCGCGTGGGGTAAACCACGCTTTTGCCACTCGACGCTATACATAAAACAAAGAGTTGAACCGAAAACTTTCTCCTTTGTAAGTAGATTAATCAAGACTTTGAGTTTTAAATGAAAAATCCTAGCAATAATGTCATGTCTGTCGTATGACGCCTGTCCTGTGAGAAGTGCCTGGCAAATCTCCGTCCACTTTGGATTTGTTGTAAATGTTATAAAAAGGTCCGGCCGGCCGTATTTACGGACGTAACAAAAAGCATCTTGCGTTCGTTCGTGCATATACCGCGGACCGCCTGTGAAACTGGATGGCAAAATAACCAATCGACCCAAGTTTTCGACGTTATTATCTGATTGCATGGCGTCCCGCAAGTGCACGTATTCTTCAGCGCGTAACCGTCGCTGGTTAGTGCGAATATACACTAAACGTTCAGTTTCTATTTTTGCGTACATGTCCACAATAAATTGGCTGAACAAACCACGAAATCGTTGCAAATATACGAAACTGTTTTGCCTTATTTGTAAAAGGTAGGAATAGTATTGTTGAGCAGATATTTTTTTTTGATAATTAGTGACTCTCGTAGTAGGGTTCACTTGGTACAGTCCAAAATTGTACCCATCTTCACCATGACAATAGATTAGTGGATATTGCAGGGCGTCGTAAGCTCGGTGGGTTTCCAAAATGCGTTGAAGGCGATCGTCGCGTGTACGCAACACGATATCACGTCTCTCACACTCCTGGTCGACTAAAACAACTGCAACTTCATCTGCGACGGGTGCATTGTGTCTTCCACGGTGTTCACCCACAGGACGTCTATCGGCACTTATAACAATTTTGAAATCATTGCTGCCTTGTGGAATTGACTCCAATGCAGCTTTGAATTCACGAACGTACTGGTTAACGCGATGCAGCAATTCTTGAAGTTGACCCAAAAGCTCAGCATTGAGCTGGGGAAAATTGTGATTTCTAACATTGAGCTGTTGCGTGTAATCGGATACAAAATAAATTTGGAGAAATTTGGGTTCATTTTCTGGCAGCAAAGATCCAATAAGGTGATAAACTTGACCTTGTACTTTGAAGGTTGGCATGAACGGTCCTTCCGTTATTTGTTTTGCCCCAAAGGAAGTCATTTGGAAAGCACTGTTATATAAACGAATATTATCCAAAAAACGGTTCGACTGGGGATGATCGCCATTCAGGAGACTTATAAGTAAGTGTGGTGGATCTTGGAAATTTGGAAGAACAATTTTTCCATTTGAGCAGCACATTCCATCTGTCTCTTTCCTCCATTTCAAAGCATGACAAAAATTACAAATTTCTCTCATGTCACCCACGAAAGTAAAGCCAGCATAATTAATTCTAGACGAATATGTGAACCCTGATTTTTCCCTATTGTCCCAAGGTAATAAAATATTTGCATCGTCATTTTCCATGGACTCATCAGCTCCGCTATTTGTTTCTCTATTCATATGGTATCGAGCTCGTTCTATTTCTAGGCGAGATTGACGTTGTTCTGCTGTTTCTGCTCGTCTTAGTTCATCTATTCTTTCCCTTTCAGATGCAAGATAACTTTCATTGTTTCTTTGTACACCTACATAGTTATGTCTAGCTATTTCTAATCGTTCTTCTCTTTGGGAGAGAGATTCAGACTCGCGCGAGAGAGCGTGTCGCTCTCGGTCAGATGACAGACGTGCTTGGCGTTCCTCGATACTCTCTTGAGAACGCAAAGTCGCGGTCCGAGTTCTTTGCGAACTTAAGCGCGACTCCCTTTCTGTGAAAGTCTCTGACTCGCGTGAGAGAGACTGGCGCTCCCGATCAGCAGACAGCCGAACTTCGCGTTCCTGGATATTCTCTTGAGAACGCAAAGTCGCGGTCCGAGTTCTTTGCGAACTTAAGCGCGACTCCCTTTCTGTGAATGTCTCTGACTCACGTGAGAGAGAGTGGCGCTCCCGATCAGCAGACAGCCGAACTTCGCGTTCCTGGATATTCTCTTGAGAACGCAAAGTCGCGGTCCGAGTTCTTTGCGAACTTAAGCGCGACTCCCTTTCTGTGAATGTCTCTGACTCACGTGAGAGAGAGTGGCGCTCCCGATCAGCAGACAGCCGGTCTTCGCGTTCCTGGATACTCTCTTGAGACCGCAAAGTCGCGGTCCGTGTTCTTTGTGAACTTAAACGTGACTCCCTTTCGGTGAACGTTTCCGATTCACGTGAAAGAGCGATGTGCTCTCGGTTAGCAGATAACCGTGCTTCACGATCTTCTTCCGATTCCTGAGACCTACAAAGTCTCATCCTTTTCGCATTTCGGCTACGCAGCGAAAGGTTAGTTTTTTTTCTTTGAGGCATTTTCAAGGAAAATTAAAGCAATAAACAAAACTAACAACACTTATGACTGAATAGCCTACAAACTTAAAAGAACGGTGCGTCGAACAGTCTAGTGTGACAACGTATCGTCTGTTCGTGGTCGTGACTCAACGAATTGGCAACACTAACTTACTGTATAACGATTGGCACTATTGGATTCAAACTACGAAGTAAATCAAATACAATCTTAACTTCGTACTTCAAACCAATGACCAAAGTTGACCAAACGAAACCAATAAGATAAGCAAATACTTTTTTTTCGACCAATTTAGAAAATCGATAAACCAAGCAACCAAAGAACTTTTACGACACACGCAAGAACTTTTAAGACACCTAACGAAACCCAATTTGCCTAGTAAACACGGTGGACGTCATCCTCGCGCGGAAAATCTTAACACCGCGATTCAGAAAATGACGTCATTTGCACAACGCCATCTATCGGATTTAGATTTCAACTATCAACATTAGTTCTATTTTTAGTCTTAAGATGTCGTTGCAAGTACTATACTTAATTGCGTAACGTAATATTTTACTTCTTGAACTCACTAAATTAATCATATCTTTTGATAGAGTGAACCGATTTCGATGAAACAAAAACTAAGTTAAACCTCAAGTTGCGTATAATTTTTGTATATAAACATTGTCAGCATTGAATTCGTAGATTTTACGTGATGTGCGCACAAACAAACAGACAAACAGACAAACAGACAAACAGACAAACAGACAAAAATTTCAAAAATGATGGAAATGGGTTCTGTTACTTATCTTTTCACACGCTGGCTATTTTTTGTTTCAATTTCTTCAATGTACAAAAATGACTTTTCTACAGATTTATTATATGTATAGATAACATTTTAAGTCTACCATCCTTATTTATTTATGAAATAGCTATTTTTGTACGAACCAATCCTAACCTATTTAAGAAACAATCAGATGTTTCTATTCGTAATCGACGAGATAATAATACATTATGCGTACCAAGATCAACCACGGCATTGATGCGTAAAGGTGTTTTTTGTTTAGCACCTATCATTTATAATAAAATATCAAAACCTATTAGACAAATGCCTACTGCTCTATTTAAAATACATTTAAAAAAATATCTCATAGCCAAATGCTATTATACCATATCGGAATTTTTAAATGACCGCAATTAATTGAATTGATTCCTATAATTACGACATTTTTACACCCATATCTGTTAAAACAATACTTTCCCGTTATTTTTTATTAAGTTATGAATTTCATAGTTTGCTGTGTAGACCCGTTTTTTCTATTTTTTTATTCTCTTATATTTCATTCAAAACCAAAAACATATTATTTGATGTATACTCTTGTTTTATTATTATTACTCAAATTTAATTAAAATTTTGACATACTGTGTTTTAATTGAATTAAAATTTTGACATACTGATTTATGATTGAATTAAAATTTTGTCATAGTATTTTTATTGAATTGAAATTTTGACATTGTAATTTCAATTTAATTTAAATTTTTGACATGGTAGATTTTTTTTTTATTGATTTTTAATTTTCACATTGTAATTTTTAATTTTAATTTTGATATTGAATTCTTTTATTATTGTTTGTCCAGTGCAACTAATTTTGTACGCCATAAATGGCAAAACATGTAGCCACATCATATTAACCTTTTGAGCGCCACGGTCTTCTATAGAAGACAACCGTTTCCGTGCCCCCCACGCCACGTCTTTATTAGAAGACAATATATAATCTTATCGTTTATTACATTAAAATACATGAACAAATGCTTTGAGCGTATTGCTACTATTGCCTAAAACCCTAAACTAAATGTTTTATTTCAATAGTGGTCTTTGTTTATATAAAAAAAACAGAAAAATAATACCAGCCAATTTTTTTGCCGTGTCCCAGGCGCCATCGTCTTTATAGGAAGACGCCTAGTGCTGTGGTTACTTGATTAAGTTTCTAAAGTGTCGATATACACAAAAGTTTAAAAAAACACTTTTATTTCGAATCAAAATGTTGAGTTTTGAAATAAATGCGATCCTTATGGAGAATGTACGTAATTTTGCTAGCCCTTACGCATATATTTACTCAAATCTTTTAATACACACAAAGCCGGACTTTGGTTTATACTGATATCGATATTGAACGATCCCGTCACTACGAAACTAATAGATATCGGTGCCTCGTGCGCCATGGACATCAATAGAAGACAACCTGTGACGTCATAGACGTAAGTGAATCAAGGTCAGTGTGAGATAGTGCAGCGCTGTTATGGATTGATATCGATTTAAAAAATAATAAGTGAAGCTAATGAATTACGTCCTGAAGAACTTAAGAATCCTACAAGGTGTGGACTAGGAAGCTGAATCCGATAAATACGAGAGTACATCAGACGAAGATTTTGAGTTAGTGTAAATTACTTAACGGTATGAAAAAATAAATAACTAATAATAATAATCTTTATTCAAACTTGAAATTGGTAAAATATACTAATTATATATATATATATATATTTTTATTCGTTTATTATTATATTAATTTACTTTAATAAAATTTTTCGTTCATTAACCTAATTATATTGGCGTAAGTAGGTACCTACATTCTAAATTAGTATGATATCTCAGAATACAGAAAATACCAAAAATTGCGTTCCTACTTTGAGTGGGATACACCGTATCCAGAAAAGAAGCGCATAACGTGATGAAGCAGAATATATAATAATAATATTAATGTGTTTAGCATAAACACAAAAAAAAAAAAAAATTGAACATACCCATCCCTTTTATCAAATGAAATTTTACGTGCTACGGGCGCCGCGGTCTTGATAAGAAGACAACTAGATGACGCCAAATGAAAATAGGGATGTAGCCAACTTCTTATGGCTGAATTGAGTTATGTATCTGTTTGGTCATTTTCTGTAGTGTATCCTGCTTTTTCTTATCACAGCTATTGT
This sequence comes from Orthosia cruda, assembly GCA_964057195.1. Taxonomy (NCBI): domain Eukaryota; kingdom Metazoa; phylum Arthropoda; class Insecta; order Lepidoptera; family Noctuidae; genus Orthosia; species Orthosia cruda. Next base: position 14,871,518 of record OZ059847.1, read on the forward strand.
TAATAAAACAAGATATCGAAAATTGACAATATTTTATTTATTGAGTTATCGAAATACGTCATTAATTCTATTTTTCTGGTACATGTATAAAAAAAAATACATGTACGTAACATTTATCGATACTACAATTACCCTCATCACTACTTTTTACTATGTATTCGTTATACATTTATAGCTTGGCGCTGGGGGACACATTGCGTTTTGTACCGCTTGGCGCTCAAAAGGTTAATATAAGACCATACTGTACTCATGTTTTACAAAATAAATATCTTATCTTATCTTATCTTATCTTATCTTATCTTATCTTATCTTATCTTATCTTATCTTATCTTATCTTATCTTATCTTATCTTATCTTATCTTATCTTATCTTATCTTATCTTATCTTATCTTATCTTATCTTATCTTATCTTATCTTATCTTATCTTATCTTATCTTATCTTATCTTATCTTATCTTATCTTATCTTATCTACTACTCATAAACTTTTAAAGCATACTTAGATGTGATAGTTTTCCTTTTATTTTCATTATACAATACTGTGTTGATTTTTTTCACATACTTATCCAAAAGCAACCATTTTGCTGGTGGGATGGGGAGCACTTGATTCTAACAAAAAGCCATTTACAGCTTAATTTGACGAAGGTGGATCCCTGAATCAAATATGGTTTTCACAGACCCGTAATATTTTTGAATGGCCTATCCAACGATAGTCCACACCATGGGACAGACGATAAAAATAAATACATGCCAACTTTACGTGTACAGGAGGACCCTTATTATTATTTAATTTTTTTAACACTTTGTAGGTCTGATTGTATAGCCATGCCAAATTATAGCCTTCTAGTACTAAATGTCTCTGAGATAAGCTGCGAAAGGACTGACAGATGGACATGGCGAAACTATAAGGGTTCCTTGTTGATATCGATAAATTTACTTTAATTACAAAGTAAGTTTTAAACTTCTAGATCGTGTGTGGTTTGGTAGCCAAAGTGTCAACCAAAGGTATACTTACTTTAATCGAGGCTTTTAATCACTTAATTAAAGTTTATGAAAAAGCCTTGACATCCCGGCACGAGGCAGAGACTAATAATAAAGTAGGTGGATGACGGACTGGGTGTTAATTTGTACTAGATTTTGTTAATGACTTCGCTTGTATCCTCCTAAAAGGATGGAGGAAGGCGGTCCTTTAAAAGGTGTGCGAGGGACTGGAGCCAACTCGTAGAGGCCTTGTTAGACATGTCTCAGGAAATGAGACACCAACCGACGATTATCCCTGTATGCATTACGCAAGTGCACCCAAGTGCAATCTCCGGTTGGTGCAGGACTATTGCAAAATATGGAAAGAAAAATATTCGGCTATGTGTTTCGTAGGATCGATTGCCTAAAATTATAGGACTACGGGCCCCTTCCTGACCATTGTTAAACTACACGGTTATAAAATAAGTATTTATGTTACGGTCAAAACTGTTAATCGCTCAAAAGCACTTTTAACTGAAATTAGGCAAAAGTAATGTTGACTTTTAACCAACGTGTTCACTTTGGTTAAAAGTAGTTTTGTCTAAAAATCTGTAGCTAATAGAGATTTTAACTGACAATATGTGGTTAAAAGTTATTTTGACTGACGCTCTTATCTCTTTTAAACAGTTAGTATGTAATATAAGATTTAATGTGTTTTAAATTCGTCTGTCTATACGGAAAGTTTAGGTTAAGGTTTAGATAATTAATACAAAGATGATGTAAGAAGTACATATTAAAGAAAAAATACCCAATAGATATATGAGCAGCATCAATTTTATTATGTCATAGATTTCTTGAGCTGGTAAAAACTTTTTTATAACACAGACTTCAATTATGTTGCGTTTTAGTCTACTTTACCGACGGTGTTTTCTATTCTGCAAATTTTGCATTTTTTCTGCCACTTGCATTGTAAAGATTTTAAATTGTTATTTTGTCCATAAAATTAAAATGACTGTCTTGCATATCTTCTATCGCTAAATTTGTTTCTAAAAACGTTCTTTCATTTTGTACTCACAATTTTTTACAAGAATATCTGCAGATTCTTCAATTGTAATTTAGTTAAAAAAACTTTGCGTTTTTTCGTAATTTATGTCAACCACCATAAATTTTTAAGAGTTTTGATTGATACAATGAGTCAAAACTTTTAATTAACGAAATTAGTCAGTAAAAACTTATTTAACCAGCTCCATTGGGAAAAACTAGTTTTGACTATAATTTCAGTCATAAATACTATTGATTGATTTTGCTGTTTAAAAGTACTTTTCACTGGTTATGAGTTTTGACTGCAACATCTATACTATTTCACCATTCTTATTATTCATGATGTACGTATATAGGTACTTATTGGTTAAAATAACTGTGCATCTCGCCCGCACTCCTGCCTACCCAGCTGCCCCCACGTTCGTCTCGTGCGCCAATAGTGAGAGTTGAACGTCAGAGTGACGTCACAGTGCCAAGTGTGCAGTTATTTTCACCGAGTAGTACACACATTATTTTGATATTTACTACCCTATGGTGTTTGCTTGTGGCTTAATAATAACATAAAAAATCGAAGACATGTGATACCTACAAACTCGCATTGGGCCCGCGTGGTGGATTACGACCTACTCCCTCTCACAGAGAGGAGGCCTGTAGCCCAGCAGTTGGTATATTAATAATGCTGATGATGACGATGATGATGAAATAATAACTTTTTCACAGGTCAATCTTAAAGGTTAAGCTTGCCAAGGTCGGTATGTGGATACGTGAGCAACATTGACAGCCATTACGAATAGTCAGAATCCAGAAAATTTGTCACCGGTAAAGCAAAGGGATATCGTGTTTTCCAGTTACTGGGTTTTGTAGGGCAGATAATCAATCGCCCTACGAAAAATACCTACTTAATATATATAATAGTAATAGTTCGATTCCAAAATAGTTGAGAAAAAGGCTAGGCAGATTGATTGGTGAACAACCATTTCGCTTCCACTTGACACTACAACACACTAGGATGTCACAGACACTGCACAGCACATAAACTCGTAACTGCGACGAAGCTAAATAAAACAATCCTTATCCTTCCTTCTTCATATGTATTGACAAATACACTGAGACTTATTAACCTAATGACCCTAGCGAATCGTCAGAGAATCTTAATAGCGTGATACAGGCTTCGACCAAAACTCAACACCGCCATCTACCGTGACAACGAGCAAATACTTGCTCAAATAATTGGTTTTTGCTTGTTTTCACTCACATTTCAAACCAAGCCGTTGTATGTAGTTCGGTGTATATTCAAGACTAGCTTTTGCCCGCGGCTTCGCACGCGTAGAATTCATGCTTCTCCTTACCATATTTTAACAAAAACAATCTAAACTAACAAAACTAAGCTACAAAACCAATGAAGAAAAGAAACTGTCCCCAGCAAAACCACAAAGTATTCACGCATAAGCTCAAAATTCCGTTTTCGCATACAACTGTCAACGACGTCGGTCCTGTAGCGAGTGCCCGCTTCAGGGCTCTGCACTCATACTGGTGCCAATCTCGCCCCTTGCACCTTTGTTGCATCTCTCACTCCGCGTTGCAGCCGTGTGGATGGAACGTACACTTAATTCCCGCCACGTATCTTGACTCTTGGGTACCATACCGAAAGTATGACAATCAGGGCAGGGCTCAAGTTACCTGCCTGTCCGTCTAGTAGATTTGAGTGATTATTGATTATTATTATATTATTTCTTTAATTATTGCTATCATGTAGTGTAGTGGCAGATACCTAATTCTGTTAAATAAATAAAGAGGATGAGTGCGCCTTATTAGTAGGTATTGTTATAATTTCAGTTACTATCTAGCCTACCTGTAGTAAATTACCTACTGGAAATCAGTAGGCAGGGTGCTTGTAGGCTATGCGTTGCATTGGTAAATTTCTTAGTGCTCACCTACACCACCAAAGGAACCTACCTACAGAAGTAATGATTAGGTACTACATTCTTTACAGAATACCTATTTTATTTTTCTACACTGCTGACCCCTAATGCAACAGCTTAAATGAAATTAAAACGAAATAAACTGCAAATTATTTTAATACAATTGTTACACGTAAATGTTTAACATTGATAAGTTAGCTTAGATAATAGGTCTATCCCTATCCCGTCCCTATTTAATTCCTATATTTATGCGTTGAGCCATTTTATAGGTACCAACAAACTTTAAAGACTTGAAATTATTTTTAATAATCTTTTCTTTGTAAAAGAAGGACTTTGGTACACAACATTTCATCCCCCATGATCCGCTCCCCAAGGACGGAATTCCCAAAAACCTTAAGTTGCGTTAAATTTTAATATTCAGCCCAAACCCATAATTCGAAGATCCTAACTTAAAACTGACCGACTTTCAGACGAAACTTTCATCCCCTATTTTAACTCTATTAGGGATGGAATTCACAAAAATCCTTTCTTTGTGGATGCCTGGACAGTATAAAGTAACTATGTGCAAAATTTCAAATCTCTAGACGATTTTGTTATTCCCATGACTTCATGGGGATGAAGTCATGGGAATAACTTTTCATCCTAATGGGGGTGGAATCTTCAAAATCGCTGAGACACTTGTAAATTATTTTTTTAATCTTCAGCCTAAATCCAAAATATGAAGATTCTGACTTTAAAACTGACAGATATTCATACAAACTTTCATCCCCTATTTCACGCCCTTAGGGGTGGAATTTCCAAAAATCCTTTCTTAGTGCTCACCTATACTACCATAGGTTCCTTTGGTAGTGTAGGTGAGCACTAAGAAGCTTCAGCCGTTTGCGCTGTGCGTTGATGGTCAGTGAGTGAGTCAGTCAGTCACTTTCTTCTTTTATATGTTTTTTAGATGGAATTTATTCGAGTGGATCGAGCTTTAAACACGCGCAATAAGATAAAAGCAACATCCATGTTTTATATTTGTATCAATTCTAAGATATGCATATTTTATTGCATATATAAATAGGGCATCTGTTGGTTTACGTATAAAACAAGGGGATACACCAGCCATTTACGTTTTATAGCGGAATAAAAATACTTTTGTGACGGTTTGTATGAAAAAATGACAATTTTATCAGGAACTTTGATATATTACTTGTAATGCCCTGCCTGTTAAGATAAGGTTATGTCCATAAAAGACAAATAGTCGCGTGGTAAAGGTTAAGTAGGTTGAAATGAAATTCGATTGATTTGGCTTGCTAGTGTGATAATCAAAATCAGAAAATAGCTGGGGAAAAGTTGCGAGAAGCACAGGTCTAGTCGATATTGCAGCGCTTGAGGAGGCCTCCCCATGTTTTTTTTTTTTTTTTCCTTTATTTATCAATTATACAAAAAGTTACAGGTTTATTCGTATCTAATAGCAACCAAAAACCACTAAGGTTTAAACTTGTGCTATCGTGAGTCTATTAGTATGTTTATTTATGTGCTATATATAAAAAAAAGAACGCTAAAGGCGATAACAATTAATAACAACTCAAACTAGTTAAAGACCTATATTATTATTTAGGTCTTTAACTAGCTTGTACCACAAACATCTCTGCATTATCTAAATAATACTTAAATAATATTGTTTAAGCTTACATTTTATATTTTTGTCTGATATACAATTATTTATTTCTGAGGGTAGACTGTTAATAAGTCTCGGTATAATATAAGCAGTAGTTCGCTCACCATACGTGTTGTTTGCGCGCTGTGTACGAAGCCTATTCTCAGAAATTGCCCGCGTGCGTACAGGATGTTCAATTATGTTTCTTAAAGATTCATTGAAAAATTGTTCTTTTAATAATAAAAAAAATACTTGTGTATGAACTGGTAAGACTTTACAGTGTTTAAAGAGGCAATTTATATCTTCGTGAAATTGATTTCTAATTTTGGGAGACACTACCGTTTTTAAAATTTGAACTTGAATTTTGTAAATCTTATCAAGATAGGTTTGGTAGGTACGACCATAACTACTAAGCCCATACTGGATGTAAGATTCAGCCAGTGCGTAATATAGCATAATCTTCACTTTGAAGGGCAAACGGTTCTTTAATATTGTAATATTAGCAAGAAATTGTCGAAGTTTATCGCAAACACGTTCTACGTGATGACTCCAGTTAAACGTATCATCTATAACTACTCCAAGATATATTTGTTTATTGACAACATCTATTTGAGGACAGTTACAATTGGTCATATTGACGGCATGCAAGCAGTCATGGTCATGGGCTATGTCCAGCAGTTGACGTCCTTCAGCTGAAATGTTGATAATGACTAGGAGTTGGGCACTTTCTGATGATGTTTAATCGTATGATACACACTGTCATCATCATCATCGTCAGCCTTGTAATGTTCCCACTGCTGGGACACAGGCACTGTGAGAGGGAATGGGCCGCAATCCACCACGCGGACCCGGATTTCAATTTTTTGGTTCTATGTCATGCCGGTTTCCTTCACCGTTTTTAGAGCCGTGTTGATGAAATAATTTACACAAAGTAAAGCGCCTGCGTGGGTTCGAACCCACGACCTACAACTTGTAAGTCGTGGCCGTTACTACTGGGCCACCGCTCCACTCTTACACACACAACGCATACTGTATGCTTACATATTTCTGATACCTATTCAGTATAATTATATCGACATTTAAAACAATATAAAAACGCAAATAAAAATCGTTCTTACTGGCAATCTGTCAATCTCAATCCCAGGTTCACGAACAATTTCGATCTTCTCTTCACATAACAAAGTCACCCGATTCTGGGCTTTTCTCCCGCATCTGAAAATTCCTTTATATACGGAGGTAACAGGGCCATTCTACTATTCGAGAAACAATTTTTAAGTACAAAAAATGACTGATTTACCAAAGAAGAACAACATTGCTATCATAAATATAAAATTTTGATGGAAATTTGACAATTTCACACAAGGTCAAGTTTTTTTTGTTTGTCGTAATTTAGAATGGCTATTGACTTATGTACATAATAAGGGTAGGGCGAACCGCGCGGTTTTTTACGCCTCAATCTGGTCCTTCAGAGGTCGTCCTAGACCGAAGTGAAGTAATACCGTATTTCTTGTATTGTGACTATGGTGTACACGTATAAGCAAACGTTCGGACGGCCGCATCTGGTATTATAATTATAAATCTATGTGGTGTCGATTTTATGTGAAATTCTGCGTCTTTAAAATATTTTTTGTACTCGAAAGCACACAGGATAGACTATTCAATTGCCTACCAATGAAGACTAAAAAGGATATTCTTTTTACTTGATAGCCAGCTGAATGGTCATCGCTTATAAGGAAACATTCGGACGGCCGCATCTTTACTTCATAAATCTATGAGAATGGCCCCGATTCTCAATAATACCTCGTAACAATACAATATGGGACATGGAGGGAGCCAAATCCGGAACTAATAACCCACTTTTTATTAGCTGTCAACTTGTCTACCAGCCAGAGACTTAATAAATCTTGCTAAACAATTTTCTTCTCCACAATTTCCAGTGAACTTTTGGTTATAATGAGGCGATTATTTTTGATTTATTGGATTTTATTTAGGGTTATCAGGAGGTGGAAGTACCCACTGTGTATTTTTGGATTTATTGCTAATGAGCTTTAAGACCGTCATGCGTCAATTGCATTATTGGGGATCGGCATTTCATTGAATAGGTCTAATATTGTGTTCTGGAGATACAAATTATATATTTCTTCAATTAAACAATTGTGTTCCTCATGTTTTACCAACAATTACCGCTTCAAATATTTACCTACTTACATAACAAGCTGTATGGTGGACCTAGTGGTAATGGCTCTGACTAGTTTTGGTCGTCGTTGGTTCGAACCTAGACATGATTTTATTTTACTACTTGTATGTGTGCGTGTAGTTTCTTTTTAAATTTCATTCATAACTTCTTAATGTGGTGATGAAATGCAAATGCACCTACGTTGGAAGTAATCTTAATTAATATTATAAAATCGTGAAAATGTTTGTTTGTTTGTAAATGGTAATATGTATCTGGTATTATAACGAAAATACTTTGGCAAAAAGCTACCCTATCATTCAATTTTATCTCGGCTAATTTCTATCCTGGAACGATACGAGAGCGAAGCAAAAAGCTAGTTATTAAAAACCGGCCAAGTGCGAGACGAACTAGGGCACGAAGGGTTCCGTACCATTATCGCAAAAAACAGCATAAACATCACGTTTGTGGCATGGGAGCCCACTTAAATATTTATTTTATGCTGTTTTTAGTATTTGTTGTAAATCGGCAACATAAACACATGGTCTGTGAAAATTTCAATTGTCTAGCTATCACGGTCCAGATACAGCCTGGACAGACAGACAGACGGACCGCGGAGTTTTAGTAATAGGGTCCAGTTTTTACCCTTTGGGTACAGAACCCTAAAAACGGCGTCACTATCGCAACCTTTTGCTACACATAGAGTGACTTTCATCCTAACTTAGCGGGAAAAGGTTACGTGTGAGTCATAAGTTATGCGACAGTGTACGGAACAGTTAGGCTTTGGAAAGGGTGAGGAATTGAGGAACTTGCGCGAGTTCTAAATAGAGTTGAAAATTGCGAATGATACATTTTATTATTTTCCGAAAATTTGTATCTTACTTTTTTTGCACTATTTCCCCGTAGTAGTGCAGTAAGCATGAGTATTTATAAAAGCAACAAAAAGAAAACTGTTGGGATTGTTACAGAATAGCGCTACTGTTGTGTGTGTGAACTATTGCTCATACAACTACCTACGCTATTGCCGAATAAAAACGTAAACGATAAAGCGGGCCTCTATAACAGACTGCTGTATATTTTGTCACATCGGTATATTTTACTGGATCTGGAATTCTGTCATGTGTGTGAACTCACACATACAACTACATATTTCAGCGCCGAATAAAAGCGTATACGATAACGCAGACATGTAAAACGGACCTATGTGTGATCGAGCACTAACGTAAGGCGCTATTTAGTAAATAAATCGCGTCCACCACCGCGCCCACACCCGCTTTAGTCATCGCGCGTTCACTCTAGACAAGCCCTTAATCAGAGTTACGTCGGTATAACTTATGAAGTCTACATTGCACAAGCTTTGGGGCTGGAAGGTTCTCCAGACTGACTTTGTTGTAAAGAGCAACAGATAAAAAAATAAAATTTAAGTTTTTTAACCTCTTTTCAATTAATTTACAATAATGAACGACAATTATTTACATGATTTGATCCATACCTACGTAGAATACTATTATCTTTTTTTAGGGGATTCACCCGTGAAAACAAAATTATACTAAGTACTCATCCTGACCATAGTTTAACTGTATTACAAATTACATCCAAATCTGTTTAGAGGCTTGATTGATTAACGAACATCCAATGTACTACTTTATTCCCAGCAGCTTAAGCCTCTCGTTTCATGTGCCAAATTGCCAAAACCTACGTTCCTGTGCGAGCCTCTTTCCCACCGACCCGCGATTGAAACAATATTTTCTGTTCTATTCACCAACCCAACACTTCTTATTCTAGTCCTTGGACGCCACTCGGTCACTGCGGTGGTGTCCTACCTAGATCCGAATCAGAATGTTTGAGTTTTTAGGTTAGATTCAGGATGTAGCAATTGAGGCAAAATATTTGACGGTAGCAACACAATACATCTTTGTACCTTACGGGACAGAGACGTGGTCGCTCACAATGAGCCACACCAGAAAGCTTAAAGTCACCCAAAGGGCAATGGAGAGGACTATGCTCGGAGTTTCCTTGCGTGTACGAATCAGAAATGAAAACATCTGCAAGAGAACCAAGGTTACCGACATAGCCCGAAGAATTGCCAAACTTAAGTGGCAGTGGGCAGGGCACATTGCTCGCAGAACGGATGGCCGTTGGGGCTGGAAAGTTCTAGAGTGGCGACCGTGTACCGGAAGATCGGCAGCGTTGGAAAGCCTCCCTCTTGGTGGAGTGAAGACATGCTCAAAGCTGCGGGCATCCGGTGGATGCGAAAAGCACAGGACCGATCAGTGAGCCGACGCTTGGGGGAGGCCTATGTCCAGCATCGGACGTCAATTGGCTGAAATGATGATGATAAAGGCAACACAATCCAGCATGACACTATCTAACCAATTATTCGCACTAGTACCTTTATCTACAGTGCAGTTTATATCGATAAAAATAATGTGCCTGCCAAACCGCTTTCGAGCCGTCGTTTCAGTTTAACCACGCTACTGGACTACTGATATTTTTACACGAAGCGACTGGTTTAATCTCCCCGACGTTACCAGTGTTATAGTCTGTTTATAGGAACAATAATTAGGTATACTGATTAGAGTTTTAGCCCTGCTTTCTGTGTTGATGATTCGGAACTTGTCATACTCCACTTTATCATGAAATTTTGACAATCTTTAGCGTTTAAGTGGCGTTTGATAACTTGTTAACGTCACATTAAGAAACCGGAGTCTCGTTTTTTTTAATTTGTCTTCTAACCCGGTGACGTCTAAAATATTTGTAGAATTTGTTCTGTTTAAAAAACGAACACTTATTTGTTTTTTCGTCACTAATTAGTACCGGGATTTCAATTTAGAAAAATAATTTCTGAATGCCCCAATTCCAAATTCAAATTCCCAAACAAACCGTCATTTATTTCTGTACCGCCATATTTCTAAACAGACGAAGAGCGATATTAGTTTTTAGTTTAGTTTCCATAACTTTATATAATGTCTTCAGCGAGTGTACGAAAGTTTTTCAATCAATTCAGACGACGCACTTGATATTCAGATGGTTATTGAGTGTTTTCCGGTATGCGGAACCCGGAGATAGGTGGCCCACTAACTTTAGTTTTGAAATCTTTACCGGGCTTTTTGGTTCGAGCACTTATACAGGTTGATCTGGCAAGATGGTATTTATCAAACGTTCTGGTTGATTACCTTTGGAATTTATTTCAATTAGTGACACTATCCATCCGATTTATTAATCCCTTAAATGAGAGTTATTTTTTTTATTCGATCACGAGCATAATAAATTCATAATTTCAGCGAAATATGTTTGCTTCTGAACTTAGGCCTTCTCCTACTCTCGCAACATTGACCGGTCATGTGCGTCCGTCAGTAGATGGATAGAGTATGTTAACATATTAACGTAATTATGTAACGACGTACACCGAAATTTCCCTTTTTAGACGTGGTTGGCGTAACTTTTTATTGGTGTAGTTACCTTCATGGATCGTGTTAAATTTTACGAACCTTGAATATAAGAAACATTCTATGAATTTAGTTAATTTTGGCTGCTATTGTGGTTGTTGTTGCCAGGCATAGGAATGTGTAGAAAAAAAAACCCACTTCTAAATAAAAACACTATAAAGTTAAAAATAACCTCAATTTTGGAAGTAGTTATTCCTGTTTTTGATTCTTCGTTTTTTGACACTGACTTCCGAAATTGAAGTTATTTTTCACTTTGTAGTGTTTTACTTGGAAGTCGTTTTAATTTTTTCATCACACTTGCACTTAAAAAGTATCTAAACATACAGGTTAACTTGGCCGTAATGCCCCATATAAAACCCTCGGGCTTTCTTTTTGTCATGAAACCCTAGGGCGGTAAGTAATATTTTTTTAATTTATGGCACAGAACAAAGGTCATGCAAGTTCAAGCAAGGAGTTTACACGCAATTGAAAAATTGTCTTAAAATGTTAACTTAACAGGAATTTCTTTGCAATCTCGCTACATGTTACTTAAATACTCAACTAATGTTCTTAATAATCGATTTTAATAGTTATAGTATGAAAACGTCGAAATTATTTAATTCTTTTTACACTCCGTCATGGCTGTATACCTACGTAAGTCTTTGCCCTTAAAGTTTCTGAACGAAACACTGTATAATCTGTGGTGTGGGCAAAAATTCGCCAACCACTTTAAAAAAAGTTTACGTATTTCGTAATAACAGCTGTGCTGACTTGTGTATTAAAGCTATAGTTCATAATTATTACTCGCAAATGTGATGAAAAACATTGTATGTATCACGTGCGGTACGGGAATTACGAACCTCGACATAAAATGTTCCTCGATATATGTATCAACATACAATGTTTTTCATCACATTTGCGAGTAATAATTATAGCTTTAATACACAAGTCAGCACAGCTGTTATTACGAAATACTTGAACTTTTTTTAAAGTGGTTGGCGAATTTTTGCCCACACCACAGATTATACAGTGTTTCGTTCAGAAACTTTAAGAGCAAATACTTACGTAGGTATACAGCCATGACGGAGTGTAAAAAGAATTAAATAATTTTGACGTTTTCATACTATAACTATTATAATCGATTATTAAGAACATTAGTTGAGTATTTAAGTAACATGTAGCGAGATTGCAAAGAAATTCCTGTTTTGATAACATTTTAAGACAATTTTTCAATTGCGTGTAAACTCCTTGCTTAAACTTGCATGACCTGTTTGCTATGCCATATATTAAAAAAAATATTACTTACCGCCCTAGGGTTTCATGACAAAAAGAAAGCCCGAGGGTTTTATATGGGGCATTACGGCCAAGTTAACCTGTATGTTTAGATACTTTTTACGTGCAAGTGTGATGAAAAATATTTTGTTTTACACTTTTTAGTTGTGTACATAATGGGCAAGTTCTATAGTAAGGTACCTACAATGCCCAAAGTTATGCCAGAATAGATAAAGTAAATACCATAAAACTTAAACGTACCAGAGTTAACTGTACACATCTGCGTACCCCTTTAAAGCCGGTACGTGATGCTATGTTATGATATGGCGTAAACAATAAACATACATGCGATTACAACAATCTCGAGAGATTTGCCGTCATTTGACGTCATGACGAGTTCTGTTCCATATTTCCGAAGTTCATCTTCACAAAAGCACGGTACGGGGCACGTACTCTATCAAATAAAAAAATAAATAATTTTCAAAATCGGTCCACAATTGACGGAAAAATCGGTGAACATTCATACTTTATAAAAAAAATACATTCAGCTGCATTAAGACCCGCCTCTTCCGATTTTAAAATCAAAATCAACAGATTTTTATAAATAAGACCCCTTTAACAGGCATTCCTGGAAGCTATATTTTGAGACACATAAAATAATTGGAAAAGAATTCCCGTAACCGCTTCTGAAAACATCTCCAGGGAAAACATTATTTCAGGAAATGTATTAAAGTGATCATCCTTACCATTATGGTCGATTCAGCATTCAAGTGCCCCGAATTCAATGAATTACGAATATAGTAATTAATTCCTTTCTTTGGATTTGCGAGACCAACCAATTCGAGATTAACATTTGTTTAATAATCTGGGTAATGTGACCATAAATAATTGGTACAGTTAGCATACATAGGTGTAAGTAAATTATATTGTACTCTTATTTACTTAACTTTATTTCTGAAATAAATAATCTACCTCAAAACTATTAGCCAGCCACGAAGGGTAACAATGAATAGAAAGTCACCCTTTGTGGCTGGTTATATTTCGGTATAATTACGGTCCAATACTCTTTAATTTTGCCTAGCAAGCGTGGAACGCCTACTACTGAAAATAGTCATAATTAAAAATAATTTTACTCGTAATATCGCAACGATCAGGCATTGGATATACGATCAAAACAACGCTACTACTCAAGAATGCAAGAGTGAAATGATAGAGGATTGAAAACTAAATCACATGAGTTTCTAAAATCCTGATTATGACATAACATGTATAACAGAAAATTGGCTAGAGGATTCGTATCAGTCTTCTGAGTATTTTGATTAAAGATACACTGTTGTGCGCCGTGATCACAGTGATCATTTAAACAAATTGTACTCTAAAGCTTATGGTGGTGGGATAATGGTAGCTGTTAATAATAGATTTAGTTTTGTGAATAAAATTAATACTATGTATAAGTGATACTTATGTATAAGTGTTGGTACTGTCTATGTTAATCTCTGTTTGGTTTATTTGCCTTCTTACATACCTTGCCATGTATATAGACAATTCTTGGCCGTCGGTGCTCCGTGGACCAATTGAAGTTTGACCAATTGGTCTATCGGGAAAATTACATGTTTCCATCGTCCAATTACCAATTGGGCTATGGAGAAACTGGACGTAAACCAATACTATGTTCCATTATAACATTATAACCCTGAGATCACACCAGTTTTGGGTTCAAAGAACCCTTTGATATATTTTTTGGTTCACATAAAACTGAATTCAAAAATATTATAGGTAAATAAATATAATATAATGTTAGCTAATTATAGTTAAATATAATAGAATATTCAATGAAAATATAGGAAAGTATGTAAACTGTTTGAAATGGCAACTTCACAGAAAACTTATGTGTCATTATGGCGTCCATGTAATGACAATGTAAACATTTTTCTGATTAACTCGTTTGCGTCCCAGTGGGAAGAATTGACGATTTTTTCCCGGATTAAATAAATATATAATTCTTTTCAAGACAATAAGCCATTTTTTGAGTATTTTAGGGTTATCCATTTTGTTACAGAATATTTCAGACAGTTTGTCCTATCTGCATATTTTTCACTGTCTGTGTTTATTTTCTCTGAGGTACGTGCAATGCTTACTTCTGTAATTTGATATTTTAAAACATCGACTATATAAATAAGTTTTTCAAAAAAAATACAACCGACTTCCTTATAAAAACATTACAAAGTGAACAATAACTTTAATTTCGGCAGGCGGTGTCAAAACCCGATGAAACGAAAACAGGAACACCCATTTCCGAAATTGAAGTTATTTTTCACTTTGTAGTGTTTTTATTTGGCAGTTGGATGTATTTAAAAAAATAAAAATATTTATGCTTATGGACAAGGCTTTACAATACTATTAAACTGGTCAGCGGAACATTTCTCAATTCTCCATAGCCCAGTTGGTAATTGGACGATGGAAACTTGTAATTTTCCCCATAGACCAATTGGTCAAATTTCAATTGGTCCATGGAGCACCGACGTTCTTGGCCAGGGCTGGGGCAATATGTCTAAGCCACAACGAGCGTAACACATTGATTCTCGGTGATTTTGATTGTCCTAGGCATTAGCGATTATAAGTGTTTAGAATTGAGGGATTGCCTAAATATCACGGGTTATAGTCAATTAAACAATGTTTGCAATAAGAGTAATAATATCCTAGATTTAGACAAGGTGGATGAGAACTTCAGTGTTTCTGTAGCGAGTGCACCTGCACTCAGTACGCCAGATGTGCACCATCCCCCACTAGAACTAACTGTGGTCAATATTTTAAGTTCTAATTTGAATAGTAAAATACAGTCTATTTAGACTGAATTGTATGTATTAACATTCATAACAAAATGGACTATGAGGCATGTGTTCGTGATCTACGCCTAGTGAATTAGGAGGATTGTGACTATCTAAGTATTAATTTAGTTTGGTTGGAAAAGCACGAATGTAGGACTCGGTTTAAAAACAGCCTTGGAAGACTGCTTCAGATATTATTTAGCAAACATTGAAAATTAATTGAAAATGAATGTAAAATCTTTTTGGCGATATATCAAATCGAAGAAAACGCATAATGGTGTACTAGACCGGATTTCTTGTTGTGATTGTTTAGGGAATGGAGGCAGTGGAGTGGTAGATCTATTTGCCGATTACTTTTCTTTGTGAACAGAGTCAATCAACCACCAGTACCTTTTTTTCTAATCTTTCCGCGTCCAATTACTATCTCTCTTCTATATCACTTCGTAAGAATGACATTGAAAAAGCATTTGAAACTAGATTTAAATAAAGAGGCGGCCCGGACGGACTGTCTTCTGTTTCTATTCGCCTCTGTATTGATGCTCTTATAAAAATCAATACACATAATATAAAATAGATCCCTTATAGAAGGCTTATTTCCTGATTTGTGGCAAGTCGCACACATTTGTCTTTACAATTCACTCCAAGTTCAGGTGTCCCACAAGGATCTAAATTAGGCCCTTTGCTTTTTTTGTTATTTATTAACGACCTGTTGGATATGATAAGCTGCGATTTCCTAGCCTATACTGATTTAAACGATTGTATGAAACTTCAGATTCATCTTAATGTTCTCCAGCGATGGTGTTTTTGTAACCAACCAGTCAACAACCTGTCTCTCTGTTTAGCGTTTGTGGACTACGAGAAAGCCTTCGATTCGATCGAGACTTGGACTGTACTGCAGTCTCTCCAACGGTGCCAAATTGATTACCGGGACATCGAAGTGTTGAAGTGTTTATACAAAAACGCCACCATGTGAGTTCGTCTTCAGGATCAGACCTTGGAACCCGTCCTTCTGCAGCGAGTTGTGAGACAGGGAAACGTCACACCTCCGAAGCTGTTTACCGCTGCACTGGAGGATGTCTTCAAGGTTCTGGACTGGAGAGGGCTAGGCATCAACGTTAATGGCGTGTACATCACTCACCTTCGGTTTGCCGACAATATAGTGGTTATGGCTGAGACCATGCAGGACCTCAATAAAATGCTTGATGATCTCAGTAGAGCTTCCAAAAGAGTGGCTCTGAAGATGAACATGGAGAAAATCAAGTTGATGTTGAATGGCCATGTTACACCCAATCCTATCAAGGTCGGAGACTCTAAACTCGAAGTTATGGGTGACTATGTCTACCTGGGACAAACGATCCAATTGGGTAGGGCCAACATCGAGAAAGAGGTCAACCGTCGAATCCGACTCGGCTGGGCAGCGTTCGAGCAGTTGCGCCGTATCTTCTCGTCCAACTTACCACAGTGTCTCAAGACGAAAGTCTAAGACCAGTGTGTGTTGCCAGCAATGACATTTGGCTCTGAGACGTGATCTCTTACAATGGGCCTTATCAGAAAGCTTACCTGTCACTCAAAGGGCAATGGAGAGAGCTATGCTCGGAGTTTCCTGGTGTGATCGAATCAGAAATGTAGAGATCCGCAAGAGAACCAGAGTTACCGACATAGCCCGAAGAATTGCCAAACTTAAGTGGCATTAGGCAGGGCACATTGTTCGCAGAACGGATGGTCGATGGGGCGGAAAGGTTCTAGAGTGGCGACCGCGAACCGGAAGACGTTGCGTTGGAAGGCCTTTCCTTTCCTTGACCTGGTGAAGGTTGCGGGTATCCGCTGGTTGCGCGACGCACGGTACCGGTCAATATGGCGACACTTGGGGGAGGCCTAAGTCCAGCATTGGACGTCTTTCGGCTGATATGGTGTTTTGATAATAAGATGTTGCTTAATGTTAAAAAAATGTCAATACAACATTTAGAAAAAAAAAAAAAAAAAATACAAATACTATCAATCAATCAATCTGCCTAGCCTTTTCCCAACTATATTGGGGCTGGCTTCCAGTGTTACCGGATTCAGCTGAATACCAGTGTTTTACATGGAGCGACTGCCTATCTGACCTCCACAACCCAGTAACTGGGTAACACGGCACTCCTTGGCAAGACTGGTGTCAGATCTCAAGCTTCTGACTACCCATAACGACTGTCAAAGATCTTCAAATGACAGCCGGGACCAACGGCTTAGCGTGCTTTCCAAGACACGGAGGAAACTCGGTATGTTGAAATGGTCACCTATCCACGGATCAACCTCGTCAAGCGTTGCTTAACCTTGATGATCGATAAGTTCTATATAAGATCTTTTCAATGATGTTCATAACATTCAGACACTATCCCTATTGAGGTTCATCGCATTAGGAGTTTGACTCAAACTCTTAATGCTCATAAATCTTAACTGATATATTGGGAGAAATGTTATTTTTTTTGTTGTAGTCTTAATTTTGAATTTGTAAATGCCATTCGAACCTACAATCAGTATGATAGCTATGTAATTCGGACTTTAGATATATTATTTTTCGATAGTTTTAGGCAGTCGTACTGCTTGTGTGACTCATAAAATAAAATAAATAAATAAAATATGCCTTGCCCTATCTTGATTGAACCATTTATTGAATCAAATAACAAAGTCAGAAACATTAATTTTAGGAATTCGCCAATCTTTGAGAATAGAGAGAGCTAGGTAAGCTTAGCTAGACCAGTTCACATTTGTTTTTATTTTGTGATGTTTTTGACGTGGCTGAATAATTTTGTGTGTTTTCTCAGTGGATGTCACACGCACTCTGGGTCACTAGGGTAGCTTTCCACGAATAGGAAAAGATTTTTATTGGTAAGTTTAGTATGACGGGTAGAATTAGCTCCTTGACAGAAGTAGGTGTTACCACGAAAAACATCGTAAATTAAAAGTGACAAATTGTTAAGAGTATATAAAATGCTGTGATTGGCAATCCATTCGACCAATCTCAGCAGTTTATAAGCGCTTGACAATTATTCGGCTTATTAAGAGTTTATCCTCGGCTTGTATAATGTGGTTAGTATTGATACGAGATAATATGAACAATAAAAATTACATTACGGTTAGTATGTAATTATATGGCAGAACCAGCACTAACATTATGGTGCATAAATAAAGGCTGTATTTTTTTTATTGCCCAATAAACGTTATGCCAAAGCCAGACCTAAAATGTAAATTCGCAGAACTGTGCTGTAAATGGTTCATGGTGAAAACGTTATGAATAATATATTTTTCTACAGTTTATATTTTCATAAAATATAAGTATGTAGGTTCGTATCGTTTGATTTAACTGCATGTCAGTTATTTATTAACTGCCATTTAAAACAAGCTGAAAACAAAAATTATGCTTTGTATTTTAATGAAAAGTCAAAATGATGAAAAGATTTTCGTCCATATTTTGAATCGTCTATGCATTCAAAAAGCATCGTGAATAAAGCTTGAGACAGTTTTTAAAAAAACGTGGCTGAAATATACAATTCATGCTTAACTATTCTGAGATTTATGATCAATATGGTCTCGCTATTAATTTTGCTTTATCTTCAAATTGTTTTTTGCTTTTTTATAGTTTAAACAAGTTTTACAAGTTTTTACCTACTTAAATTAAATAGTACTTTTGGTTTCAATTCCCTCAACTCTCTTTGTATGTAATTTCGTAATTTAGTTTTTGATTAATGGAAAAAACACTCATTATATAACCAATTTTTACTTAGCTACGAAATCAGGATTTCAAATAACTCTACATCATCTGTTTTATATCAATATAAAGTTCTTGTGCGACCGAGCTGAGCTCGCCTTAACTACACTACTACTAATTAAACCTAGATTTATCGCCGCTGAAACCCCCTGCATACTAAATTTCATGAAAATCGTTGGAGCCGTTTCCAAGATTCAGATTATATATATACATATATACAAGAGTTGCTCGTTCAAAGGTATTAGATAATGATTCCATTTAAATTTATGTAGTTTTGTTTACCTTCGTACCTTTTAAAATAAATATTCAAATTTAAACAAGCAAATTTACACATTTCCTAGTAACAGCAACAATACAGATATACTCGCACAAACTACCATCTAGAACGGAGATCAACATTCATCTATCCAAAGTCCTTTATGTAACTTATGTCCGGACCAAGATGCATTTCCATTTACTATATCCTCAGATTCATGTCTTTTAGCGTCACAGCTATATATCATGTGTATGGAATCCTCGTTTTCGTACCAATATGATTTTGTATGCGTTAATTTGGACCAATGGGAATTCTGTTTGTCGATGTATAAAAATTTGGTAAGGAAAGTTTTGTAACATTGTTGCAGCAACATATAGTTTGCAGAACTCTCGACGTAGCAGTTGCTGCAACAATATTATTGCACAAAAATATTATTCGTTATCGTGAGGAAAGTGGCATGTCCTAGATCCAAAAAATCGAAGACATGTGACATCTACCAAACCGCACTGGGCCCGCGTTGTAGATTAAAGCCCACTCCTTCTCTATGAGTGAAGCCCAGCAGTGGGAACACTAAAAGGCGATGATTAAGGTTTCATAGAAATGGGTCTTTAAAATATGTTTTCGCATTGTCGTGTTTCACCTGTAAGTGCAAGAATTTTATAATTCTCAAGTATAGAAATATATAATTTATATTTTCAAGGGTTTCGTACTAAAATGGACACTTTTTTTAAAATCTCATCGTACGTCGTGGTGGCCCAGTGGCTAAGACCTCGCCTCTCATGCTTGTGGGCGTGGGTTTGAATCTGGGCAAGTAACAATGTGACTTTTTCAATTTCTAAGTTATCTTGGACGTCACTGACAACGGTGAAGGAAAAATCGTGAGGAAACCCGCAGCCTAATTGCGCAAGTAAATTCGTCAAGGCAAAACGTTTAACCGTCATCAATCGACCTTCCTTGACGAATTTACTAGCGCAATGAGGCTGCTATACTTAAAGTGAGTTTATTATGTGATTGTACTCCATTGGTGTAATTACTGCAAGGCATCCCAATGCGAGGATAAACAAATAAAATAAAAATAAAGAAAATTTTTGATCGATCCTGTCTTAAAATTACTGTGTTCCCGTACTATATCAAAATATCAAATGTAAAAAAGAAACATTTTTTATCTACATATTGAAGGGGCAAACAGGGGTCGAGTTTGGGAACGCAGCTCGAGTACGGAACCCTTAGCGATCACGAAGAATCCAATTTGCTCTTGACCGATTTTTATTTGTTGAAATTAAAACGGAGAAACCTGGATCTACTTTTAATGTGGTCCCTAATTATAATTGTGAAACTTCTTGGTACAAATAATGGCTTTATTTAAGTGATATTGTAATAAAAACATGATATTCTATTTATCAATACAGCAATCATGAACCCACCTACAGATTCGATTGCAATGTGACCCAAAGACTTAAACCCAAACTTATTCCATGCTAACTGAAAAATCCATAAAACAAAATATAACTGGCAATTTAATGATTCAAGGTGGAGCGGATTTATTTGGAGGTCATGACTTGCAATACAGGGGTACATTAGTAAAGGTTGGGAAATCTACAAACATTATAAAAAATAACGAAATTTAATTTAACATAACAACACTTTCCAAAGTTAACCCAATTTTTAAACATCAAAAATAAATAACATTTTGATAAACTTTCATTAGTACCCAGTTCAAAACACTTAAATCGTGTTTCTGAAATAATTTTCTACACTTATTCCGAGTTACAAAAGTGTTAGTGGTCCTTAACGTTTAGAGTGAACGAAAGATTTTCGCCTACTCCATTTAGTGTGTTTTGACTTTCAAAGTTATTCATTTTTGAATTAATTGGAATTTCAAGTCAGATCATTGAAAACTGTAAAGACTTTAATTAAATTATAGAGAGAATTTAATTTTTATTCTTTAGTGAAGAATGTTTGATGCTGGTAGGCAAATATCTTAAGATTAAACTGCTTTGCTCCCGCTATTTAATTAAGATTTAATTAATATACATTTTTGTAAACGTATTTACTTTTTAATAAATTATTCTTATTCTTATTCTTATTTAATTAAGACTCTAAAGCCATTAGGTTATTTTACACATGGTTGAATATGTCTGCATTTAGCATTAAGTAGATCAGTTGTTTTTAATTTACTAACTGCCGTACTCAGAGACATTTAACGGTTACTTAAGGCATTCCTTAGTATAGATTTTGTACTGAAAATTTTCGGAATGTTATCTTTATTTGTGCTGACAGACCTTGCCTTTGACCAAAACTGACAATTCTAGGTCAACCGGAAGTACCCTATATGTTTTGGGCCGAAAACTTATATGGTAGTTCCCGTTGACCTAGTTACCTAATTATGTCGGTGAATGTAGCTGTTTGTACGAAACCCTCGGTGCGCGAGTCCGACTTGCACTTGACCGGTTTTTTTATTAACTGACTTAAAAAAAAGGAGGAGGTTCTCAATTCGTCGGAATCTTTTTTTTCTTTTATGTCTGTTCCCCGATTACTCAAAGACAACTGGACCGATTTCAAAAAATCTTATTTTGTTTTTAAGGGTATACTTCCTAATTGGTCTCATAGTCACCAGATCAGTATCTGATAATGGGATCCTAGAGCAATCGAGGGAACTCCTCAAATATTATAGGCATACATATGGTGATTTTGGTATTTTCATCAACAATGCAATCACTTGCACTCAGAGAGTATAATTTGGTGAAGTGGAACTGATGAAGAAGACCACAGATGGCCACTGGAACTCCTAAATGCTATGTATGTCACGGGTATAAAATATCTCGAATAGTTAACCAACTATGATGAAGCAAATACTTATAAATGAATGGTACTGATGAAAATGGTACCATTGAACTGTTCTGATGATGAACCCGGAAGGTAAGCACTGGAACTCTGAAATAAATCAATGTATCCTAGTCGTGCTTGGGCTTATTGGAATTGTTATGAGATGTACTTTGGCCTTAAATGATTATCATGTTAATTGGAGATACCTACCAAAACTAAAAAGAGTAAAATAAAAAACTTTTTAACAAAAATCAAACCGACTTTGAGAACAAATAACTACAAAGCAAAAAATAACTTTTTTAAATTGTCATGATTTCCAAAAATACCCGTAACTACATGCCAAACTTGTTTATTCAAGCTGCATTATGAATACCTATGTCAAATATCATAAATCAGGAGCCAGTCATACCAACATAATCGAAATATGAATTTTATTTAAAACATCCAGCAAAAAACAACGATTTTCTAAAAACCTTCGGGTTTTTAGAAAATCGTTGTTTCAGTTGATAATCTTCCATTTTAAGTAATTTTCTCTAAAAAAACAGCAACGCCGAGTTATTTATTTATTACCTCTTTTGCTTAATTTCCTTTTACAAAGCTGTTATAATAAAAACAAGGAAAAACTCTCAGCCTGCAGCTGCCGATATTCTAGAAAATAAAATAAAGAACGGTCATTGGTCGAAGCAGGCTAATGACTGTTGAGAGCAACTACTTTTATTTTCCATCGGTTTATTTCGGATCAGCCACTGGCTCTATTTTGTAGTGGAAATACTGAATTGGTATTAAGTAGGTTAGTAGATTTATGCATTTAAATGTTAAAGATTTTTGGGTAAAGTTATGATAAGATATAAAAAAAAATATATATATAATTGATTATTATTATAACAAAAACAATATTAAACATAACAAAGTAAAGCTATGATAACACCAAATAAATATTTATATAATATAATATTGTAAATTATTTTTATTGTAAACTAGTGACAGCTACATACATATTTTATAATTAAAATTAAATAATAAAAACAAAAAAACATAACAATTAAATAAAAAGTGGTTGACACATTATTATTATCCTTCACTTTACACAGTATGTATTTAAAAAAAGAGAAACAATTGATTGCAACCAAAATTGCGCTTTTGTTTTGTATGTCGATAAGCAAAGAAGAATCGGTGTCCGGTAAATAAAGGACGGTGGAAGAAAAACCTTTTTTTTTGTTCTTTTATTTACCTGTTTGTTTAAAATAACTAAAAAATATAATGAATAAAACAGTCAAGCGCAGCTCTGATTTTGGTACTAGATTCATTAAAATCCCTATATATATAGATAATGATTTTTCATGTATACTTTGTCAGCCTATTGTACCATTAGCCCATGCATTTGGAGTATGTGACTTGGGTATGGTTATTACGCTAATTCTAAGCAATCGATCGGCATACAGTTTATTTGTATTGATTTCTGGGTCAATCGTGATACCTCTCCTTTGGAAGAACTTAGTTTTTCCCACGGATTCGAAGCGGAAAGTGAACTTTGGACTTCATGGAAACCTTTTAAAGGGATTATGTAATATTGCCTGCTTTTAGAATAGCAGCGAAACATTCAAATCTGTTAAGACTTTTCTGAGTGATTGAGCATTAATATATTTTTGGATATTGAAAAGTGTATCAATGTTTGCAAAGAACGGTATTTTGTTATACAATCATTTTAATAATAAAAGTATTCCTCAAATCGAGAAAGGGGTCTATAGACACATGACGAAGAAATTTTTTTTCCTATTAGTTTAAAATAATAAACAGCAAATAAAATTAATAGAACGGTCAAGCACACCTCTGATTTTGGTACAAGAGTTAGGAAAATCCCAAGTAGATAATGATTTTTCTTGCATAATTTATCAGCTTCGATAACCCATGTATTTGGGGTATTTGACTTAGGTAGGGTATTTCACTCATTATAAGCAATCGATTGGCATACAGTTAGTTGGTGTCGATTTCTGGGATTTCAGTCCAGACATTTCGGACCATCACCTTTTTACTTTATAGATCTTACTAATATTAGAAATGCGAATCTTTGGATGGATGTGTGTATGTTTGTTAATTGTCAATCACACTAAAACGGCTGAACAGATCTGGATGAAATTTGGCACAGATTAGATTATAGTCCGGAATATTTATTTTCACACCACAATAAACATTACAGACATTGTTACAATAAGGTACATGAAATAGTTTAGTTTACTGTGGTAGACTGGTGCCTAAGCTAGGCTTTAAGGGCCTGTGTTTCAGGTCACCAGGTCTTTACCCTCTAGCAGTTAGATATATCTCTTAAAATTTAGAAAAAAAAAAAACATTGGGTTAACAATTTGATATACAGTACATAGTTGTATAATATTAATAGCTTTTAAAAGTCTGTAGCTCAAAATGGAGTGTTCAAAAAGAAAAAACAGAAAAAAAAAAACCAGAACAATATTGTGGTTTTATGTAGTGTTAGTATTGTTAGTAAACATTTTAGCGAGAGCGTGAGTAGGTAGATGTGTTTGGTGTGTGTATTTATGTCTGAGAGTGAGTGTATGGGTGAGGATTTATCAGATAGCATTCGGTATACATTAGGTCACGGTGGTAAGTAGTTTTTCGGTGTCATCATAGTTGAGTCCAAGTAGCCACATGGTAAGCTTTCTTTTGCATTGTTTCTTATTGAGTTTAAATATGGGTTGAATTGAATTGATTTTGTTGTACAAAAATCTTCCCAAAAAGCAAAAGAAGCGGTTAGAAAAAACAGTCGAAAGGAGTGAGAGAGTGAGTGCGACTTACGGGATTATATCGTCTCTTAACGTGTGTCATTGAGGGCCGAAAGGTGAGTAATGAATGTTGTTTTAGTAGAGTGTTCAGGATAAAAAGTTGTCGTACTGTAAGGGTTTTAGATTGCTTGTATAGAAGATCTGTAGGATAACGGTATGGAAGAAAATTAGAGACTTTTAAGATAACTCTCTGGGCTCTCTCGAGTTCAAGCATAGAAGTTTTGGGTGCATCACCCCAAATTGTTATGCAGTAACTTATCAATGACTGAAAGAGGGCGAAATAAACTGATCTCTTTAGTTTGTCGTCCGCCACTGATCTCAGGGTTTTAAAAACATATATAAATTTACGTAGCCTAGAAATGAGTGAGTCTATATGTTGTTGAAATCTTAGGGTGTTGTCAACTGTTACCCCTAGATATTTCACAGATTCTGCTTTAGACAGGTGCAAACAAGTGCAGGCAGCATCATTCGGTATTGAGCACGAGTGAACTTTAATGGTGTCTGGCACTGTAGGTAAACTTGATTTTTTGAGAGCAAAGGTAACTTAATGAGTTTTACTCGCATTTAGTGTTAGTACGATACTACGCAGACATTTAGTGACAGTATTAAAGCCCGACTGAGCATACGGATATACATCGCGCCAGGAAGCCGCACTAAACAGGAGGGCAGTGTCATCAGCAAAACTTATAATTCTGCCCTTAGGAAGGGTGATCATACCCAGGACGTTAACATAGATGAGGAAAAGGGTCGGGCCAAGCACGCTGCCCTGAGGCACGCCGTAGGTGACTTTCCGTTCATCACTAAGAAAATCATCTATCCTAACACACTGAGTACGGTCACTGAGATAGTCTTTAAAAAGCTGAAGTTGAATCCCTCTAATTCCCAGGCTCTCCATCTTTTCAGACAATATAGGTACAGAGACCGTGTCGAATGCCTTCGAAAGATCTAAGAATATTCCAAGGACTTTTTGCCCTTTGTCTAGATTTGTAACGATTTAATTCGTCAATTCATGGATTGCATCCGAAGTTGACTTGCCGGTGCGAAAACCAAACTGAGATGTGGAAAAAAGATTATGCTTTTCCAGGTAATTGACAAGTCTAGTGTTCATGATTCTCTCAAGTACCTTCGACAAGGCGGGGAGCACCGCTATTGGCCTGTAATTATCAACACGATTTCTGTCCCCATTCTTAAAGATTGGGTGTATAATGGATTTTTTAAAGACTTTAGGGAATTTGCCCGTGGAGAGTGCAAGATTACAGATGTATGTCAGAGGTGGAGTAATCAAGACCCGATGTCTTTTTAGGAGATCACTGGATATCTCATCAAACCCCACTGCGTTGTTATTGCGTAAAGTAATTAACAAATTGCTCACTTCATCCTCGTCGGTAGGTAAGAGTACCATGGATTGGGGAACTTTAGCGCTGTCATCAGTAAACGATGCTGATGGACAGCTCACAATTTTCTCAGCAAGACGCTCACCAACCGCAGCAAAGAAGTCATTAACACTGTTAACCGAGAGCTTTGGGGTGTCTGACAACTTTAGGAGACGTTTGGAGGTTTCTTTGTCATTAACCCTATTTGTTAATGTATTTATTGCCGACCAGAAATCCAGTTTCCTAGATTTATTACCAGCTGTTGTCAGCGTGCTTTTTTCATATTCCCTTTTTAACTTTCCCAGCAGTTTGTTACAAAAGTTTCTGTACCTAGTGAAAGTTATCTTTAGGATTTCATTATTTGGTGACGTTTTACTTTTTTTATGAAGGTTATCTCTGTGTCGAATGCAGCAAAGAAGACCTGCGGTTATCCATGGCTTTACAATTATTTTGCGGTTGGGTACTTTGACAGACTTAGAGTTAGATTCAATCACTTTTTTTATTGAGTTGACCATGGTTTCAGCCGCCTCGTCGGGATCTTGTGTGTTGTAAACATGACTGAAGTCAACTAGCTTTAGGTCTGCATCAAGCTGTTCATGATTAATGCGTACCACTGTTTTTTTTTTAGATTGTTTAAAAGTCTTTTTAGCAAGAAATAGCATTACTGTGTCATGGTCAGTTAATGCAGAGTGTGCAACTAGTGTTGAGGCGGGGTAATGTGTTTTTAGAATGAAGTGATCGAGACATGAGTTGAGTCGTGTGGGAAAAGTATGTGAAGGCAATAGGCCATGTGATGCTAGTAAGTTGAGATAGTTATTCTTGCTTGGATCACGGCATTGGTCATTGATATTTATGTTAATATCACCGGTGATTATGATGTTATTATAGTGTGCGATACCAGTTAAGGTCGTGTTTAAGGAATTGAGAAAGTTGGTAATGTCTTTGTAGCTTGGAGGGCGGTAGATTGCTAGTACTACAGTTTTGTTGTCTACTTTTAACAGGAGACAATTAACATCTAATAATGAGGGATAGTGAGAGTAATAGTCCATAAGCTACTGTTAATCTCGGTATATTCATCGCTGGTAGAAGCTAATTAGTTTATAAATGACAAAGTAAGTCCGTTTACTGCATGTTTTAAAATGGGTTTATAAAAGGCTAAGTTCAACATTATTTCACAGCATAGCTAATTATCGTGATTACAGAGCTAAACCGCAGAAATCAGAGGAAAAACTTTCAACAGCTTGCCCGGTTAGTTCATGTTCTAAAGCCGCCAAACTGTGATAATGCCCTGACAGCGGGGTGCAATTTAAATTGCATCTTTAGGGTATATCACACACGTTTTTTCTGTGTGTTTGTTTTTCATATTTTTATTATACCACTCTGTCGGAATTATTAATCTGTATATCCATGCCAAGTTATAGCTTTCTAGTACTTAGATTATCTGAACTAAGCTGCGGACGGACAGACTGACGGAGCGAAACTGTAAGGGTTCCTTGTTGACTTCGGAACCGGAATTTCTTAACGCAATATGTATTTCAAACATACATATTATTGCGTTAAGAAATATCGCATTTCAAACATCCGCGAATAGAGAACAAGTTATACTTTTTTCATAAAGTTCAGTTAAGTATAATGCAAATATTTCATACTAAACTCATAGCTATACGATTACATCGAGGTATAGACGGCCATAGAAATGGGAACCATTGCGCACTAACTAAAAGTTGCCAGCGACGTAGAAATCCGTATGTCGGTTTCATTTACACCGCCATCTCCACCAAATAGGTAAACAGATTTACAAACTTCCATAATTACCTATTTATAAACTAACTCTAACAAACTAACTTTTCAGGGAAACGAATAACTCCAGTGACTGGCAGACAGAGAGTAGTAGTAGTGAAACACGGTTGACTATTCAGGAAATATTTGGCACAACTTGAAAAAAAACAAGCTATTGGAAATAATATCGCTTGTACTCAGTGCAAATGAAGACAATTCTCAATTATTTATTGCGTACCATAATGTATAGAGTTGGTAGGGTAACAATTATATTAGTCATAAATATGGACTCTGATGGGCACAGCATAGTCATTAGTCATTTATTCATGAACAATAAATTTGTATCTGAACATTTACACAAAATAAATAAAACATAAAATCAAATTAGTCACAAAAACAAAAACCATTATTTTTACAATTCAATTCAATTACATACATTCCATAAATTACACCATAAAAAAAATAAATTAAACAATTATTACTTAATTACCTACTACAATTCTTTGTGTCAATTAATAGATCCACAAACAATTACATACACAACGTTCCATAGATATTATAAAAACTAAAAAAGAAAAAACAATAACAATATTAAGCACTACAATTCTTCAATGGCATACAGACATTTGTCCAATAGGAATCCCTTTAATTTTGTTTTAAAAGAACTAGTGTGAACCGTGCCTTTCAGATCCAAAGGCAACCTGTTAAATAATTTAACTGATTGGTAACGTGGACTGTGTTTTACAACATTGAAATTCGGATTAATCTTACATTTAAGGTCTTTTCTGCGGGTGCCTGCCCGCATTTCATGTTCTTCTGTAGTTTCAAATTCATGAAGGTATTTAGCCAAGTTAACCAAAAGTACATGGAAATAAATGCTTGGAACTGTGAGTATGCCTAACTTTATAAAATGTTGCCGGCAACTTTCTGTTTGGGGGATACGGACTATAGTCCGTATTGCGCGTTTCTGCAGAACAAAGGCTCTTTTGATATTGTAATCGTAACTGTTTCCCCAGTGAAGTATGCTATATCTAATTTTGGATTCGACTAACGCAAAATATACCATTTTTAGTTGTTCTACACTGATTTCGCTTCTTAGAGCTCTCAAAGCATAACACGCGGATGAGATTGCAGCATCTATTGCCTTTAGTTCAAGTTTCCAATTTAGCAATTCGTCAATTCGCATACCCAAAAATTTAACTTCACTGACGAGCTCGATTTTGTCTTCATTCATTTCAATCTCCATGTCATCTTTATTTCGGGCTGTCGTTTTAAATAACATGACCTTTGTCTTTTTAATATTAATAATTAATTTATTCGCAGTGAACCAAACATTAAAAGCATGCAATGCTTTATTAACTTTCTCTGTCAGCTCTACTATGTCATTAGCTGCTACTATGGCATTTGTGTCGTCAGCGAAAATTACTATTCCAATGTCCGGTAAAATTAAATTCATATAATTAATCAAATCATTAATAAATAATATAAATAAAATAGGTCCCAAGATGGATCCCTGTGGGACGCCCGTTGTGATTCCTATCATTGCTGATTTGCATGCATTTTTGTAGCCATTTTCTTGTATTTTGTCAATTTCAGCAAACATTTTTTTTTTTTTTTAAATAAGAAGAGAACAGTTGCAGGGTTTTACCTCTTATACCATAATGCCTCATTTTTTCAAGGAGTAACTTATGGTCTATTGTGTCAAATGCGGAACTCAAATCTAGAAAGATCCCTGCAACTCTCATTTTATTATTTATGTTGTCTGTCACTATATCTAATAAGGTGTATATGGCATCTGAGGTGCCAACACCTTTTTGGTAACCGAATTGTCTAATATCCAAAACTCTATTTACGCGTAAGTGAGATAAGAGCCGACTCTTTAGGATTTTTTCAAATATTTTTGACAAAACCGGTAGCAAGGAGATAGGCCTGTAGTTTTTAGGATCTGTCCTACTACCGTTTTTATAAACAGGTATTACCTTTGCCATTTTTAATTGGTCTGGGAAAATCGATTCCTCAATACATAGATTGAAAAAGTCTGATAAAGGTTTGGCCAATATTAGAATGTGTTCTTTGATCACAGATATCGGGATCTCATCGTATCCACAAGAAAGTTTGTTTTCCATGCTATGCACCACAGTATGTATCTCATTTGGCGTAGCTGGAGATATTTGCATTTCACTGTATACTTGATTATTTTTCTGATGACAAAAACACATTGCCTGATCTACTATAATATTATCGCTAGGGACATATTTGTAGTCGAATTGTTTTGCTAGTATGTTAGCTATATCATGTGGATGCACTATCAACTTATCATCAACTTTGAGCCGTAACAGCGGGTGCACTGTTTTAGCTTTATTAGTACAATTTTTGACGACTTGCCAAACTTCTCTACTCAGGTTTTTAGATCTGTTTATTTGCATCATTATTGCATGTTTTTTAGCCTTAGTGATGACCTTTCGATAAAGACTGATATAGTTTTTTTTATACTTCAAAACGCTTGATTCGAGATGATTTCCGTTACATGCACATAAAAAGCGTTTCATTTTGCTGGACGTTCTTATTCCTTTAGTGATCCACCCTGACTGCGATTTTTTCTTAAGGTTTATTTTACATTCTCTTGTTTTGTAGCTATTTCGAAACAATTTATAAAACGTTTTGAGAAATGTATTTATTCCCATAGACGACCAATTTTCTTTGAGAATTCTCTGTGCAAAAGATAGGCCATTTTTCTTGTTGATTACTCTTTTATTTACGAGAATAAACGGAGTTTTATTATTCAGAGACGATACATTTGGAAGCCTAAGATCAGCAAAGACACCAGCATGCCCATCCGCCAAGCCATTATGATCTACATCACAACCTAATATTTGTGAAACGGGCAGATTGGTCAAGATATTGTGTCAATGCACGAATTACTACTGTTCCGACTGAAAGTCACAGAACCGATCAAATGCCTGAAATTATAACACCGCAATAAACTAAGAAATTCAGTACGTTTTTTACTGTCCACTAGCAGATCAATATTAAAATCACCACAGATCACACATTTCCTATTGAACAAAAAATCTAATAATATCTCAAGTTTTTCTAAAAACTGAGTGAAATTTTTGTCAACTGGATTGTGATAACAGCAACAGATGTACAAACCAGTTTGAATATCTTTAGCACCACATATTTCGAAACATTCTACTTTATACAACTTATTTATAGCTTCAGTCATTTCACTTTGCCTATCAACATGTGCTAAAATTAAACTGCCTCCTCTTTTTTTATTTTTTCTTGTATTGTATGAGACAAGCTTGAAGTTATTCATATTAAAAATGCAAGCTGCATTCTCATTCAAGAAATGTTCACTTATACATATGTAGTCTAATTTTTTGTGGAGTGTTTGTACATAAACTTCTAGTTCACTTTTCTTATTATTAATTCCACAAACATTCTGATGGTAAATATTTAAAAAAGTATTGCTATCATGCAAGTCAAGGTTATTCACGAAAAAAGTCAGATTGCTGTACATAGTCATTATCTTGTGTCATTAGGGATTGCGTTAATTTAAGCTGAAAGTCACTAATGCCTATTATATCTGTCTGAGTTGCAACTGTTTGAGTCACACAAATATTGGTAGATACAATGTCATTATTTTCCTGAATATCATTATTTAAAATATAATAATGTTTTAAATTTACAAATACATTTTTTATGCCGTAATCATTAATTGATCCATTATACTTAAACATGGTACGGTCATAATATGTCAAATCTAGGTTAGAGTCAAACAGTATTGCATAATTATAAGAGTGAATGTCAAGATATAACAAATTGTTAAAGGTTTCAATTCTCGAGTTATACATTATAGAATGGTTATGACATTTAAAAGTCGGTAGGCATATAATTACATTAGTATGTTGTACAGTCAATAATGTCTCCCTAATATGAATAATTAAGTCAAAATAATTGTTCGTTGTTCGATAATCTTCTTCACCAATGAAAATTATGCAATAATCATTACTTGAGTAGTCAGCTAGTTTTGCGTTTATATTACGTAAAAGGTTTTTGATGCCACTGTTTGGCAACAGAAAGTGACATATTTCTGTTTCTGTAAATGTATTTTCAGCTGTTGTTAATATATTGTTCGCGGTGTTACTACTTATGATGCATAATTTTGGATGTTTATGCACCGGTTTGCTCTTTTGAGTTACTTGTGCTGTCTTATTTGCAGATTCCATTGGAGCAAATGCAGTGCATTTATATTGCATTGGCTTAGTACATAGTTTACTTTCATCTCGTTGACTTTCTGTTATTATATTTTTGGTTTCGGATTGAGGGGTAGATGTTATTGATTTCGTCGTTTTCGGAGTGTCGGTTTCATCATTCCTTTTTTGTGCCGGTGGGGACGTCATTTTTATGTTCTTTGAAGCAATCGCAGTAGCAGTGTTTTGCTTTTGTTTGCGTCTTTTTACAGATCGAGGTGTAATATTTATATTGTCTGCTTTAATACTTTTGTATGTCTCTATGATTTTTAAATATTTTTGCAAATCCGATTTTAAACGAAAGTTTTCGGAATTGAGATTCTCAATTTCCTGGTGCGGTATCAATAAGTCTTCTGATAATTGTTTAACTTTTTCGTTTAAATCGATCACGGTCTGACCAATATTTAGCGATGTATTTGGCAAACTCATCATAGTTGCATCGAAAAGCGCCGAACTATCTCTGGAGATGTCGTTTAGTGAACTGGTTCGGTGTATTCTACGATATGTAATGTTGTTACAGTCCTCCATTGTTATTTAGAATTTTATTATTTAGTAATCTGTGCGTAACGGGACGTAGTCTCAAAAGGCTAGTATTCAAAATTAATAAGTAAAGTTTCCGAACGAATATTATCCTGTCACGTTTGTGAGTGGTTAAATGAGTCAGCTGTTCCTAATTTTGTTGTTTACATTTGAAAAAGCAATCAAACTCTTCACAATCTTTTGTGAATATGTTTTGTTCTTGTGGCCCAGAACTCCGTGTTTTGTAGCTTTGATGTTAATTATATATTAAAGCCAACCTGTTTCGATGGTGTTGTTTGATGGGTGTTGAGTTGTCCAATCACTAGCAAATTCGCACTTGCACTGGTTTTCGCCAATGTATGCCGTTTTAAACCAAGATAACAATGTCACTAGTAAAACTACTCACTAAGAGTGTATATATGTATGCTTGAGCCAAATATATAAATAAAACTTAATTTTAATGTTTAAATTTAACACAGCGCGATGTTTGACGTATGGTGACAGTTGACAGTCAGTATAGAT
This sequence comes from Orthosia cruda, assembly GCA_964057195.1. NCBI lineage: Eukaryota > Metazoa > Arthropoda > Insecta > Lepidoptera > Noctuidae > Orthosia > Orthosia cruda. Next base: position 14,904,856 of record OZ059847.1, read on the forward strand.
CAAGTAGGAGAGAGGAGAAAGAACAGTAAGTGTTTAATTTTATTATTGTTTCAGTATTAGTAAGTTATACTGTTTTATTAATAGATAATTCAAAGAAGAAGAGGAGTAGTCATCGGTAAAACTAGTACCTGGTATGATGCTTGATTTCTCTTTCTAAGGGAGTCAGGAGTATAACTAGTACCAAAATCTACAGACAAACAGCAAATTCAAACGAGCGATTCAGTTGCAGTTCGCTATCATGTGTGTTGTAGACTTGTTAGTATCGATAACACAGAGAAGATAGCCAACAGAAACTACTCTTTACACGCATGCAATACGAAAAATGTTGCCTACATTCCTTTCAGACATTGCAGGCAAGAATGCGAGAATGTATTAACAGGTAGATACAGGAAATCATGCATTTTTTCCTTAAATTTATTTTATTTATGGTAAACTGAAAAGAGTAAAAATTTGAGAAGGGATTGAAATTAACAGACGAATCAGATTCAATCACAAGGTGTGTGTCAGCGTGTCTATACGTTAATCGATCGGATGTTTTGGTACCAAATTTGTATTTAGATCAGATGAATCTCACGTATCGGAAGGTAAGTAAAATAATGTTTTTGGTAGTTCTGTTCTGATAACTTCTAATGTTCCGTTTCTTAGTGCAATAGTGATTGTATGAAGTTCGGTATCTAGTTTAATGTTTACACTGTGCTTTGAGTGCATATTCAAGCATACTCTCCTTAGATCGCTAATGATATCTGATGTTACTTCTTCTGTTGCAACGTATATATAAAGTTGTTGCATTTCATGAATGCGCGACAATCATTTTAATTTAAACCTTATTGCAATACACACACAATGCGCTCTCGTAATCACAAAGATCATTCGAGTGTGTAACCATGCATCATTTATGCTTGGTGCTATCAGGTTTGGTTGGATGCATTTGTGTTTTTTTAGTTTGTTTGAAAAAGCAGGCTCGCAATAAAATAGGGGTTCCCTCTATCTGGCACAATTTTGATGCTACGAAATTTATTTGGCATAACACACTTGGCATAATCTTCTTTAAACAAATATTCCTAAGGCATAAAAAATATTTAATATAATTATCGTTTGGCCGAATGTTTGTAAGTCCGAATTTACAATGGCTTACTTTTAAGATGACAGAATTTTATTTAGCATAAGTTTCATTTGGCATGTTATAAAGATGGTAGAAATTCATTTGGAATAATTTTATAAGGCATTTCTATAAAATAGCATTTCTAAACTTAAATTAAAATACTGTCTTTAAAAGTCAATATGTTGTGTTACAAAACTTTGTAACAGAAAAGAATCGCTGCAAAACCGACTCCACGTAGTCTTGTCTGCCCTACCCCTAGAGTGTAATTTAAGCCCGCGTAGGCACGTAGGGGCTTAGCAGCCTTAGCCGCGGCAGCGAGCGTTAAAATCATCTGCGACGATAAGCTTGCGTGGGACCGCCGGAGTCCCACTGCACCGGGACAGAAACCATGCCTGTGTGCCTGACAGTTGAAATTTTCACAGATGATGTATTTCTGTTGCCGCAATAACAAATACTAAAAACAGAATAAAATAAATATTTAAGTGGGACTACCATACAACAAACGTGTTTTTATTTGCCATTTTTTGCGATAATGGTACGGAACCCTTCGTGCGCGAGTCCGAATCGCACTTTTCATCGGTTTTTAGTTTGATACGGAAATCGATTGGAAATATTAATGACAGGGGCCTATATTCCATATGCTCATGCTCAACTCAACTCCAACTGGCTATGGACAGTTGTGATAGATTGGCTTGTTTTTTTTTTACATTAACGTGCTCAAGTCCAAGCTTGATCCTAGATACCCCAAACGTTTCCGAAATCTTTTAACTCATAACCAGTGGAATTGAATGGAGTTAGCATGTACTTGAAGCGTAGTCCTATTTACTAACTTGGACTTTCATTTTCATTCAATACCTGTAACACATTTTCTGTAGAAAGAATTCAGTAACTTCTGGGGCTTCTGCTCTATTGAGTACACATATGTCATGCTGAAGAATCATATGCCAAACTCCTAAGTAGATTGTGTTTGTGGCATTTTGAGTTTGAGTCGAGTATGAGCATCTGGAATATGGGCCGAAGCTGTGTTTGATATCGAGCTTCGCGATAGCAATTGGAAAAAACTTCAAAAATGTATAGGAATGTCAAGAGGCTCTAGACAAGTGCCATTCGATATCAGCGATGGTCACGTGACACTTCGATAATAATACTTGACAATCCCATACATTTGGCATGAAATTTTTCCGACCACTATCGCAACGTTTTTGTTCATAGAATGTAACTTATCTAAAAGCTTTCGAAAAGTCATCCACTTACAATTTGATATTTCGGCCATCGCTCTCTCTGACATTGAATGTCACTGTTCTAGAGCCTCTGGAATATTTATCGAAAAATCTTGTACGAGATTATGACCGTCGTAAAACATGGAACTAAAAAGACTTGTTTGATTAGTGAACAATCAGTCTAAACCCATTATTTTAGCTGAAATAGCATTTAAATTAGGAATTGTAATAGTTATCTAAGTTTTATACTTACATGACTTTCATTATAAAATTTATTAGTAACCTTTAAGCGAGCTATACAGTTCTTAATTTCATTATTTTACATCAAAATACTTCTAAATTACTCATTTTAAAATATTTGAAATGAAGATAAAGTTTTGCTTCCAAGCAATTTGCTAGCTCTTTAAGATAAAAAAAATGTGTTAAATTACTTCAATTTATTCTACCCTATCTATACTAAAATAGACTTTATGGATGATGTATTAGATAACTGATTAGGTCGAAAAGTAGTGTAGAGTTGAATGGACATAAGGCGTATTTTTCTCTGCAATTGTCTGGGTGCATTAACCCATGCTCGTAGGCTTCTTTAAAGACTGCATGGGCTGCAGTGTTTTGCTCTGTAGGGTTCAATCTGCAAACAAATACAAATTGGTTACTGATTATTAAGTAATATATAGGGAAGCGTTCTTCTAGGAAATCATCGACAACATTATCGTTTACCATCAACCGGTCCTTTCTGTAAACATCTGATCGTAGAAACATAGGTGGAGTGATCCTGAAGAGAATTCAGGGCCTGATTTAGAGTTCTGACCGCCCCAAGCTAACTTACAATAAGCGCCCTACACCTGTCCAGCCTGTGCCTGCCCAGCGCACGAATTACATGCAGTTTTTTTATATTACAAATTTTCGCGAATATCTTTTTACGATCCCGATAGTGTAATAAGAGATCGTCAGTAAGACAGACATACAAAGCATACTAGTGCTCATTCCGCGATACTCGCCTAGCGACTTAGAAAAGGTTAGACAAGGCCATGACATGTGGTGCCACCACATGTCATGGAGTAATGCCAACCAAAACCAACAAAAATTTAAATCTATTGGTGTCTTCTTCTTCTTTTCGTGTGAGGTGTGGCCACCTCTGGTGTCAGAGTTAATTAAGCCGCCTTTGGGAACCCTAAAGGCCTCTGACTTGGCTTTTTCAGACTAACATTAACTATATAAGTCTAGGTTGTAAGATAACTTTTCTTACTCACCAGCCAGCTCAGGGGTAGGTATTCTGGATGAGACAATTGCAGGGATGACTTCGCATGAGGGTCGATAGAAGTAAAAGTCTTTATAAGTCTAGGTTGTAAGATAACTTTTCTTACTCACCAGCCAGCTCAGGGGTAGGTATTCTGGATGAGACAATTGCAGGGATGACTTCGCATGAGGGTCGATAGAAGTAAAAGTCTTTATATTTGGTCAACTATTTTATTAATTCCCAGGCATCACTTTTGCATCACAATTTTATATGTATCACACTTACTTGTGGATGGTATATAAACTACCCTTTTAAACTTAGCTTCAGATATGTGATATCACAACCAGCATCATTCCCTATGTGCCGATTGCATCACGTATTTCACCAGCCGAAGTATCATGGGTGTCCGGAGCCTGTTGTTAAATGCTGTGTTGCTTTTCTCAATGCATTTAGTTGACCATGTTTATTTTATTAATAAGTATTTTAATTAATCCTAAGAAGCCCTGTCGATGGGAGAAAATGCGGTATTAGCATCATACAAGCACATGTCTCACAAGCATGAAAATATAGTTCAATTCCACGAATACTCACAGCGCTTGCTGGCACATTATTGCTTTAAATTTGGGGCTGATTCCCTGTCTCGTCCGAGTCATTCAGGTTTTTTTAGTTTCCTTTTCACCAAGCTCTGATTTTTTATTGCCTGTTCGGCATCCATTCGTAATGAAAAAGAAATGTCACTCTCGTCGGCCATAGACATTGAGAATTTTATTGACCCATAGAGATGTCATGTCTATATTTTCTTTAAGTAATTATGTATACCAGAAATTAATAGGCTAGACATGTAGGAGATTGTGTGCTTGTTGAATTATATTAATACACACAATATTTAACGGGTTTCGTAAAGAATTTATAATAATTCCGTCTCGATCCCAGCGCCATCTAGTCCCAAAGTGCCTCAACCACCTAGTGACACACCTAGGTGAAAGAGTCCACTTGAGACACCAGATGTCGCCGGGAGTCGTCGCGGAAATATGTTTGTTACAGTACATCTTACCCCGGTTAAAAAAATTGATTTACAATTTTTTTGAATTGACCACATTTACATACATATTGTGAATCTAGCTTGCTCCCTAACAGAAATTAAGGCAGTCAAAGAAGATCCGATTCGTATTAGAATTAACTACATTAAATTTAAAAGTAAAAACATAGTTCTGTACAATAAAGTTCAAAACTTTAAGAATTTAAAGTTCCTATCAGGTACTCATTGTACCAAATGATGGAACAATGGACATAGATCAACAAAGTAGCAGAAACGAACCTTGATTGCTCTTATCTAACCAACCGTACATACTTAGTAATTGTCCCAAGATAAACTAGTACGGTACAACATACTACCATCTTAGCACAATCGCCAAGCAGTCAGCTACTTGACTAGTCAAGCCCTAATCTAATTTGATTTAGGTTAATGCTTGATTTATTAAGCATTTAAGTTTATTAAATGTTTTAAGAGTCAGGTTACACTCAAAAGAGATTTAACCCTTTATTAACTCTAAGTTTAGACCAATAACTGATCAAGTTAAGTTTTATCAATAACAGAAACACTGCTTATTTAAATCGGCAAGTGTTATAAGTATCAAGTTGTTCATCCAATGTAGACAAGTACCTAATCAAGTTAAGTTTTATCAACAAAAGGCAAGGACACCACCTATCATTCGGGTTAGCGTTATTTACTTGTTTGTTGTTCAAGTGTAGGTAAATGTCTATTAAAGTTGAGATTTATAATTAAAAAACCACCAAGTCTTTGCATTATTGTGTTACTTTCATCCTTCCATATACATACCTAGTTATTAAATTAACGCCGACTTAGAGAAAAAAAAAAAATCCTTATACCCCATCCGCATTCATTCATCCCTCTCTTAATTAAATGTTTGCACGTCTATTGTTAAATTTCGTGCAAACATTGAACTACTAACACAGCAATGATTATTAACTAGGAGTCTTCATATTTCAAAATGTCTTTTATGTGAAATTTACCTAAATCTTTTCCCTGCATGTCTTTTAAACTATACACAACAGGTGAGTGTTTCATTGAAATAACACATCTAAGAAAACGCGGTGCTAATTTAGACGTGAAATGCTTACTAGCATCCGACAAGGTAAATGTCCTCTTGTAGACTATTTGACCAACCTTATATTCCAAAGGTCGTTTTTTTAAATCATAGTGCTTCTTGTTTCTTTCGTGCACAAGCTTTAAGTTTTTACTAACCTCCTTGAAAATCATTTGAAGTTCTTTTAAATTGTCACCATGAATTCTGTGATCTACCATGGTTAGTTCCGAAACTGGCTGTGGTACTTCAGAGTTTTGATGTAATTTTCCATCTACAAACATTTCTCGCCCATGGACGAGAAAGTAAGGTGAAAATTTAGTTGACTCATTAACTGAAGTGTTAAGTGCACACTGAATCTCTGGTATGTGATTGTCCCATTGTTTGTGGTTAGATTTCACATATGAGGCAATCGCATACAGAATGTTTCTGATAGCTCTCTCAGCTTGATTAACCTGGGGATGATATCTTGGATTATAGTAGATATTAGGCACATTATATTTGCACATTAAATCTCTAAATTGCTTTGAAATAAATTGAGGACCATTGTCAACATAGACAAATTTAGGTATTCCATGTACAAGAAACACTTTTTCTTCTAGTATTTTAACTATAGCAGTGCCTGTTGCATTCCGTATAGGAAACAACATAACATACTTGCTAAAGTAGTCAGAACATACTAACAAATTTGTGTTTCTTTTGGTAGACACAGGAAAAGGTCCCAATAAATCGCAACAAATTGCTTCAAATGGTTTATTAACTTGTTTTGGGTTACCCATTAAACCTGGGCGAGATAGGTTTACCGGTTTGTACTCTTTACAAGTTTGACAACTGTTGACATATTTTTCAACGTCTTTAAACATATTTTTCCAAAAACAATGTAACGCTAAACGTTTATGAGTTTTAAATATTCCTAAATGGGCGCCAGTGGGATCATCATGAAATTGTTTTAACAGGGGTCCCACGTTTTCTCTTGGTATTACTTGTTTCCAAGAGAATTGAGAAGTTAGATTATATTTATTTTTTGAATGTCTAAGCAACTTACCATCTTTAAATGCATAATTGGGAAACTTATGTGGATATTTTTCACAGTTTTCTACCATTTTTAAATACCATTTATCTTGAATGTTATCTGATATTTCTATTGATTCTATTTTAATTCTTGAGAGTGCATCCGGTAAAACCATTTCTTTACCCTTTCTATGCTTAATGTCAAAATCAAATTGACTTAAGCGGATACTCCATCGAGCTAAGCGCCCTGAAGGATTTTTTAATTTATAAAACCATTGTAATGATGCATGATCGGTTATAATACTGCATTTTTGGCCCTCAACATACATTCTAAATTGTTCTAGAGCATACAAAACAGCTAGTAACTCACGTTCTGTAGTAGTATAGTTAATCTCATGTTTGTTAAGTAATCTACTACAGAATGCAATTGGATGGTCAAAATCCTCATGTGATTGTGTCAGTACAGCACCAATAGCATATGCTGATGCATCACTTTGTATTGAAAATGGTAAACTAAAGTCTGGACATTTAAGAATTGGAGCTGAAACTAAGCTAGATTTTAGTTTATTAAAAGCTTCTTCAGCTTCATCTGTCCATACAAAATTAATATTTTTGCAGGTTAATTTACTAAGCGGCCTACAAATTCTAGAAAAGTCCTGTATGAAGCGGCGGTACCAACCTGCCATGCCTACAAACCTTTTAACCTCCTTGGGAGTAGTTGGAGTTGGGTAGTTAAGGATTACTTCCACTTTAGAAGGATCCGTACGCAAACCTTGCTTATCAACCATGTAACCAAGATATTTAAGTTCTTTTCTACAAAATTGAGTTTTACTCATGTTAATTGTCAAGTTTGCTTCTGCCAAACGCTGATACACCCTTTCCAACAGCTCAACATGTGTACTAAACTCATTAGAGATACATATAATATCGTCCTGGAAGACAAATACTTTATTATCAAATTCCGGACCAAACAACTTATCCATCAGGCGTTGCATAGTGGCAGATGCTCCTACTAGACCGAATGACATTGTTACATAATGAAACAATCCACGTCTAGGAACTGTGAATGCAGTTTTCTCAGCAGACTTTTCACTATCATATTCAATCTGCCAATATGCAGCACTGAGGTCTATTGATGTTAAATATCTTGCATCTCTAAGACTATCCAGTATTTGATGGATATAAGGCAAAGGATATGCATCAGCTTTGGAAACAGCATTAAGTTTTCGACAATCCAAACAGAGTCTCATGTCACCGTTAGGTCTAGTTACCATAACAACTGGAGAATTCCAAGGTGAGTTGGATGGGATAACCACACCCAACTGTAACATCCTGTCTAGTTCCTTTTCCAAGCTTAACTGTTTAGCTGGAGATAAAGGATAGTACCTTTGCTTAATTGGTGGGGAATCACCAGTGTCTATTTTGTGGGTAATTAATTTTGTCCTACCTAAACCGACTTTTTCTGTATTAATTCTATCAAATTTATCAATAACTTTCTGTAATGTTATTTGTTGTTCAGAAGTTAATGATTCTAAACATTCCAGACCTCGGTCTGTTTCAACCAAATTAATATAGTTGTCAGGTAAACCAAAAACTTTTCCATTATTCAATACACTATCAAGTGTTGTTAAAAATGTTTTACAAAAATCCATGCCAAAAATGATTGAAGTTACAATGTTGGGAACTATGTAGAACTTAATAACTTTGATTTGGTTCAAATATTCAATAGGTAGTTGCATAAACCCTAAACATTTAATTTTTGAACCATCTGCAGTTCTTACATTTTGTCCATTGGGCAATTTAATTAATTTAAATCCATATTTCATAAATAACTTATGTGAATTATTTCCCAAAACTGAACAAACTGCACCAGTGTCCAACATACCATACACTTCTAACTCCAAAATGTTAACCAATAAATGAGGTCTAATGTCATCTGACTTTGCCTGAAAAAGAGCCACACTATCAATATTGTGTGTACAAGATGTTAAGTTAATGACTAAGTCTTTGTGGCTCTTTTTGTTTAGTTTTTTGAACACTTTGGACAGTTCACACTCTTGACCCCTTTTTCACCACACTTGAAACAAACCACCTCCTTTGAAACCTTGCACTGCTTTGTGGAATGGTTGGTGCTATCACACCTAAAACATTTCCTCACTTTAGCTTCAGCAGCAGATGGAGTTTCAAATGCAGCAACAGGATTGCCAGACTTTTGCAAACTAGCACACTTTATTTTAGGTTGGAAATTCTGACTATGTTTTTGTTTTGAGAGGTTAGGTTCTACAAATTGCTCAGCCCTAGCACGGGCTAGTTCCAATTTCTTACCATATAATTGGAGATCCTTGATTGATTTTATGTCAAGCAAAGCCATCTCTTTCATGTACTCTGGTCTGATGTTATGCATTAGGATTTCCAATTGCTCACATTCAGATAGAGGTTTTGATAATCTGTTAAACATACCCTGTAAATTGGATAAATAAACTATCATTGACTCATGCTTAGCTTGCGTACGGGAACGTATTTCTTGGGTTAATTTATAATCCAAGTCTGGTATGTCGAAATCTTCACGCAAACAAACAAGCAAATGTCTGTATGATGTAAAGGTATGTTTATTTGATCTAAACCAATCAAGTGCCGATTTCTCTAAAATATCAGTAAAAGCAATCAAAGCACGCTCCTCAGGTATAGCCCTAGCCTGCCTCAATTCCTCTAATCTTTCTATGAAGACCCTAACACATGTAGTACCATCATATTTTAAATTTAGAGTATTTAAGTTAATTGACCTGTCATTTACAAAAACAACCTGTGGTTTTGACACTGGTTCAATCTCTGGTGATGATTCATGCGTAGATTGCATTTCCTCATCATCAGAATCGTCTTGTAATGTGGTAATAATGTTTATTAATTTGTTTTTAAGTTCAAGTAACTCTGGTGACGCATCAGTCACACGAGAAATTCTCATTAAATAGTATTGAGATCGAGCTAATATCCGTCTACTTGTAACAGTATCTCCCGGAGTTAACTCTTTATTTAAGCGAAACAACTCAGCAACAGGTTCCGAACACAACTGTACCTCATCCATCGCAGCTGGTGCAGGATAATCCGCTTGTTTGATGCTGCCTCTTCGATACAGGCTACATAGGGAACGATACTGCTTGCGAATCACATCCCTGGTTGCTTTGACATCTGTTGAAATATTAAAGTGTTTTAGTTCATGAATAATTTCTTCTTTACGAAGATAGTCACTCCATATTGCTTTATGCATGTTGAACAAAACAATTATTGTTCTATATATTTAAATCTAAATAACAGTTACTATAACGTTGTTATATTAGAATGGTTTATAAGTTTAACAAAACATTTACTAGTGAAAAGGTATATAGTTCAAAATAACACATGTGACTATAACCGCACTTTTAAATTTTATATAATGTTAATGTTTTGTTATTTTAAGTTTTAAACTAAGTAATCTTAACGTTAACCTATAGCTTGGTTAAGGTCTTGAGTGTTCAAGTTGTTTGCAGTTACAGAACAAACAGTTATATACTTCCATCAGACCTCATGCGACACGTTGGGCGCCAATTGTAAGATAACTTTTCTTACTCACCAGCCAGCTCAGGGGTAGGTATTCTGGATGAGACAATTGCAGGGATGACTTCGCATGAGGGTCGATAGAAGTAAAAGCCTTTATATTTGGTCAACTATTTTATTAATTCCCAGGCATCACTTTTGCATCACAATTTTATATGTATCACACTTACTTGTGGATGGTATATAAACTACCCTTTTAAACTTAGCTTCAGATATGCGATATCACAACCAGCATCATTCCCTATGTGCCGATTGCATCACGTATTTCACCAGCCGAAGTATCATGGGTGTCCGGAGCCTGTTGTTAAATGCTGTGTTGCTTTTCTCAATGCATTTAGTTGACCTTGTTTATTTTATTAATGAATCTTATATTTTAATTAATCCTAAGAAGCCCTGTCGATGGGAGAAAATGCGGTATTAGCATCATACAAGCACATGTCTCACAAGCATGAAAATATAGTTCAATTCCACGAATACTCACAGCGCTTGCTGGCACATTATTGCTTTAAATTTGGGGCTGATTCCCTGTCTCGTCCGAGTCATTCAGGTTTTTTTAGTTTCCTTTTCACCAAGCTCTGATTTTTTATTGCCTGTTCGGCATCCATTCGTAATGAAAAAGAAATGTCACTCTCGTCGGCCATAGACATTGAGAATTTTATTGACCCATAGAGATGTCATGTCTATATTTTCTTTAAGTAATTATGTATACCAGAAATTAATAGGCTAGACATGTAGGAGATTGTGTGCTTGTTGAATTATATTAATACACACAATATTTAACGGGTTTCGTAAAGAATTTATAATAATTCCGTCCCGATCCCAGCGCCATCTAGTCCCAAAGTGCCTCAACCACCTAGTGACACACCTAGGTGAAAGAGTCCACTTGAGACACCAGATGTCGCCGGGAGTCGTCGCGGAAATATGTTTGTTACAAGGTTTCCTCACGATGTTTTCCCTTAACGGTAAAAGTCGGTTAAAAATCCCATAGAAAAAAATCTTTTTGCAAAAAAATACTACCGACTTCCAAATACAAAACTACAAAGTGAAAAATAACTTAATTTTTTGAAGTCGGTGTCTTTCGTAGGTACCATTTTTTTGCGTTATGGACACCGACTTCAAAAAATTAAGTTATTTTTCACTTTGTAGTTTTGTATTTGGAAGTCGGTAGTATTTTTTAGTCTTTCGTAGGTACCATTTTTTTGCGTTATGGACACCGACTTCAAAAAATTAAGTTATTTTTCACTTTGTAGTTTTGTAGTTGGAAGTCGGTAGTATTTTTTTGCAAAAAGATTTTTTTCTATGGGATTTTTAACCGACTGCCCAAAAAGGAGGAGGTTCTATGTTCGACTTTATGTATGTTTTTTTTGTGTATGTTCATCGATATCTCAGTCATTTGTAGACCGATTTTGAAAATTCTTTTTTTGTTTAAAAAATTTTGTTTCTAAATTGGTCCCATTTTAAATTGGTGAAGATCTGATGAAGAACTTCGAAGATATACAACAGAACTCTTCAATAAGTTTTGTATTTGGAAATCGGTAGTATTTTTTTTCAAATTTTTTTTTTTTGTTGTAAGGTTTAAAAAACCAAAAAGTATAGACAAGATTGCATGAGCGAACGAAGCGAGCTCAATTTTTTTTTACCTTAGGTTGATTATGTTTTCTACTTATACAAAAAAGCTTCAAAAGACCACTGCAAAGAACAATGAAAATTTATAATGCAAAAGACACGAAGTGAGCTCAGATAGGTTTTTATTAGCACTTAAATTTTAAGAATTTATTTTATAATTCTTACTGACAAACATAGAAATCGTCTGTAGGATAAAAGAGCGAGAACCAAGGATATGTGAATGTTTTTTTTTACGTTCATCTAATTGAATGTATCCTGAGGATACATCTGTATGTATTTGTGTTTAAAACGGTTACTGTGTCGACTCATGCAAACAATTTAGATAAACGAGACATTAAGAGCGAGCGAAGCGATTTGCGGCAGACCAGGGCTGGATGCGCCAACCGTCGCTGACGCCCGCCATGCCTCTCTAGGCCTGAGGGTAAATACTACTGAGACTGACTGCGGTAGATTGTAGTAAATTAATTGATCTAGTGTTACAAGAGGCGCACTAGAAAGATAGGAAGCAAAGATATTCGAGAAACATGTCCGGCAAAACTTGTATTGTAATAAGTGCTATATTTTACACGCGAATATGTTAACAAAATTGTATGCCATAAATAAGTAGTTATTTCAAAGGCAAGCTTAGCACCCCTCGATCTTTACACTCCAGGGTTATAACTTGCATAACCTGTGGGTAAACTGAAAAAAATAATCACCGAGAAAGCTTAGGTGAAATGTACAGTCAAGGGTCAAAAGTGCAGTTATACTCTCCCAAAACTTAAATGGCTAGTAACTTAAATTATCCAAAACTGATTTAATATTTTGTATAAGAATAAGAATAATTTATTGTTTAAAAATTACATACAAATGCGTTGCTTCCTGGAACTCACACTAGGATTCCCTATGTCGTGAGATCCAGGCTCCTTCGTTCCGTTTACATTTATTGCTGTTCATGTATTATATAAAACGTTACAATAAATTTCTTAATTAAATCTAATCTAATTGTAATTTGCAAGAAAAGGAATATAAAATAAAAAGGCTAATACTAAAAGAAAGAAACTTTATTAAGTTTTCGGTCATATCATAGTCCAGAGTAAGAAGCCATTTGGTAACCGTAATTTTGCATTTAATTTAAGTAAGTTGTAGAATTTTGAGTTGGTTATTGAGTTTTGCGTAAATGTGCGGTCCCATAAAACCGTACGACCTTCTACCGATTGTTTTACGGCATTGAATCTTTTCCCATTGCACCCTTCGACTAGACAGAATAAAAGTGCACATGGAGGTTTTGTGAAATCTTAGGGTGACAGATAAGATATAAAGCTGTCTGACTCGAAGAACTCCCACTTCGGTGTAGAGTGTGTTAGTGGGGTACCGGAATGGTCTTCCGTAGGCAACTTTAAGCAGAGCTCGTTGAGCTCTTTCAACCCTTATTTACTACGTTTTATCAGCCGCACCCCATGCTATTATGCAATAGTTAAGGACTGATTGACAGAGAGAGAAGTATATCATCTTTAGAACTGAGTCATCTGCAATTTTACCCAGTTGCTTAAAGATACGGAGCATCTTTCAAACCCTACCCTTTAATGCAGTCAGATGTTTGGACCATGACAAACGGTTATCTACAAAGACTCCAAGGTATTTAATCGAGTCTGTTTGTTCGATGTATGGGCAAGTACAATTTCCTGGGCTAGAACAGGAGTGCAGCTGTAAACACGTTACCGAGTTAGGGGCGGAACGTTTCGAGACGGCAAAGTTGAATGCCTTTGTTTTCTCTATATTTAACGTTACCAGATTATGTTTCAGCCAGTTCGAAATAGCTTTCACCCCGCTTTCAACCGAGAACTTAACGTCATCCCAAGTTTCCCCATGAAATACGATTGCGGTGTCGTCAGCATATGTAAAAATTTTTGCTTGAGGGATTTTCATAGCGCATAGTCCATTTATGTATATAATAAATAGGGTAGGTCCCAGCACGCTTCCCTGGGGCACACCAAATTAAACTGAGTTTGGGTCACTAGAATGTTCCCCTATCACTACTTTTTGCGTTCTATCATTGAGATATGAGGTAAACCAGTCCAGGGCAGTGCCACGAATTCCCAGAAGCGACATTTTTTTAATCAAAATTTTGTTAGATATTGTATCAAATGCCTTGGCGAGGTCCAGGAAGATTTATTTATTTTATTTATTTTTTACACTTTAGGATAGCTTACAGACTAATAACATTATAATAACAATAATATATAACTAAATTGCTAATAACAAGCTTCCACAGATAAATAAAAAGATAAATTATTACTTGCCTATAATCTAAGCTACGAGTACTTGATCAAAGTTAGCTCATTTTATTTTTATTAAACAATTTAGACAATAGAAGATTCAAGTGTGTACCGGTGCTTCTTTTACAAAAAAAGTTTTTGCTAAAAGGTTTCTAACTGTGCCTGTATTGGTGCAGAATAGATCAATGCCAGGTGCACAAGAAATCTCGTTGAAACTGCGACTGGCTCTCGGAAAGTATGCATTACGCCTATAATTAGTATTTGCATAAGGTACATGCAGCAGTGGTCATTGTCGAAGCCCCATCTGATTAGTGCGCATCGTTAATTTAGAAACAAGTTCAGGACAGTCGACCGAACCATTAGCAATATTAAACAAGTAGCTTACGTCATTAATATAACGTCTACGGTCAAGTGGAAGAAAATGGTACCTTCTGCATCGGTGGATATAATCTACAGATACTTGTTTTGCCCTCCAATCAAGGTACTTAAGAAATTTTTTCTGGATGCCCTCAATACGAGACTTGTAGATCTCGTATTGAGGGTTCCAGACTTGTGATGCATACTCAAGGTGGCTGCGTACGAACGAACAATATAGGACTTTGATCGGTTTTAGTGATCTGAAACATGCTGAGGTTCTCATTATGAAACCAAGTGCTCTCGACGCCTTACTTACTATACTATCAATATGCTGATCAAAGAGAAGCTTACTATCCTGTGTAATCCCAAGATCCCTAATACTGCTGACTTTGCCTATCCCCATATTGTAAAGCTTGTATGTAAAATCAATCAAAGACTTCTGACGTGTAAAAGTCATGTGAAAACACTTTGTAACATTCAATTCTAGCCTGTAACATCTACAGTATTCTTCAAATCTATTTAAATCGTTTTGTAACAGGTGTGCATCAGATATGTTTCGGATAATTTTATGAATTTTCATATCGTCAGCATAAAGTAAAATGTAACAAGTCTCAAAACAGTGTTTCACGTCAGCAATAAAGAGAGTAAATAAGAGGGATCCCAAAATCGAACCCTGAGGCACTCCAGAAGGGACAGAACTCCATCCAGATGTGTACCCCTGCAGTACTACAGCCTGAGATCTATTATCAATATAGGAGGAGAACCAACGATACAAGTCTCCGTATTGCCTGGCTTTTAATAGCTTCTCTAAGAGCGGTCTATGGTCAATACGATCAAAGCACTCTAAGATGCCAGTACATGCCCGTCCCTGAACTAGGTTGAGGGCTATGAATTCGGCTAAGTTTGTTACTGCATCCACAGTGGACCTACCAACCCGAAAACCGTATTGATTGTCCGACAATAATCTGTTTTGTTCTAGGTATTCAAGAAGTCGTTTGTTTACAACTTTCTCAAGGATTTTTGAGAGAGATTTCAGCAGGGAAATCGGAAGATAGTTTGAAGGGACTTTTGGATCTCCACTTTTAAATATCGGGCATATATTGGCAAGCAATCAGGTACTTTACCTGTACTAAGGCTTAAGTTGCACAGAAAAGCAATCGGTCCGACCAGAACATGTGAACATTGTTTTAAAAAGGTGTTATTAATGCTTATAATGTATAGAAATTAAAGTATAGATTATTCCTACCATCCGCGAAAAGTAGAAATTCTGCATGAAGTGAGCTGTGAATATACCAGATCAAGATGGACTAATATGGCTTTCACCTAAAGTTTTCTCGGTGATTTTTAGGGTTCCGTACCCGAAACGTGCAAACGGAGCCCTATTGCTGTCACACGCGTGTATGTCTATCATCTGTCTGTCTGTCTGTCCGTCCGTCGTCTGTCACTGTGTGACTGTTTTACAGCCAAACGGTTGAAGCTACAGTTTTCGAATTTTCACAGTATAAACATCTTGTTGACCGAAAGCCGTACAAATTACCAAATCATTTTTTTTTTATGGCTGTCTCCCATACATGTAAAGGGAGGAGTTTTTTAACTTCCCACGAACCTATGAACTTAAAATTTGGTAATAATGTTTATTATTATGTATATTTTACTTAGAAATATTTTTCATTGAAATGCCCTCATTTTTGATTTTGCAGTTTCGTACGGAAGCCTAAATGTGCAAAGTCCGACACGCACTTGGCCGGTTTTTATAAAGAATAACACTACATGGTTAGATAGTGGTCAGACCCGAGACAATTTTGTTTTCTATTTCCACTGCTGATAAAGGGCCTCTTGTCGATGATAAAGTAGATTGAAAAATAAAAATTGTGTGTTCTGATTCTCAGAAATCGAATTACATTTTGATTAATTACTGCCTAAAATTATCATTTCCATGGAATCAAACCAATTTAATTGAATTAAGTGTATTAATTATACCGAAATGGAAATCTTTTCTGAATGAATACTACGATAATAAGTCCATCAGGATAACCATGTCAATAATAAAGAACCAACACTATTACCACAGAAAAGCAAATAACCTTGCTTATTGAACCATACTCACGTAAGTTTACGACGCTTTCAATAGTAAAGCACCAATAATAATGCTTCATAAACGTACCAATAAATGTACAGCAGGTTAAACGAGATATGAAAATTGTTATAACCGAGGATAACCACTAAACAGTAGTTTATGATTTGAGCTAGGTCGTAATGTTTCACCCTTTGTGGTGGCAACCTATCAACCCCTTTTTTATTCCTGCAGCCTTATTGCGTAATGAATTCGGCACGGCAAAGGGCGAAGAATTTAAAAAATCGACCAATCGCATGTGATATGAAAGACACGATGTGGATTTTCATCTATGTGATTGTTCGAGTTTTCATACTATTTGTCCGTTGCCTTGCCAAATTCATTACGCAATAATGCTACTGATGAACATTTGTGACTGATCTCTATTGACAAAAGTAATAAAAAATAACTGAATTAGGTGCATAGATCATGGATCCATAATTATAGTTGCACTAGTCAATCTTTAACTGCAAGCAATACTTGTCGAAGGTGGTCCGTAGATTAGGTCCACTAATCCATCGAGAACCCTCCACAAAACAAAAGCAATTGGCCCCGATTGTCATTAGAAGACCTATGACAGTCGTTAAGGGTAGTCAAAAACTAAAAGTGACAACAGCATCCTAATTGCGTATGTGAGTTCCGCAGGGAAAAAGTTTATGACTCCATAAAAGAGTATGACAAATTTCTTTTAAATTTGTTCGGTATTGGCAAACAATATTGGACGCTTTCTTTGGTGAAGATACTTTTTTCAAAAGAGTCCAATATTTTTTGGTAGCCTATGTGCTATTCCAGACTATAGTCTATCCAACCGATCTAGCGTGATTGAGTAACAAACATACACCCACACATCCAAACTTTCGCATCTATAATATTAGTAAGATTAACACACAGATCGGATACAATGAGTGTCTATGTGGGGAAAATGGAATCCATATACTACATGTGAAGATTAATGTTATAATATAGATATATCCTACAGAAATCTCAAGAACAAGAAGTTATCAAGTTTAGTAAATTATCTAATATGTACATTGAGCAGTTAATGCAGTAGCTAGCTACAGAAATTCGCAGTAAGCTGGCAAGATTAAGTTCCGAATGGTTCTGAATTATTTACACGGATGCAAAGATACATATGCATGATATTATACTACACTAGCTGCCACCTGTGGCTCCGCGTGACATTAGTACTTCCTCCAATATCTTTATAAATTATACTCTACGTGTTATTCTGATGTATAAGCTATATTTCTGTGAAGTTCCATCAAAATCCGTTCAGTAAATTTTGCGTGAAACTATACACTGTTTTGCAACGTCGTCGTCATAAGTGATATGCAGAACAACGCAACGCGTGAAAACCGACAATGTTTAAAACCAAACTTTTGAAGCCAGCCGTTTGATGAGAAATCCTATATTTGGCCTAATTCGCGAATAACTGTAGAGCTATGTGAGAGATGAGCTTTTGTTTGACTGGAGCTTGACGAATTTGTAATCCCATTTTATTAAAATTGACACTGTGTATTGTATTGCCTATTTCAAATTATTTACTGAATTTGATCTTGACATGGTAAATTTGTATGATTTAATTGAATGTTTTTAATAATTTATATTAAATGGGTCTTTATTATTATAGTAAAAACTGTTTGCATGCCTTAGTTAAGGTAGTTAGTATAAGGATCATCACATTAAAACTTAACATCTGTTACCTGTACCTACTTTCTGTGCAAATAAAGATTTATTCTATTCTATTCTATTCTTCCTCTCAGAAGAGGCATTTGTCGCAACAGTTCAATACGAAAACACCTGTTCTGATCCCTAGAGGAACAATTAACAGAAACACAATAATAGGAAAAATTTGGTGTAACAATCAGGCATGAGGGGCTAGAGAATGGGGTTATTTGTGAGGTGAAAGCGTAAAAGTTTTTCTTACGAGATCCCTTAAGTATAAGTAGGGTTAGGGTTGGAGCAAACTATTAAATAATAGTCTTAGTTGGATAATTGACATACAAAATTACAAAAAAGCACAGCTATGTCCTTTGACCGCAGCCTGACAATGTTAACTTTTTTTTAAATTTCCATTTGGGCTTTAAAATATATTCTACCGGCCTGAACGCTAAAAGGTGCGTTTTCCTTCGTTGGTCCCTACTATACAAATGTATATAAAGAGAGTTACTATAGTTATATGAGATATAACTATAGTTACAATCTCATAAGAGCGTAAACTAATTTTCAATTTACAAACTCGGTTCACTGCAAAAGATTACGCAAATCGCCGAACTATATTTAATATCACCTCGCCATAAGATCCTTAAACAATATCACAGATACACAATAGGATATCGGGTACTGGTTACTGGATATTGGAACTGTAACAGGATTATAGCTCGGTCGCGCTAAGTTGGCCCGTTGCACGTAGTATCAATATTTACGTGCTTTGATTAAATTCCGATTCCAAAGGGTTCCAATTGATTCGGACTGCATCAACACTGCATTGTTAGCACTGACTATAAAGAGATATTACTGTACAAGCTTTCCGATAAGGCGCGGAGATCGAAAAAAAACATGAACGGATTTTTGAACACTGCATGGTTTGTTTGTTTTAAAAATGAATGTACTGTATCTGTTTATCAATTTGGGTTTTCGATGGTAAATAAAGCAAAATGGTTAAAAACGAGAATTGAAAAATCAACAATTATTCAAATATAAAATTTTTGAGCTAGTTGCAGAAAAAAAGTAAACTGTCCAAAAACTGAAAAACTGCTTAGTGTCTGCAGTAGGGACATGTTGGCAAGTGCTATGAAAATCTCACTCAGAGTAGCTTAGGACGCCTTAGTAGAGCCCTTTTGATGTGATTTTGAAATCTTATAATACGTTTAAAAAAAAAACGACAAAAATACAAAAATGTATATTATACAGGGTGTAACGGAAAGGTGTGATCATTTTTAAAAACTGCATTAACCCATGTCTATAAACAATTTTACCAAAATTATAAAAAAAAAAATCCGCTTACCTAAACCTTTTTAAAGTAAATGGTGCCCAGCATCGAATAGGGATGTTTTCTGGGTAGAGAAAAACGATTATTCTATTTAGTATATCAGTGAGATTATCAAATAATATTAGACCCGTATTTTTTGCTTAATCAAATATATAAAAATTCACAAAGATAAAGCGCATCAAAGTTCAGGAGTGGGGGCTTGTGACGTCACTTTGTCAGTATAAAGTGTAGCACAGCGTGACTTCACACGATATTTTAACGCACTGTATCTTCGTCACTTTATGTTTAGGTGTCAAAAGAAAATAAATACGTGAACAATATTTTTTATTATTCTACCTGACGGACAAAAAAGTAATTTTCAGTCAACTACCCTATTGGCTTAAAAATATTAATACCTTCACAAATTCACATAATATTCTTCCAAATTATTGTGATTTCGATTATGATTTTAATTTTACGTCAAGTTTTACAATATGATTTTAATTGTACTATTCAACTCCCAATTTTTGAATATATTGATCTAATTTATTGTATTTTAATGTATTATTGTGATTGTTTTTTTTCGATTTTATTGATATTTTATGACAATTTGTTTATTTACCTTCTTTTTTATTAACTTTATTTATATACTAAGTTTATTGCATCAATGTTCCTATGGGTGGAGCTGCATGCCGAAATACAAGCTCTCACCTAGTTCGGCTGCAGATGATCCCGCCGATATTTATTGTAAACGCACGTAGTTTTAAGTCATTGATAATCTAATTTGTGAACTATTGTCTAACTCAATAAACATTTTTCATTTTCATTTTTTTTTATATGTTCCTATACATTTTACTTTTGAAAAACTTCAGTATTCGCTTCCCTTGTACACGGAAATTGTTTCCAAACATGCGTTTCTTTTTACAGATGTGGCAGTTACGCCATACTTACTTAATAAGCCACCCTACAGCCGAACGAACGAACCTTTTTATGCGAGTTGGTAAATGTGAGATATAAGAGGCTCACACAATGTTGGCTTGAAACGAGACATTGGAGAAGAGTGGTTTTTGAGGCTTTTATTTTTAAGTCAAGATGTAAAATTGTTGTTTTGTATCTTTGCTGTAATTTTCAGCGGTGTTTTATATTGTTGTATGAAAATAATAATGCAAAAAAAGGTATTTACAAAACAGACGTCAGTAGAAACGCCCTTGAAAGACATACGCGGTTCTTATTAGTTTGTTGGAAAGGCCAGATGCGTAATTCTCATAACCGGCGTGTATGGCCTGAAGTATGAACGTAAAAGAAGCAAAAGGCACCAATTACAATATAAAAATATTGTAATTGGTGGTATTCTGTGGTTTCTACATAAGTTTATATTTGTATGCAAAATGCATCTATTTTCAACATAAACTCGCTCTTGACCTCGTACACGCCTGATAGAAAATTAATTAGGTCTACAAGGGCCCGTTCACTTATGCTTTCTGAGCTGATTTTTGAATTCAGGATAATTGAGCTGCACGAGTGAACACTAGTTTGTGGGAACATAAAAATTTTAAACAATTTGTATTTGATACGACTTAATTTACATTATGGTAATCCTGTAGATCATATAATTTGAATAAATATCTTAGGAGTTGTCGCAAAAAAAACCTAACGCGCGTGAAAATAAAAACAAGCGCGAGGCCCACGCCTACGACGCGACGGGACCCTACGACAGAAAAATTATGTCGGCATAAAATACTTTACTACCCGTGCGAAGCCGGGGTAGGTCGCTAGTCAACAATTATTATGTAATTTTGTACAAGCCCTCCGGTGTTTCAGAATCCTAGTCAGTTTTGCATCAGACACAATCATTTCGCTTCTAAGATCAGTAACAAAATTTTACTGAACTGTAAACGAAGATGGCTTGGAATATAGTTGGAATAGCGCTGTCTTGCTCTGAAAGATTTACTAGGTCACATAAATTAGGTCAAGGGTTTTGGCAAAATATGGATCTGAATTCAAAAACTTTCATAGAATGGACGCATCTGCATCTGGATTTTTACACAGAGTTTGTTTTTCAATCTCAAACTAATTTATACAACGCTCATAGATATTTTTTGTAGGTAAGTGAGATACAATATAAAAAAATAAAAGCTACAGCAAAAACCTGTTATTATAGAAATTGCTACATCTGTTTTTATAGTAATTTATGAAACAATTTCGCACCTGTCTGCAGAGGCCTTATCGCCAAAACAGCGAAACCAATTTAGACGCAACTTGACATACGTGGCAAGTATTCAAGACTTTAATAACTTTATATCTTTCAGGCACGTCACTTTACATAAAAACACTCGTTCGGCACAAACGGAAAGATGTCTCTCCTGATTTAATATAACTTGAACTGTTGTGTTTACGTTTGATCTTGACCCTTCACGGAAATAATGTTCCATCTGTCAAGTAATTTTAGTATTTTTTAATGAAAATGCGTTGTCGCATTGTCACGTCACCTCTGTCTGAAGACACCTTACCGCCAAAACAGCGAAATCAATTTAGACGCAACTTGACACACGTAACAAGTATTCAAGTCTTTAATAACTTAATATCTTACAAGCACGTCACGTTACACAAAAAACACTCGTTTGTCATAAACGAAAAGATGTCTCTCCCGATTTAATATAACTTGAACTGTTGTGTTTACGTTTCATCATGGGCCTACACGGAGACGAGAATAAAGAAAAAAATAGCGTTGTTCTCGAGGTAATAAGCTTATATTTTTATGTAGGGAGTCTTCGTGCATTATGTGCAGTAATTTATAGAAGGTTGGTACATCTAGGTTGTTTGTTGTGTTTACTTTTGTCTTATGTAAATAAAAGTAGTTTCTTGATTATATAAAAAACAAAAAAAAAAAAAAAACACATCTGCTGTATGCGGGCCTCTTATCACAATACAAAGGTTTTATTGAATGCATCCTCTTATTAGCAAAATGATCTTAGCTTAGTTTTCCCACAATAATTATATATGGTGGAACTGGATACCCAGTAATTACCTACAATGGATGATCATACCTAATTAATTACGTAGCTTTGCTTTCATCTCTTCGTAGAACAGTATTAAGAATAACTCTTTGTTACACAATATATTATTTGTTTATTTTATTTGAATCTATAATACCAACGTTATAATCGTTTGTTCCAGAGAAATAGTATATTATGCAACTAGTGAATAAAACACGGATTTAATGCGAGGGCCGTAGATGAATCACATCATGAGCGACGCGAGTGATTTATGGCCCTCGATATAAATCCGTTTTATTCAAGAGTTGCATACTATATTTTATACCATGACTACGAGAAAAAGCAAGATTGAAGCAGCACAAGGAATAATTAAATAAATGGGTTTATTACCAAATATACAAATTTCCAAAAAAATGTGACCCCTGAGCTAGGTAACAGCACTTGTGTTTCAATCTCTATCTCTATCTCTAACTCCATATCTAACTCTATCTCTAACTCTATCTCTAACTCTATCTCTAACTCTATCTCTAACTCTATCTCTAACTCTATCTCTAACTCTATCTCTAACTCTATCTCTAACTCTATCTCTAACTCTATCTCTAACTCTATCTCTAACTCTATCTCTAACTCTATCTCTAACTCTATCTCTAACTCTATCTCTAACTCTATCTCTAACTCTATCTCTAACTCTATCTCTAACTCTATCTCTAACTCTATCTCTAACTCTATCTCTAACTCTATCTCTAACTCTATCTCTAACTCTATCTCTAACTCTATCTCTAACTCTATCTCTAACTCTATCTCTAACTCTATCTCTAACTCTATCTCTAACTCTATCTCTAACTCTATCTCTAACTCTATCTCTAACTCTATCTCTAACTCTATCTCTAACTCTATCTCTAACTCTATCTCTAACTCTATCTCTAACTCTATCTCTAACTCTATCTCTAACTCTATCTCTAACTCTATCTCTAACTCTAACTCTATCTCTAACTCTATCTCTAACTCTATCTCTAACTCTATCTCTAACTCTATCTCTAACTCTATCTCTAACTCTATCTCTAACTCTATCTCTATCTCTAACTCTATCTCTTTCTCTATCTCTATCCCTATCTCTAACTCTATCTCTTTCTATATCTCTATCCCTATCTCTATGTCTAACTCTAACTCTATCTCTAAGTCTATCTCTAACTCTATCTCTAACTCTATCTCTAACTCTATCTCTAACTCTATCTCTACCTCTATCTCTAACTCTAACTCCATCTCTATCTCTATTTGTAACTCTAACTCGATCTCTTATTGTATCTCTATCTCTATCTCTTTCTCTATCTCTATCCCTATCTCTATGTCTAACTCTAACTCTATCTCTATCTAAGTTTGTATTGAATTTTATAAAAGCTTATTTTATTCACTGAAAACAGTGAATAATAAGCACTTTTAATCACTGTTTTGGTGTTTGAATTTAGAACACACTAATATAATATTCAAACTCCATCTCAATGCTGTACAACGTAAGGGGGTTCAAAAAGGGACATTCCCAAGAGTTTATACCGCTGGGCCGCGTGCTGGAGTGCAACGTGCACCACTCAAAAACCCCCACCCGGCGCAACTCACAACAACCGAGTATGAATGCCTAGAGAATTTGACTCCCGAAACCCTGGCAACCCACCAAGTAATCGGCCCCCAAATATACACCGATGGCAGCAAGATAGAGGGGAAAGTCGGAGCTGCCCTAACTTGGTGGAAAAACGGGACGGAGTCAAGGTTCAGCACCTTTGGCTTGGAGCCTCACAACACAGTCTTCCAATCGGAAATGTACGCTCTCTTCAGAGCTGTCAGGATGGCAAGAGAATCCAAGGCGGCCCCCGTAAGCATCTTAAGTGACTCGAGATCGTCACTTGACCTGCTGAGGAGACCGTCTGTCACTCACCACCTGGCACTCCAAATCAAGAGAAGCGTCCGTGAAATCAGAGAGGAGGGCAGAGAAGTGAGGCTCTTTTGGCTCCAGGCCCATGTGGGAACTGCCGGGAATGAGAGGGCGGATGAGCTGGCCAAGGAGGCAGCCCTAACAAAACTCACATCAGAATACAGCAAGGTCCCCGTTTCGTTCGTGAGGAAGAAGATTCGGGAGGGGACTATAAGGAAGTGGCAAGCGCGGTACGAGTCTTCGAGTACAGGATCGGTCACGAAAGCGTTCTTTCCAGACGTCCTAGCGGCGAAAAGGACACTCAGAGACGCAGTGCTCACACCGGTCCACGTACAAGTCCTTACAGGACACGGCGGATTCTCAGCGTATCTCCACCGCTTCCATCTCAAAGATAGTCCCTCGTGCGTCTGTGACCCGAGTTGTGAAGAGACAGTCTGGCATCTGCTGTTCGAATGCCCAAGGTTCAGCCAAGACAGAATGGAGCTCGAGGTAAAATTCGAAACCCAGCTTAGCCAGTCCACACTCCACACCATCATGGGGAGACCGGCTACTAGGATTCCATTCTTGGCATTCGCGAGCAAAGTCGCCACAATCGCAGCAAAGGCCAACAAAACGGACGTAACCTTGCGAAGTCGACCACACAATCGAACACAAACAACCACAACCACACAAACAACAACCACAACTACACAAACAACAACAAGTACACCATTGACTGATACACAAATTACACACACACAATCTAACCAACGGCCATTACCAACGGTAGCAGCAGCGGTAGCAGCAACAGCCAGCCTACAACCAGCCCCTAGCATGACTACCACACAATTCCTGGCAAGCAGAGAAGACGGAGTCCCTGGCATCAGACTGCGAGGCGTCGCTCTGTTAATGAACAGGGAACAGGAGAAGTTAGGCATAGGCTTCTGCATAGGCTCAAGTCAAGCTGCGGGCCGAATAGACCTTTCACCGGGCCTTGCCGCCCTGATTCACGGAAGCACCACCAAAACGAGCATAACAGGCAGCAAGTATGCTGCACTACCTCAAATGGAAGTGGCCACACACCGATGCCGTCTAATGCGATTTAAAGGGAAAACAATCGCATTACTCGAGTGGGGAGAGGTTACTCCATTTGCTCAGGCAAGCTCATTGCTTCAGAAGATTAGGGAGGCAGGAGACTACACGTCAGCCACGGCCCGAACCATAAGTGTGGACGCAATGGTGGTGGGAGGAGAGAGAGGAGACGTCGCAGACCGCTTTGGCTGTTTAAAGGCCTCAGAACATCATGAGGTTGTTGTCTACGAGGACAGAGGGGAAACTCTGAGTTTCCTCAAAGCCCCCAGACAACCAATAGCCAGCGAAATGAGCCCCAAACAAGCCCCACCACTCAAAGCGGATCGGAGAGGGCCCAGCAGAAGGCAGCAGCCGAAAAAGCCGCAAAGGTGCAGTGTAACACCATAAACCCGGAGGACCGGGCCCGGTCGAGGAGTCGCCTGAAAGCGTTTGGCACTTTCCTCAGTGCACTGCTCCCAAGCACCAGCTACGCATCACCATCTCACAAGCAGGAGACAGCACTGGAGAGGTTCTTCAGAAAAACACCAAAGGAACCAACCCAGCAAAAGCCTAAGCCAACACGAGCCGACAAAGGGCAAGTCAGCCCGCCGACCCTCGCAGTAAAGTCGGGTACCACGGACCACGTAAAAAGCGCGTTTCTCGAGTACGTAGCAATCGTAAAAGCGACCAGAGAGGTCAATCTTATGACATGCAGGAAGATCCTGCAGACCTTCCAGAGAGACACAGAGGGTCTGTTAAGGGTACTGCTCGAGGAAGCAGGGGCATCGGTGTATGACAACGTCACATCCCAAGTCATCAAAGGGGAAATGACGGGGTCATATATGGCAGCCTACAGCGCGAGGAGTGGCTTTGTGGCCCTGGACAAGGAGGAGACGGAGCGCTCAGGCAAACTCAAGTTCAGTGTGCCAAATGACGACCCGATAGTGGTTACCGCCAAATGTACCAAAATCATGCCGGACGATAAGATCCTGGAAATGGCACACTCCATTTCGGGGACCTCCGGTATCCCGGCATCACAGGAAAGTTGGGCGGTACCCAATATCAGGTGGATTAACGGAGTTCCGGGTTGCGGTAAGACAACCTGGCTGGTAAAGCACTTCGAAGAGGACAGGGACGTGATAGCAACCACGACAACAGAAGCTGCCAAAGATCTTAGAGAAAAGCTTGCGCGCCGCTTAGGAAACCGAGCAAAGACCAAAGTGCGCACTATGGCCTCAATCCTAGCAAACGGTTTCAAGAGCCAAGACAAATGCTACCGTCTTACGGTAGACGAGGCTCTTATGAACCACTTTGGGGCCATAGTCATGGCAGTAAAGTTGTCTGGAGCGAGCGAGCTTGTCCTCGTCGGAGACGTTAACCAGCTTCCATTTTTGGACAGGGAGAATCTTTTCGAGCTTAGGTATACCCGTCCAGACCTGGTGGCTGGCATCACCCAGGAGTTTCTCTGCACACACCGCAATCCAATGGACGTGGCGTTTGCACTGAGTGAGATATACCCCGGTACTCCTCCAAGTCGTCGCTGTCGCGGGTCCACTCCCTGAAGGTGAAAGGTTACACAAGGGCGCAAATACCGGGTACTGCCCAAAACACCCTGTTCCTGGTTCATACGCAGGGGGAGAAAGCCTCTCTTGCGAGCCAGGGATATGGATCCGGCGAGGGGTCGCGCCTGCTGCTTCAAGTCCACGACAGCATCTCCCACGCGGTAGTGGCGATGTCCAGACATACAGTCAGTTGCGTCTATTACACCGACGACGCCGACGACGCCGCAGGCCGCCTTGCTAAGAGGGCGATGGATGCGCCGACTAAAACGGTCGTCAACTACAATCTTAAGACGGCCATGCAGCATCGAGACGTAGTCGTCATAGAGGCCTTGCTCACGCTAGCGAAGTCCCTGGTCAGCAGCCAAAACACCACCTAACAAGTCCCATCCAAAAACTCCAACCCAAACACCCAAACCATCAACCTGTCTAAAGAAAACTATATATATACATGTGAAGCTGCATGGTGGAGCGAGTCAGTCATACTCACCTTAACGTCCTAACGACGGGGTTCTATAACCGGAACCGTCGGCCGGGGCTGGTCTACTCGCACTGCCATGCATCTTCCCACAAAGTGTACCAATAGAAATAAGTAAACAAAATAGTTAATAACATAAAGATAAGAATAATAGAAACATAAAATTGTAATGCCAGTGTGTAATATATATATAGTATTTAGTGAGGGATGAACTCACGTAAATTTAAGTTAGTTAAGTAAGCCTTAAAATAATGTCCGACGTAGGAATCCAACAATTGTAATAAATATGAAAAAAAAAAAAAAAAATACAAAATATACACAATAAAAAGAGCGTGGACTGCCACATGTCCGCGGTAGAATAATTAATAAATAAAAAAAAAAAAAAAAAAAAACGTGAGAGACATCTTTTCGTTTATGATAAACGAGTGTTTTTTATGTAACGTGACGTGCCTGTAAGATATTAAGTTATTAAAGTCTTGAATACTTGCCATGTATGTCAAGTTGCGTCTAAATTGGTTTCGCTGTTTTGGCGTTAAGGCGTCTGCAGACAGGTGCGAAATTGTTTCTTAAATTACTATAAAAACAGATGAAGCAATTTCTATAACAAAAGGTTTGAAAAAAAAAGAAAGTATTTAAATTCAGATCCAGATTTTGCCAAAACCCTTGACCTAATTTATGCGACCTAGTAAATCTTTCAGAGGAAGACAGCGCTATTACAACTATATTTCAAGGCATCTTCGTTTCCAGTACAGTAACATTTGAAATGATTGTGTCTGATGCAAAACTGACTAGGAACACCGGAGGGCTTGTACAAAATTACATAATAATTGTTGACTAGCGACCTACCCCGGCTTCGCACGGGTAGTAAAGTATTTTATGCCGACATGATTTTTCTGTCGTAGGGTCCCGTCGCGTCGTAGGCGTGGGCCCCGCGCTTGTTTTTATTTTCACGCGCGTTAGGTTTTTTTTTGCGACAACTCCTAAGGTATTCTTTCAAATTATTTGGTCTACAGGATTATCATAATGTGCATGAAATGCTTCAGATAACTAACGTATTTAAGTTGATAAGGGTTAATACTGTATCGTCTAATTAGCTTTTCCAATTACCGCATTGTACGTGATAACGTGAACATTTTTTAGGGTTCCGCACCCAAAGGGTAAAAACGGGACCCTATTACTAAGACTCCGCGGTCCGTCTGTCTTTCTGACACTAGGCTGTATGTTATGAACCGTGATAGCTAGACAGTTGAAATTTTCACAGATGATGTATGTCTGTTGCCGCTATAACAAAAATACTAAAAACAAAATAAAATAAATATTTAAGTGGTGCTATCAAACGTGATATTTTTGCCGTTTTTGCGATAATGGTACGGAACCCTCCATGTGCGAGTCCGACTCGCACTTGGCCGGTTTTTTTTGAAGTTATAATGGGTTAAAAAGCTATCCATATGCCATCGCGGACTTTTTTGTAGTCCTATTAAAGAAGAACAATGCCATCATAGTACATTGTTTTGGTATATCTAAAAGGGATTAGGCAGCGTTTTCGAACAACATATTTAACCAATTTACATAAAACCTTAACAAATTATACACCTAAACCTTCCTCTGAATTATTCTGTCTATTGGTAAAACCGCATGTAAGTCCGCAGGATTATTACGTATCTTTTGCAAGAGCAAAACGATAGAAATTTTTTCGCAATAATTGCTCTTCCTTACAGAAGTTTTAGAGATATTGGCGCTTTTTTTTAATAAGTTCATTTGACGAACAGCGATCGATTAGCAAACGATAGCGTAGGACCTACCATACCTACACTGCAGGTAATTCCGACTTTTATGACATAAAGCGTTTGATCGCTATCGTTTTGCTCTTGCAAAAGATACGTAATAAGCCTGCCGTTCTGTAATTTTTGAGTTTATCGCGAACAGACAGACAGACGCTGCGTGGGACTTTGTTTATACTAATAATATCCGAAATGTCATGTGGGTCAATCCCAAGTGTTTATCACTTTTGTAAATTTTATCGCTGATTTGCTTATTATTACGCTGAATGCGTATGCATATGGTGACTGGCACTTCATGCTGTCTTTTTTGGAAAAAACATACCTCCCAACTAACTGATCCTGAGAGAATGGACAATTCGCGATAGTGATTTAAATGTCAAAAAAATATGGAATTGCTAAGCGCTAACGAAATGACACGAAACATTTTGACATTTCGACAATCTCCATCGGTGATAGACCGACACTTTGTTAAGAGTCTTGATCCTAACTCATTTGATAGAATCACAAAAAATATGAGTGAGTTAGTGCGACATGTTCTAAACTCTGTAAGGGAAATACACAAAATACTTATCAGGGAGTAAAAATAGACGAACCGAAATGTACTACTATTCATGATTTAATTGTGGTTAATTTACACTCGTACTAATTTTCAATGTATACAGGTATATTTATTAACATGTGTTATGGCTCCAAAGAGCCTCAACCTCTATTTAAAATAATTGTCCTTATTTCATAAAATAAAAAAAAACCTTTTACAGTTAGAGTAGTTACAGTCATGACTTATGAAAGGTTTTGGGGTCGAACCCAGGTAGGCGCTTTTGTTATTTTATTTCTTTCAAAACGGTGAAGGAAAGCATCTTGAGAAAATCGGTATGTCCTAGAACCAAAAATTCGAAGGCATATGACGTCTACCAACCCGCACTGGCCCCGCGTGGTGATTTACGGCTCAGTCCTCACCCAGAGGAGAGGCCTGTAACCCATCAGTGGGAACATTATACATAGGTTGTCAAACGGCCAAAAATTTGTTCACGATTCACATGCATATAGTTATGCCTTTTTTCCCATGGGGGTAGGCAGAAACTACAGAACGCCACCTGCTACGATCCTAACATACTCCTTTTGCTTCATTTACATTCAGACAACTTATTTTTTGTTTTCAGGGGTAACCTTCAAAAGGCGCCTGGACTTTGTAACGTTACGTTAGCTCAAAGAGTTAAACGTTAGCTACGTTACTAAAATAAGAGTAATTATAAATTAAAACTAAGAAAAAGGATATATATAAAAAAAACTAAGGGGCGGTTTTTCAGATGTTAAAAGTATCAAAAAATACATAAAAATGAGTCACATGAGTTGATACAATATCAAAAGATATGAAGGTGTGGTTTGTATAGTGTTATAAAACGTAAGTAGACTAAAAGATGTGGAATGAATACCACACATTTTTGGAAAAAGACCAGGGGTTTTTACAAAAAGCCCGCACTCCCTGGAGTGTGGGCTTTTTACCTCAATAAAACCACCCCGGTGATCACCATAAGCAAATGCCGTCGGCCCCGTGACCGCCTAAAATACTACTCTAGTACCTGCGCTGTGCAACGCCAGTTAGGGCACTTCTACAACAACACTTTCCCTGAACCGGTAATCAAATCCCGGACCACATGTTCAGATATCGCTTGAGACTACCACACCGACGAGGCTGTTTTAATATTCATATATTTTAAAATATTACCAACCTGCGTGTCACAATGCCGTACAAATGTAATAACATCGTAATTCAGAAGTTAATCTACTGAAACTTTAAATAAAATCATGACAATATTTTATATTTATGTAAGAGCTGTTTTAATTCACACTAAGTTTAAGTCGCATAAAAAGCGTGATTTATCATGTATTAATATAAAGTTTATGAGAATACAACTGTACAACATGGGTTTTATACGCGGGAAAGTAATAAAAATAATAACACTAACCAGGCTATACTGAGTTCCATTATTACTACTGTTATTACTATTATTCTACTACCAAATTAAACGCAAATGTTTTTGAGGATGGATGCAAGTTTTTTATTATTTCACTATAAACTATACTAATAGATTCTGATCAAACTTTACGGTAACTTAGCTTATACGTCAGAATTACACAGTCTATAATTTATAAAGATTTATTGGGGGAAGTAATAATGTCACGCGGGCGGATCCGCGGGCTGCAGCTAGTTAAGACATCTACATGATATAGAATGAGATATATCAAATGCAACTTATAGATATATTTCTCAAAGGGCTTAATTGTTTTATAGTTATGGTTTTCTCTTACACTGTTCTCACACAAAAAATTATATATAACCAGTATTTTTAATAACATGATTTAGAAGAGTGTCCATGAAGTTCCTAGCATGTTTTCTCCTTACAGATGATAGAGAGACATTTTAGAACGTGCAAACAACTTTAACATTCTGGCTAGCTGACCAACTCCTTGACAGAGCGCTTTTAAATGGTTTAGATAAAATAAATGCTTTGAGTTTGAGTGTTCAAAGAACTCAGCCAAGTCTAACATGGTTTCAAAAGTAGTTTTAGGGATCCTTTTTTCGTCTGTTCACATCAATTCTTAAGCGATCCAATCACTAACAAATACAGTGTTCATTTATTGGTAGGTAACATGTGTTTTAGTCGTTGGACATACCTTTTCATGCCCACATACTACGACTGATACAAGTTTGATTCCATTGAAATCGTCTATATTTACTTTGCTATAGTCAAAGGATCGAACCGAACTGGCAACATATTGGCCAGGTACCTTCTATCTACCTTGTTGTTTTTTATTGCTGTGTTCATACTGATTACAATCGATATTATCATCATGGTCATCATCACCCTATACCAGTCCACTGCTGAAAATATGCCTCTTCAATTGCACGTCATTTTTCTCAATGTTATCAATGGATTATGTTAATTAGTGAAAACTAATCACATAATTAATTAACCTACTTGATTGATCACATCCGAAGCTAATTTGAAGTTTGAACAAATTTAAACCAATACGTATTGATACAATTAAAAACGCGTTCAAAAGTCTCAATATTAAAAATACTGAAGACTTGTGGGGGATATCCGTTAGGGTTCTTGGAGATATTATTGACCCAATTGCTCCTGTCCTAACAGGCATATTCAATCAATGTTTGGACAGCGGCACTTTTCCTGACTTAATGAAACACAGTAAAGTAGTACCAATTTTCAAATCAGGCTGTAAGAGTGATCCTTCTAATTATAGACCTATATCCAGCATTGAGTAAAATCTATGAAAAAATCATGCTGAAACAGATGTTGTCTCACTTCAATTCAAATGGGATCCTGCATAGTCAACAGTTTGGTTTCACGAAAGGTAGGTCGACAACGGACGCGGGAGTAAAACTCATCAGCCACATCTTAGAGGCTTGGGAGAGGTCCCAGGATGCCATTGGCATTTTCTGTGATATCTCAAAAGCTTTCGACTGCGTCGACCACAACACACTGATCTGTAAATTACACCACTACGGAATTCGTGGAAAATCTGCTGATCTCGTGCTCTCCTATTTATCAAACAGACAGCAAAAAGTAAATGTTAATGGGGCGACGTCCTCCGGGTTTCTAGTCAAGATGGGCGTGCCCCAAGGTTCAATTCTCGGCCCTTTCCTTTTTCTTGTTTACATTAATGATCTCCCTTTTATGATGGCCAAATTATTGGATATAATTCTATTATAGGCCAGATACGGATGTCTTAAATGTCAACGAAAGTCTAATTGTTGTCTCAAAATGGTTCACAGCTAACAATCTTTTACTGAATGCGAAAAAACAAAATGTCTAAAGTTCTCTTTACCAAATGTACCACCACATGAACTTAACTTAAATCTTGACGGCAAAAATCTTGAAGTTATAACGGAAACTGTATTCTTAGGGATTACTATCGAGTAATCGGTCGGGTCGGGTCGGTATATCGAGTCGGGCGCGCACATTAGAACTCTTTCGGGTAGGTTAATTTCGGCTGCATATGCAGTAAGGAAAATAAGGCAGCTAACCGATGTAGCTACAGCTAGGTTAGTATACTATGCTTATTTCCACAGTATTATGTCTTACGGAATTCTGCTGTGGGGATCAGCAGCAGACGTTGACTCAATTTTCATCCTACAAAAGAGGGCATTCCACGCAAACTATAAAATGGGTCCTCGCGAGTCCCTCAGATAAAAATTTAAAGAGATCGATATACTGACTCTACCTTCACTTTATATTTTGGAATGTATTTTGTAAGTCCGTAAAAATCGAGGGCTTTTCAAAACTAGAAGCGACTTCCATAATTTAAATACACGCAGTAAACACGAATTTGTAATCCAAATTCAGATTAACGAAAACTAGCAAGTCTTTTCTTATAAACAGTATACGCTTTTATAACAAGTTGCCAAGGTCAGTTATAGAACTGACCGATGGATGGTTCAAAAACTTCATCAAACGTATCCTTATTAAAAAAGCATATTATAAAATCAAACACTACGTTAAAGATAAAAACATTTGGCCTTAGCTCCTTCTGCGCATGCAGCTTCCCTGGTAACTTGTAAACGGCACAAATATGTGGATGTCTCTAAATATTCTCAATCTCATTTTTCTTTCCTTCTTTTAATTAGACTTTTTACAATGGTTTTCAATCATCTTTATAGCCCTTTGCTAAGAATAGTTACAGCACTGATAACAAGATTTGTGCCACATGTTAAATTTAGTCTTGTTATACTTATTTTTTTTACCTTTGTATTAGATTCCTTTACTGATTGTTTTGTGAATGTGTGAACATTGTAGGCCTTCTAGATGCTAGTTAACATTTGTTAACTTTTTTATATAATATATAATCTTTTTATTTATTTTTTTAGTTTCTTATGACTTATTGTCATAAGACGGGCCTACGTTGTGCACCCATATCTAAGTACTAATACTGTAACATGGAAATATTGAAAAACCAAACCATTATTAAAAGAGTAACCATGGAGTTTCTTGCCGGTTCTTCTCCATAGGAAACGACCAACCCGAACCGTGCACCTTTTGTCGACGTTTTATAAGTGCCCATGTAGGCCTATGTGAAATAAAAAAAATGATTTTGATTTTGATATCAAATTATAATGATGCCGCCTTCTGAAATTATGCCAAAGGGTGTATACTCCCGGGATAAAATCCGATGCAGGACGTAGTCAACCGGCCCCGGTCAGCCGGTGTGCCATGTTTCATCCAAATCAGTTCAGCTGTTAAGACGTGAAAAGGTAACAAAAAGTCAGAGTTATTTTCGCATTTACAATATTAGTAAGGATTGAATAGGCTATCAGAAACTTTAAGATTTATCAGAGAAACGATTACGATACGTAGGATTCTTGATAAAGCATTTTATAAACTATTGCATATTTTATTACTATATTATTAATACGCAAATTATATAGGTTTTCCGCCAAATTCCAACTTTAACATGAAAAGATGTTGGATTCACAGTAAAAATCATTTCCGAGACATGATCTGTACGGGACGGACGTGATCGCTCGAGGCAGATAGACACTCTGTAGGTTGTAAGGCTCCAGCTCGAGCGCGTTGACGTCCCTGCACCTAACCATTCAGTTGTCTTCGGGCAAATATCCACCCTGCAGTGGCTAGAAGGCTGCCAAGTGTGTTGAGGGGAAGGCGTGATGTCCAGGTTAATGAAAGACTTCAATTCTCATAACTAGAAGCGACGTTTCTTCATGGTCTTCGTTACGCAAAGTGACGTGGATTTGACTAATTAGAAATAATGGCTACAAATTCGACGGTGCCTCTGTGCACTATCCTTCTATTAAACTCGACCGTAACGAGGACCTCAAATTAGCGTGCGCGCATAAACTTTAATTATAAAAATAATTACTATGACTATTAGCTGGAAACCGACAGAAACTCCCCTTCCACTGAACCGATTTCAATGAAACTGGTGTCTCTGAATAGGTCTCGAGACGACCTTCCCTTGGGACCCTAGTCCAGGTCCCTAGCTGCTACCTTCAGGGAGCTCTTGCGTGAAGAACGCTGAAGAAAGGGAAATTCTGTCAATTAATGGCTTTACACGCTACTTTCTACTATATATGCATTTTAGTGCAGGGTACCAGCAAG
This sequence comes from Orthosia cruda, assembly GCA_964057195.1. Classification (NCBI taxonomy): domain Eukaryota; kingdom Metazoa; phylum Arthropoda; class Insecta; order Lepidoptera; family Noctuidae; genus Orthosia; species Orthosia cruda. The sequence goes on from OZ059847.1 coordinate 14,940,378, forward strand.
GGACCTGAAGCCCTACTCCTGGACTATCGAACTGTAGTAGTTTCGTAGCTTCATCTATAACTTTCAGGCGCACAGCCGCGTGAAAGTGTGAAAGTATAGCTTATGATGCCTAGTTTTGGCACATAAAGCGAGTTTGTACTCAAACTGATAGGTGGATCCACATCCACCAACCATCATCGGATAGCCCTCGCGATGGACTATCCCATGGTGGAAATTTGGTGGATACAGCTCCAACCCTCGAAGTAGTATTCACTCTGATGTGGTCGACGATACGAAAAAATCATAGAACCTAGCGCCTTGTCAAGTCGGTTAGCTCCTCAATCACCAGAGCTAGGCTCCTTCCAGAAGTGTGTTTGGGATACTGGAGAATTGGGCTATCGAATGGTGGTACCCTGATGGGTGCACCACCAGCCCTTCTGGTACTTAAGGTGCCGGGAAGCGGCCGAAATAGGAAAATGTTGCGCTGTTCCACGGCTTTAACGCCTCTGTGTGTGTATGTGTAGCTATATATTAGCTTTGTATTGTCACTGAGTCCAGGCGCCTGCCTGAGGGTCCCCGAAGATAATGCTTCAGAAAGCATATCGATAGTCCTTCAGGCACCAAGTGTGTCTGAATGTAGTGAGCCCTCTGACAGACGCATAGAAACGTCCATGCTGGCACACTCAGACACATTATCTCAAGCAAGTAATGTCTATGTACTAGAATTACATAGATGCTATCTATATATAGGGCCCGGACATAATTCTAGGTTGCCTAGAAGCGCTAGATCGCTTATAACGAATTTTCTATATACTTACTTGAGGAAAAATGCATGTATTTACCATCTCAGAGTGAAACTGTATTAAACCTGGCTAAGCACTGTTGTTATGTACAGTTTTTCAGTCATAGCACCAAGGTATACTATCTAGAACACCTAGATGGTGTTTCCTAACAAAACAATACGTGTAAGAAAAATAATACGATTGGTATGTGAGCAGAACGCACATATCGATACCTGCGACACAGCCATTTTTGGGGGGTCCAAAATAAGTAAACAAAACTTTTTTATTACCTTAAATCTCTACTTACACATTATATCTAAAGTAATTCGATTATAATACTAATAGATAATCGAATTATGCATACTATAAGCCATTAAAAAGCCCTTAAAACACTATTTTAGATTACCAAATTTTGGCTGCTTTCGCGTAAAACTATATAAACAGGCGACGCCACCTGGCAGCCACCAGCACCAGCAGACGTCCAGGGGAAGCCAGGGTAGGCAGTCGACCACCGATTCCCCTGCTTCACCAACATCGCCTACGGAAAGGTACTGTCCCCAGTCCCAGTGTCGCCCTGTCCCTGTGAAAACACCGGTACCCGCGAGTCGTAAATCGACAGTTAGGACGCCGGATTCAAATTTTTCACAAGTTTCGCCGACTAACCTCAGAGGTCAAGAGTCAACGGTGACCCAAGTAGGCACTCACCCACTCCAACCTACAACACAGCAGCCACGCACCACCTTTAGTAGCGCGTCAAAAATACTGTCGGCACAAAAACCCAAACATTCAATTGCGCCACATATACCCGCATCACCGCGCCCAATAGCGCGCGCTCAACAAGGGGCCAAGCCCAAGCTTGCCCACCTACCACCATCAACATCACCATCAGCGCCACGCGCTGCACCACCCGCGCCTAGACATACGCTGCAAAGCTCAGCAAGGTCCGATGCGCGCAATGCCACCCGCGACCCACGCATAAATAAAAGGGAACCAATCCGCCAGATGGCGACACAAGTGACCCCGCTACCCTCCATTAGTGGTCGAAAAGTTGCCAAATTAGGCTACTCATTTTAGGGCACTAGCCGACATCCTTAAGCGACCACCGAACGCCCGCCCTTACTGACAGGGGGTTCGATTCTCCCCAGAGAGTGAAGATGAGTACAGGGTGGTACAGAGATATCTGACCGCCCTGGAAAAAGAAACGGGTATCAGCTGGTTCGCGTACAGCCTGCCAGCTGATAAAATATTTAAAGTAGCCATCAGGGGGCTGCCGGCGGACACAGACCCCCAGGAGATCGAGGAGGAGCTCCGCAACCAAGGTTACGAGCCGGAGTATGTACGGCATATCAATGCCCGTCAAGGAAGACCCGGCTGCGTATTCCACGCCGTGCTGGCCAAGACAGAGAATGTCAGAGCCATATACGACACCTCCGTGTTCATGCTAATGCGGGGGGTCAAAATAGAAGCACGGCGTGGAAAACGTGGGCCCGCCCAGTGCCACCGGTGCCAGCTCTTCAGACACAGCTCGCACCAGTGTCACCGCCCTCTCGCCTGTGTAAAGTGTGGAAAAGGACACACGGCACGTGACTGCCCACGTCCACGAACTGAGCCGGCCACCTGCGCAAATTGCAAAGGTGCGCACCCGGCAAATAACATTAAATGCCCAGTATTCCAGCGCGAAATAAAACACAGGCGGGCGGGCACTATCGTTATCACGACCGCCACAACACGCCAGCCACAGAAAGTGGCATCAACAGAAACGCAGCCAACAGAAGAGGCCCAAGGCGAATCGCTGATGTCAGCAGCAAATGGGCCCACTCAACGCGGAGAGGCTACCTCCTCTGGGCGGAGGAAAAAGAAGAGGGGAGGAACAAGAAGGAGACAAAACCCCCCGCGACCCTGGAACCAAACACAGAGGCCGCCCCTGCAAACAACTTAGCGCAGGCAAAACAAAAAAATACACACACAAACAAACACACAGTAAAACCGCAACATCCTCCTTCAACAGTCGGTTAAACAAGCGAGTAGGCACCTGATGTCAACAAACGCCGGCAGAAAGCAACAAGAGCGCCCTCTGCCGGCCGAGAAAGAAACTGTAAAATGTGTCGGAGAGGCGGCACTAAACAGGAAAAACGCAAACCAAAAGGCGTCACAAAGTTGGAGTAACAAAACTCAGAACAGAAACTTTACAGCCTGCGCTATCCAGTTGCTGATGGACTTGATTAAGGCCATCAGGCAGGGACACGACGTGGAGCAGGTCATCCTTGACGGCTTAGCCGCGCTGCTAACACTATACCACAATAAATAGTAAGCCGTTAAGGTTGTTACATTGGAACGCCCGCGGCCTCAAAAATAAGGTCGCACTCCTCCGCCATCTCCTGCAGAACAGAATATCGACGTGGCGCTGATCAATGAGACACTCCTGGGACCTGAAGATAGGTGCAAGATCCCAGGATACCATGTCTACAGGAAGGACGAGCGGTTGGCATACGGAATCCGATACCGTGGCCTGGCCGTTTTAGTAAAGGGAAGAGTAGTACACCAAGAACACCCACTGCCAACTCTGCAATCAGCATACGCGCTGGGTGTGCAGCTGCATATGGCCGGCGAGGACTTAGAAGTGGATGCCTTTTATAAGCCGCCGAACAATAAACTCGACATGAGTGAGCTAAGGGCGCTTCTCACGCGTACAGATAACCCTACTATCCTCGCCGGTGACTTTAACTCCAAGCACCTAGCTTGGAACAGCTGCTACACCAATGAGGGAGGTAAACGACTCTTCGCGGACTCAGAAGCCCATGGGTACACGGTGTCAGGCCCTGAGACGCTTACCCACTACCCAGACAAGAACACTCACATGCCTGACGTGCTTGACATCGTAGTACACCTGGGCCTACACTGCCAGGTCACTCAGCAGGTGTTTATTTATTTATTTTATTTATTCAAGACCTCCAACGAAATATGTACACAAACTATACAAAAAATCATCAATATGAAGTAATGACAAGTGCACTCCCTCAATTATAGGAGGCTACAGCATGCATTTTGGATTATCGACTAAATATAAACTAGAATATAAACTCTTATTGTAAATTGTAAAACATATAAAAAGAAAAATCAAATCAAAACATGCCATACTTATGAAAATAAAAAAAGTTATCCTTATATATAATTAACCTGGGCTTTACCAACATTATGGCAAACCAGACGGCAAAAAATCTTCAAAAGTAGCAAAATTTATATATACTTTTTACAAACACTTTATAGGTTAAACAATATTAAAATAAAAACATAAAGATGTAATGTTAAACTGAACTGAAGAAAATTTAGTTACAGAGGGCAAAGCACTTTTAAATTAAACTATAAAATTAAATTTAAATCTGAAACATAAAACTATAGAATAACATAAAAATAAAAACTCACAGAACCTCAACTAATGACTTTTTAAATTTAGACAATGGCTCACAAATGTCAATGTCACAAGTTTTCGACAAAGTATTATAATGCCTACAGAGTCTGTTTACAGCGGCATAGTGACCGAGATTGGTTTTTGAGTAAGGTATTTATAATAGATTGAAAACTTTTTTCTTGGGATACGGTTGGGTATGTTTATATTTATGGAGTTCAGGTGTTCGATACTGTCAATGGACCCGTTAATAATTTTGTGTAAAAATATTAAATCTATTAATTCCCTTCGTCTAGACAATGTTTTAAACTGGTAATGTTTCATCCTTTCTTTGTAACTCGTTATCTGCTTTGCTAAATGATCACCATAACTGAGATGATAAAGAAAACGTCTTTGAACACTCTCTAAGCGTTTAATATAGACATCATAATGTGGGTTCCAAATGACTGAACTGTATTCCAATATCGAGCGAACAAGGGTGTTAAATAGCTTAATTTTTGTTGAGGATCGCTTAAATTCTTTGCAATTCCGGATAAGAAACCCTAGTATTTTGAAACCCTTTGACACAATTTTTAAGATATGGACATCAAATTTAAGTGCGCTATCGAGCTGAATTCCTAGATCACGGACAACACATAGTTTCTTTAATTGGACTCCTTCAATAAAATATTTCTTAGGTTGTGGATGTTTATTTCGCGATGAATTGGATATAATTACATTTGCTAATATTTAATAACATATTATTTTCTTTACACCAGAGCGTTAGTCGGTTGATATATTCTTGAAGCTTATGAGCGTCCTGAATACTCTGAATGGGTTTCAAGATTTTAAGATCATCCGCAAATAAATAAAATTGTGAATGTTTGAAGCATAGTGTTATGTCGTTTATGAAAATATTGAACAGAATAGGTCCCAAATGTGAACCCTGCGGAATGCCCGACGTGGCTCTATATTCTTTGGAGAAATGACTGTTTGCGACTACCCTCGAATGCCTGTTATATAAATATGATTCGAATCAGTTAATCAATGTACCGTCTATGTCAAGTTGATCCAGTTTTTTAACAAGGAGGTTATGGTCGACTTTGTCGAACGCTTTACTAAAATTTGTGTAAATTGTGTCTACTGGGATACGTTTATCGAGACAATCAGATAAAGTAGAAGTGAAGCACAGAAGGTTAGTGGTGGTAGATCTGGATTTAATAAAGCCGTGTTGGTATTCAGTAATTTGTGATTTGAGATACCACATGAGATGTTTGCTAATGATTTTTTCAAATACCTTGCCAAAAGATACTAAAATAGAGATAGGTCTATAGTTGGCAACAAAGTGTTTTTCTCCAGACTTGAAAATGGGTACGACTATACTAGCTTCCTTCCATTTATGTGGAAAGACTCCTTCTTGTAAGGATCTACTAAATATTCTGTGTAGAGGTTCGACTAAGGCACAGCGTTTGATAAAGACTGGCAGGATACCATCACAGCCAGCACCCTTAGCTTCATCTAATCCTTTTAAGCCTCTATAGATTTCTCTAGAATCAATAGATAATGAAAATAATGCAGAGGAGGATATGTTAGGATTAGTGTTTGGCATAGACTGAGCTGGAACTGCTGTCGGACAGCTGAAAGCTTGAGCAAAATTTTCACCAAACAAATTGCAAATGTCTTCACCATTATTAGCTTCTTTGTTTTCAAAGAACATTTGAGCAGGGTGTGTACTACTACCTTTTCTTTTATTTTAAAAAAAGGACCAGAATATTTTTGGGTTCTTAGATATTCCATCTTCTAGGCTAGAAATATACTTTTTGTAAGAGGTTGCTCTAAGAGTATTACAGTCATCCCTTAATCTTTCAAATGCTAACAAATCTAGTGGATTTTTATTTTTTTTGAAACGAACATGATATTTGTACTAGCCCCAAGGAACTCAATCTCACAAATTGTGTGTGAGTCACAATCATGTGACGGGAACAGAACACCACACAGTAATGCAGATGCTCTCTCGCGTAAGTCGTGTTCCGATCAATGTAAGCCCTGTGCCAGGCAAGAGGCTGAGCAGGCGACATTTGTGAGAATGTTGAGGACGGATCTTGGCGAAGATTGGAAGGGAAGACAGAGACATAAATCCGATCCTCGAATGGAAGAAGTTAGGAGCTCCTAGGCCTCAGTGGAGTGATGTTGCAGCAATGAGTTCTAACACCAAGAGTTATTGGGCACAGTGGGAAAGCTTGGTTATCCAGGATGGAGTTCTGTGCCGGAAGTGGGAGAATGCTCGCGGTGACCAGTGTCATCTACAAATGGTCGTACCTAAAGTTAAGGTGCCTGAGGTCCTATAGCTCTATCACACTGGAAGTGCAGGGGGTCACATGGGAGTTAAGAGGACTCTGATCAAGATCCGAGAACGATTTTACTGGATCCATTGTCGAGAAGACGTTAAGGAATGGTGCCGCAAATGTAAAAGTTGTGTGGGTGCGGCGGTGAAAGGACCACACATTCGTAGTAGAGGTGCATCAAAGATTTATAAGCACATGAGACAGACAGGTCAACAGATGTCTGAGAGGATGAAGACCCGCTACGATCGGAAAGCGAACAATAAGGGCTTCGATGAAGGATCTCTTGTATGGTTACATAACCCGGCACGGAGCAAAGGAAAATCGCCTAAATTACAAGCAAAATGGGATGGACCTTATCGCGTAGTTACCAAGATCAATGACGTCACCTACCAAATTCAAAAGGGACCCCGAGGTGCATCAAAGGTCGTTCATGTGGATCGGTTGGGCCGTTATCATGGCTCTAACAATGCTCGGCATGAGCATGTCTAAGAGGGAGGCAATGTTACAAGATAGACCAACGCCATATAGTAACGAGAGGAAGAACTAGGTAGTAACTAGTGGCGCCATCTAGTATCGTATAGCGGAACTAATCTTCTCGTGTCGAATGGAATTTTCCAGAATGTTCGAATCGAACATTCTGGAAGTTTCTAGTCGCTTCGGGAACAATGAGTTCGAAAGTTGATTGTTCTGGAAGTTTCTCGAATTATCTAGAACAGTATGGAACGTTCTAGAAACTTCTTCCGTGCTATATAAAGAGCGGTCGGGTTCGTCGTGGGTCAGTTTCGATTGAGAAGCGATACAGAGCAATCAAAGCGTAAAATAGTGCGAAGTAATAGAAGTGTTTTTGTAATAAACAGTGATTAATTGAAGTAGATTATTTCTCTCTTAAGACTGCTATTTAAATAATTTATCCCTGAACCCCAGCTCGTAACACTATTAATTCTGCACTCGCATGATTTCTAATAATTTACGTACATAAAAATCCATTCCATACTACGATAATTATAAGATAGATAGAGTCTCCACAACATCCACTCCGAAAAATATAGTTGGATTCAAATGAACCATAATAATAATATATGTATTCCATAAAAGGTTTACCTTTGTAGCGATTAACTTTAGTAGATTCTTTGAGTATAACTCAATGAATACCACATCAAAATTTACAAAATAGTAGAGCTTGTTGATTTCCTAATCAGAACCAAAACTGTAATATATATACAGCCTTATAAAAACAAATATTAAATTTTCAGGACAAAGGCCTTTCCCAAGCATCGTACAAAAAATAAATTTACTTTACGATTCAGCTCGAAAGAAATCATCATTCTCGAAAGATTAGGCAGAAGTGGCCTCTTAGTACATACTCATAGTCCTACATATTATTATCGTCTGTTATGTTTAAGTGTCACAGTAAAAGAGGGCGAGCCTACTGCCATCAACCGGTGCACAACTCCAGACTCCGGGCGGTCACAGAAAAAATCCACACAGATAAACCTTGTAACAATGCTCGATCCAGGAATCGAACCCAGGACCGCAATATAAATAGTGTAGCTTGTAAACACTACACCAACAAGGCAGTAACAACCTTCACTCGCCACAAAAGCATTCAACAACCAAAATAAACACAGCCCTTAAAAGATACTTTAACTTACGTAAGCATATAGACGAACCCGCGTAGCACCTCGGTGTTCCTGGGTTGCGCTCCCAACTCACAATAGAAATACCTCGCGCATTGTATCGGGTCGCACAGCAATATTCATTTCCATCTCACAGCTGGCTTCTGCGAATTGTTAAAAACATATTATTGGACATTTAAAATAAAACGAACATTGTTTGGTATTGTAATGGATACAGTTTAGTTTTGTGTACATTCGTAGGAAGTCGTAAAGGCTTGTTCTGAAACTAAATACAAGTACGAAATGTAACTGAAAAAATGTAAAACAAGTACGATTGGTAAAATATCATGATAGCTTATGTAGATCAAAGTGTCTAGTCTATGTGGGACAGAAATTTGATACTGAAAGATACCAAAAATCTACGTATAATAATATTTTGTTTGATACATACATACATACATAAACTCACGCCTTTTTCCCATGGGGTTAGGCAGAAACTACAGAACGCCACCTGCTACGATTCTTACATAATTCTTTTGCTTCACTCACATTCATACATCTAGTCATACACACACGCCGGTTAAGAGTACTGCGCACCTGGCCTTTTTGAAGATCATCACCTATAAGGTCTATGTATGTCTTTCTAGGGCGTCCCCTCCCGGCGTTTCCATTCACGTCTGCCTTGTAAATACATTTCGTTAGTCGCCTTTCATTCATCCTCTCAACATGTCCAAACCATCTTAACATACTCTTTTCAATTTTAGTCACTACATCTTCTTTTAAACCACAACGTTGTCTCATTCCTCAACCTATCATTTAAAGTTACACCACACATTCTTCGCAAGGAGCGCATTTTTAATGCATTAATCCTACTTTCATGTCTTTTTTGCCGTATCCACCCTTCACTTCCATACATAAGTTAGGCACCAGCAAGCTGTTGTGAACGGCGAGTCGAGCTTCCGGAGACATCGACTTGCTGGTCACAACTCACAACCGCATGTATAGCACCATTAACTTTATTCCTTGCATTCACTCTCCTTCCCACCTCCTCTTCAATCTTTCCATCCTTTGTGAACATACTGCCCAGATATACAAACTCGTTCACTTGCTCCACACTCTTATCATTTATTTTCACTTCACACTCCGATACATCGATTTTGTTTGATATTTTTATAAAATGCGTATACAGTTACAATAAAGTGCTTAGAAGCCAAATTCATCGCAACTGCTGGGTAGCGTGACGCATTACAATACCAAAGAATTTCATGTTTTAGATATTGGGACGAAATGCGATGGATGTCTTTTTGGATGTTTAACTATTTCTTGATTCGAAATTTTACTATACATTCCAATAAACGCCAGACGAGAATTGTAGAGATAGGTGAAAATGGCGGGACGAGCTCGATACCTACCAAAAGACTTGAACTTACAGAAATCAGAAGGGGACCTTAACCATGCAGTGCAATAATATAAACCCAGTTAGTTAGTTCTTTAGTTAGACAAAATTGTTTCTAAGGACTGGTAAAAGGAATGTAGGTAGTCTGACAGCGAGATGGGCGGGACATCATTGTTGCCATTGCGGGTAGAACCTAGGCAAGGGAAGGATGGAACAGGAGTTTCGGGTTAGGCACAAGAAAATAAAGACTTATTCCTGAGGATGATGATGACCCAGTTCTACATTCCACAATAGGGTATTTTGCTTACGCATCGAAAAAATAGTGCTTTGATTGAATTTCAATATTGATATTTAATTGTCTTATGAGTAAACAAATAATGTGAGCTAAAAAAGACAAATTTGGTTGATTTTGTGGCCCGCGCATGCGGTTCAGTTGTTTTTAGGGTTTCGTACCTCAAAAGGTAAAAAAGGAACCCTTATAAGATCACTTTCTTGTCCGTCTGTCTGTCTGTCTGTCCGTTGTTTCTGGAGAAATGGGAGCCAGCTTCTCTGGCGTCCTTAACGGGGATTGAATCCGCTAGCACCAACTGCGCTGGTGCTGGTGCTTGCACTAGTGCTGGCGTGCTGGGGTGCGTGTGGTGAGCGGCTTTATTGCTCCGGTACCATTCTGGACAAATGGTAGTGAGTAATCACGGTGCAACTCACATTTTCTCTTGAGTACCAGGGGCGAGTGCTCTCGGAGGCGTGACCTACCGAAGATGGTCCCAGACACCTCGTAAGGGGTTGCCTGGTATAGTGTGCCGCTTTCCATAACGTAAGGTTGGTGAAGGAGGCCACTATAGGAAAACTAAGTAGACAAATAGGGGTATGTCTGTCTGTCCGTCTGTGTCACCACCGATTTTCTCAGGAAAACGGGTGGACCTAACTAGTTGAAATTTATACCAGATACTGAGGTCTATAGTCCCTATTAAATGTATAAAAATCAAGGTTCAGAGGCAACACGTTAAAAATATATAAGCAAAATTAGATTTTGCAGAAATTTGTAAGTATCAAAATTTACCTTAATTTCCAACATTTATTAAGGTAAATTTTGGTACTTACAATTTTTCGCGAAAATATAATTTTGCCCATATCTTTAAAACTTGCCACCAATAAAAATTATACAAATTTTATTATAACGGTATAGTGGGTAGCTACGGAACCCTCGGCGCACGAGTTCGATTCGCACTTGACCAGTTTTTTTTCTTAAATAAAACAAGGCAAAATCAAACTCAATTATTTAACTAAGGACCTACAATTTTTATTATGTTGGTACCATTTATAATGTTTTTTGATGCAAACACTTCAAGATCTGTGGATCTTAAATTTATAAGTTCATAAGAAGACACGCTATCTTCAGAATCATTCGAAGGTGACACAAATTCCTGCTGTTCAATATGATTTCCGATTTATTTGTAAAGCTGTGTTCAGCCTTTAAGGCTCCAGTTACAGTTTTTTGCAATTTAGCAGTAGTAATCACCAATCGGCACCTTTATTTCCTGTTTTTGAATAATCAAAAACTCCTGTTGTTCTTTTGGGATTTTATCCTCTCTCAGACAATAACATTCGTCTAAACATTTACATGCATGTAGCATCAAAGATGGCCGATAGATGCAAATGTGGATGGAATGGAATGTCTCTAGTAAAATAGCCATCTGAACAAGTACTAAGTTTAGAACAACGTTGCGGGTAGTTAAACTTTACTCCGTGTAGTGTTATAGTGAACGTTTGGTTCTTTATTTCTTTGGTTTAATGCGTTGTTATCACTTACGACTTTCATCTTTATGAGATACGGATCCATGATTTGTTTCTACTAAAGATTAAAAGAAAATTGTACCTAACTTTAAAAGCATTTCTGCGACACTGAATGTTTTGGTACGAATGAACTACCACGTTTTGAGATAGTATTGTAATTTCATAATAATCTTTATTATAGATAGAGGCAATAAGTTGAAGTTTGTATTATCTAAAAAGATACGCAAAGAGCGACCCCAAATTAGACTTAAATAGTCCCAGTTTTTTATAATCCATAGAACTGTTATTGAGAAATCATATACAAAACACGATGTGGGGGTGAAAGAATCCAAGACCATGCTTGTTACGTATGCCTAGGAATCTGCTGACATTGCGGACAATATACATAAATAGACCTTATGACAGTGCAGTTACCGCGAAGTCAACGCACGTAGCTAGACTTTCTCTGACACAGAAACGTACGGAGCATAAACATAGGAAGTTGCTGACTGTGGAACCGATCCAGCCATGACGTCAAGGAATCGATCGATGCCGAACTAATATTTAAGAGCATCTCTTGTAAGAAGGAGGCATTCCATATTCCTACATCGTGTAGGATGGATCCTCGTAGGCTAGTTAGTTGTAGTTAGTCTTTTTAATTATTGTAACCGCTCCATGACCTAACATCGGCTTGGAGTGGACATTTGTAGATTAGCTAGTTTTAGTTAGTAGTTGTAACCATTCCATGTTCCAACCTCGACTTGGAATGGGCAGTTGTAGGAGAATTAATTGTAATTAACTTTAATAATAAAAAGTTTTGAATCATTGCGGGTTTCTTTCCAATCCCCCGGCTGTGGTAAACGTAATTGGCGCAGTCGGTAGGATATCCGCGGGAGACGTCGAGTCTCATATCTTACATCGATAATCACGTCTTGTGTCACCCGGGTGGCTATCAAGCATCGTTCCGGATAACCTGAACATACTGACATGCTGCAGACCGAGAGGAGAATCTAGAAATCGATTCAAGGGGAGAGACCAGAAGTGAAATAGCTGTAAGTACATTTGAATTATTCTCGTGTTGCTCCCTACTAAATCCTAACCTTCGGGGTTTACCATCCCAGAACCTCGAGTGCGCGGGGACCTGCATCACGTCAGGCCCACCGACGAACTGTGGATATTAGTAGAAATATATTTTTAGATAAGCTAGAGTTAGGCAATTTGATTAGTTTAGATATGGCTCAGCACAGCCAAATACCATTTCTAAGGCCCTTCGCCTTTTCCCTGCTTTTCATAGTAACCCTAACGTGCTTGCGCGGTTTATTGAAATCCTTAACTCATTATCCAAGTGGTGCACGCAGAAGAGAATTTTCTAACTTGTGACCATTAAACAGAATTCTTAATAAGATTTCTGGAACCACTTTGTGTACCACTAACTCTAATGGGATACCAGAGAGTTGGTTGGGCATTCGAACCACCCTGATTAACAACTTTTCAGACCATAACCATAATTTCAAGGAGCCGGTATCTAATTGACAGCTCCCGTAGGTCCAATCCCTTAGTTTTTAAATTTTCCTTTTATTTCTGCCCCCGAGAATAGTTACCTCCTGTAAAGATTATCATCATCAGCTTCTATTAATGTTCCCTCTGTTCACCACACGAGCCCAGTGTGGATTGGTAAAGATTATCCGTAGTACCTAAAAACACGCACAGGCCCTTATCCTATCCTTCCCAGTCCTAGCAACCAACGAGTTGACATTCACTTACATGGAGGCTGAATGCCTGAAATCAAACTGGTGCCACAGCGAGAAGGAAGTTACACACCAGATCCGCACCAAATCTGATTGCATCCAGAAGTCGATCACCAATCAAGTTCTGCGGGACTCCAGCCATCCCACTACAGTTATCCTGATGAGGGAAACTATGAAGAAACGCGATGATCAACACCACGTCCTGTCATCCGCTCAGCAAACGAAAGTACAAATTATCTGTCACCAAAAAGACTACACACCGCTCCAAGGAAGTTATTTATTTTATTTTTATTTTATTTATTCGGGAAAACAATCAATTACACATTAAGAATTACAAATAATATAGGATACAGAAATGATACAAATGTGAAATCAAACACGTTCTCCACAGATAACAATGAGACAATTTGGTAAATTTTAAGATTACGTTGCAAACAATAAATAAAAAAGAGGAATATTAATAGTAAAGTATCAACATAACAAAACATAAAGCCATCAATAGTGCCGCATAAGTGGAACAACATTGTAACGTTAGCTTTACAATATGTTAAGTAACATGAGTCTAAACTTTCCACGCGGTAAAGCAAACAGATCCAAACTGCAGAAATTCTTATTAAAATTGCTCGTAAGGCGACGAAGAGGAGCACGCAAGCCGGCATTAGTACGACTGGAAGTAGTGGCGAATACAGGTCGTGCGCGCACCTCGCGTCCCTGGCATGTTCTGGGAACTATATAACACAACTTGTTACAACAATTAGTTACAACTCCCGATGGATGTCGACTGAAATCTGAAGAGTTCACCATAGCAGATGCTGACGATGGAATCAAAGACCAACCTCGCAAAATCATGAAGATACCCTTCGATTCTGGGCAACGAGCTACATCAACTACTCACATCAATTAGTACTCCGTGGATCTTCAGGGACTACACAGTAGCCAGGACAAAATTATGATCCAGAACCCCGTGCAAATGCGCAACGCGCAAAAGAACACCTGTCATACCACAAGAACCAGCAGCCTCCTACCGTAATCCTGGAAAAAACTCAGATCCCGAGAAGACTCCGGCAACATTTTCACTCAACGTGCTAAAATAGTTGCCGTTCTAAGGGTGGAGGTGTTACGTATGCCTAGGAATATGCTGACATTGTGGACAATATACATACATAGACCTTGATGACAGTGCAGTTACCGCAAAGTCAACGCACGTAGCTAGACTTTTGCTGACACAGAAACGTACGGAGCATAAACATAGGAAGTTGCTGACTGTGGAACCGATCCAACCATGACGTCAAGGAATAGATCGATGCCGAACTAATATTTAAGGGCATCTCTTGTAAAAAGGAGGCATTTCATATTCCTACATCGTGTAGGATGGATTCTCGTAGGCTAGTTAGTTGTAGTTAGTCTTTTTAATTATTGTAACCGCTCCATGTCCTAAGATCGGCTTGGAGTGGACATTTGTAGATTTTTCCCTTTTCCAACCCCGACTTGGAATGGGCAGTTGTAGGATAATTAATTGTAATTAACTTTAATAATTAAAAGTTTAGAATTATTCCGGGTTTCTTTCCAATCCCCCGGCTGTGGTAAACGTAATTTGCTCAATAGTTGCATTAATAATCAAGTCCCATTATTTTGAAAATAATAAAGATAAAATAATACTCAAATTATGCAAAAGGACTATGTGGTGTAGTGCACACACTGCTTAGTTCTGGTTTTTTCTGCCTACTCACATGGGTAAAAGGCGTGAATGTACCTATTTGTTTTCTTAAAAATTTACTTGTCATCACAAAATCAATCAATCATTTGATTTTTCTATCACGTAAAACTTAAAATATAAATAAATTGAAAATTTCAAAGAAAATCTTTTATACCATTGCCATTTACATTACCATTTTTTTATTACCTTTCTTACGCAGGGGTTTAAGTAAATCAAATACCTGTGCTAGGAAGCCCCGCTCTTCATAACTCACATAGTGAAAATGAACAAAGCTTTTAACAAACGAGAAAGAAAAAATAACTAAAAATAAAATAAAATCAAAACAAAAATATGTTATGTGGGTGTGTGTGTGATATCCAACCTAATTGAAGTGTTTGCAAGGGTATTTCTATGTCATACTAAGTCTTGCTTTTCGCCAACTGATTAGGGATTTTTTACAGCTGTGACAGTCATCGGGTAAATGTTCAATATTTTATTTATTTTGTTGTATAAGTTTATAGAAAGTCTAGTATATTGTCTTGCTGCGAAAGTTGATTTAGCTTAGACTATGTAAAATTTAATAACAATATCACTGTCCAAGGTGCGTTTAACCAAACTGCCAGATGGCAAGTTTTAGTTTTCGAATGACTTAAATAATTTGTGCGTTATTAACGTACCAAGTTTTCAGAGGATCCGATTTAAACTGTAAGTTAATAGCTTGTCAAAGATCGAACTGTTTATATTAATGATTTGCACGTGCCTTGACAGAATTTTATAGAGTTTTAGGTTGCAGATAAGTTCTATTAAATACGATTAGTTTCTATCAGAACAAATCGTAATACATTATTTTGATAAATTTTATCTATGGAATAAAACCTGCCGTTTCATAGCTTTTAATTTTTGAAAGTAATGCGAAACTACGATTTTTATTATTTTGACGATTGATATTATCTGCTTTGAATTAGTCTGTCTGATTCCAAGACATGTGACATCCACCAAACCGCAATGGGCCCGCATGGTGGATTACGAGCCATTCCCTCTCACAGAGAGGAGGCCTGTGTCCCAGTAGTGGAAACATTAAAAGGATGATGATAATGATTATTTGCTCTAAAAAGCTGACAAAGCTACGTTTTAAGACTATATTTCCGGTTTCCTTGAAGAAATTCTTAAAATCGGCTTTATTTAAACATTTGGTAGCTATGCTATTTTTCTACGTTGTGGAAAACTCACCGTAAGTCATGGAAGACTTATTGCAAGACAACACTTTATTTTTTTGGAAATAGAAATTAGATATATTTTTTTGCCCTATATAGGATCCTATATAGGGCAAAAAATATATATAAAATGAAACTTATTTTGTACGAAATCTGTAAAGTCGTGTATCGGTCAAGTAGCGTCTTAATTGTGTGCCATCTAGAGTAAACTGGAGTACTAGGAGGTAAGTATTTCGCTTGGAGTTGGCGATGCTTTTCCGTCAGAATGCTGGTAAAGCATGGCTGGACATCATTGTCTAGACTGTCGGCTGAAGGGTTAGTGGAATAAGCCGAACCTATTAGATCGCCCAGTTGTTTTTAATATTGCGAAATGATTATAATCGCCAATTGAAGTAAACGAACTGATCCGATGATGAAGCCGGAAGGTAGGCACTGGAACTCCGAAATAAAACAATTTATCTTAGTCGTGTTTGGGCTTATTGGAATCGTCATAAGATTTGGATTGGCTGTTAATAATTTTTCATACTATTTTGAGGTACCTACCAAAAACGAATAAATTAAAATCTCAAAAAAAACCGGGTTCCAAAACAAAACTTTCTTTTCCGAAGTCGAAAACCAAAGACACCGACTTCGGAAAATAATGTTATTTTTCGCTTTGTAGTGTTTTGTTTTGGAAGCCGGTTTGATTTCATTGTTAAAAAAAATTTCATTGTTTCGCTAATTAAGACAGATGAAGGGACCCTTTAACTTTCACTGTCTGTGTCTGTCTATTGTTTTACTATTATTTTGCTAATATTTTATCAAACGCAATATAACTATTGCCCATCTTTTTCTTCTTACGTATGCCTATTTTCAACATAATCTCATTGCCATCTTCTATGACACCCAAGAGTAGTCGAACTGTGCCTTTATTTTCCGGGACAATAGACATCTACAAAATATCCTGGATGTATATCTTTCTATAGCCAAACAAGAATGAGGAAACGGTATATTCTTAGACGTGAATCAACTATTACGTAACAAACTTAAACGATTCGTCGTAACAGACAAACAAGAAAGTTAAAAGTACCGCAGTGTGGGTCTTATAAATGTTACAATTTTATAGATTACCCGTTGTATAGGCACTCGGCCTACGCATGGATGGATCAAAGGATGGATGACAAAGTTTGAGAAACTGCTCAAAATAAATGTTTACCTAAAATTTAATTCTAGTTTACATAAACTGAACGAACCACAGTCTAATTTTAACCAAGCTAACATTTTCGTACTTATTCCATTTTCAGAACTTTTATCACTTTCAAAAACGTTTCATTAAAAGCAAAATTGCTCCACCGCATTATGAGAATGATTAACATTGATAATAAAGTTAGCAAACTCGGAAAACATCGTTAAAGCAGTAATAAAAACTGAAAACTTACACTAAATGAGCATGAAATACATACATAATGGTCGTTGTATTCGCTACCAATTTTATAGTTATAGGACTGAGATTTCAACAATTATTACCATGGTTTATTTAAATTTGGTTTCAAAATAAATAAGGCATGAAACTCTCAAAAGCTTTCCAAAAATGAGTTGATTTGCAATAGCTGATAATTTATTTAAAGCAAATGAATAATACAATCTTCTTTTGCTGACGGTGAAATGGACGAATGGATGGCCTTTGTTTGAAAAACCCGTGGACTGACAAAGGACGTTACGAAGAGGCCTGGGCCTCATACATTAACACAACTTCACAGACAGACAGATTCACGAATATAATGAGTTTGCTGTGAATAATGATGTTGTTTATTATTTCTAAATGATCTGTGACTTTTTTTGACTAGTGTGGGACCTAGATAAAAGTAGTTTGCAATTAAATTGTATGTACTTTCCATAGAATTACTCGAAAACTGGCTCTTATTACACCACTTTAGGGCACACAATGCAGCGTATTTCAATTTCGTGTTCGCACTCGTGTGGAAAAGTGAGCTTCTTACCCTAGATAAAGAAAACTGCGACCCATAGAGTCTATAAGTTATTTGACTCATACAATACTAACGATCATGGTCTGAACAAT
The DNA here is from genome assembly GCA_964057195.1 of Orthosia cruda. Taxonomy (NCBI): domain Eukaryota; kingdom Metazoa; phylum Arthropoda; class Insecta; order Lepidoptera; family Noctuidae; genus Orthosia; species Orthosia cruda. Next base: position 14,958,371 of record OZ059847.1, read on the forward strand.
AAATTAATTGAATAAAACCTTTTCTCACACGAATATTTGTTACTAAATATTATGTTTATGATAATGATTGCTACAACAACATTCACGATGTTTTGAAAAACGTCGTTTGATACGCCTGCATTTATCACTGCACTCACATAAACCAGCTTCGACTGCAATGAAAAACTTCGCTCACTTGCATGTATGAGTAAAGTATCGTACAGAAACTACCAAAATACTCCCGAGATCTATTCAATTACGTTATATTTCTGGAAAGAATCTAAAATCCTCTTAAGTTCCCAAATGTTACTGCCTCAACTAACGACATCAAAAGGAAAATGTAAAATATTCCTTTGACGGATGGAATCACTCAACCAGTTACGAAGTGTTAAATCCTGTTGATTTCTCTGAAGATTACACCAATTTGTTCGGTGGTAGGTTTATAGTGGGATATTTTGGTTCGTCTGTTTGTTTATTGGTAATTTGTATAGAACTGAATAATGACCGGTTGACGTAACAATAACGTCAAGCCAGTTTGTTAGATCTCAAACATATAAGTGAAATCAGAAGATTATTTATAGGCACGCATTGAGGTATCTATCGCGCCGAATGCGCCACAGATAAAGAATTTAAATATTTTTTTGTATGATAATGTATTGTGTGTGTTGTTTTGCTTTGATTGAGCGGATGTTAGGAAGAACTGCAAAGGGAGAAGTGGCTAAAGTGAACTGCCCATATTGCTGAAATGCACCCGAAGAGATGGGCGAAGGTTGTCACTCACTGAGAGAGGATGTCACCATCGACATCAACCGCAGCAAAGGTGGTGTGAACATCTGTGGCCTAAGACAAAGTTACATTGTTAACGCGATAGTAATTATCGAAATGCCAAAATGTTTGTGATTGATCACGTGACGTTACGGTACCACATTTTAATCGCATAGATTTTATACTCTTTGGCAATCGTTATCGCTGATAGAATGTGACTTTGTCAAGAAGCTCTACCTAACCACACTATAAAGTGCCACAATGCCTTATTTCTGTACACCGTAAACTAGGTTCGCGATAGCTGTGTTGAATGCGTTTCCCTTCATTGTTCGCTCCTGCACCAAACTCGATCTTAGCTAGCATAATAAAGAACGCAATTTAGATACCGCTACGCTAGCAGCCTCAAAAATACATTTTACCGTCCGCGGCTCCACCCCTTTTGTATTAGTACTTCTCCGAATAAGATATCTTTTTATTTATTATTTAGCTGACGTGTTATTCTAATGTATATTTCTGTACAGTTTCTTCAAAATCCGTTTAGTAGTTTTTGCGTGGAAGAGTAGCAAACATCCATCCATCCTCAAAAACTTTCACGTTTATAATACATAGTATTAGGTTTTTTTGTTTATTCTGTGCATTTTTTGGGACTTTTTTGCATCTTATGCGTGAACAAAATCGGTTGAATAGTTTTTGAGATTACGAACTAAAAATTCTTATTAGAAACGCACAGGACCGATCAGTGTGGTGACGCTTGGGGGATGCCTATGTCCAGCAGTCGACGCGGGAATTGAATCCAAGACCTCGTTGTTGTTGAGAAGAATAGAATAGAATATACTTTATTGTACACCATAAACGTTGTAAACATTAGCAGTAGAAGCAATTAGGTAAGTTACAATATGGCTATCATTTAGAGATTTAATAATTCATTGCCTAATCACATCTGATGCATGTTAGTAAGCAATCAGTAAGCTATGAATAAATTTTTCAACTTTTATTTATTTTTCACATCTTAAATCCGTTTTCAAGAAATAAATTATTGACACGTCGCAAGTAAAACGCGATCAATTATCACATTAATTTTGCGATAATACTGGTTCCATTAACTGGGCGTTAAAGTCACGCCATTTTTCATGGGATTGGCCAGAATACCGCTTGCTACATTCCTCATTTTTTTATTTAAGGGGCTGTGTTCGAACAGTTGACAATCGACATCTGAGGTTCTAACCCACGCCCACTGTCATTGAAAGCTTAGGGGAAAACTTTAAATTGGAGCGAAAAGTATTTGAAAATTAAATTCACAAGGCCGACCACAGAGGCCCGCATCATAAACGGACTCTTCCGATAGTTTTTACATAAACATTACTGCGCAAGTTCTTATTTCAAACTGGCGGCTGGCATCTGACATCATATCGTTAACTGTTATTTTGCCTATGAATGCAACCTTATTGCTACGAAAATAAAGATCACTAAAATAGGCAATCTGGCTAGTGTCATACAAGTTCTTGCCGAGCAAATTGAATAAATATTAAAATTTTGTCTGATTCTATGCGACTGCCACAAATAAGAACACAGTAGGTGACATTTTGAACCAACTTCTTTATGATGGTTTTATACCCAGGTACTCAAATTTATAGCAGAGTAGACCCATCAAATTTTGAATAAAGGTACTTTTGGGCTCCACCGCAGTTACGTAAAAAAAAAACTAACTTACTAGGCTTTGAAATGGTTAGCTGCTCTATTTAGGCAAGCTTTTCAACCTAGTAAAGGTTTATAAAACTACGTAAGAACATGGAGAAAATGTTTACTATGATTATTAGATAATATGTGTGTGCGTATTTTTGTATGGGTTATTTTAATATTATAACTCTATCACTATAAGTGTTATAATTTTATGTAGTTACCGAACACTAGATTATTTTCCAAAAGTCTTTTCAATTTATATAATTTTACATATTTTTTGCTTTCTCCTGGAAAATATTGTTCGAAAAAGTTATATACTGAGTTTTTGTGTATAGCGTGCAACAGCCGTGATACTGTCTGTTCACATGTTGCATTTTTACATAGAGTTAAAAAGTAATAGACAGGGCGAAAAAAATACGAGCAATTTTATTAACATTACATTTTATTTACAAAAAATTGATAATGATAAATGATTTTATTTCTGTAAGTTGGTTTGTACAAACACTTTTACATGTCGAACATATTTTTAAAACTAGATGAGGTCGGCGTTTCCTATCTGACTACTCTGAGAAGAAAGGCCGAAACAAACTCGGAGGTCACAGTCTCTTTTAAAGTCCAGACAAAATATTGGTTAGATCATGTGAAGACCATGTAGACTGATGTCTGAAATGGTCTTTTGAGGAAAGAACCAGCCAGATTGAGTGGACCCGTCCAGTCAGTGCACGCATTTGTCAATAACCAAGCAGCTAAACTCAGAATTTTAAGGAGCTCAACGATTCGACGAACAATACCAAAAAAAGGACATCCGGGTAGGCCGCATAAACTACTCAAACTGCCAGACCATGATTAAAAACTAAGATAAATTTAAATTAAAACAAAAAAAAAAACAAAAAAGAATGATCCAGATAGTCTTCACATTCACAATAATTAAAATAAAATAATATAATACTTTAAAAAGTAAATATTCTTGTCATTGCAAGAAAACCAAAAAAAAAATATTAAAAAATATAATAACAAAATTCACGGTGCAAAATATAATAAAAAAACAAAATTAATTGGAGCAGCTCAATAAGTACCTACTTGCAGGCGTGGTCCCAGGGGGTTATTTATCATTCGGGCTGTCGAGAACTACGACTCAGATTGTTTGGAACATGGCCGGACCCAAAAACATCAAGACATAAAAACACGAACGTGCCAGAATACTACTTTCGTGGTAGGTGTAAAACGACTTTTTTTACTAAAAAATACAATCGACTTCCAAATAAAAACACTTTAAAGTGAAAAATAACTTCAAAGTAAAAAATCACTTCACTTTCGGAAGGCGGTGTAAAAAAACGAAGAAACGAAAACCGGAACACTGACTTCCGAAATTGAAGTTATTTGTAATATTTTTTTTTAATGTGGATGTCGGGTTGTATTTTTTGTAAAATGTTTTTATTTTTAACTTTTAGTTGTGGTACCTACCTAGTGGGCATGTTCTATAGTGATGCACAATAAACATAAATGCGGTTGCAGCAATCCTGAGAGATTTGCCGTCATTTATTGAAGAGTTATGTTTTATATAGCTCCGAAGTTCTTCATCAGATCTTAACCAAGTTTAAATGGGACCATATCGGAATAAACTTCTTTGGCGAACCCACGGACCTGATATTTTGGAAAAGTCTTATTCCTCATCTCTGGTTTGCATTTATTAACTGGCTTGAGTGGAGATTCGCAAAGGCAACCGTACTCGGAGTAGAAAGTATTTCAGTAAGGACTGGTACGGACTTAGCCATGATTATTTCTTAAGAAATATGTAACAATGTATATGAAAGTTATATAAACGAAACAATAATAATGTCAGGTTCAAGCGATACTTATATAATAATAACTTACTCGTTAAAACCAATCTCCGATGCTTCACCTGCTTCTGAATTGGCCAAACGTCTTCTTAAACTGTTAAGAAAAATCATTCATTCATATGTCTGTTCCATGGACCCGGACGGTACTCGTATTATGGGTAATCCATGGTATAATAATATACTTCGCCTGGTAGTCTCTTCCCGTGACAGCTGGGTCACGTGATTGGCCTAAGTCTACGTCATCAACTGCGTTGCGGTTCTCAAACTTTTTTTTGTGGGGAAAAAGACAAAATAATAGAATAGGTACTAAATTTTTATCATTTATAATAAATCGACATATTTGATACTTTTTTATGTTTTTACTTTGCTTTTTTTTTTAATTGATTGCTTGGTTTATTTCTTTTCCTTACGCGTAGATGTAATGAGATGAGAATGTTGAGATGGATGTGCGAAGTGACGAGAATGGATGAAGTGAGAAATGAGTATATTAGAGGCAGTTTGAAAGTGGCGCCAGTGACAGAAAAGTTGAAAAGAAACCGTTTGTCCGGGTATAGTCATGTGATGAGGAGGGATGAAACGCATGTTACTAAAAGAGTTAGGAATATTAATGTGGATGGATGGAGAGGGAAGGGACGGCTAAAGAAAAGATGAATGGACTGTGTGAGGAGTGATATGAAAGAAAAGGGAGTCAGTGATGGCGTGACGGAGGATAGGATGGTATGGAAGAAAAAAATGTGTTGCGCCGACCCCAAGTGACATGGGGCATGGGCAGGAAGATGATGATGTCTCGTAGATAGGTTCTTGTTTGAACTAAACAGAGTAATACCTCATAATGAATTACAAGTCCATGAACAATCCGAGTCAAATTGAAAATGAATTTTTCATTGTGCAACGTTTGACCGTAGTATTGATTAAATTATTTCTCCATTATATCAGCAACCCTGATCAATTCTTTGCAAGGGTAAATCAGTATTCCCCTCGACACAAAAAAAAACAATCACAGGCATCGCTACTATTTTTTTTTTGTTGGGAAAATGCTCATGCATGCTATGCTACCACAGGTAGATAGCAGTTATGTGGGTCTCCAACCCACTAAAACGTCACGGTGTCCTCCTGTGCCGCTTATGGCGGGAACACAGGCACGCGTTAGCACTCACCGCGAACCCGCCGCAGCCATCCGTCACCGGACCCTCCTTTGGGGTGTACCACCCATCACCCGCGCACTAGAACACATTGCACGCCGTGACCACCCCAGGGACCAAACCAGCACATGGGCGCCAGACGGCCCAGTGTATGGCACCCTTAGCCCTCCTTTGACGGGACAGGTCAGTGCCCCGCTACCTATCACTTTTCGGCCTCAGGCGATAGGGACCTCCCCTGCGGCCCCACCTCATCCGCAATCAGACGGTGGCGGTGGCTTAATTTAGTTCGGGACGAAAACCCACAAAACTTGACTTGACTAAAATAAATCAAAACTAATTAGGTTAGGTTAAGTTCGAGTGTACAGCCGTATTGACACAGCTATGCCTTAATTTATGGAATTTACAACGCGTAGATAAATGAAATAATATCTAGAAAGGCACATACCATTTCTTTTAGCTGAAGTTAATTACAATATTGAAGTCACGCATATGGTAGCGTCTCTTCGTTGTGAAAAGAAAAAACCTTATTACACCGCCTTTTATACTTCTGTTTTTACAGTTTAGTACGGAACAATTAACAATTTTTCTTGTGTATCTTTCACAGTTCACGGGTGCACCACAAATGTTTGGGAGCCACAGTATTTTGCTCACCGAGCGAAACAACGCTATAGGTGTGAGCGAAACAACAATAGCGATGAAATGGCGAGTTGTCAGTATGACACTTGTCAATTCGATATGTTGCCACTGTGTGTGATTGAATTACCCGAGCAAAATGTATTTTTCAATTTAACAAAGCAATTTCGAACTAATAATTCAATATATAAATTAATTTAACACTAAATAGATGAAACACATGAGTTACTAAATAGTTCAGCTAGTTAGTAATTTATTTTGATTTCGTTATCTACATGAGAAAGTACCTAAATTTTCTGAAAAGGACAATCAATGGTAACACTTATCGTGACGTAGGCTTAGGCCATCCTGTAAAGAGAATACCATGTCTTATTATACCATGGGGTAATCTATCTAAATCTATACTCATATATATTTTATATGATAGGATGGACTGGATTGGATGCATTGGATGTACTGACCAGATTACAAACATTCTTGGACTATTAAAAAACCGGCCAAGTGCGAGTCGGACTCGCGCACGAAGGGTTCCATACCATTATCGACAAAAAACGGCAAAAAAATCACGTTGTATGGGAGCCCCACTTAAATATTTATTTATTCTGTTTTGAGTATTTGTTGTTAAAGCGGCTACAGAAATATATACAGCCTGGTGACAGACAGACAGACGGACAGTGGAGTCTTAGTAAAAGGGTCCCTTTGGCTACGGAACCCTAAAAACGAAAGCGTTGGGCTAAAACAGCTAGCTACCAATATAACAATTATTTAAAAAATGTGTAGGTACTTACATTACCTCTTCCATATGTTTTTGTCTGTTAGAATACAAAAGCTTTTTTGCTGATTTGAGACATTTTTGTTTGTTCCCATTTGGCACGGAACATTGAGGTAATAATGTACTACGCACTAGAGAAGTCACCACACATCACTGCTGTATTCCGTTCATGTGGGGTCGGCCGGCCGCACTTCACTCAGTTGCTTGCTAAATCTTGAGCGCCTATGTCATTGTTTGTTTTTAAACGAAAAAACGTTCAAACGCATTAAATATGCGGTCGTGTGTTTTAAGATATTGCACTTATAATTCAACTAATACGGCGAAATGCAAAGGAATAACTTTTCGTCAATGAGTAACTAAATAATCATTTTTAAATTGAAATATTTGGTGGGCGCCATGATGCCTCATTTCTCATATAGACTAAAAATTAAGATGTGACAATTTGTGTAACAAGTGTAGGTAGAATAGTAGTTGGTAGTAAAAACCAAAGTCAGCTACACTTTGGTTATTATAGCGGAAATTAACAATCTTAAGTATATTCAGAAAGGAACTAACTGTGGTTATTCAAATAAATAGTTTAACAAATTGGTTGGTATGATAGGTGGGTAGGTGTCTGGGGTAGGGTAGAGTATGTAGGTATCCAGTTGACGGGAGCGAAGTCACGGGGGACAGCTAGTACCTAAATAATGGGACGACGTAAATTACTTCAAAGTCAGCGTTTACCTTTGATATTCTTATGCAAATCAAACAGGACGGTTAGTACTGAGACCTTACAGGTACTTGCTGGTATACTTCCGGTCAACCTTGATGTGCAACGATGTGCTGCAATGTACTATTAAGCACTAGAAACCATGGACGCGGAGTGACCGTGAGAAAATCTCTAGATTATTTGAACCACATATTGACGTCTGGGAGGAACTTTTATCCAAATGGCAATGTAGGTGGGATAATAATTCCACCAAGGGCCTCCACCAATTCTTTCCTTCTGTTCGCGTGCGACTGGCCAGGACGTGACTGGAGGTGGATCACTGTGTTGCCCAATATCTCACAGGGCAAGGTAACTTTAAAAGTAAATTATTTTCCTTCAAGCTCGTTGCCTCGCCTTTATGTCAGTATTCTACATCTGACTGCGAATATGTACAATCTGCCCATCATATCTTATGGGAGTGTATTCTTTGGCAGAATGAAAGCAATACTATGTTGAATAATGTACAGGCTGCATCAGAAGATGTTTACTATACGGATCTTGTGGTAACTAGAACAAATTTCCGTGCGTTCAAGCGTTTTTGCCATACCTATTTATTATTGGAATCAAATATAACACCTCACAATGTTAGGACCCATTAATAATAATGCTTTTTTTTTCCGTGGTGCCAGGCAACTGGGCTTATCCCAGTTGTAAATGACCCTTTGTGCCTATTGACCGTCTTTGTTCTGTCTCCTACTTGATATGGAGGGAACTGGAAATTTTTATATTTTCCTACTCCCCCACTATTCATTCTCCGGGATTTCGTCGAGCTTCATTGCCTCGGCGCTTTTCTGGTGGTCGCCACTATTGATTTTGGCTTTCAGGAGTTGCAGTGATTTGGGAATAGTGCTGTGGGAATGTCCCAAAAAATAAGTACATAAATATAATATTAAATTAATGTACTATTTTATTAATATAATATTAATAAAATATTACTTTACTAAGGTTATTTCAACAAATATTGTTTTTGAAAAAAAGTGTGAATTCTAATGAAGCTTATTAGGTACAAAGCTATGTAGGTACCGCTTCTGTAGTCAGTCAGCAGTTTAGTCTATATGAGTGACAAGTTGTTGCAGAATGTTGAACGAAACGCGTAAGCGCCATGAAAATCACGGCGCTTCCGTCTTTTTGATCGCGAGAAAACTATACCTTAGAAGCGCTCTAGCGCTGCGTGTTTATACTGTTTTGTTAGACGGCTAATTATTGTTTCAGCGCTGCAGCGAAGTTTAGTTTAAACTCTTGTCAAAATGGAGCATGTCCTTTACTTAGGATAGCTTCTCTAGTACATATTATCTCAATGGCACGGAATTATAATATCATTTACACGGCTTAGTTTTGTACTTTACAACTTATACCTACTAACAAAATAAAATATAAACACGACTTACTAACTTAAAAAAAAAAACGAAAATAAATAACGAAATATGGGAATCTGATATTATCTAAAACTATATTTTCTCGAATTAATCACGCCTCAACGTCAACGGGACGAACATTCCATGTTCTGTGTATTTTCCTTCTATTGTTTTTACATCAACGAAGAAGGTTGAAATCGTATTCGACCTCCCACCCTATTTTAAATATTTTTAATTCAAATTGAGATAACATAAGTTGTATTTTCAAAGAGGTTTAAATACTTTTTAGTTATGGACTTAGTAAGTAAACTAACCGACGTGAGTTGTTTATAATACAACAAAAATATAGATGCCAGTGACAGCGGTAGTGCCAGAAAATAAAAATAATACAAACTTTGACAATATTACTTGTGATTTCGTTAGTTCCAATTAAAGCCACCAGGCTACATGATCTGGCTGCATTATACCTGATATTTTTTTGACAGATTGAATTGACGAAAATAAATTAAATATTATTTTAGCTTTTTGCGGAAAAAAGCGACATACGTCCACCTAGCAACGCCGCAAAGCGGTCACTGTCGAATTGCACTGGATGGAAAGAGAAGCACGATGGAATTTGTATAGATTTTTTTATAAAACATAATAATATGAATTACTTAAAAATAATGAATGAAACTTCAAAATCTACGACAATTAAGTTTTGCGTCCTGTTATGATACGTTATTGTTGTTAATTGTACAAACGTACGCTGGTCAGTATTACCGGAAAAATCTTTTGAAGATCACGGTAAGAGGTTACTTTGCCATTCAATTGTATTGAGGTTTTTGTGCGTAAACGTGTTTCGGCCACAACAAAGTTTTCGGAAATATGATCAAGATTAACATATCTTTTTTCCGCTGCCACATCTTCAATGGATTTGGCTAAAAAATGTTTAAAAGAAAGCCTATTTTGAGTATTCAGCCCCTTAAATGTCATCATCATCATCATCAGTTCAGCTGAAAGACGTCCACTGCTGCACATAGGCCTCCCCCAAGCATCGGTGTTTTAAAGAACAGGCAGACGGATCAGGCGGTCCATTAAAAGTGGCTATTTATAAGCCAAAATAATAAACTTAAGCTGATTTTCAACTTACAGTATAACTTTGTGAGCTGAGATCTCTTTTGAAGAGAAACCTTAGAAGCTTGGAAGCCGCTGTCAGCGCCTGGTAGTCTTGTACCAGCACATGAAGACTGTACAGCACTCCTACCAACAAGGCCAACATGATTATCAGTCTGAAAAATACAAAATGCCGGCCATAAAAAAACTTGTTGACCAAAAAATTAAACCGACTTTGGAACCGATTTTTTTGGGTTTTATTACACCGACTTCCGAAAAGAAAGTTATTTTTGCTTTGTAGTGATTTTTTTTGGAATTCAGTTGATATTTGTTTTATTTTTCTCTTTTTGGTTTTGGTTCATATACAATATATTATATTACCATGAAAATACGCATTATTAAAGATTACTCAAAAACTAGTAGTCAGATCTCGATCAGATTTTTTTTGGGACCACATGAGAAGCACCAGCTCGCAAAAAAAAACACAAAAATATATAAAGTTGTATTGAGAATTTCCTCCTTTTTGGAGTCGGTTAAAAAACAATAAACAACATAACATCATCGCTGCATTCGCTGAAGGTTAAGACAGATCATATACACTTCTAGGATTACCACATTTTGCCATTTTAATAGGAGGCTATATTGCTTTCAACCGGCCAAAATCTAGACTTCGGGCTCCTACCTAGAAATTTAACACTTTGATCGACCCAAGAATCAAACCCAGAATCCATGTTCAGCGGTAACTTTTGCGATCACTACACGAACGAAGCAGAAGAACAATTTCAAACCAAAATCTACCTATTATTTCAAAAGTTCTATAAGTTTGTGAACACAAAGATATTTTTGATTTGAAAAGATTAGGAATAAAAGTACTTGTAATCGAATTGAAACAGTTTAATTAGTTTACTGAACTTCTGGAGGTCATGCGCCGACCTAGCCACGACTGTTTTAAATCAGACTAGGCATTGGATCTATGAAAAAAAAAATGGAAAATCACCAAAAAAAAGCCTCGACTTTTTAAACATATATAAAACGAAAGACAAATCGTTATTTACAAAAAAAGCTTTTGAACCTTTTTTCATCGATATAAATAATGATTGACTAATTGATTGATTGATTTGATTGATTGATTGATGATTTGACTAAGTCTGCGCTTGACCTTAAAGTTCCAGTTTTTCTGTCGTCAAACAAAACGGAAAAATGCCAAGAATGGTCTAGAAAATGATAGCAAAATATTTAACGTCGACGTCGTCTAGAACAAACAGCCAAATCTTCATTTAACTAATTAAAGGCGTATAATTCAGTGCAAGATTCATTTCGACAGTACTTTTGAATTTCGAAAAGAAACGTTGGTATTCCAATGTGTTGTACCAAGCAGCTTTGTTTACAAGAACCTTACGGAAATTAATTGGCTTCCAGTTTAAGTTATTAATTTAATTAATTGTGTTATTATCCAAAGGCGAGGGAGGAGGGCTGTTATTTCACCCAGTATCTTGTATCTTTTCCTTTATCTCCTAAGTTTTCGGGGATCTCAGACCCAAGCGTTCAAAAAATCTCATAATTTTCTTGCACACCTGGCTTCGACGCTAATGGCTAAAGACTAAGAATTTGTCAAAGTTCTAAACATCATGAATAGTGTACCTGGAATGTCCTTTGTTTTATCTTTAGACCGAAAGATTGATTGTGGCAAAATCTTCTATTGGAAGCTTCAGATTTTTTTTCAATTCAAACACTAGCTAAAAGTTCATGACACAGCACTACTGTGAAATCTTTCTGATATAATTTAGATGTTGTAGCCAAGCATTAAAAATAAACTAGAGCTAAATTACCTCAACAACGGTAAGTTAACCTAACTTCACGAAGAGATTTTTTTTGCTAAGAAAGTTCTATTTTAATAGCCGCATCCAGACCGGCAGAGCACGGCTCGCGAGTCCCGCTCGCGAGCCAATAGTTCGGCCGGTGTGGACGGCGCTCGGGCTTCCTCGGGCACACGTTGGCTCGGCCCCGAGCCATGCGTTGTCGGTTTTTGCCGATGCTCAAAGGCGGCTCAGTCTGAGCTGCTCGCCCGGTGTGGACGGAAGTACGACACTCGCGAGCCGGATTATACGGAGAGAAACTGAATGCTCAAACCGGCTCACCTTGGCTTGCGAGCCCGGCTCGGAACTTTTCCAAATTAGCTCGGGTGCCACGGCTCGCCAGCAGGAAGTCTGAGCGGGACTGGCGAGCCGCGCTCAGCCGGTCTGGACGCGGCTATTGCAGTTCAAGAAAAATAACAGCACAGATAAGAATTAGAAATAGTTAAGCAAAAATATTTTAATTTAAAAAAGAGGTAGAAAAATATTTTAAAAGTGTTGCCAAATAAAATAAAAAAGCATCTTACTTGATCCCCATTTTAAAACGCACACACACACACACGACTTATAACAAACACAGAATTAAATGAAGTACCTGGGCATTCCTTCCCGCGCTGATTAAATTCGAAAATGTAATTTCTCTGCCTAGCCGTGGTGGTACCTACTGTGTCTTTACTATAACACTACCATGTTTTGGAGGATGCAATGTTGTACGGGCTGTAATTACAGTTAGAGCCTCCTAAATTGGAGCGTGCTATGTGAGCAGTCTGTGGCTGGAGGAAAGAGGTCGCGGTGCCTACCTACACGTGTTTGTTGTTTAATTTCCTCTAAAGATTATGTATTCGCAGACGGTTTAGTGCAAGACGGATTAAAGCGATTTAGATTTCATTTGGAGCAAATCTTTTAATGGATGCCCAAGATGCTTTAGTGGCTCGATTTTCAATAAGAGACAAAAAATACTAATACAAAATCTACTTATCCTACCTACCACAATCATGATTCCCATGTTGCATTAATTTATTTTTATTCCCTTGTTTCATTAATTATATATAATCCTTGTACCTATATAACATCTTACCACTATTCTAGATGCAAAACTATTGAAACTTTTATATATCAGAATAACATATTATTATATATAGGCTACAATTTATTAAGATAAAAGTACTAATATACTAGCTTACTAACTGCCACCCGCATGAAATTACTAACTATAAATGTGGAAGTGGGAACTTAAGATCAGTAATCCAGGCATCTGGTGCTCTTAAGGCCACGCTCGACGCACCAATTTCAACAAAGCTGTTTTCCACTTCGCCAATGTCGGCGTAATAGCTGTTTGTTTGAAACATTTTGGTTTTTTACCTTTCACAATATCCACAAAACTAAATATCAAAAACAGACAGAATGCAGATATAATAAAGCCCAAATTCCCTCAGCAGTCTTCTGCGTGGAAAAAAACTAACTTACTGTTCAGTATCAGAAATAAAAAGTTTTTCAATCTGTTCGCTGAAGTTACTTGACCGAAGCGGTTCGCCCACAATTTGATATAACCAATAAATCAGCTTCTTGAAGTCGGTGAATTGTTATTGCTGTCTGAAAACGGGTTTACCGTTTTATTATAATTTTACAGCATTTGGAACTCCTTAAGTGAGTAAGAGAACTTTTTGTATTAAAAATAAAATGAGGTACAGACTTTCTAATCGATGTAAAGTCAATCATCTTAACAGATGGATAAGTAGCATATTATTTATAGGTCGAGTTCTTTATTGCACACCGAAATTGTAACGGAACTGTTTTATACAGGTACTGTAGGAAACAAGGGGAATCTATACTAAATAATACGCGTTATTCGCGAAAGATATAGGGTTTAATACTATGTAATGGGTATTTTTACATTATAATAAAATCACTCGCGCCTGTTAGCTCTGACGCATCTACACATTCTAAATATGAAAAACTTTTTAAAAGTGTATTCAGCCAGCATCAATAATAACATCTTCAACTGTTGCAGTACTTATTAAAATATACCTGCACAGAAAAAAGACTTTTGTGTCTTGCTGTGAAAGATAAGCATGCCTCAGTTCCTTTGTTAGGTTTTAAAGCTCACAGAAGTATTCTTAAGCAGGTCTTGAATTTTGGAAGACGGCAAAGAAATCTAAAGTTGATCCAGAATGCTTAAAACATTTCAACAGGACAAAAGGAAGATAAATTCAAGGGTTTTAAAGACCTTGTTTTGTTAAAAGTTATTCTAAAGTCTGCACCCACACTTGGGTCATGAACCTGTAAATGTAGGTCGACGCACGGGGCCCCAAATTACCGTTTCTCTGTACCCGTTTACGACCTTTTAGTAAATAAAAGCCAGATCATTACTTTAACCCTTTTTATTCAGTTTTATTTGATTAGGTACTTTTTTTTAAAGTTGTTATTTGGCTATTGAGTTATTCCAGAAACTATGGGGAGTCGTAAACAAGCTTTTATATAATTTTAGTTATGTTTATGAGGCACCGTTTAAATTAAAAACAAGGAATTAGTAAGTAGTAAGTATTATTATGTAAGTGAAAAGTATTAGAAATGGCATTGACACGAAAAACTAACTTTTGTGCAAAATTAAGAAGGTGGACAAATTTAACTAACAAGATTTGATTACAGAAACCGGGTCAGGTGAAATTTAAAAGCCAGTAAACAATAAATTTTTCAAAGATGATCCTGATGTTTTCAAGAATATTCGTCCAAGGTCTTATAACAACGAGGCAAAACCCAGATTATAATATTCCCAGCTTTATTCATTGTTAATGTCTTCCCTTTGTCACTATGATAATATTGTGACACAGGGAAGGAGTCTTCCCGTAAATCTTCTTCAGGTTGTGTATGGAAACGAAAACCGCGTCAAAAATTAACTTGGCAAGGAAGTAAGTACTGTTGAGGGATTTCGTACATTATTTACTGTATGGTCTTTGACCTAGATTAGAAAAGGTTTTGGAATTATAATTCTACTATTATCCTACTAATATTGTCAATGTGATAGTCTGTATGTTTGATCTTTTATTAATCGGTTACACCTCAACGACTGAATGGATTTGCATGAAACATGGCATACGGGTATCTAATACATCTTGCTGGATTAGAACATATGTTACTTTCTATTCCGGTAGTATGTTAACCTGGGATAATTTAATAGTTTAATTACTAAGGTAGAACAAAAGTCTCGTCTTGTTTTAACTATAATTATATTTTTGTCTAGCAAATCGTTGTAATAACTGAGTTTATTTTAGCTTTTCTTTTTTAGCAACTTTATATTTGCCAGATTAAACTGTAAACACAATCATAGAAAAGATCGACGGTACCAGGCCCCAAAAAAATAAGGAGTTAACTCGAAACGCAAATGGCAATCGAAGCAGAAATTGAACCAGGTATACTCCATTTACGTTTCTACCTAGAATCTAGATATTGTTATGTATCTATGTTCATATGTATGTATCTAGAACTTAATCTCTATGGAGCTTCGCATAATAAACAAGGAAGCACTGCGGCATCGAGGAGGTGAATTGCTTAATCACCTCGCCTCAATCGCTCAAGTACCTATTAAACGAATATATTGCGGTGCATGTAGGTGCGAACTCGAAATCCATTGAGTACGCGAAGTTTCTGAAGTTAAGGCAATACAATTCGTGCAATTGCCCGTTTGACGGAAGAAGGGAGGAATTTAGCCTACCTTTGTATATTGGAATATGTGTGGATGAGATATTGGTATATGTATAGCCTGCTTTAAAGAGGTTCAGGTGAAGTGCTGGAAAGTTTCAACGGAAGGTTTAATATTTGATGAGTTCCTAAAAGTTCCCGATCATTGAAAGATATTTAAAATATTCATTCACCTTCCTAACGCTTCGTCATCCGAAAGGAACTCTCCACGTGGTCGTATATTTTCGGGAGCCATTGAGTGCGCGTCTTTCTTGTATGGCGAACGCGTATAAGCAAAAGTTCAGACGCCCGTATCTTTACTATTTCGCTATTGGCGCTTGTCGCATACAGACGTGCCCACAAGCAATATTTAGTTGCAATAAATTATTAATAATAGTGACCTCCTTAAGTGTATTGGTAACTTTGCACTTTTAATTTAGCTTAGTATGTGTGCATTTACAAACTATGAACAAGTAAAAGTGATTTAGTGTACGCATAAAATGGAAAACAGACCCTCGAATTCAGGGGGGCCAGTGCTCTCCTTTGCTTCGCCTGTAGAGGCGCCACCTGAAATCATCACCACGCCCGAGATTCAAAAATGGATGACTTCTATTGAGCTGCATCTGAATGAAGTCTGCTCTATTGCCGCGGATGGAAAACTCAATTCGGAGCAGAAAATGAAAATAGCAAACCTTTGCCGTAAAATAGGATCCGGTACCTCACAAATGGCAGTAATATACCAGTCGCTAAAGGCTAGATCTCTTCTAATGCACAATGCGGTTGAATCCCTTACTGAAAAACGAGACCTGTCAGACCACATCATGGACCTCAAGAAGACGATACAGGACTCAGGTACTGCGGGAAATGTTTCTTTTGCCGAAATGGTAAAAAAGGGAGCAAATAACTTTGTTCGCCCCAATAATTTAAGCTCGGTTGCAATTTATCCCCAAGATAAATTGAAATCGAGTGACGAAACAAAAGACCTCGTTAAAAAGATCATACGCCCGGAGCAAATGAAACTGCATGTTCGAGGTGTCCGGAAAACCAAAAACGGAGGCGTAATTATCAGCACCGAGACCAAACATGACGCTGATAAAGTAAAGCAAGCAGTCCAGCTCTCTACTTCAGGACTTACCGCCGACGAACCCAGCAAGCGCAAACCCCGGATCGTGATCTTAGGAGTGCCGACTTCCATGGCTGAAAATGAGGTCTTCAGATGCATTTTTGAACAAAATGTAGCCGACAAGTTTGAAGACATGCCCTTTGAATCCTTCCTGGCCTTGGTAAAATTAAGCCACAAATCTGGAAAGAGAGATGCGTCGACCTGCAATTACGTCATTGAAGTACCAGCTGATATACGTAAAGCCCTAATCGCTCAATCAAGACTTTTTATTAATTGGACGTCCTGTCCTGTCAGGGATTTTACATTGGTAACTCGGTGCTACAAGTGCCAACAGTATGGTCATGCAGCAAAAACGTGCAGAGAAGTCAACTCGACGTGTGGGCATTGTGGTGAAATAGGGCACTCGATGACAGAATGCACGAAGAAAGCTGATGTACCAAAATGTGCAACTTGCTCACGCTTTAAAAAGCCCAGCAATCATAAAACAGGAGATCCTGAGTGCCCTGCAAGGAAGATAGCGGAATTCAGATACATCAACTCTGTCGATTACGAGGGCGCCTAGAGCGTCACACTCATGAGATGCCGACTCAACAAAAAGTAGCCACTGCACTGACCTACTTCGCCTGGATTTGTTGCTGTCTCAGGAAATTTGCCGCCGTGCGTACTTTGGCAAAATGGTTTTAAAACATTTTGCAATAGTGGTTAACCCAGCTCAAATATCTGCTGATGCTCAAAGTTCGTTGTCCGTGTGTGTAAATAATTATGTGCAATCAATTTAACGTTATCTAAGCTAAGTAAGGAATCATATGTTTATTATTATTAATAGAATTTAATTTTAATCTGTTTTAGTAATTAAGATTATCAATAAATAAATATATCTGTCACTATTCTAATGTTAAGAAAATATTGTAAAAATTCCTTGTCCTTCCAATTACATTGTTTGAGACCCCGCCGCCTGTGATACAGGATTACCTAGTACAGGCACCTAACATTGTTGTACCCACTTTATGTATAAGACCAATTAGTATATTTTACCAATTTCAAGTTTGAATAAAGATTATTATTATTATTATTTCAATCTATCCGAATACTGTATGTATGACGTAATTTCTACTTGCAATTCAAATGAAATTCTTCAATATTATTTTGTTCTCGACAGTATTTATATCAATCTAGTTTCTGCCTACATCCACTTCTTCGCTTTTTAGTGTTTGCCAAGTTAGTTTGAATCGTACAAGTACAATTGCATAACGTTCCTTATCGCGCAAAGATGTTTCGTACTAGAAATGTGACCACTTACGTCTCAAACGGGTTAGCAGAGTTTAGCATAATTTGAATTTTTAACCTCTCAGTATGTAAAAGAGTACTATTTATGCTAATCAGGAATTAACTTTTAATCTCTCTGGAGCTAAAGCCTAGAAATTGTCGCAATTAACAATGTCGCGTAATCAATGTCTGTCGAGGGTTCGAAAACGCCTACGTGAATATTTTTCCTGTTTGGGTTATTAATACCTCACAGAAAAGTAGATACAGTACCCATGAGAAGTAACCCAAGAATGGAAGTTGCGTTTAACAGAAATAGTGGGTGTACAAAATAACCAACGGTTGCTCAATAAGTAATATGTTAAAAAATCTTTATTATAGAATAGAATACTCTTATATATCTCTCTTTCTATTGATACAGTTATTAAGAAAATTATACTTAAAACAAAGATTAACAAATTAGATGTCAAAGTCACAACGACACATCAAAAAGCGTTGTCTTACAACTAGTCAAATAACCCGCCCCTAACTGTTCCCGGCGCAAAGGTGCCCATAACGCTTGCTGCATTGCCACGTTGGATGGCAATGGCTAACCTTTGCACCAAGAACGAGCTGGAGCGAGAGTCACCCGTTTTGTCACTTAGCCTATGCCCTATCTCACTAATGAGCTTCTTGGCCTCAGTGCCCCAACAGCCCATGGTCTCAACGGCAATGGGCACAAAATAGTAACGGCCCTCCAATGGTGCGTACTTCACCCTTTTCCTCCCAGCGGCGTCTTCCGCCGCTGCTGACGGCGAGAGGACGGTGCGACCAAGGTGGCTGGCGGCAACAGTGCTGACGCAAGTTGCGTCCCATATTAAGCACTTGCCGTTTTTCCAAGGTTCCAAGGTCAGTCCATCCGGCCTCTTGCCGTCAGTCCTACACAAACCCGGAGGCTCCAGCACGCAGGGGATATCTGCCGACACCAATGCCCTCCGCACAATATCATTAAGCGCATGATGACGCGGGAACCTCCCAGAGCAACGACGACAACTCAAAGCGTGATGGCCATCGGCCTCCACCATGGAACCGCAGGTGCATCTGTGGGGTTCACACACCTTGCAGCCCAGGCGAAGGGCCACTGCCACCCGCAAAGAGTCGTCATCAAGCAACGTGCCCAGGTGAGGCGAAGGAAGCGCGTGCAACCATGCCCCCGATTCCGGCTGCGACACAGCCCTGAGTCTGGCTAAATCAGCCCCCGAGGAACCCATCAACATCCTTTCCTGGATCAGCCTAGACGTGACGTCGTCCCACGCGCGATGAACATGCGTTGCGACAGGACCTGCTGCCCCCATGCTGAGGACAGACCAAGCGGACCCGGCATCCAACATAAACGGAATGTTTGCCCTGCCATCATTGCAATCCAATATTATAGAGACGAGGTCAGACACCCCATGCGTCGACGCCAAGA
Source organism: Orthosia cruda (assembly GCA_964057195.1). Lineage (NCBI taxonomy): Eukaryota > Metazoa > Arthropoda > Insecta > Lepidoptera > Noctuidae > Orthosia > Orthosia cruda. Next base: position 14,977,748 of record OZ059847.1, read on the forward strand.
AAGCTGGTAGACCGGCATCCTTTACGCACCGCATCCCAAGACCCCCGTACCGGACAGGAAGAGTCGCCTGCCTCCACTGCACATCATTAAAGGAGACATTAAGGATCGACTCAACCGATGTTTTCAAGGCACAATCAAAAGAACATACCTCCTCAGGACACAGCCAGGTAGGGGTGGTCCGTAAGAGATACGTTATCTTGGGTAAAGCAAAACACATGCGCAACAATAAAATCGCAACGTGCGCGGAGAGATCCTTGAGACGCTCCCGAGCAGCAACGAGAAGCTGCTTACGGGCGGAAATGGCCTCTAGCACTCCGTCAAGAAAAATGGGAGATCCCAAAAGGGAAAAAGAAAGAGGAGAAAGTTCTTTGAGACCAGGTAAATAAGAACCGAAGCGTGAGAAGTGTGTACGAGCTCCAACGTCACAGGGGAAAAATTCGCATTTGGAGGGATTCACCTCCAGACCCAGCTCCTTAAGTTGAGGAACAAGAGCCTCCAGGTCCTTGCAAACCTCTTCCGGTGATCCACCAATAATACCATCATCTAGGTACCACAGGTTCAGAGACGATTTCAATCCAGAGATGACTTTGTGGATTGCTAAACTGAAGACAAGTGGTCCCAATGGGTCCCCCTGCTGCGCTCCCACTTAAGACGAAATGAGACTATCATTAAAGAACAGATTAGAAGGAGAGTAATAAACCTGATAGAGAAAGGGGTATAGAGAAGGAATTTTATCCTTGACCTCACTCAGAAGGACATCTCTTTCTAGGGTGTTAAAAGCATTGCAGACATCGAGTTTCAGCACCACGCAGCCCGAGTTCACGGGGTCCATGACAAATGCACGCGTCGCATGGATAGCGGCCTCGCACCCCTGCCGCGTCCCGAACCCTAGCTGATGCGGCTGCAAGTATTCGGACATAGCTACTCTTACAGACCGGCACGCAAGCTTAGCCGTCAATCTCCTAAATACACTGCCTATGGCTATTGGTCTCAGCCCTCCGTCTTTTTTCCTAAGTGCGCAAAGAGATGCACTATACAAATACGGACAAACCACCGGATTGAGCTGACCACTCATTAAGAAGTTTGCGAGCCTCGTCAAACACCCCAGCAAACGCCGCCCACTCTCACCCGCCGAACCAGATGTTAGCTCTTTCAAATGCCCCGGACGAATTCCATCCATGCCTGCCGTAGAACCACTTGGGATAATGATGGTGAAGTCCGGAGCCTCAAGCTCTGCCTTGCCGCGGACTGCACAGTCTACCAGGCCATTTTCAAAGCTACCGAAGTGATTCTCGCGCGGCAATAGGCGAGCTATGGTTTGTATAGCGACTCAATGCCAGCATTGGAGACGCTTGCAAACCATGGCCTTCTCCATCCCGTGGCGGTTCACGCGCGCGCCAATTTGGCTAAAGCCCTGGGCCAGAGCAAATTCAAATTCAAATATATTTATTGCTCAACACAGTACATAATAATACATTTCCAGATGTCAAGTGAATGCGCAGTCTACTGTGTTGCACCAATTTAGGCATGCAAAATTATCATTAAAAATACACAATGTCTCAAATTCTAATTAATACCCTTTGCAAATTATTACACTATACAATCTCATAAAGTCAAATGAATAGGTACCTTATACAATCTCATAAATTAATACCCTGTACAATGTCATAAATTCAAATTAATACTCTAAACGATGTCATAATTTCAAAATAATACTCTATTAAATGTCATAAATTTTAGTTAATATGTTATAAAATGTCATAAATTAAAAACTAATAAGTTATACAATGTCATAATTTTAAATACATAAGTAAGTAATGTCAGAGTTTTGTAATGTCTTAATAATTTAGTTATGTCTAATGAACAATACATAAATAAAAAGTATAATATATTAAATAATGTTATAAAGTAAATCGGACCCAAGTATTCACCATAACAATAGGTATGTATTATTAGTATACACACACATTTCTATCTGACAGGTACTCATTCATTGTGTAGTATGTCTTTTTCATCAGATAATTATTGAGTTGCTTTTTAAATTTATTTATATCATTAATATTTAATAGAGAATCAGGTAGTTTGTTGTAAATCTGTGGTGCCATTCCGAGAAAGTTTTTATGGAATACCGCTTTTTTGTGCTGTATACTGCTTATTTTATTTTTATGTCGCGTGCTATGTAGTTTTTGAAATAAGTGCAAGTTTGTTTTTACGAATAGAACCACCTCGTATATGTACAGGCAGGTTACAGTTAATATACGAAAATATGGAAAAAACGGTTTACAACTTTCCGTGCTCTGAATACCGCATATAGCCCTAACACACCTTTTTTGCACTCTAAACACCGACTCCATGTTCGTGGAGTTACCCCAATATATAATACCGTAGCGCAGCGTGGACGTAACATAAGCATGATACGCCGTAACCAAAACTTTTTGATGTACCTCCTTTGCGAGATTCCGTAACGCATATGAATGCTGACTCAGGCGTTTACATACACTATCAGTGTGGGTTTTCCATGACATGTCCCTATCCAGTTCTACACCTAAAGATTTTGTGGTTGTCGTTTCTGAAATTACTTTGTCGTCATATTTTACGTCAGGTTTTTTATGATTTGTCCTCTGCTCAAAAGTCATTATTTTAGTTTTGTCAATATTTATTTTAAATTATTCCCGGACATCCATTCTATTATAACTTGTAGACAGTGGTTTATCTCTTTCTCAAGTGTCGTCGCATCATTACTGTCACTAAAAAGGACCGTGCTATCATCAGCAAATAAAACCATCGGGTGGTTTGTTTCTTTGGGCATGTCATTAATGTAAATAATAAATAATAAAGAGCCTACAATACCTCCTTGGGGTACACCGTAGTTATTAGGCCTCTGACTAGAAATATAAGTAAGCTCGGTTTTTGAAGGAATACAGACCTTATCTATTTTTGTCACTTGTTTTCTGTCGGACAAGTACGATTTCAAAAGCTTTAAAGCATTTCCCCTAACTCCATACCTTTCCAACTTCTTTAAGAGTAATGTTCGATCCACAAAATCGAATGCCTTGCTCATGTCCATGAATAAAGCAGCTATCGGACTTCTATTATCGATGTTAGTTATAATTTTTTCAAAGAGATTGAAAATTGCCATGTTTATATTCTTTTTCCGTCTAAAACCGTATTGTACATCAGCAAAAAGATTGTTCCGTTCAAAAAATATGTTTAATGAATTGTAAATAACTTTTTCTATAATTTTGGAGAATATGGGTAGTAAGGCAATAGGTCGGTAATTGGCTGGATAAAGTTTGCTACCTTTCTTATGAAGTGGTTTTATAACTGCAAATTTTAATCTGTCTGGAAACACACCTGATTCCAAGCACAGATTTATTATGTGACTCAGTACTGGTGCTATAATGATTGAAACATATTTAACAACATTTGTTGTAATGTCATCATAACCAGAGCTATTAGTATTATTTATTGAATGTATTAATTTTATAATGTCAGGGGGAACTGTGGGTAATAAAAATAATGAGTTAGGATGCATGTCAAATTTAAAATTTTGATTAATTATATTAATGTCAGATAATGATTCAATTTCGTCAATAAAATAGTCATTAAAAGTGTTGGCGATACTTTTTGGGTCAGTTATATCTACGTCATTTATTCTAAGACTTGATATTCCTTCGACCGGCTTATTATACTTGCACTTATTTATTATTTGCCATGTAGCTTTACACTTATTAGACGCATTATTAATGTGGTTGTTATTTTGGGATTTCTTAGTCAGACGAATTATGGTTTTAAGCGTTTTGTATATGTTTTGAAAAGTGTTTTAGTTTTGTGGTTGGGGTCTTTTCGAATATTGCCACAACATTTCGCGCTTGCGTTTACAGCATAATTTTATACCTTTACTAATCCACTTAGGTGATTTTACTGCATATCGTTTTATTTTTTTAAGTGGGAAGCACATGTCTTAAAATAGTTTAAATGTGTCGTGGAACTTGTTAAATGCGTCATTGGGTTCTGTGGAGGAATAAATATCATTAAAAGTCAAATTTTGTAAACAACTTTTAAACTTTTGCATATTATCTTTACAGAAACTACGTCTAAATATGTACCAATATGGAAGTACGCATGTTTTTTTAACAAGACATTGCAATAATTGCGCTGTATGATCTGATAACGCCAATTCGACCGTTACGCATCTACTTCCCCTTATATTGTCGACTAGCACTCCGCCCGCGACTTCGTTCGCATGATTTTGTATTTTATTCAACTAAATTATGTGCAGTTAGTAAAGGCGATCAAAAATAAGCTATTGTTAAATCAATAATAAATGGGATATCGTAGATATCTAGGGTTTAAGTTAGGATTTAGAGAACATAGAACCTCCTCCTTTTTGGAAAGTCTGTTAAAAATCTTATTCCTTGGGCAATAATAAATTGCCATCATTAGTTTTTCAGAATTACCCCCATAAGGTGTTTTAGGTGTGTCAACGGTTTTTTGAAGAATCTTACGGCACTAAGATGATCTCTTCCTCGATTTGGAACTACCGAACTGGACCGTTTGTCCAGTGTTTGTTGACGGAGATATCGTTGAACATACACAAAAAATAATTAAGTACCTTACTAAAGGCAAATTGCCTATTAGGTCCACCTAAAAAGTGAAAATAAAATATCTATTTTTCAAAAAAATACTACCGACATCCAACTAAACACACTACAAAGTGAAAAATAACTTTATTTTTCGAAGTCGGTCTGCATAACGAAAAAAATTGGTACCTACCAAAGACACCAACTTCGAAACATAAATTTATTTTTCACTTTGTAGTGTTTTTAGATGGAGGTCAGTAATATCTACACAATTAAATGTCTCTTTAAATGTTGAATTTCCAAAACTCCCTCCTTAGTGCTCACCTACATAATTAAAAGAAGCTATATTTAATAAAAATCTTCAAAAATCTTGATCACCCCCTAAATAGTATTTTGGGGATAGTTCCGAAAAACGAATAACTAATAGCAACCCACATTATTTATTATGGTTAGTATTTGTGCAAAATTTCAAGTTTATTAAACCAAGATCCGCAACCCCCTCCTAATCATCTTTTAGGGGTAGTTTCGAAAAACTAATGATATCCTTTAGTATTTGTCCCAAGTTTCAAGTTTATTAATCCAAGAAATGAGATTTTCCATACAAACTTTAAATCGTATTTTAGGAGAAGTTTTGAAAACTTGTAATGACAACCTTTACTTTAAAATCAATAAAAAAATATAAAATATTTGCTGTTAGTATTGATGCCAAGTTTCAAATATATAAAGCCCAACAAATTGACACCTTTAACCTCTATTAGGGGTAGAATTTCCGAAAATCAATAAACTCATTACTTTTTTATTAATCAAGAGCGTAAACCTACTATTTTAGATATTTTACCTTCCAAACCGAAAAAAAATCATATAATGTATCAACCCCTACTTTATTCCCCTTAGGGGTAGAATTTTTAAAACCTAATAATTACATGAATTCATTTTAACACCTCCAACTCTAATTTACAAACTATAGAAATTACATACAAACTTTCAACCCCCTTTTTAGCCCCGTTAGGGTTGGCATTTCCGGAAATAATTAAACTCATTGTTTTTTTATTAATCAGGAGCGAAAGCCTACAATTTTAGATGTTTTACCTTCCAAACCGAAGAAATTTCATATAACGTTACAACCCTTATTTTATCTCCATAGGGGTAGAATTTCCAAAAACTAATAAATTCATGGTATTTTTTATCTACCTAGAGATTAAATCTAAAATTTCACGTGTCCAACTTTCAAACTGTAGAAATTACATACAAACTTTCGCCCACCCCTTTTTACTCCCTTAGGGGACGAATTTACAAAAACCAATAAATATATTAATAATTTTAAGAACCAAAAGCGTAAATCTAAAACTACACGTGTCCAACTTACAAACTGAAGATATTACAAACAAACTTTCATCCCTCTTTTCCCTTAGGGGTCGAATTTCCATAAACCAACAAATATATTAATTCTTTTTACGAACCAAAAGCATAAATCTAAAATATCACGTGTCCAACTTACAAACTGTAAAAATTCCATACAAATTTTCAACCCCCTTTTTACCCCCTTTGGGTTGGAATTTAGAAAAACCAATAAAAACATTAATTATTTTTATCAACCAAGAGCGTAATGTAAAATTTCATGTGTCCAATTTGCAAACTGTAAAAACTTCATACAAACTTTCAACCCCCTTTTAACCCCCTTACGGGTCGAATTTCCAAAAACCAATATATGAATTCATTCTTTTTATCAACCAAGAGCGTAAATCTAAAATTTCAAGTGTTCTTCTTACAAACTGTAGAAATTACAAACAAACTTTCAACACCCTTTTTACCTCCTTAGGGTTGGAATTTAGAAAAACCAAAAACAACGTTAATTAGTTTTATCAACCAAGACCGTAAATCTTAAATTTCACGTGCCCAACTTACAAACTGTGGAAATTACATACAAACTTTCAACCCCCTTTTTACCCCTTTTGGGGTGGAATTTCCAAAAATCCTTTCTTAGTGCTCACTTACGCGACATGAGGAACCTTTCTGCCAAATTTCATTCTTCTAGGCCTAGCGGTTTAGGCTGTGCGTTGATCGATCAGTCAGTCAGTCAGTCAGTTTCTTCTTTTATATATATATATATATAGATAATGTTGTCAATGCAAGTTCCGCTACACAGACGCGTCGGAGTTAGCACACCTACTTTCAAATTAAAACTTTGCAATAGATTTTGAAAACTGCGAGAGGCGTAGTTATCTTTCAAAATATCTATATTAAAATCACCACATAAAATTATCTTTTTCTTACGTTTAAAACAGATGTCATTGAGAATCATATCTAAACCAAAGAGGAATGTATTCACTGAGGCCTTATCCAAATTTGGAGGTCTGTAGACACATACAACTACTACAGGGTGATTCTGCAACTCAACCGCGCAAACTTCAATAAGGTTTGGTTTACACCATTTTCCTACATCTAATTTTTGGCCCATTAAAGAATTCCGCATCAGTATACACGAGCCCCCGTTCCTATTTTCTCGTGAATAATATGTGTGGAGTGTATAATTAGGTACGTGAAGATGCATATGATCGTTCTTTTTCATATTAGTTTCTGTTATGCATAATATTATGTCCACTGATTTACCCTCATCTTTAAAATTATTAAGGTGCACACCTAGTAAGTCCGATTTATTTACAAGTCCATTAATATTTTGATGCAGAATAAAGATATGTTCTTACACGAAAAAGATTATCAGAGACCTGTCTAGATTCAAATTTTGCTTTGGAATTAATTGCTACCTTGCTGTCACAAATTATTGGTTTAAAATAATCCATAATTGTCTTCTGACTGGAGCATGATAATATGTTTGTTAATTCACTACGTTTTTCCAGATTATGTGCAGTGTACAACAAAGGCTTTTTCATGAGAAATTCTTTTGTGTATTTAAGATGGTCAATTTCAATATTTAATTTAGAGCTTCACTAAGATAGGTGCGATTATTTTGCTTTATATAAAAGTATCGTTTATAGTATGAGAATTCATTTAGATTAATAAATTTACAGTTTGCGAAATGTTGCGTTAAAAGTTGTAAATTTTGGTTTAACATATTCTTATTTAAATAATTATTACACTGCACCGCCAGTAAGAAAATTTGTTGACATGTTTTTAAGTTATTAAGTGCTATACATACTTTTTTCTGGAGATGACATGGATTACTATCATTTGTCCCTACAGACAGTATAACAATATCTTGTTCGGTTAGCGAGTTATATATATCTAAGTTATTACAAAGAATTTCTGAACAAGTTGCACCTGGTTTAACAATGGCCGAGACCATGTAACCATCATTCCATTTTGCCGTCCTTCTGTTTATTAATACTTGTGAGAGTCCTCGAACTTGTTCATCACCCAGAATTATTATTCTAGGTTTATCAAATGTCTGTCTATTTGATCGATTCTGTAAAAGTTCTTGATTTTGTTCTTGTGATGTTTTTAATATTATTATTTCACTTGTCTCATAGTCCTTGAGTGCAGTATCACTATCTTCTCTCTCGAAATCAAGTGTTTTTCTACACTGCTTTTTATTTCTTCTCTTACGGGCCTGGTTAGTACTCTGGGGAGTGCTTGTACATATCGTTTTTAAATACGCAATTTGTGTTTGTTGTTCCTGTGTTACTTTGGTAAGTGAGCCATTCTCAAGTAACAGTTCGTCAATTTGTTCATGTGCGCTATTAAGTTGGTCAGTCAGTGATTTTATTTGTTCTTTTAAATTTTTGGTGTGGTCATCATCGTAATTTGTAATTTTTTCGGGTAGACTGTCTGCTATTGATTTCTCAGACGACGATGGGCTGGTTAAACATATTCGTTCAAATGATATAGATGTTTTTTTGTGTCTATTACGCATTATTACATAATTTATTTTATCAGAATTCATTTTTAGATGCCGCTAAGCTTCCAAAAAGTAAACTGCTTGACTGTGGCTCGAACTCACGATCTTACATTCACTCCTACGGAGGCACATAGTTTCGCTTCACGGCTATCGAGTTCTTACGTAGATAGGTCAAATACGTTGATTGCTTTGTCCTTCCAGTAATTTCGTAAGAGTGTTCTGTTTTATCGATGATTCTTTAAGTCAATATGGTCGTTACGATCTAGATGGCGTTGTCCCAAGTATTTAACATAATGACTGTGCCATTATTCAAAATAATTTTCTTAACGATTTGTTCGTAATGATAAGTTTAAATACGTCTTATCACTTTCACTGTTTATATTTTCACTTGAAATGGTATTTTCTCACTTCTTCACTGATATGACTGGGTATTACACTGTTTATAAACAGTTTTTATATATTAATATGAAATCACTGTCACTTCCACGGTTCTAGCCTTATTACATTGTTCATTTGTTGTGTCCTTTCTTGGTGCTAGCTGTGTCTTTGTTCTGGATCAAAGCCCACGCGGGCCTGCCGGGGAATGAGCGAGCGAACGAGTTAGCAAAGGAAGCAGCATTGTCGTTACGGAGGAAGCCGGACTACGACCAATGTCCGATTTCATTTATCAAGCGACAGATCCGTTTGGAATCGCTTGCTGAATGGAATCGGAGATACGTGTCGGGCGAGACTACTTCCGTGACAAAAATGTTTCTTCCGGACGCAATAGTGGCTTTCCGTATTGTTAAACAGGTCGGCCCTCAGGTGTTCTCACGCAGGTTTTGACGGGGCACGGTGGGTTCTCTGAATACTTGAATCGATTCAAGTGTAAGTAGAGCCCATCGTGCGTCTGCGATCCAGGCGTGGCAGAAAGTGCCAGCATATAATCGTAGAATGTCCGTTATTTACCAGGGAGCGCTACCAACTTGAATGTGAGCTGGACATGAAACTGACGAACGAAAGTATCTATGGGTTCATGACAAAGCAAAAAAGGGAAAGGTTCCTAGCATACTGTCATAAAGTAGCCACTGTGGTTATACACAGAAATAAAACTGATGCGCACTGCGCTTCGTAAATATGTCACTATATTTAAACGCAAGCGCAGAATGCAGCTCAGAAATGTATAGCCAGTAGTAAGTTAAGTTAGTACCTAGTTAGTTGTGTAAGAAAATCTGTGTTACATTATTTTATTGTGATAACTGCACCTTTTCATGTTTTTATTGTCCCTAATGTTTATATTTTACTCCACCTATTTTATGTTCCTATGTTTTTACCCTAATGTAATAAAAATCTGTGATAATTAACACCGACTGTATAAACTCTGTGATAAATAGCACCTGTATACTGTAAGATAATCAGCTTTTTTGTATATTTATTTCGTAAACCTGTGATAAATAAATAAATTATGCCCGTAGACAAGACTAAATAAAGTGGGATTCCCACCCACAGTATGAAAGATGAAGAATGGAAGAAAGATATAAAATGAGGAATGAAAGTACAAGAGGCATAAAAGATTGAACGGAAAGATAGAGGTTGAGCACAGAATAGGCGCCAAACTCTGTGGCGGGGATTAGTGATATAAAAAAAAAAACAAAGTTGCCATCAGGAAGGTAGAGTTTAATTTAGCACTTCTTTGTATACCGCATTGGTGTTTTTTTTCTGTCTGGTGCCGAAATAATCAGGCTGCTATTAGTAGTAACTCAGAACAGGCAAAGTAGAATTGCCCGTGTGGGAAGTAACTTCCTTTAAATTTTTGTCTTAATGACTGACCCTGATTTTAATGTATGATCATTGCAAAGCAGACCTCGATTGTAATCATTTAAACTCAAAGACATAGTCAGAGGATACCAGTGGTATTCGAGGTATAAAAACTGATTCCTTTGAGCAAAACCAGTAATCACAGTGGCCCCTATAATATTTTTGTGCAGTATATTGATAACAAACAATTTATTTTTCATTCAAACTTTACCAACCCTTTTTACCCCTTTAAGGGGTGAAATTCGAAAATCCTTAGATACTTGTTTCTTTAATTGTATTGAAGAGCAGAAATACTAAATTTCAAGTAATTTTCATAATTAACAATTTATTTGTCATACAAACTTTAATACCCCTTTTTACCGCTTTAAGGGATGAAATTCAAAAAAGCGTTAAAAAATTGTTTCTTTAATTGTATTGAAGAGCAGAAATACTAAATTTCAAGTAATTTTGATAATAAACAAATTATTTTTCATACAAACTTTAACACCCCTTTTTAACCCTTTAAGGGATGAAATTAAAAAAATCCTAAAAGACGTATTTTATTATTTTAAATTTAGACGCTAAATACCACATTCATTTATTTCGAATCAGAAATGACAGAGTTTCATACAAACTTCAATCCCCTATTTCATCCCTTTAGGGGATGAATTTCCAAAAATCTTTTCTTAAATGATGCCTAAAGTATAAAATCAACATTCTTCCAAAATTTCAAACTTCTATCAATAGTGGTTTAGGCTGGGCGTTGATATGTCAGTCGTGACATTGCCTTTTATATATATATAGATAGATAGATACTTTCCAACTAGTGTGTTAGGATTTGACATTATTAGAAACATTATGTATTTAAAATTACTCAACAAATAATCAATTCGATTCAATCAAATAATTGTCATCTCACACCTAAGCCATGTTCGAATTAAATCCAAAGACAGACGAGTTATTTTTACATTAAAAAACTGTAATAAATGATTTAACTTTGATTTTATTTTCAAGCATTTTAGCATCCATTCCCAAAGAGTTAATAAAAGGCTAGGTAATAAAAGGAAAGCCTGATGAATACTTAATTAGCTAAAATATTTATGCTCAACATTATTTTGCCTAAGCAAATTGAAGGTAAACACGTGGCTTTGAGTTCATTCATAGCCAATTTAAAGGTCGGGCAAAAGTTTAAATTGGCTTTTTCTGTCAGAAAACTTTCCTTAACCGGCCGAAATAGGGGGTGCAAAGAAAAGCAAGAAAATTATACTCATTATACAATAACATAGCTGGTGTTTATAAGGCTTTAGATAATTACACCAATTATGCTATATTAAAAGATGTATATTTACTGATATATTAAAGCTATAACCTGGGGGTCTTAAAGTCAAGATTGAATAGATTACTTGTTCTTCTAGGCAAGACCACATCATCGCTTACCATAAGGTGACATAAGGTAAGATATATTTATTTTGCAAAACATAAGTATAGTATGATGTTCTTATAATTAATATTATGTGTACAAAATTAGTTGCACTAGACAAACTATACAAAAAATTATGCAATATCATAATTTTAATTAAATTGAAATTACAAATTCAAATTTTAATTCAATTTAATTAAAATTATGATATTGCATGCATACATAGATACATACATAGCATGCATACATACATAGATAGACTGATACACACATTACCCTCCTTCGGCAGTTGGGTCAAACACATATTCATCTTAGCTCTGGACTAAAATAACAGGAAGCGACTTTTGTTTCAGCCTGACTGACTGACTGATACAGAAACAAGTAATTCCTTTCACACTATAGTTCATTCGCGTTAAGTTCATGTCTTTCCTCACGATGTTTTAGAATGTTTGCTCCTGATATTAAACCCAAAAGATCCTTGTTATTAGTATAGCCGATCCTTTTGCCCTATCGTTCATTCGCGTTAAGAAAATAGTGAGTCATCGTTGTCAGCTGGCCCCTCGACCAAATGGGTCGCAAGCTTTCTTATTTGTTGCGACCCGATAGCTCGAGAGGCCGGCTGACAACGATGACTCACTATTTTCTTAAACCAAAAATTTGAAGACATGTGACATCCATCAACCCGCACTGGGCCCGCGTGGTGGATTACGGCCCATTCCCTCTTACAGAGAGGAGGCCTGTGTTCCAGCAGTGGGAACCTATCACTTTGATTGAGCGGCTGAGTCGAAGATAGAAATCGAGGCCAAGTCGACTGGAGGAAATGACTTAATGTACGGTTGGTAGTTTGGTACTAATAAAAGTCGTAGGAGTGCTAAGTGTGATCCTAACAGATTACTTATTCCCTCTCTGTATCTGTCTGTTAATCCTATATGTTGGTAAGATAAGCCATCCTTGTCATTCACCTTCAATACCGTTCTGTGACATCTACATTCGATGTTGCCAGATCTTTGAGAATTATGTACGGCAAAGTAACATCACGTATGTATCCTTCGATAAATGATACGCTAGGGCTGTGGTGGCCCAGTGGTAACGGCTCCGACTTACGTGTCGTAGGTGGCAGGCGCTTCACTTTTTGTAAATTATTTCATCACCACTGCTCTCAAAATGGTAAAGGATAAACATCGTCAGGAAACCGACATGTCCTAGAACCAAAAATTCGAAAAAATGTGACATCCACCAACCAGAACTGGGCCCGCGTGGTGGATTAAAGCCCACACCCTCTCATAAAGGGGAGGCCTGTGTTTCAGCAGTGGGATCATTAAAATGCTGATGATTATAATGATGATGTATTCTTCGAAAGGTTAGGCAGAGCTGGGGGGTGACCATAACTTCTTAGAGCAAGGGTATTTCCAGTGCAAGTCAGGGACAGATGTATATGACTTGTATACATCTATCATTCTTCTCAGTCGAACCATTATAGTTTGACACGTTATGTTACGGGGGCTATACCTATTGTATACCCGCATTTTGACACTTAAACTTACCTACCGTGCCGTACGTCTGCAAAATGAATCCATACTTATATTATAAATGAAAAAGCTCTGTCTATCTTTTGAATGACCTTTTCTAGTTTCAACAGTAAACTTGGCATACGGATAGATTATGTTCTGGGTTAGGATATGGGGTAATTTTTAACCTGGGTGTACGTTCTTTTTGGCATAATTTTCGAATTCACACGGGCAAACTCGTTGGCAGAAGCCAGTTATTTGTAATAGAAAAGCCAGTATAAAAACCCCGTCACTAAATCCTCTAAAAAGTAAATAATAAACCTCGTGAAAAAAAAAACCTTGACAAAAAGTAAAAAATAAGCGTGATGCAGATGATATCGACTGGTCTCTCGTCTTCGAGAGCGCCTGTGTCGATGATAAAGTGAATTACTTCAATGCCAAACTGTTGAGGTTATACGACAAGCATTCACCGCGTCGGCGAATTAGGGAGCATGAACCTGCTCCGTGGATGACTGCTCAAATAAAAGACGCTATTTCTCGTAAGGACAAGGCAAAGAGCAGATACAAGCGTAGATCCACGGATCAGAATCTTGCTCATTTTAAAGCTCTACGTAACCATTGCAATCGTCTGTGTAGGGATGCTAAGAGACGCTTTTTCCACGAATCTCTAGTCGATCGCAAGTCTTCTGACGTCTGGAGATTTCTAAAGTCTGTCGGTATCGGCAAATCTCCCACTAATATCTGTAAAGATGTCGACTTGTCGGCTCTTAATAGGCACTTTTCTCTTCCACCTGTCTCTTTGGACCCTAGCGTCAAAACTTCAACTTTGTACTCTCCGAATTGCCGTTACCGAATTGCTCACTATTTAATTTAAACTCTGTCTCTGATGACGATGTCAAAAAATCTCTGCTCGCTATTTCCTCCTCTGCTGTTGGCCATGATAATCTGTGTTCGCGAATGATAATTCCTATTCTCCCGCAACTCCTGCCCATTCTCACTCATATCGTTAACTACTCTTTATTCTCTGGCATATTTCCTTCAGCCTGGAAACAGGCGCACATAATACCACTTCCCAAAATAAGTGATCCTTCTTCTTTATCCCACTTCAGACCCATATCCATACTTCCTTTTCTCTCTAAAGTTCTCGAGCACATTGTTCATGGTCAAATTTCCAGATTCCTTTCGTCTAATACTCTTATCTGTCCTTTCCAATCTGGATTCCGGGCAGGTCACAGTACCGTTACCGCACTTTTGAAGGTCACTGACGACATCCTGGGCTATCAGTGGGGTATCAGTATCTTCGGGGTCGCTCTCAGTGTGTTCGTCTTGAAGAGATTTTCTCTGATTGGTGTGATCTCACTGCTGGTGTTCCTCAGGGTGGCGTTCTCTCTCCTCTTCTTTTCTCTATTTTCATAAACACTGTAACCAAGGTGTTCCATTTTTACGCACTGTTCCATTTTTACGCAGACGATTTGCAACTTTATCGACATTTTCTGCTTGCGGACGTGGACTTAGCGATTAATGCCATGAATCATGACCTGGAGAGAATTATTGAATGGGCTAAGTCTTATGGCTTACAGATCAACCCTTCCAAGTCCCAGACCATGACCATAGGCAGTCGATGTTATCGCACAGCGCTTGACATTTCTATCTTGACACCATTATCCCTTAATGGCTCGACCATTCCTTACACCGAAACGGCTAAGAATCTCGGTGTCTTAATTGACAGCAATCTTTCTTGGCGAGCACAAGTCAATGAGGTTAGTCGTAAGGTGCATTTTTCCTTTCACTCATTAAAAACCCTTCAAACTTTCCTACCCTTTAAAACTAAAATTTACTTAGCTCAAACTTTGATTCAGCCGATCATAGATTACGCTGATGCCTGATATCTGGATGCCACCGAGGAGCTCTTAAATAAGCTTGAGCGCTTGCAAAACTTGTGCATCCGTTTTGTTTTTGGTCTGAGGAAATACGACCATGTATCTCAGTTCCGCAAGGATCTCAAGTGGCTCCCTATCCGCCTTCGCAGGAACACTCGCATATTATGTCTCCTTTTCAACATCCTTTTTAACCCTGCATACCCTGGCTACCTGCGCGATCGTTTTTCGTTTACTCGCCCTGCCGATGCTCTTTGTAGATCCCGCCTTAAACTGCATCTCAATTTCCCATCCCATAAAACTCATTTCTATTCCCACTCCTTCACTGTCCATGCAGTACGATTGTGGAACTCACTTCCACCTAAAATCCGTGACTCTCAAAATGTATCTCTTTTCAAAAAACGAGTCAAAGAACATTATCTCGCTACCATATTGTAATTTTGTATATTATATGTATGTATTTATTTTTATCTTCTATACTTATATTTAGTTAAGGTATAATATGTGTAATTTGTATATAATTAGTTAAGTTATTATAGTCTATTTTAGGTTTCCTTATTTCTTTCTACACACTGTGTCTTCGTCTATCATCCAACTGTCCTGTCGCAGGTCTGCTGGAAGAAATTTCTATTGAAATAAGCAGTACCTTTGTGCTCTTCTATCTGTATTCTTTATTTTCTCTGTAAAGTGTTTTGTGTGTACATAAATAAATAAATAAATAAAATAAACCTCGAAAAATAGTTAAAAATAAAGCTCGAAAAAAGAAAAAAAAAACCGCGATTCAAAGCATACAATACGCAGAACTATTGAAAGGTTTCATCCCTTTACGAGCTATGATGCCACAGACAGACACACAAATACATAAATACACACGTCAAACTTATATCACACCTCTATTTTCGTCGGAGTTTAAATATACCTACATACATAACAGTGCCGGAATTACCTGACTGACACACTTCGCACTACCATTAACGCTAAAAATAGAAACATGAAAGTAAATGTTTGCTAAAAATAGTATTTTATTAAATAAACACCGAAAGACCATTGAGAAGACATAAAAACACCGTGTTACGTTTTTATCCGTAACCCACGCGGGTTACGAGGTAATGAGCCTTTCAATGATAAGCAATTTTTACTAAACGAAATTGCAAGTACTTTCACATGGACAAAGTGCGATGAATTTGAAATGTTTTTGTAAAAATACGTCAATTTAAATTGCACTCCGCTATCAGGGCGGCCTCTTACATTTAATCACTTTTTAAGACTAGGTAAAGTCCAGTTTATTTATACTAAAGCCGTTTTCTTTTCTATTTGCAGTTAGATACTTCGAAAATTATTTATCACGGTTTGGCGGTTTTAAAACATAAACTAACCGGGCAAGCTGTTGAAAGTTTTTTCTCCGTTTTCTGCGGTTTAGCCCTGTAGTTACGATAATTAGCTATGCTGTGAAATAATGTTGAACTTTGCCTTTTATAAACCTATATAATACATGGAGTAAATGGTCTTATTCAAAATAACAATTAATCAAAAAGAATGGGCCGGTCAAGCACAACTCTGATTTTGGTACTACAGTTATGAAAATCCTTAGAAGATACTGATTTTTCATGCATACTTTGTCAGCTTATATCACCGAAACAATTACCACCTTACCATTATCATATATCCATATGGAGTATGTGAGTTGGGTAGGGTTATTTCGTTCGTTCTTAGCAATCGATCGGCATACAGTTTGTTCGCATCGATTTCTGGGTCAATTGTAATATCTCTCCTTTGGAACAACTTAGTTTTGCCCACAGATTCGTCGAAGTGAACTTTTGGCTTCATGGAAAACATTTTAAAGAGATTTTGTATTATTTTTGCCTGCTTTTAGAGTAGCAGCGAAACATTCAAATCTGTTAAGACCACGTTAAGACTTTTCTGAGTGATTGAACATTCATATATTTTTGGATGTTCAAAAGTTTATCAACGTTTGCAAAGAACGGTAGTTTGTTCTACAATCATTTTAATAATAAAAGTATTCCTCAAATCAAGAAAGGTTTTTATATACATGGCATTAATACACAACAAAAGGGCAATTTTCATTGCAATCATTTGTTTCTCGATTGTAAAATACAAGATATATAATGTGAAGGATAATATTAATGTATCAACCGATTTTTCTGATGTTTTTATTATTTAATTTTGATTATGTCACTAGGTTACAATAAAAAATAACTTACAATATTATATTCTAGAAAGATATATTTTGTGTTACCATAGGTGTACTTTGTTATGTTTAATATTGTTTTTGATATAATTATTTATATATATATTTTATTTATACCTTATAATAATTTTACTCAAAAATCTTTAACATTTAAACGCATAAATACTAACCTACTTATACCTATTCTGTATTTCCACTAGAAAATAGAGGCAGTGGATTCTAGTCCGAAATAAACCGATGGAAAATAAAAGTAGTTGGTTTCAACAGTCATTAGCCTGCTTCGACCAATCACCGTTCTTTATTTTATTTTTCTAGAATATCGGCAGCTGCAGGCTAAGAGTTTTCCCTTGTTTTTATTATAAAAGCTTTGTTTGAAGAAAATAAGCGAAAGAGGTAACAGGCGTTGCAATTTTTTTGAGAAAATTACTTGAATTGAAGTTTTTAGAAATCTTCGTGATTTTTTGCTGGCTGTTTTAAATTAAATTCACATTTCGATTATGTTGGTAACACTGGCTCCTGATTTATGATATTTGAGATTCTTGGCGGGAACTTGAAAAGCGCGGGTCTCAAATTTTTATATAAAAGATTTTCCCCTAGTTTTCTTTAATTAAAGTTTCCAAAAGTACTCTAAAACTACACTGGTAGTATAAGTTTACCTAGAAAATGGATGGAAACGAGGGGGGCGGGGATAACCCGCCCGTCTCAAACAAACGTCCTCGGCCTCAGGACGGAGGCACCTCCAGCGGTTTGGACTCTGGTAGCGGCGGCGGTGAGCGTATTGACTCCATGTATTTACCTTATTTAAAACCAAATTATAAAAGACTCTACCCGGAGAACTCCTCCAATACTGAATTTAAAGTGTTTGTGGAAAGTAAAAATACAAAGGACAGATTGGGCAATAAAAGTCCCATTTATTTAAATCATATTTTCAATAATGAAGTAAAGGGTGTGGTGGCAATTCAGCGTGTAAATGCTAATAAAATTGCAGTTACATTCAAGCAATATAATACGGCGAACAATTTTATAAATAATGCAACTTTTATGGAGAAATATGAAATAAAAGCATATATTCCTGCGGCACAAATAGAAAAAACAGGCATAATTAGATTTGTACCGGGTAATATTTCGAACAAGGAACTCTACACAAAGCTATCTTCGATTTATGAAATCATTGCTATCAGAAGATTCACTAAAAAAGTGGGTCAAGAGCGTGTACCACTACAAACAGTTAGCATTACTTTTTTATCAAATGTATTACCCTTTAATGTGCATTATGACTTGTTTGCGTACAGAGTCTTTGATTATGTCCCACCATTGCAGCAATGCTTTAAATGCTTTAAATTTAACCACTCAGCTAAAATTTGTAATGGCAAGCAACAATGTTCGATCTGCTCAGGGGAGCATTTGTATAAAGATTGTGATAAGCCAAACGAGATCTGCTGCATCAATTGTAGCGGTCCTCATCTAGCAATATCAAAAATATGTCCAATAAAGATTAAAAAAATTACTGAAAAGAAATCTAAAATTACTTATGCAAGTGTTGCCTTGACTAAGTTAACTGAAAATACTGCATTTCCCCCACTGCCAATGCCAAAACACACACTTCAAAATGTAAATAAACCTGTAAATATTAAACCTGTATATAAAATTGTAAATAGTAATGTAAATAAATCTGTATATAGCAAGCCTGTTTCCCAGGCTGCCAGCAATGATGTCTTACCTTCAGTAGACATCAAATCTCAAATAATGTCCAACAATGATGTACTAATGGCCCTGGTACAGACATTGGTGGAATTGGGCAATAAGGGTGACTCTACACCCATCACTACACTAACAATAAAAGATATATTACTTAAAAATCTATCCAAATAATGGATTTAAGTCCTCCTAGAACATCCCCATTACGTATTGCGCAGTTTAACATTCAAAGTGCTAATAGTAAAAAGCCCTTACTAATTAAGTTCTTGAAAGAACAACATATTGATGTATGTTTGCTAAATGAAACTTGGTTTAAAGACAATAGTAACTTTAAAATACCTGGGTATAATATTTATAATAGAAATTCAAAGAATGAACATAATGGAGTAGCCATATTGATTAAGGCATATTTTAAGTATAATATTTTAAATACTAGATTTTATGAAGATATTCAAACAGTTGCTTTAAATTTATCTACTGAAAAGGGTAATCTTTCAATACTTTGTGTATATTGCCCTCCTATTAGCGGGCACATCAGAATGAACAGGCTGCGTAATATATTAAGAGATCTACCTAAGCCAATATTTATGAGTGGAGATTTTAACGCTCATCATATTGCGTTTGGCTGTTTGTCGACTAAGGGTCGAGGTCGGGATTTGTATGATATTATAGATGATTCTGAATTGTGCATTCTAAATGATGGCAGTTTTACTACAATTAATAATCCCACACGTAATCCATCTGCTATTGATGTCAGCTTCACTAGTCCGAGTATTGCACCATTTTGCGAGTGGTCTGTGCATGATGATGCTATGGGAAGTTATCATTATCCTACAATAACTGAAATATCTTTGGCTGTTGACAAATATCAAGTCAATCCTCCTGTCGACAAGTTTTTGTATGGTAAAGCTGATTGGAATAAATATCATGAATTATCAGAAATATTATTTGCAGACATGTTGTTAGATGAGGCAGATCCTATGTCTTCATATTTAGAATTCTGTAACCGTCTTGCTGCCCTGAAGTTGATGGTAATTCCGAAGTTTACTAAACATAATCATTTTAGAAGTAGACCTCCAACACCTTGGTGGAATGAAATTTGTGAGCAGGCTGTAGTTGCATCATATAATGCCCTAAAACTGTACAGAAGTGACCCTAATATTGATAACTACATTAACTATAAAAGGCTAGATGCCTTAAAGAAAAGGACAATTTCAGAGCAGAAGAAGATAGGCTGGAATAATGTATGTGATACTTTTAATAGGACTACTCCTATCAGTAAAATTTGGAATCTTATTAAAAGGTTTAAAGGAATTAAAACTGTAACTAAATCATACAGAGATGAGTTTATTCCTTCATTTTTAGACAAACTTTCAGATAACAGGAACCTTATAGAATCTAATAATTTAAACACTTATTTTGGAAAAAATAACAATAATCAAAATTCAAAATTTTTATTGGAATCTTTCTCATGGACAGAATTCATTTTAAGTCTACAGTCTAGACGTAATACAAGCCCAGGCTTAGATGACTTTCCATATGTTGTGATAAAAAATTTGCATGAGTCTGTTCAAAAAGTTTTTTTAAATATTCTCAATTCTCTTTGAAATAAAATGTTGATACCAGACTCTTGGAAAACACAGTGTGTTATTCCTATACTCAAACCTGATAAATCACCAGATGATGTAAATTCTTATAGACCAATATCTCTATCATCATGTCTCGGCAAAATATTTGAAAACATGGTTAAGGCTCGGTTGGATTGGTATGTGGAGGCGAATGGTTTAATCCCTCATGTGCAGTATGGCTTTCGTCGTGGGCGTAGTTGCGTTGACAGCTTTGTATCTTTGATCTCGGACCTGAAAAGGGCAAATAATTTATTTTCAAACACTGTATGTGTATTTTTAGATGTACAAGGTGCTTTTGACAATGTTGATCCTGGAATCCTGGTTAAAATTTTATCTGATATAAATATCCCTGGTCATTTATGTAAATGGATTTATGAGTTTTTAAGTAACAGAACTGTTTATGTTAAGCATAACAATATACTACATGGGCCAAAAATAGCATCAAAAGGCACCATGCAAGGCGCTACATTGTCGCCTTTATTGTACAATTTGTATACTAGTGAAATTTGTAAATATGTAGATACAAGTACTGTAAATATCTTGCAATTCGCTGATGACATAGTTTTATATAGTAGTAACCAAAATTTGCAAATAGCCATTGATAAAGTTAATAGTGCTTTAAATCAATTATCTAACTATTATAATGGTAAATTACACCTTAAAATTAATGCATCTAAAAGTAGTTTTATGATTTTTGGCAAAGATGATCCAACCTGCGATATTGTATATGGTGGAGAAGCAATTAATAGAGTTTGTTCAAAGAAATTTTTGGGAGTTGTCATTGATCAAAAAATTACTTTTGAAGAGCATATTAAACATATTTCACAAAATGCTTTAAAAGGATTGAATATAATTAGATGCCTTGCTGGAGTTTCCTGGGGAGCAGACCCCAAAACATTATCTATTTTGTACAAAGCAATAGTAAGGAGCCATTTCGACTATAGTGCCATAGCTTATTTAAACAGTGCTCATGCCCATAAATTAGACATTTTGCAGAATAGAGCTCTGAGAATCATTTCTGGTGCTATGTGCTCAACTCCCATTAGGGCCATGGAAGTTGAAACTAAAATAATGCCTTTGATTTTGAGACGTCTCCTTCTTACAGAGAGATATTGTTTGAAATTGCTGTACTCAAATAACACACAAATTATTAACAAAATTATACCTCATAGAATCAGTACTTCTGGACCTTTAGCTACTGGTAATTCTCTCCTAATCGGTCATCCCCAATGCTGCTCAATATTTTCCTGGAAATTGAGAATAGTTGTTTTAAGATTAAAAAGCAGTGCCCTTGGCCCTGTTATACTTTTTCATATCAAAGCATTATACATCCCATGAAAGTAATACATAGTACAGTTGACAATAATTTTGACATGCTAAACTTTCTTTCGGAAAATAATGAATATTATACATTTTACACTGATGGCAGTAAAGGAGATGGTTATGTGCGCTGTGCTGTGTATGATTCACAGATCAAGTTTACTCAGAGTTTTGTTCTACATGATGTGTGTTCGATATTCACTGCAGAGGCTTATGCAGTTTTTCAAGCTCTGAGGCGAATTGAAAATGTAAATAATTGTAAATACTTTTTGATTGTCACTGACTCTTTAAGTTTGATTAAAGGTTTATCTAACCTCAAAATTAATTTTAAATCTAATTTTATTTTGTACATTATAAAAGAACAAATTCATCGACATTCGCTCAGGGGCATAGAAATTTATTTTATGTGGGTGCCATCTCATAAAGGTATTGCTGGCAATGAAATAGCTGATAGAGCTGCATTTGAAGGTGTTAATGCTCTTGACCTTACAAATACAATATATGTGCCTATGACTGATTATCTGTATTCTATAAATGAAAATATTAAGAATATGTGGATAGAGATGTGGAAGAAAGACCAGGAGACAAAAGGAAGATGGTATGGAAGCATCCAAGAGAGCTTACCAGTTAGACCTTGGTACGATCGACTTAAAGATGCCAGCCGTGACTTTATAACCACAATTAATAGACTGCGTTTTGGCCACAACACTGTGCCATCACACCTTGCAAGACTTGGCATAATTCAAACCAGTACTTGTACATATTGCCAAGAAAAAGACGCAGACATGGAACATCTATTCTTCAGGTGTCAGAAATTTTTGATTGACAGACTAATGTTAGCCAGTGATCTTAGTGATGTGCTAAACTTAAGTGATAGTTCTTCCCGCCCGCCGCCGCTTAAAAATTTATTAAAAGAAATGAACTGTTTTATACCGCTTTACAAATATGTTAAAAGTACTATTCAAAAAATTTAACTAACACAGTGCAGTACATTCTTTATTGTGTTAAAGTGATACCCATCTAAAAGACTTGGCTTAAAGGTCTTAGCAACCAGGCCATAAAATACAAAAAAAAAAAAAATGTGATATTTGACATACGTATACATATTGCAGCTTGAATCAACACGTTTGGCAAGTAAATAGATACGGGTTTTTTGGTAACCATGACAATTTCTAAAAACCAATATTTTCTTTTTTTATGTATGATGTAAGCTAATGCTCGATTGGTGCAATTGCTGCTAGGCGTTCCAGTGCGAGGAAAAACAAATAAAATAAAGGTAATTAAAAAACTAAAATATGACATTATCGATCAGATTCTTGTACCAATGGTCATTTTTGGTGATCGAAAATCCTCATTTTAAATATCTAAACTGTGATTTAATATAATTTTAAGTACCTTTGTAAATTAAAAGCAACTGATCTACCTAATGCTAAACGCAGAAGTATTCAATCATGTGTAAAATAGCCTAATGGCTTCAGAGTCTTAATTAAATAGCGGGAGCAAAGCAGTTTAATCTTAAGATATTTGCCTACCAACATCAGAAATTCTTTACTAAAGAATAAAAATTAAATTCTCTATATAATTTAATTAAATTCATTACAGTTTTCAATGATCTGACTTGAAATTCCAATTTATTCAGAAATTTATATTTTTTAAAGTCTTAATTAGGCCATGAGAAGGCACTAAATGGAGTAGGCGAAAATCTTTTGTTCACTCTAAACGTTAAGGACCACTAGCACTTTGGTAACTCGGAATAAGTTTAGAATATTATCTTAGAAACACGATACAAGTGTTTTGAACTAGGTACTAATGAAAGATTATCAAAATGTTATTTATTTTTCATGTTTAAATATTGGGTTAACTTTGGAAAGTGTTGTTAAGTTAAATCCAGTTCTGTTTATTTTTATTATGTTTGTAGATTTCCCAACCTCTACTAATGTACATGTATATTCCAAGACATAACCTCCAAACAAATCAACTCCATCTTGAATCATTAAATTGTCAGTTATGTCTTGTTATGTATTGATATTAATTAAAGGTTTTTTAGTTAGTAGTCTTTCGGTCACATTGCAATTGAATCTGTAGTTGGGTTCTTGATTGCTATATTGATAAATAGAACATCATGTTTCTATAACAATATCACTTAAATAAAGCCCTTATTTGTACCAAGAAGTAAGTTTTACAATTATAATTAGGGACCACATTAAAAGTAAATCCAGGGTTCTGCATTTTAATTTCAACAAATAAAAAAGAGCAAAATGGATTCGTTCGTGATCGTTGAGGGTTCCGTACTCGATCTACGTTCCCACTTGAATACACACCCCTGTTTGCCCCTTCAACATCCAGACAAAAAATGTTTCTTCTTTCCTTTTGATATTTTGATACAGTAAGGGCATAGTAATTTTAAAATTGCTTGTTTCATTAAGACATGATCGATCAACGATTTTATTTCTTTGTTTATCCTTGCTCTGGAACGAGAACACTACTTAACTACTAACTTACAATCATATAATAAAGTTACTATAAGTCCAAGTTTTCTTCACGATGTTTTCCTTTACCATTGTGAGCGATTTCCAAGATAAATTAAGAAAGTACATATGAGTTGAAAAAGTCACATTGGTACTGGTCCGGATTTTAACCTACGACCACAAGCACGAGGAAGTCTTAGCCACTGGGCCACCACGACTTATGATGATAATTTACAAGAGTTTTTATTTTAGTATGATAAAAGTCTTGCACAGACAGGCGAAACGCGACAATGCGATAACGTTGCGTAGGGCCTCTTCTCATACAGAGAAGGCACGAGCATCAATAAAGAAACATAATGTTGTGCAATATTAGTGTTGCAGTAACTGCTATGTCTATAATAATTCTGCAAACAATATGCTGCTGCAACAATGTGTCGGCAGCTTTCCTTACCATGATTACAAAGTTTTATGCATTGAAAAACAGAATTCCGCTTTGACCCAATAAACACCATATTTCTCTACAAATTCACACTAGTAATATCGAAAACCGATGATCCCATACACATGATATATAGCTGTGACGCTACAAGACATGGACCCGAGGATATAGCAAATGGAAATGCATGTTGGGCCGGACATAAGTTACATAAAGGACTACGGATAGATGAATGTTGATCTCCGTTCATGATGATAGTTTGTGAGAGTATCTGTATTGCTGCTATTACATACTAGGAAATATGTAAATTTGCTGGTTTAAATTTGATTATTTATTTTAAAAGGTACGATGTTAACTAAAACTACAGAAGTTCAAATCGAATCAATACTTATTATGATTCTAGCTGTTCCCCGTGGCTTCACTCCCGTCAACTCGCTACCTACCTACCCTACCCTATTCTACTAGGTAGGAAGGTAGAACCCTCTGACCCCTAGGACTCTGTGTGCTCCGACTTCGGGGCTCTTCGTACGGGCTGAGGGCTGGACCCCTTGCCTACTGCTGCACGCTGCTAGCTACCTGCACGCTACCTTAGCACTCTGCCCAGGTCTTGGCCTGCCAACCTGCGTCCTACCACTACGTGAGCCAGTGCCTGCGCATCCCTAGCTGCTACAGTTGCAGCAGTCTATCGCTGAACCTGTGCTGACAGGTCCCCGCGTCTGCCACGAGCTGCCAAGAGTCGGTTTTTTTTTTTTTTTTTAATACGTGGCGTCTCGCAGTTCGGCCAAAGTAGCCGTCATCTGCTTAACCGGACTAACCTGTGGAGACTAAGCTATGTAGCCTCCGGCCAGGCTAAAGAGTCGGTACCCTTCTTAACATTTATACTGCGTGATAGTGCTCGGAACAGAACAGAACAGTGACCTTACGTACCCGCGACCTAGCTGTGGAACTTTATTTATTAAATATTTGTATTAACTTGTCCAGCTTTTTCACTTACCATATACCTAACGACCTACCCATTTGTTAGCGGCCTGCTCTGTCTGCCCTGCGCCGACCTAGCCGTTCCAGTGGCAGGGTAGGTAGGTAGGTACCCCACTTTACCTAACTACCAACCTCCCTATTCTATCTACCCTACCGACCCTACCCTACTCTACCCTGTCTACTACCCTACCCTAACCTACCTACCTACTATTTTTTATTTTGAAACAAAAGGTAGCCTATGTCTTGCCCCAGGATGTCACATATCTCCTTGCCAAATTTCAATTCGTTCGGTGTTTTAGGCGTGAAAAGGTAATAGACATACAGGCAGATAGAGTTACTTTCATATTTATAATATTAGTATGGATAAAACAGATGATGTAGAGTAATTTGATTTTTTATTTGAATTTGATTTCATAGCTAAGTAAAAATTTCTATTACAATGAGGATTTTTTCCCATTATTGATATAATGCAATAAGAAACTAAATTACGAAATTACTTACAAAAAGAGTAGAGGTAATTAAATCCAAAAGTTGTTTATTGTTTTAAGAGCAATAAATACTATTTAATTTAAGTAAGTGGCAATCATGTGAAACTTGTTTAAACTATAAAAAAGAACAAAAATAAAAATGTTGAAGTACAATAAAGCAAAATTATTAGAGAGACCATATTGATCATAAATCTCAGAATATGTCAACATGAATTTTATTTTTGAGCCACGTTTTTTGAAAACTGTCCCAAGCTTTATACACAATGCATTTTTAACGCATAGTCGATTCAAAATATGGACTATTAAAATCTTTTCTACATTTTAAGTTTTCATTAAAATACAAAACATTATTTTTGTTTTCAGCACGTTTAAAATGGCAGTATATAAATAACTGGTTAGTTAAATCAAGCGTTATGCACCCACAAGCTTATATTTTATGAAAAAAATACTGTAAAAAATATATATATTATGCATAATGTTTTCACCGTGAACCATTTACTGCGCAAATCTGCAAATTTACATTTTATTCCTGGCTTTGGCATAACGTTTATCGGGCAATAAATAAAAATACAGCCTGTATTTATGCACCATAATGTTGGTGCTGGTTCTGCTATATAATTACATACTAAACGTAATGTAATTTTTATTGTTCATATTATCTCAATACTAACCACATAATACAGGCTGGGGATAAACTCTTAATTCTCAAATAAATGATTGTCAAGCGCTTATAAACTGCTGTGATTGGTCGAATGGATTGTTGGTTAATCACAGCATTTTACTTACTCTTGACAATTTGTCACATTCAATTTATAATGTATTTCGCGGTAAAACCGAAATCTGTCAAGAAACTAATTCTACCCGTCATACTAAACTTACCAATAAAATCTTCTCCAAATCGTGGCAAACTTACCCAGAGTGCGTGTGACATCCATTGATAAATATACACACAATTATTTAGCCTCAATTACGTTTACCACAGCCGGGAGAGTGGAAAGAAACCCGAAATGATTCTAAACTTTTAATTATTAAAGTAATTATAATTAATTATCCTAGAAGTGTCCATTCCAAGTCGAGGTTGGATCATGGAATGGTTACAACTACTAACTACAACTAGTTAACCTACGAATGTCCATTCCAAGCCGATGTTAGGACATGGAATGGTTACAATAATTAAATAGACTAACTAAAACTAACTAGCCTACGAGAATCCATCCTACACGATGTAGGAATATGGAATGGTTCTTTCTTACGAGAGATGCTCTTAAATATTAGTTCGGCATTGATCGATTCCTTGACGTCATGGCTGGATCGGTTCCAAGGTAATTGCACAGTCAGCAACTTCCTATGTTTATGCTCCGTACGTTTCTGTGTCAGCGAAAGTCTAGCTACGTGCGTTGACTTGCGGTAACTGCACTGTCATCAAGGTCTATGTATGTATTTTGTCCGCAATGTCAGCAGATTCCTAGGCATACGTAACACCTCCACCCTTAGAACGGCAACTATTTTAGCACATTGAGTGAAAAAAGTTGCCGGAGTCTTCTCGGGATCTGAGTTTTTTTTTCAGGATTACGGTAGGAGGCTGCTGGTTCTTGTGGTATGACAGGTGTTCTTTTGCGCGTTGCCCATTTGCACTAGTCCCTTAAGATCCACGGAGTACAAATTGATGTGAGTAGTTGACGTAGCTCGTTGCCCAGAATCGAAGGGTATCCTCATGATTTTGCGAGGTTGGCCTTTGATTTCGTCGTCGGCATCTGCTATGGTGAACTCTTCAGATTTCAGTCGACATCCATCGGGAGTTGTAACGAAATAACTTCCTTGGAGCGGTGTGTTGTCTTGTTGGTGACAGATAATTTGTACTTTCGTTTGCTGAGGGAATTACAGGACATGGTGTTGGTCATCGAGTTTCTTCATAGTTTTCTTCATCAGGATAACTGTAGTGGGATGGCAGGAGTCCCGCAGAACTTGATTGGTGATCGACTTCTGGATGCAATCAGATTTGGTGCGGATCTGGTGGGTAACTTCCTTCTCGCACCAGTTTGACTTCGGGCATTCAGCCTCTATGTAAGTGAATGTCAACTCGTTGGTTGCTAGGACTGGGAAGGATAGGATAAGGGCCTATGCGTGTTTTTAGGTACTACGGATAATCTTTACCAACCCACGCTGGGCTCGTGTGATGAATTACGGTCCATTGCCTATCACAGAGGGAACATTAAAAGAAGCTGATGATGATAATCTTTATAGGTCGTAACTATTCTTGGGAGCAGAAATAAAATGAAAATTTAAAAACGAAGGATTTGGACCTACGGGAGCTGTCAATTAGATACCGGCTCCTTGAAATTATGGTGCTGGTCTGAAAAGTTGTTAATCAGGGTGGTTCGACTGCCCAACCAACTCTCTGGTACCCCATTAGAGTTACTGGTACACAAAGTGGTTCCAGAAATCTTATTAAGAATTCTGTTTAATGGTCACAAGTTAGAAAATTCGCTTTCGCGTGCAACACTTGGATGATGAATCAAGGATTTTAATAAACCGCGCAAACACGTTAGAGTTACTATGAAAAGCAAGGCCAAGGCGAAGTGCCTTAGAAATGGTATTTGGCCGTGCTGATCCATATCTAAACTAACCAAGTTACCTAACTCTAGCTTATCTAAAAATATATTTCTACTAATATCTACAGTTCGTCGGTGGGCCTGACGTGATGCAGGTCCCCGCGCACTCGAGTTCCTGGGATGGTAAACCCTGAAGGTTAGGATTTAGGAGGGAGCAACACGAGAATAATTCAAATGTACTTACAGCTATTTCATTTCCGGTTCCTCTCTGCGAATCGATTTCCAGATTCTTCTCTCGGTCTGCAGCAGGTCCGTATGTTCAGGATATCCGGAACGGTGCTTGATAGCCACCCGGGTGACACGAGACGTGATTATCGATGTGTGATGTGTCCCGACGTCTCCCGCGGATACCCTACCGACTGCGCCAATTACGTTTACCACAGCCGGGAGAGTGGAAAGAAACCCGAAATGATTCTAAACTTTTAATTATTAAAGTAATTATAATTAATTATCCTAGAAGTGTCCATTCCAAGTCGAGGTTGGATCATGGAATGGTTACAACTACTAACTACAACTAGTTAACCTACGAATGTCCATTCCAAGCCGATGTTAGGACATGGAATGGTTACAATAATTAAATAGACTAACTAAAACTAACTAGCCTACGAGAATCCATCCTACACGATGTAGGAATATGGAATGGTTCTTTCTTACGAGAGATGCTCTTAAATATTAGTTCGGCATTGATCGATTCCTTGACGTCATGGCTGGATCGGTTCCAAGGTAATTGCACAGTCAGCAACTTCCTATGTTTATGCTCCGTACGTTTCTGTGTCAGCGAAAGTCTAGCTACGTGCGTTGACTTGCGGTAACTGCACTGTCATCAAGGTCTATGTATGTATTTTGTCCGCAATGTCAGCAGATTCCTAGGCATACGTAACACCTCTTAAAAAGCATACAAAATAAAAACAAATGTGGACTGGTCTAGCTTAGCTTACCTAGCTTTGAGATTGGCGAATTCCTAGAATTAATATTAACCTTTCTGACTTTGATACTACGCATAAATACCGAACAAAACGAGCTTGAATGGATTCTACACTATCTGCGTAAGTCGAATAATAGGAAGACCACATAGTGGAACAATACTCAAGGGAGCTCCTAACCAATGCATTATGAAGCTGCTGTTATTACGAAACGGCTTAGACATTACAAGACATGACACAAGACAAAGCCAAGCATTTTTTCAGCTTTAGTACTAGTTTCTAAATGATCTCGAAAAGATATACATATATGTATCAAAAAGGCCTCCTAAGTCACGAACGACAGAAACTCTATCAAGATAATTTCCATTTATCTATATGGTATTTAAATTTAATATAATTTATTTTTTTAATATGTATTGACATTTTCTAACATTAAGTGACCTCCTATTATCAAATCTGATCAATCTAAAGTTTCATATAATCTTATAAATCTGATATTTTAGTATACATTTTTAAGTCGTCAGTTTAGGCTAGGTAATCGCAGCTTATCATATCCAAAAGGTCGTTAAATAATACCAAAAAGAACAAAGGGCCCAATTTGGACCCTTGTGGGATACTTACACTTGGAATGAATGGTACAGACAACAATATATGCGAGTTGCCACAAATCTTCCCCGACTCCTTCTGTAAGGGATCTATTGTATATCATGTGTAGTGTTTTTTATAAGATAATCAATACAGAGGCGAATAAAAACAGGAGGCAGTCCGTTAGGGCCAGCCCCTTTATTTAAATCTAGTTTTTCAATGTTTTTTTATCTCATTCTCAGTAATGCATATAGACGAAAGATAGTAATTGGACGTGGTAAGATTAGAAAAAAAGGTACAGGTGGTTGATTGACGCTGTTCACAAAGGAGTAATCGGTACATAGATCTACCACACCTCTGCATTTTAGAAACTTATGTGATTCAGTTTTCAATCCTCTTGCATTCCACTCTTGCGTTGTATAACAATAATAATAAATAAATAAGCGTTGCTTAATAATAATAGCGTTGTTTTGATCGTCTATCCAATGCCTGGTCGTTGCGAAATTACGAGTAAATATATTTTTAATTATTATTATTTTATTTAATATTCTTGCCACGCTTGCAATGCAAAATTATTGAGTATTGGACCGTAATTATATCCAAAATATAACCAGCAACAAAAGGTGACTTTCAATTCATTGTTACCCTTTGTGGCTGGCTATTATTTTTGAGGTAGAATTGTTTTTTTTTTTCATTTACAAATCAAGTTAAGTATATAAGAGTACAATATTATTTAGTTACACCTATGTATGCTGACGGTACCTATTAATGGATTATTAGAATAAATAGATTATTAATGGTCACATTACCCAGAATATTAAACCAATGTTAACTTCGAATTGGTTGATCTCGCGAATCCTCTATGGATTTACAGGAATTAATTACAATATTTGAATTCGGGGCACTTGAATGCCCAATCGACCATAATGGTAAGGATGATCACGTTAATACATTTCCTGAAATAATGTTTTACCTGGAAATGTTTTCAGAAGCGGTTACGGGAATTGTTTTCCATTTATTTTATGAGTCTTAAAATATATCTTCCAGGAAATATTTCAAAAAATCAGTTGATTTTGATTTTGAAAACGGAAGAGGCGGGTCTAAATGCATCTGAATTTATTTTTTTATAAAACATGTATGATCACCGATTTCACCGTCAATTGTGGACCGATTTTGAAAATTATAGTATTTTTTTGTTTGAAAGAGTACGTGCTCGAATTGGTCCCATTAAAATTTTGTGAAGATGAACTTCGGAGATATGGAACAGAACTCCTCAAAAAACGACGGCAAATCTCTCGAGATTGCTGCAATCGCATGTATGTTTATTGTTTACACCATTTCATAACATAATATCACGCCGGTACGTTCTAAAGTGGTATGCAGATGTGTACAACTCAAGTACACTCTCATTGCACCGGCTATGTTTAAGTTTTATGTTATTTGGGTTATCTATTCTAGTATAACTTTGGGCATTGTAGGTACTTTACTACAGAACTTGCCCATTATCACAAAATAGAAAGTTTACAGAAGGGTGGGAGTGGCCGTTTCGTAAATTTACAGTTAAACTTGATAGATTCACTAGGGTTGCTACTTTATTGATTCCGAATATAAAAAAAAGAGTAGGTTAGTAGTAGTAGGTAGAGGATAGATGGAGCATCAAATATCCATTAAATATCACGATGCCATATACGACGAAGATTGGAGGGTAACAAGACGTAACAATAGTGTGGTAATGATACCATTAAAAACATTAAATTGTGAAAAGAAAAGGTAATAAGAAAAGGTTTTGGGCGCACGGTTGGCTTAGTGGTTGAGCGATTGACTGCTGCACTGCGTCTCGCGGGTTCGATTCCCGCACGGGACAAATATTTGTATGACTTACAAACAGTTGTTCCGGCTCTGGGTGTTTGTGTATGTGAGTTTATATGTTTGTAAACGCACCCACGATAAAGGAGAAATTCCTAGTGTGGGGCAAAGATTTCTTCTAAAAAGAAAAAAAGAACATAAAACCCGACTGCTTAAGAAATGAACTAAAAATATGTACAAGAAGAAAATTATGCTGTGCAGTCGGAGGAAACATATTTGTGAGCTGGATGACTTAAACCATATTATTATGACAAGTTTCATAGCCTTTCCAATTTCGTCTACAGACTTAAAATAATTTATTATATTCCTAGATATTGAATTTCTAACTTGTCATCTTGAAAAAATTGACCTTTATTATTTAAAAATTAACGAAAGCACGAATAAAAAAAAGTATACTCGGTCTGTAACAAATAATAAATATAACCCAGCCAATAAAACCTCGTTATAGTCCTTAATGTATGAATGACATGACAAACGCCCGGTCCAATATTATATTGCCCAATATTCCCTGTAAAATTGCAATATCAATGTGTGTATGCAAAATGACGCTTTGTTCGTAGTGGCCTCTCTGTCTGCGGTGCAGCGCCGCCCGCTTACGTACTTTGTGCCATTATGTAAACAACTAAACAGTGTAAAACAAAACTTTTACAAAAGTGTTCAAACGACTTCGAAATAAAACACTACAAAGAGAAAAATAACTTCAATATCGAAAGTCAGTGCCAAAAAACGAAGAATCCAAAACAGGAACACCGACTTCCGAAATTGAAGTTTTTTTTAACTTTATAGTGTTTTTATTTGGAAGTTGGTTGTATTTTTTTCTACAACCTACACCTGGCAACAACAACCACAATAGCACACTGAACAAACTTAACTTAATTCATAGAATGTTTCTTATATTCAAGGTTCATACATTTTAACACGATCCATGAAGGTAACTACACCAATAAAAAGTTACGCCAACCACGTCTAAAAAGGGAAATTTCCGTGTACGAGTACGTCGTTACATATACAGGGTGAGTTGTAAGTAGTGTAGGTCCCTTACCTGTATATCCCTTGTACGGTCGATAGTTTTGTTGGTTAGCTTTATTAATAAGGTTAACATACTCTATCCATCCAATGGATGCGAGACGCACAGGACCGGCCTAAGTTCAGCCGCAAACGTCTTTCGCTGAAATTATGAATTTATTATGCTCGTGAAATTCTGCTACTTTAACATATTTTTAATCGACTTCGCAAAAAGGAGGAGGTTTTCAATTCGGCAGTTTTTTTTTTTAATTTGTTTTATCTCAGAACTTTTTACTGGGCGGACCGATTTTGTTCAATCTTTTTTTTTTATTAGAAAGCTGGTGCTTGTCATGTGGTCCCATTTAAATTTCATCAAGATCTGATGAAGAACTTCGGAGATATACATCAGAACTCTTCAATAAATGACGGCAAATCACTCGGGACAGCTGCAATCGGATGTCTGTTTATTGTTTACATCATTTCATAACATAACATCACACTATGCAGGTTGCAGGTTGAACAGTTCACCCTGATACCACTTATACTCTAATAACACTTTTTTTGTCAAAGTTGCATGTTTCTGGGTTAATCTATTCTGACTTCACTTTGGAGAATTGGTCCATTATGAACCATAACTAAAAAGTGAAAAATAAAAAAAACTTTAACAAAAATTACAACCGACTTCCAAATAAAAACACTACAAAGTGAAAAATAACTTCAATTTCGGCAGTCGGTGTTCCTGTTTTGGGATCTTCGTTTTTTGACAAAAGTGCAGTCTCCAAAACAAAAAATAAACTGACCCTGTGTGAAATTGACAATTTTTCCATTAAAATTTTAAATTTACGATAGCAATGTTGTTCTTCTTTGGTAAAGCAGTCGTTATTTAGTATTTAAAAATTGTGTCTCGAATCGTGGAATGGCCCTGTTACGGAGTATATTAAGGAATTTTCAGATGCGGGAGAAAAGGCCTGAATCGGGTGGCCTTGCTACGTGAAGAGAAGATCGAAATTGTATGTGGACCTGGGATTGAGATTGACAGATTGTCAGTAAGAACGGCTTTTATTTGCGTTTTGATATTGTTTTAAATGTCGATATAATTATATTGAAAAGGTATCAGGAATATGTAAGCATACAGTGTGCGTTGTCTTTGTGTGAGAGAGCAGTGGTGGCCCAGTAGTAACAGCCGCGACTTACAAGTTTTAAGTCGTGGATTCGAACCCAGGCAGATGCTTTACTTTGTGTAAATAATTTCATAACTACTGCTCTAAAAGCCGTAAAGGAAAAAATCGTCCTAGTCATTATCATCATTTCAGCCGAAGGACGTCCACTGCTGGACATAGGCCTCCCCAAAACCAAAGCCTCAATTAAAGTAAGTATAACTTTGGTTAACACTTACCAAATTGCACACGATCTAGAAGTTCAAAACTTACTTTGTAATATTAACTTTAAAACTTTCGTGTTTCATAATTGAAAAACAATATATCACGGGAATTAACATACATCATCATCATAATTTTTCATTTTATTTAACATTACCTCGTTTTGTGCAGTCGGTGAACTTGCAGAATAAGGACACGGTCCTGTGTTGTGTGTAGAAATGTGAGGGTAGAGGTAGAATTTTCTGCCCCAACGGAGCCAGTACACCGAGACACCTGTCTACCCGGGACCACGTCGGGAAACGTCGGGTGAAATAGGTAAATAAACATTCGAAATCATCGCGTCTTTACCATCGATCTCCACCTCGCTTAGTCTGCCATTCTCCTTCACTCTCTCACTCACTCAGTCCTTCACCTTCATTCACCCAATCCTACTCTTTTTCTTTTCGTGTGAGGTGTGGCCACCTCTGGTGTCAGAGTTAATTAAGCCGCCTCTGGGAATCCCACAGGCCTCTGACTTGGCTATTTCAGACTTACATTAACTATATAAGTCCAGGTCCAATCCTACTAAAATTCATTCATACCAGATTCCAGTCGCTCAAAATGAGTTGCGAAATCACGTTCGAATTTTGAATCAATTTTGCAACAATCCTTCCAGTGTGAACCTAACTTCCAAAAGTAGCGTATTCCTGGCATCTCTCTTTGAACAACGTAAATGTGTGTTACGGTCGGGTGACCTCACTTTTATTGGACGGTTCGATTTCATGCCCTTGCACGATAACTGCAAAAGTGACCTTATAGATCTCACGAAATTTATTTATTTCATTACAAAATTACTTCTAGACGAAAAAGCTGCATAAAACTCTTAGTACTTAAGTAAATTATATACCATCAACTCAATAATGCGTGAAAGAAACGTTCGAGAAATAAAAGCAAGAACAGCGAAATGATTTACACCTGATTTGGTTTTCAAGAGGTTTATTTTATCTCTTTGAGACAGAGCAAAGGTAAAATATTTATTTTCATTTAAGGACACATATAGGCACTTTAATTTCTAAAGCCTAGATGTCTAGAACTCTAAATCCTATAAGAACGCATTAGTGATGATCGCTACTCTGCAAATGCTATATTATTTTTAATTTGCTTTCCTCAGTACGGGTATTATTTTAATTGTAGTTAATAAAGGGAATGTTACATTGTGATTCGCAGTTTAGGTAAATACATAGTGACCCTACAAAACCGAATGCCTAACGTTACTTAATTTAGGGCTTAAGAAAAGCGAGCCAAACACTAAAGGCTTAAGCGGATAAACCAGAGCTTTTTAATATTAACCTTGGATCTCTATGCAATAATAATAATAATAATAATAATATAATATGATTTATTTTAAAGACAACTACATTGGTCCAATGGTTAGTAAAAGCTTATCATCTAAAGGTTAGTAAACTTAATCTAGGCAGTAGTATAATAGTAGGTATAAATAATCATTCAAATTTAAATCATAATAAAATCACAAATAATAAAATCAAAATAATGTCACAATAAAAACATAATAAATTTCAATTGCATAACATTTGATTGCATAATATCAAATTTGTAACCCTACTTCGTCAGCACCTTAATCTGATGTTTAAGAATAGGGCAGTCAAACTTATCGGCAATAACCGCCAGAATGCCATTGCCGCTAGCACGCACTCTGCGCAAAAAAGAGGCAACATTTTTCCGCATAATGGCCGCAAACCCATCTGTACGAGCCTCAAAGAACATACCAGATGCGCTGCAGAAACGTGGAAGGCGCAATAGCATCCTAAACGCGTTGTTGTATTGGACGCGCAAGGCGCTGAGGGATTTTTGCGAATATGCCGTCCATAAGCTGCTACTGTAAAAGTTTTGGCAGTACGCCTTAAAGAGCGTTATCTTAACCTCCTTTGAGCAGGATGCAAATCTTCGGACCAACATATTCGCTCTCACCGTCAACGCTCTGCGCTCCCTATCGATGTCAGCGTCATCCTTAAGATCGGCGCTGACCAAATGACCCAGATATTTAAATTGACTGACTCTGAGATAATGTATTAAGGCTTTTTGTTGAATCATTGTGAAGAATATATCAAGTTGACTAACAACTTTATATCAAACTTGTACCTTCTTTTCCAACTGACTGACTCCTTACCAACTCAAAAGTGCCTGTAAATGGTTTCGTTAAATCGTTTTCAGTTTAAATATGGAGCTTACCAATAATACTAAATTTTCAACACTGAAGGCAGTAACAATAGCATCGTATATTTAAGCCTGACGTGAGGCCACAAATTAGACGTCAAACGAAAACAACAACACGCCTGTGTTGATTCAAGCACGTGTGGTATTCAAAATAGGAAGTCATTATATTTCTATAAGCGTAAACACTTTCCCGCTGCCTCGCTTAACTCGAGGCCACAGGCCACCAGAATATAATACAGAAAGTGGCCTTTGTTTTACAAAACAAAACCCGACAACAATAAAGGATTTCATAATATGTTTATTGTTATTTCTACGCAACAATTCGTACACATGTGCTGGGATTCTTTGGCCTTTGCATACATTTTATATGAGAGTTTTGCACTGGAATCCAACCACGTTGCGCAGCGAATAGGAGGCAGCTGAGGGCTCTAGTTGTAATGTGTGATGTGAACCGAGACGTGGTTGCTCACAATGGGCCTTATCAGAAAGCTCAAAGTCACCCAAAGGGCAATGGAGAGGGCTATGCTCGGCATTTCCTTGCGTGATCATGTCAGAACTGATGATATCCGCAGGAGAACCAAAGTTACTGACATAGCCCGAAGAATTGCCAAACTTAAGTGGCAGTGGGCAGGGCACATTGCTCGCAGAACGGATGGCCGATGGGGCCGAAAAGTTCTGGAATGGCGACCGCGAACCGGAAGACGATACGTTGGAAGGCCTCCCACTAGGTGGACTGATGACCTGGTTAAGGTTGCGGGAAGGCGCTGGATGCGAGACGGACTGGATCGGTCAATGTGGCGACGCCTGGCGGAGGCCTATGTCTAGCAGCGGACGTCTTTCGGCTGAAATGATGATGATGATTATTTGTTGTTTTCAAAGCCAGAAGTCTTTCATGATTTTTGCCTCATTAAAGGAATGCCAACAATTAGGCTTTGGCTTTCCTATTC
Source organism: Orthosia cruda (assembly GCA_964057195.1). Lineage (NCBI taxonomy): Eukaryota > Metazoa > Arthropoda > Insecta > Lepidoptera > Noctuidae > Orthosia > Orthosia cruda. Next base: position 15,015,524 of record OZ059847.1, read on the forward strand.
AATCACATGTCGCAATATGTTTATCTATTATTACCTGAATTTCACTTTATGTGTACTTATTAGAACCTTACCTTCAAAAGTCAGAAAGATTTCCCTTTCTGATGAATTTATTTCTTTGATCATTTTCCTCATTGTTGGCTACATGGTATTTTTTACATGCTTTCCTCAAACGTAGCGAAAAAAAACGAAACATAAACGTTAGCTTTCGAAATTAATGTTTATATTAGGCAAAATTATGTAAATTTCACATTTTGTACAAAACATGATCAATTACAGCTGTGTTTATTATTCTGGTAGCCATTTCGCGGGATAACTACTCCTGCTTTGTACGCAATTCGTTTGGGACGAGTGCTGCGGCCGTGAGTGTCCGCGAACCTTCGGGAATTATCGGCAATCACGGAAAAGGCCGGATGCGATTTTTTACTCATACCTACTATCTATCTATTCTTTCGTTGGATTTCTATTCAAATCCAAATTATGAAAATTCCAACTTGTTAATTCAAATTTGTATCTTGATCTCGATTTTATAGTTTTTCATAAAGACAATATTTTTTAACATAAATCAATATTGGTTTTGCTTAACACTGTGAAAATGACAATTCTATGAAATATTTCTGATCAATTTAAATAGCGTTTTTAACATCCAAAACAGAAAATTTATGGTTACTGGAAATATAGACCATTTTGTTGAGAATAACTATTTTAATTTAACAAACAATGCATTGCTATAAAACACA